>SIJG01000001.1:3061945-3661945 GCA_023374025.1 Heterodera schachtii | reverse complement strand
TTTAATCCTTCAAAGAACGCATTTAAAGTCAAATGAATATTCAGTAATAGTCCTGATGGTATGGCCACCTTTTTGGAAAATAAAGTAAAATTGTTTAAGGGGTTTTCAAGGTCGAAAAATCCGACCGATTCCGACATCCATTTCGACCTAATTTTAACCCCGAACCTGGACTCGAACAAAAAGTCGAAAGTCAATCTTCAAAACCGGCTTAAACGCATGAAATAAAATTTGACAATAATCATTTGGATGGATAGAATTGAAACATGCAACCAAAATTATAAAAAAAACATAATTATTAATCACGATCGCCGAGACGCTATTTTGAAAAAAGGGCATAAATTTTTCTCCCGATATTTAGTATTTTTTTTCCTGAAAAGTTTCAACCGAATTACAATACAAATAACATTTTTGAGTAATTGTTTTCGTCAATAGATTATGATCCCATTCCGGTACTTTTTCACTTTACGCCACATAAAAAAAAAGTATTTTTTTTTTTGTATTTTTCTTGGGTTTTCGGGGGCTCTGATCACGAATATGACATTCATTTCCACTAGAGACCGGACGGGATCGGGATCCCGCGGGATTTATTCGGGATCCCGCGGGATTAAATTCGGGATCCCGACCTCGGGATCCGTCCCGAACGATTTTTTAAATTCATCGGGATTGATCGGGATCGGGATTTCATCGGGATCCCGAACCGGGATCCTTCCCGACCATTTTACCAATCCCGCGGGATCCCGCGGGATTGAAGTCATGATAATTTTTCGAAAAATCTCCATTTTTTAATTAATATCTTGAATTTTAAATTAAAAAATACTTGAAAAATCCGTAAAAATCCCTAAAAATTTCCACAGGTCTCCAAAATTCCAATAAAATCTTCAAAGTTTAACGTAAAAGTTGGCCATTTTGTGACTTTTATTTTTTCAAAAAAAAATTATCAAAAATTTTTTTAATTCCTAAAATATTATTTTAAAACTTTTAGGTAATATTATGACATAACAATTTCTAAGAATTTTGTGCAAAAAATTAGATAGAAATTGTTGTCTACGTATTTTTCCTTCGGTGCATATCTGCAGCGGCGGACTCTAAAATCTTTATTTTCCTGAAAATTTTGCTCAAAATCGCTAAAAAATTTTGGTTTTTTTGGACAAAATCTATTAACAAATCGCATCCAAAATTACAAAATTTTTCCCGGCGGCGCCTATCGGCACCGCCGGCCTCCACCTTGTTCCCTAAAGTTTTTAAAAAAATCTCAGCAAAAAAATCATAAAAATGATTTTTTGGCTCCGATGCACTCAACGATTTGCTAATTTTCCTCAAATTGTTAAAACTGATCATATGAGGCGAAAATATAAAAATTTATATTAAATAAATTGTAAAAAACAATTTAAAGCTAGTTAAATGTTCTAATTTTGGTCCTAAAATTTGATTTTTTAGGCATGTTATTCGAATTTTGAAAATTTTCTAAAAACATGATATAATTCCCATTCCTATTTTTCTTCAATGGAATTGATCAATTATAAATAATAGATAAGCATTATAACAAAACTTGACACGAAACGTAAAAAAAAATAGAGTTTTGCAAATCCCGATAATCCCGCGGGATCCCGAAAAAAAATCTTCGGGATTGATCGGGATCGGGATTCGGTCGGGATCCCGAGTCGGGATCCGTCCCGATCGTTTTTACGAAATGTTCGGGATTGATCGGGATCGGGATTCAGTCGGGATCCCGACTCGGGATCCCTCCGACCCCAGTTGTCCGGTCTCTAATTTCCACCCATTTCAAATCCCGGACCCGAATTCGAACAAAAGGCGAAAATTAATTTTTCACCAAATTCACATTTATTGTACAAAACCGCTTCAAATAGACGGGAATATAATTAAAAAAGATAAAAAATAGAGATTTTGGCCATTTAGTGCATTTGAATCGTTTTTGGACAATACATGTGAATTTTGGTGAAAATTAATTTTCGATTTTTGTTCGAATTCGGGTCCGTGGTTCTAAATAGGTGGAAATGAATGTCATATTCATGATCAGTAGGGCTGTAATTTTATGTAAGAAAAATCGCGGAATATGTAAGTAAAATATGTATTAAAAATGCTAAAAAATGTATGAAATATGTACAAAAACCCCCAAATATGTACTAAAATACGTAAATAAAATTTTTTAAATGGTAATTTTTTTGGTAAAAATTCTATAGTAAAAAGTGAAACAGGCACAAAATGCCATAAAAATGACCAAAATAGGCTTAGAATCACATTTTAGTAAAATATTAATTTTTGGTATCTCATTTTTTTTGAAAAAAGTCGTTTTTTAGGGATACATTTTCAAAATTTTTTTTTTATTTTTCACAAAAAATCTATAAATTCTCAAAATATGAAAAAAATGAAAATGTGTACGAAAAAAGGTTCTAGTCGGTTTTACGCGTCCCATGACATTTTACGCGTCCCATCGCATTTTCCGCGTCCCAACAACACTTTACGCGTCCCATCACATTTTACGCGTCCCAACAAAACTACGCGTCCCATCATATTTTACGCGTCAAAAAATGTTTTTCGAACCGTCAATCGGAAAATTTATACCTTCCGAATAGTCTAATTGTTCTTGTTTGTATACTTTGATCATCGAAATGTGCAAAAGCAACCCTAAGCACACTTAATGATGTCAACAGAAATTCAACTAATATAAGAAAAAATTTACAAAAAAAAGCCTAAGCTTAGGCCTATTCTAACATAAGCCATTGTTCGAGTTGCCTGTGTATGAGTTGTGATGATAACCTTAGGTTTAACAACGAAATTTTTAGTTAAAAAAGATTACTGAATACCTGACAAAAAAAAAATAGTTTTCCTCAGTTATTAAGACAACTAAAATACCATGGGACCAGGGATGGCACGGATTATTTCCGAAAATTTTTGGGGCCTCGGAATGCCATCCCTGCCATGGACACAAAATGTCATGGGACGCGTAAAATGTCATGGGACGCGTGAACTGTTTTTGGGACTCGTAAAATGTGATGGGACGCATAAAATGTTATGGGACGCGTAAAATGCCATGGGACGCGTAAAACCGACTAGAACCCGAAAAAATTGCAATTTTTTTGGGCATCTAAAAATTTTCCTTAAAAAATCCTCAAAAATTGCAAAATATGTACAAAAAAATGCGAAAAAGTCCAAAATATGTATAAAAATATGTACATATGTAATATGTAGAAAAACTCCGAAATATGTAAAAATATGTAAATAAAAGTCCCAACTTTTGTTCGCAAACACAAAAAAGAAAGTGTTTTTCCCACTAATTAGGCTATGGAGAATCCAGGAAAAAAATATGTATTTACATAAAATTAGCAGCCCTAATGATCAGCGCCCTCGAAAGCCCCAGAAAAATACAAAAAAAAAAAAAATTTTTTTTATGTGGCGTAAAGTGAAAAAGTACCCCCATTCCTATAATAAATGTTAATGTGTAAGCAAATGCAATGCTTTTTAACTTTTGTTAGCTTGCACAAAATCCATTATTAATCAATACTATGAATGCGTCAACTTAAAAGGACGAACCTTTCAATGGGAAAAATAATTTTTTTGTTCAATAATTAAAAATAGAGGCGAAGATTCAGTATAAATTTTTTGCTAATATTTGCGCTAGAAAATTTCCGGGAACGAGGAACGGTAATAAAGAAAAGGCGGGACGTGAACGGAAAATCTCGCCAAAATAAGTGAACAATTACAGTGACCCAAAAAAGAAAATTGGGAATATTAAATTTTATCGCTGAAGGATCAAAGAAATTTGTGAGTTATTGACGTCAAAGTCAAAGATGCCCAAAAATGAGTGCAAAAAAAGTCTTGCCTCAAACATGAAAACCATCTTATACACTCACGGTCAAAATTTTTTTTCGAAAAATTCGATTTTCTCAAAAAGGAATGGGGTGAAAAGATTTTATTTATGCCAAAAGAAACGTTAATTAGTGCACTAATGAATACCCAAAAACTGTCCCGATTAGTATCTTTGCCGTCGAGAAAATCGGTCATGACTCAACCAACTCCCTTTTTGGCAGGGTTACCCTTGAAAATTTCCCGAAATAAGGACATCGCTGGTCAAAAATAAGATTTTAGGGTCAAAAATAAGGACATTTTTTAAAACACGCTTCCAAAACTTTAAATCGAATTTTTATTCAATAAACTCAAGCATTAGCAACATATTTCTCGCCGCCAACTATTTTCTGAGCAATTCCGGCTTAGAAATGAGAAATTTATACATTTCAGACAATGGATTTTAACAATTTTGTGGAAAACATAAGCAATTATAAATTATTTTCAGTTCATTCGGGATAAAAAAAAATCAGATTTTTGACAATTTTTTTTGCGTTCTTTTTCCAAAAACCTGCGCAAGGATGACATGCAAATTCGTGAAGCGTTCCAAATTTTTTGACTAGTGATAGTCCAATTAAGTCCTTAAGATAATTTAAAATGTCGCAGTCCTCTGATTCTCTATTCCCCAGAACAACTTCTTCACTCTTAACCAACCCAAATAAGCGCCTTGCCAACATCACTCCGCCACATACAAAAAAACAACATCTCTCTGACAAACTGGCGGCAGCACAAACAATCCTCGGCGGGCTTCAACCTGGACAGTCGGACGGTGCACCGCAATGGGCCAACTCCCTCCTTGGCTTCTGTGCTGAGATGGTGGGAATCTGCCGTGAGCTTCTCTCCATGGTCAAAGAGCAGCAGAACGACAACATGGACACGCGCGAGACTTTGGAGGAAGAACGCCGACTCCACTCTGTTGTGGTCGTTAACTTGCCGGAAAGTGAAGAAACTTTGCCCTCTGCCCGTGTCAACTCCGATTTTGTGAATGCTCAATCAATGCTCGACACTTGTGACATCGAATGCCGGCCATGTCAGGTTTACCGAATGGGAAAGAAGTCCGACCGCCCCCGTCTCATGAAAATTGAATTCCCCACCAAAAAACACGCCCAAAATTTTCTGCGGAACAAGACAAAACTCAAAAATCACAATAAATTTAACAATGTCTTGGTCCGTCCGTCCCTGTCCAAACAACAACTCTTTGAGCGATCCCGTCTCATTGGCATTTGCAAAAATGACCACATTAACAACCCCAATTCGAACTCTGTCATTTATGCCGGTCATGTTATGCCTGCCTCTGACATTCCCCGTTACAAATCCAACCCCGATTCTTTTAAATGTATTTGTCATGTGCATAATGTTGATGACTCTTAATGTGTAATTGGTGACCACTGTAACACGAAATCTTTTAAAAAACAAGCTCTTTTACAAACTAATAGAAAATATGAACCCCCCATAAAAAATTCAAAAATTACCTTAAACAAAAAACAAAGTTTCCACTCAACATTGATCAATATGCGATCCCTAAATAATAAGCTGAATGAATTTTCTGCGATTATAGCCCTAAAAGATTTTGAATTGGTTTTAGTAACTGAAACTTGGGCCAAAGAAAAAATACCTTTCCAACCTTTTATTACTAACAATTACAAAATATACGAAGCTAGCAGAAGCGGAAAAAATGGTGGTGGAGTAATGATTTTGATTAAAACGAACATAAATTCTTTTTCTATTTTGTCCTGCTCTAAATTCAATTGCGAAATACAAATTATTCAGATAAATGGAGCAAAAAAATTAAGAATAGCATTACTTTACAGACCACCGAACACTTCTGCTAATTTCACAAAAAAGATTCTGAACCTCATTGGTAACTATTTTGAAGAAAATTTTATATTAATGGGAGACTTTAACCTAAATGCAAAGGACATAACTTGGACCAGTGGAACGCCTTATGCTAAGTCGGAAAAAGGAAACATTTTTTGTGAATTTTTTAATAAGTATGGCTTATTCCTTATGACGAACGGACCCACTCGAGGTAGTGCTTGGCTTGATCTGATTCTCTCCTCTAATCCTGATTTTGTTAATAATGTTTCAATTGAGGACATTTTTAGTTCTGATCATCTTTCCACTAATTTTTCATTGTCATTTCCCAGTAATAGAACTAAAACAAATACATTTACAGTACGCAATTATAATTCTACAAAACTTAATCTATTAAATCTAAACTTATCTTCAATTTTACCATACAAATTACTGCAAAAATTTACCATTGAAGATAAGTTTAAAGAATTCTATTATCTCTTAAGAGATAATGTAGAATTATATTTGCCTAAAATCGCAGTTGGTCAAAAATCCAGAAAGCCTAACTATCCACTGAGTCTTAGACTGTCAATTAAGGAAAAAGCCAGACTTTACAAACTACAAAAGATAAACCGTGTTAAATATAAACATTTGTATGATAGCATTTCTTTACATATAAAAATTCAAATAAACAACTTTTTTACTAAAAATGAAAATAATTTTTTGAATAAAGGAAAAAATGCTATCTACAAATATATAAATAAATTTACAAAAAAATTCGAACAAATTCACTCGCTTAGATACGAAAATCAAATTATTTTTGATGATTATTTAAAAGCAGAAATTTTTGCAAAAATTTTCCAAGAATCCTTTTCAAATTCAGATGTTCCACAAATTAGCAGTTGTCCTTCCAATCCCAATGGACCATCTATTTCTGATGTTGAATTTAATGCCAATGAAATTTCTAACATTCTAAAAAGCTTACCAAATCGAGAATCAACATCCCCTGATGAAATTTCCTTTAAAATCTTACGAAATTACCACCTAACGCTTTCCCCTGTAATTTCTGAACTTTTCAGAATCTCAATGGACACAGGCAAAATTCCTGAAATTTGGAAACAGTCTATTGTTATACCTCTTTTTAAAAAAGGTGACCGAAACGATCCACATAACTACAGACCTATTTCTCTTACGTGCTGTCTATGTAGAGTTATGGAAAAAATTATTGCAAAAAGCATTTATAACTTCCTTCATCAGAATAATTTAATATCCGAACATCAGTTCGGTTTTGTTAAACACCGATCTACTAATACTCAACTAATTACAGTATTAGAAGATTGGTATGACAGCATATACGGTAAGAAAAATATCGACTGTATCTATGTGGATTTTCTGAAAGCTTTTGATTCCCTTTCTATAGACATTTTAATAAATAAACTTCATATCATTGGCATTAAGGGAAAACTGCTAAGTTGGTTATCTGAATTTTTAAGGGATAGGTTTTACAGAGTTAAAATTAACAATAAATTTTCTAATTCACATCCGATTCAGTCTGGTGTTCCACAGGGTTCTGTTCTTGGCCCACTGTTATTTTTAATATACATTAATGACCTCCCGCAGGTAATCCCTTCGGGAGTTAGCATCAAGCTTTTTGCTGATGATGTCAAAATTTATGTTTCTTACAAAACTCGTGATGAAAGAAGCAAATTAAATATTGCATTAGAAAATATTGAAAAATGGGCTAATGCATTTGGTTTAAATATCTCCCAAAATAAAACATTTATTTTATTTCTTGGCAAAAATAATTCAAAACAACAATATAAATTATTCAACAATGTTATTAATGAGGTTGAATCTATTAGTGATTTGGGTATTTTGATTGATAATAAATTAAGATTTTCTAATCATTATACTAAAATTACTAAAGCTACTTATTTAAGGATTCGCAATATTGCCAAAATTTTAAAATCCCGCTCTATACGTATTTGGACCAAAGTTTATAAGACATATATTCGTCCTCTTTTAGAATATGCGCCTGAAATTTGGAATCCTACTTACAAAAAAGATATAAATAAATTAGAAAGATGCCAAAAATATTTTACAAAAATTGCTTTATTTAAATGTAGGCTTCCGTATATACCTTACGAACAAAGACTTGATTTATTCAAACTTCAAACTTTAGAAGAAAGGCGAAAAACAATTGATTTAGTTCAGGCATTCAAAATTATTAATGGTCTCACTCATCTTAAAAAAGACATATTTCCTCAATTTTCTGGTCACATCCCCTACAATCTTAGACGTAAAGTTGTGTTAAAATCACAATCCAGTAAAACTTCTAATTCTTTTAGCAATAGAACGGCTTTATTATGGTCTAAACTCAATAAAGATATAACAGATGCTCCATCTGTTGACAGTTTCAAAAAACGTATAAATAAATGGATTGAGTTAAACAAAAATTTAGTCTGTAAAAGAGCTCCTTGGACTTGATAAAATCTACCAAAATCTAACGTGTAAGTGGTCACCCCTTCGTTGGATATTTTATTTCTTCTGAATAAATAAATTTCAGACAATGGATTTTAACAATTTTGTGGAAAACATAAGCAATTATAAATTATTTTCAGTTCATTCGGGATAAAAAAAAAATCAGATTTTTGACAATTTTTTTTGCGTTCTTTTTCCAAAAAATTTTGAGGAATGGGCAAGGGGATGGGGTCCGGCGGTGCCGATAGGCGCCGCCGGAAAAATTTTTGTAATTTCTTTCTGATTTGTTAACATATTTTCATCAAAAAATGATCAATTTTTGCGGTTTTTACATTCAAGAGGCTTTTTTTGCGGCATTTTTTCAAAAAACTTTTTTTTTAGGCGGGGAATGTCCGGCGGTGCCGGTAGGCGCCGCCGGAAAAAATTTTTGTAATTTTAATGCACTTTGTTAATAGATTTAGTCCAAAAATGACAAATTCTTGATTTTAAATGTTAGAATTATGATTGAATTTCCATCGATAAAGGAATAATTTTGAAAAATTAGAAG
This sequence comes from Heterodera schachtii, assembly GCA_023374025.1. Classification (NCBI taxonomy): domain Eukaryota; kingdom Metazoa; phylum Nematoda; class Chromadorea; order Rhabditida; family Heteroderidae; genus Heterodera; species Heterodera schachtii. The sequence goes on along the minus strand of SIJG01000001.1, from coordinate 3,653,259 downwards.
AAAAAAAAATTGCTTGGAGGGAAACTGATCCAACGATAAAATAAAGAACATATCCAAGATCACAACCCACTGGACCACGCATATGAATACGTACATGAAGCAAAAAAGTAAGATTTTGGATATTAATTCGCTTCAAAAAACATTTCTTTCAAAAATTTTCAGTTAAACTCTAAATTTCTCTCTGAATCCAAAAAAATAAGACTAAAATAAGGACAAAGAGCTTAAGTAAGGACAAATCTTACAAATAAGAACATTTAAAATTTGTAAGATTTGGACCCTCAAAATAAGGACAAATCTTACAAATAAGGACAAAGGGTAACCCTGCTTTTTGGTGGGACAAAAGAATGTAGTTCATTTAAAAATCTGAAATAATTCATGCTTGTTTAACTTTTGATGCTGATCAAAATATGCCGGCGATAAGGGTTGATGGTAAAATTATTTTTCGACTTTTTTTGAATTCAGGTCGAGGGTTAGGAATTGGGCAAAATGGATGCCGGATTCGTGCTCAACGACCCCGAAAACCTATTAAAAGGCACTTTTCGCAGAAAAAAACGCCCTGGATTGCGGTCGCGCTCCACCCCTTGTACCTAAATTTTGTTTTTCTCTATTAATAGAGACAATGAATACCGTTTTTACGGTTTAGAACCCCCCCCCCCCCCCCCCTTTTGAGCGGTGTTGAAAAATAGAACCACCGGCGGGGGTTCTATTACAGTAAATATGGTAATACGCCAAAAAGAGGTGTTTTTTTCTCTGCACTCTCTATTTATTGGTTTATCTCTCGCTAGTTAAAATGCCAATTTTGAATTTTATTAAAAACCAAATGGGGACCCTTTTGGTTTGATCTAGTGATGAAAAATTGTTCCCGGGATTTTTTTTGGGTCCCTGATCAGTGATCACGAATCTGCATCTATTTTAACCAATTTTCATTTTTTGGTAATAGTAAAGTTTATCCCCCCCCCTTTTTTCGAAAAATTTTTTTATGTTTTCAAAAGTCATGAAAACATGTTTCCAAGGGTTTTCGGGGTCGCTGATCACGAATCCGGTATTTATTTCGACCAATTCCGAATCCCGGATCCGATTTCGAACAAAAAGTCGAAAATTCAAATTTTCGAATTTCGCATTTTTGGTCTAAACATGAGTTAAATGATCTTTTATTGCAAAATTGGTAACTTTTAGAATGTTTTCGTGTATTTAAACCGATATTGAACCAAAAATGCGAAATTCGAAAATTTAAATTTTCGACTTTTTGTTCGAATTCGGGTCCGGGATTCGAAATTGGTCGAAATAGATGCTGGATTCGTGACCAGTGACCCCGAAAACCCTTGGAAACATGTTTTTATGACTTTTGAAAACATAAAAAAATTTTTCGAAAAAAAGGGGGGGGATAAACTTTACTTTTTTTTTTGATATTTTATTTTCATTTTGTGTAATATTTCTTCTCTCATTTTTGTCTTCTAGGAGTGGTATTTTACTAAATATGTTTTTTAACTTCAAGTCACCGAGTCCCTCACTTCTGAGAACGCCTTCTGCCATTTCGACTGACTTTACCACAACTCCAGCAAGACTTTCAAAGGAAAAAATAGATGAAATTATTGACAGGTCCTTTCTAATCTTATTTTTTATTTTCAAAAATTGCCAACATTTCTTTTTCGAATTCACTTAAATTAATTGTAAGACTTTACTTTCAGTCCTTTCGAAACCAATTACACATATTCCGATTCGATTGCCTACAAACCCCATTTTGGGTCCAATGATTACGTCCATCCCCGTCTCTGTCGTCGTTATCCTCGTCATTGGTCGTCCTTTTCGTCACGATCTTCCGTTCGTTCGTGGCCCAATTTCTTTGGATGTCAAAATTGGTAAAAATTGTTGACTTGGCCCTTTTATTTGGACATTGTTAATTCAGTAATAAATGTCGTTGCAAATGGCTGTTCTGTTCGCTTTTTCTCCTCCTTTTGCTCGTTTATTTTTTCAACGGAAGCCAATGTCATCGGAGAAGCAAAGAATTGGAAAGTTTTGAGCAAAGCGATGGGAAATCGGACGGACAATCAAAGCGTAAGCAAAGCAAAAACTTGGTAAAAGTAGAAAATGAAAACATTTGGCATTTTGACAATGGCCCCTTTAGCGGCCGATTCCTTCGCTTTGTCTTCCCCCGTCTCCGTTCCCTCCAATTGCTCTTGTCTTTGTCTCTCTTCGCTCGTTTCGGTGTCTTCCCATTTCGTTTCCCATCGGAATTTATTGTCAAAGGATTCCAAGGAGGACGAATTTGCTAAAACCGAAACTCCGATGGCGATGGATCGTTTGGTGATAAACAGGACACAGAGAACAAATGGAAATGGAGAGAAGGACATTTTGCAATTGCAACTCCAACAGTTGGCGGTTATCGGTGAGAATGGGGGGGGGGGAGTGATAGAGATGGATCTTCAAATTATTATTTTTTTAGAATTAAAAAAAAAAACTAATATTGTTCACCACCCAAACAAAGTCCTTATAACTCAAATATTACTAGGTCGTTGCATAAAAAAGGACCACTTGTTCTTTTGAGTGAAAATCTCAAAAGCTTGGTGTGGGAAAAATCTGATTTTGTGCTATTTAATAGCCCTATCTGTCCTCTACAAAATCGCATTAAAAGGTTTTGATCAGCTTTTCAAATTAGCAAGAAAAAAATTCTTGGACCAGTTTAGGTCGAAATTGCCCAAAACGGTCTTTCGGGTTTTAGACCCATTTACAGTTAGACCCCCGTAAAATAGCCCTAAGTTTTCTACATGCAATGCAAAAAACCGCATTCGAATCCATCAATTCTTTGATTTTTTGTGATTTTTTGACTGTTAATTTTTTGCCGATTTATAATCAAATTTACAGCAGAAAATTGATCAAAACTTCCAAAATTACTGAAGAAAAAAGGCAACATTTCCCGTTGTTGGGGGTCAAAAACCCGGAATTGCTGGTCTGTAAATGGGTCTAAAACCCGAAAGACCGTTTTGGGCAATTCGACCTAAACTGGTTCCAAGAATTTTTTTCTTGCTAATTTGAAAAGCTGATCAAAACCTTTTAATGCGATTTTGTAGAGGACAGATAGGGCTATTAAATAGCACAAAAGCAGATTTTTCCCACACCAAGCTTTTGAGATTTTCACTCAAAAGAACAAGTGGTTCTTTTTTATGCAACTACCTAGTAATTAGTTTACCCTTTTCAGACGCCGTTGCCTTCCGCGAGCGTTTCGTCCTCCAATTTTTCGTCGTGGATTATTTTCTGTTTAACGGCTTCCGATTTTGGAATTTCAGCATGTCCTTCTCCTTCTTTCACCTCTAATCGAATGACTCACTTTTCTTCATTTTTTGCTCTCTGTTTCTAATTGCTTTCATTTAACTCTTTCGATTTGTTTTTGACATCATTTTCTGACAAATTTGTTCAAATTCTGTCATTCTGTTTCACTTTGTTTTCTTTGACATTTAGTCTTTGCTTCCTTTTCTGAAACTATTCGAAATATAAGAAACCATATAATTTTTTTTTTGTTTAAAAAGTCAAAAATTAAACACTGGGGGTTTCTTAAGTGCTGATCAGTGATAAAATTTACAACATCCGTTCAGATCAATTCCGAACAAATTATAAGACGGAACGAATTATTTGCCAACAGAGAGATTTGTGATTCACTTGCGATCGTTTCTATGGTTTCCCTCTTTCTCTTTCGTTTTGCCTCTTTCTCTTTCTTCCTCTCTTTCTCTTCCTTTGCCTCTTTCTTTCCCTCCCTTCTGTTCCTTGTTGCCTCTCCTTTTCTCCCCGTCCCTTTCGCTCCTTTCTCTCCTGAGGGGTGGTGCCGGCGTGTTCTTCCACCACCAATTGTTGTTGATTAATGGCAAAATGATCGGAAGTGCCGGCGTCGGTCGTGTCTGATCGCCCTCCTTTCTGTCCTTTGCGGGAGTGCCCTTAGGGGATGTTGTACTTGGCTCTGAAATTGTCGTGTGTTCTTTCTTTTTCTCGTTTTCTCACTCACCGGTTGTTGTCGTTCGGGTGGGAAGTGTCTCGGGAGTTGTCCCCGGGGTTGGCACAGTCGGTGGGCCGAGAGTGACCACTTTTTGGCCTTCCGTCGGTCGGCTTTGTCCGGGAGTGAACGGAATTCCCATGCAAGTTTGGCATGCGTAAATGTTGCATATTTTCACATAGTCCCCCGGGGAGGCGTCCTTTACTCTTCCGATAACATCCTCAAAATGGTTTTTTCTGCTCGGTATCAAACATTTGCGGACGCCAATTTAAACTGACGGAGGACGGGTCTTATGAATCAATGCGTAACTCACAACAGTTACAAAAACAAAACATCCGCAAAAAGAAAACAGTAAAAAGCGTAAGAAATGATCACTTAATTTGCCAACAGAAGAAGTCAGTTGCTAAAAACCTTTCTAATGTAATACCTAAGTTAAATTAATTGGATTTTCTGTTTGAAAAGTAAAACTAAGTGCGTTTTCCATGTTTTTCCGGCATTTTCTCGTTTAATTCATTCAGCTGAATGTTCATAATGGTGGCGAAAGTACCATGTTTTATGGAACTTGCCATTTAAATTTGCTTTTTTCTCTTTTAGTGCTGTGATTTTCTGTCAATTAAAATGGCCCTCCGCAAATGTCCTTTCCTTTCTGTTGGCCAATTGCGTGTCCTTTGTTTGTACTTGGAATTGTTTGTCCAATGTTTCCATTGTGATTTTGCCCGCTGCCGTTGCGAATGCGTCCTTCGCGTAATGCATTACGCTTTGGTAGTCGTACTTCACTCCGTACGTTGTGCTGTCCGTGTCGGGCACCTTTTCGAATTGATTGATAAACGCTGAAAATCAAAGGAGGCCATTTGCGAGTCGCCTTAGGTCAAATGACCCGGGGAAATGTTCTCGTAATGGATTTTGATGTATTCGTCCCTGTCGTAGCGCATCTGTTCGTGCCAAAGGCCGATGGTGTGCATCAGTTCGTGGATGACAATGTCGAACTCCAAGCAGGTCGCTTCGGTCGGCATTTTTGTCAGCAAATGCCATCGGCCAGTGCGAATTGCTCACTTACCGACTTCGTTCGTCTCCAGCATTACCGTATTCCTTCCCGCCGACCGTCCCACCACCGTATAGCACCTGTCAGTTCCAATTTACTAATTACTTCCGCTTTTCCCCCCTAACCCTTCGCCCCGTTCGTTCCGCAAGTCCACATAGTCCGCTTCGCCACTGCGCCGTTCGAATTTGATGCACGTGTTCTCAGCAATGGCCATCATAGCTCGTGAAATGATCGTGTGCTCGGAACTGTCTGAATTGTCTTTCGAATTGGAAAAACAAATGCAATGGCACCGAATTTTCCGCTGATTATGTAAGGGATGATGAATTGGCCCCTGTCGTTTGAGTACCGAGTCCACCGATTGGGCGAGTTCGGCTTTATCGCATTTCTCATGGGACCTCGAAATCTTAAACCGGCCAAGAAAACCCTAACAGGAAAAGGCCAATTTACAGAGGCAGCCCAAAAGTGAATCCGCTCCACAGATTGGCAATGTCACCGGGGCCCCGATGAAAGTTTCCCGGCTGATCGTACAGACTGATCGGTCTCCCCTGAGACAGTTGGGCGATTAAAAGCGAATTGGGACACATTCGCACATCCACTCACTCTGGGATCAACTTGGATAATGGAGACGGAACTGAGGAGGAAAAAATGGACGACAAACGGACCGAAGGAAAAGCACAAAACTGAGCAGAACATCGGCAGGGGAAATGACGAAAAGAGCGGAGAATGGGGGCCATTTTATTGGGACGAAACATTCGGGGGAGGGAAAGGGAAAGGTCGAATTTCCAACGGAACGCGGGGACAAAGGTGAAAAATTGGGGGGGGGGGAATAAATGACCAAGGAAAAGCGAAAAGCAAAGAATCATCTGATGACAGACTGAAACAAAAATAGAAGGAGAAGCGCAAAGATGGTCAAATCAAATCAAAAAAGCACTTTGAAATTGGAAAGGCAACAAAAAAAGGAAAACGAACACTTTTAAATTGAAAAAAACAAATCATTCGCTTATTTTATCATTTCATTGGCTCAATTATTTCCAATGTCTTTTAAAGTGCCGTCCCTTCCCTTTGCCCCTTTTTGGCATCGTCCAGCAAAAGCTTTTCAACAAAACATCACATTTCAAGTTAATGCGTCTTCTTCATATAGCAGGAATGAAGGCAAGGATTAAAAGTGTGCTAATTGACGGATTAAGCTTCAGTCGACTCCGCCCAAAAGGCGGCGGCATCAATCTGCTTTTCAGCATTTTCTTTTGACGGCACCGAAATTGTTTCTCCACCTTAAACTTGGCCATCCTCCCACTTATACTGTATACCTTCTACCATTTCTCCACCTCAAACTTGGCCATCCTCCCACTTGTACAGTACTCTTCTACCGTTTCCTCAGCCAATGATTTTTTCGCTGGCCTTCGTGCCACAGCTCATTGTCAGTTTGCTTCTTCTGCTGCTCTCCATTTGGCCACCTTCGGCCCACCCAAACATTGTCATCAAAGTCGCCCATCTTCAGCCGAACAATCCGAGCATCATTAACGAACCGCAAGTGTTGGAAATGTGAGCAAAGAATGAACAAACAGAAAAAGAACAAATGAACGAACTGTCAAAAGTTGCAGGTGTTACAACGACATGAAAGAGAGGGCCATTCTCCCGCGCGAAATTCGACTACAGTACGCCCAATTAGCACTAATTGACCATGCTGATCAGCCTAATTAATGACTTCAGATTGTTTACGATGGAATCGTGCAACCGATTCAGCGGAGTTGAGCACGCCGCCTATTTGCACTACATGAAAAATGTGAGTGGGGCAAAGCCACGGAATTCCGTCCCTTTACCCCCCCCCCCCCCCGGCACTTTAGACAAGCGTTTATTTCGGCCCCGGCTGCAACAATGGCAAGTCAATCGAACAAAAAGGACATTTTATTGGAAATGCAACAGCATTTTTGTCATTTTCATAAAGCCAGATATTTTATCATTTCAAATTTATTCTCCGCTCTTTTCGCCCTTTAGAAATGCTAATCATCGGTCGATTAGTCTCTCGTTGGAATGTGCCGATCATTGCCCATTTGTCAGGCGACGACGCTCTCTCCGATCGCGCAGGTGCCATTCCCTTCCATGCCATTCTCTCCCACAGTGCCATTCCCTTCCGTGCAATCCCTTACATGCCATTCTCTCCCCCAGTGCCATTCCCTTCCATGCCATTCTCTCTCCCGTGTCATTCTTTACATGCCATTCTCTCCCACAGTGCCATTCCCTTCCGTGCAATCCCTTACATGCCATTCTCTCCCCCAGTGCCATTCCCTTCCATGCCATTCTCTCCCACAGTGCCATTCCCTTCCGTGCAATCCCTTACATGCCATTCTCTCCCCCAGTGCCATTCCCTTCCATGCCATTCTCTCCCACAGTGCCATTCCCTTCCGTGCAATCCCTTATATGCCATTCTCTCTCCCGTGTCATTCCTTCCATGCTATTCTCTCCCCCAGTACCATTCTTCCCCCCAGTGCCATTCCCTTCCGTGCCATTCCCTTCCATGCCATTCTCTCCCCCAGTGCCATTCCCTTCCGTGCAATCCCTTATATGCCATTCTCTCTCCCGTGTCATTCCTTCCATGCTATTCTCTCCCCCAGTACCATTCTTCCCCCCAGTGCAATTCCCTTCCGTGCCATTCTCTCCCCAGTGCAATTCCCTTGTGCCATTCTCTCTCCCGTGTCATTCCTTCCATGCCATTCCCTTACATGCCATTCTCTCCCCAGTGCAATTCCCTTCCGTGCCATTCTCTCCCCAGTGCAATTCCCTTCCGTGCCATTCTCTCTCTCGTGTCATTCCTTCCATGCCATTCATTCCCTTCCATGCCATTCTCTCCCCCAGTGTCATTTCCTTCCGTGCCATTCCCTTACACGCCATTCTCTCCCCCAGTGCCATTCCCTTCCATGCCATTCTCTCCCACAGTGCCATTCCCTTCCGTGCAATCCCTTATATGCCATTCTCTCTCCCGTGTCATTCCTTCCATGCCATTCCCTTACATGCCATTCTCTCCCCAGTGCAATTCCCTTCCGTGCCATTCTCTCTCCCGTGTCATTCCTTCCATGCCATTCATTCCCTTCCATGCCATTCTCTCCCCCAGTGCCATTTCCTTCCGTGCCATTCCCTTACACGCCATTCTCTCTCCCTCGTGCCATTTTGTTTTTCCTTTTTCACATTTCACTTCTTCCAAAGTGTTCGATACGCTTGGCTCCGTTGCGCTCACTTCGGCCACTGAAATGGCGCGGGCAATGTGCTTGGAATTCGATGCGTTTGTTTTGTCAATTATTTTCCATGTGTTCAGATTGACCTTTTTACAATTGTATGGTTGGAAACAGGTGAACACTTTTTGAAGGAGTAAATGCAAATTAATTAATTATTAATTAATTATTCGCAAATGCGTGCCAAAGGTCGGCTTGGTTCGGCCCAGTGTGCATTTCGAGCGCCTTTCCCTGCATTCCCTGCGCAATTACCTCAAAGATGCCAACATCGAGATCAACGTGGAGATCGAGTTGGACCCGTACATGACACCCGACGAAATCATTGCTACGGGGCGCCTACGGCACTTGCGAAATCGCGCGCGAAGTCATTTCTGGAAGGGCCAACTCAATTTGTTGGCACATTTCAGTAATTATGCTGGAGATGGGCATGGATCTTCACAGTGCCAAGTCGTTTATGATCGCCGCACTTCGCTCCCACATGAAAACGCCCGATTACGTGTACATTATCCCGTGGCTTGCCCATGTGAGCAAATAATTATGAGAGTAAATTATGCTTTATCCTCTCCATGTTCAGCTTCATGACCACTATCCGTGGGAGGCATCAAACATTGAAAAGCAGGAAACGAGGCAAAAAGAATGGGACAATTGGCAAAGGGGGACAATTGGCAAAAGGGGACAATTGGCAAAGGGGGACAATTGGCAAAAGGGGACAATTGGCAAAAGGGGGGGGGGAGGGGAAGATTGATGGATTGTCCATTCATCACACCGATGGAGGGAAAAGCTGAGGGGCAAAGACGAAAATCACTCCGCAGATCAGCCTTTGACGACACAATTGTGATCACTGCCCATGGCTACGATAAGAAATTCATCGAGGACTTCGAATTGCGTCTGAATAAGGTGAGTCTTCCGAATTATGAACTGATAGAAGAAACAATGTTTGAATTTATTTAGGTCACCGGAATGATCAGTTCGTATGTGAGTCCAACTCATTTAACCCTTTTCATTCTCTTTCCCTTTTTCCTTTTTTCCTTATTTCTCTTTCCTCTTATCTTTTTTTTCTTCGTTTCTCTCTTTCCACTTCTCTCTCTCTCTCTCTCTCTCGTCTCTCTGTCCTACAGTAATCTGCCCACCGTTGCTTTTACAGTACGCTATCCTCGCTTATATGTCTCTGTACGATGCGCTGTTTCTGTACGGATTGGCCGTAAGAGATGCTTATGAAGAAACGAAAAACCAAAGCGTTTTTCTGGATGGACTTTACATTTGGAAAAAAATGACGGCACGACAATTCATCGGTTTTGGCAATGGACAAAAAACGGAATAAAAACAGAGAATATTAAGGCGCCACGGGGCAAGTACTGATGAATAACAAGGCAATCCGAGTGCCGAGTTACGCGACTTATCACACCAAAAATGGTGGGGGGGGGGGGGGGAAATGCCAAAAGAGGAAAGGAATGCCGAAATGTGAAGGCACAATGAAAATCGTGGTCGAACTGACGGCTCGGTTGGGCGACAAGCTGAAGTGTGCTATGTCGGAGAATGACTGCTCGGAACACGTCACTAATTGGGGGGGGGAGGGGAGGGAGGGCCAAACTCTTCCCGAAAAGGTGGCGCACGAAACGATGTCCCATTATTACTCCACCGGGGACGGTTCAATGCCACTGGACATGCCCAAGTGCGGCTTCGACGGCAATCTCTGCGACTACACGCTTATCTACATTCTGTTCGGGGTCATTCTTTTCCTCGGAGGTGAACCAAATGCCAAAGAAAGGGGCGAAAGAGTGCCGTTTAGTGACCATTCCTCTCGGATATTTCCTCCACAAAAAAGAGTGAGTGAAGTCAAAAGCAGCGAATGGAGCAAAGGCATTCAGAAAGGAGCGCATGTTGTACGAAATGACCTGGCGAATCCCACGGGAGCAAGTCAGACTTTTGGAGCAGAGGTCGAAGGTCGGAATTTGACAAGGGAAAGGGCGAGACATTCCTTGGATTGTTCAGACAAAGTCCATGTCCATACGAAGTCGGTCGCAGGAAAGTCACTCGTACGGTACGGCAAGGCCAATTAATCCCTTCGTCCAATTAGCGAACAATTCGCAGACGAAAGCATTGGGTCCAAAGCGAACTCGAGACTCTTGGCTAAGCAGGCGTTGGCCAACGGAGTGAAGTGCGCCTTCAAACGGTACCAGCAGAACCGAAGCATTTCCTTCAACAAAGTGACAATTCAAAGGAGGGGGGGGAAGCATTGACCATTTTTCCGTAAAGAATGACCTATCGAGACTGAAGGAGCTGAAGATCATGGAGAACGAGAATTTGAACAAGGCAATTGTGGAGAAAGGGGGGGAGGGGGGGGGGAAAGACAGAGAGAGGGATAATAAAGAGAAATAGAGAGAAAAAGATTGGAGAGATGGAAAGAGAGAGAAATACGGAGAGAGAGAGAGAAAGAAGGAGAGAAAGAAGGAGAGATAGCATTGATGAGAAAGTTAGGAACAGCAGAGGTGGGTCGATGAAAGATTGGTGCCAACAAATTGTTTACTTTCAGTTCTATGGAATTTGCTTCAATCAACAGAATGAATTGATCGTCCTTTGGCTCCTCTGCCAAAGGGGAAGCTTGGAGGACGTTTTGTTCAATGCCGAACTCAAAATTGGCCGCAATTTCCAAGTGTCATTTACCAAAGACGTGGTTAAGGTGTGCAAATGGGCAAAACTGAAGAGATTTTGACTGTTTGTACTTTAATTGTCTGATCAGTCTAATCATTGTTGGTCCTCTGATCAGTCTAATCATTGTTGGTCCTCTGATCAGTCTAATCATTGTGGTCCTCTGATCAGTCTAATCATTGTTGGTCCTCTGATCAGTCTAATCATTGTTGGTCCTCTGATCAGTCCTTCTGCTACTGAACCTCCAAAATTCTGACTTCTTTTTCAGGGTCTGTTTTTCCTGCATTCCTCCGTTCTGAAAATGCACGGCTTACTTTGCCTCCAAGTCATTCGTTCATTTGGTCGTCTCATTTCCTTCCTCTTTTAGAATTGTCTCGTGGACTCAAATTGGAATGTGAAACTGACCAATTTCGGTGACTTTAAAAGAAAAAGGGAACAGAATTTAATCAAAGACATTTAAGTGACTGACGAAATCTGTGGAGAAAAATTATGTGCCATTCAAAGGGAAAAGTGATTTAATTGCACTGATTTGTTTAGTATATGATGGACAGTGAAGTGGAGCGAGAGAAGCAGAGGAAGAAGAGAGAGAATGAGGAGAAGAAGCGAGAGCGACAGAGGGAACGCGAGGTAAGAAGCAGAGAAAAAGAAAAAGAAAACAGGGAAAAGGGAGGGGAAAGAGAGACAAAGCGAGAGCGAGGTAAGAAGCAGGGGAAAGAGAGACAAAGCGAGAGCGAGGTAGAAGCAGAGGTAAAGGAAGCAGGAGGAAAAAAAGGAAAAGAAATCAGAGAAAAGGGAGGGGAAAGAGAGACAAAGCGAGAGCGAGGTAAGAAGCAGGAGAAAGAGAGACAAAGCGAGAGCGAAGTAAGAAGCAGAGAAAAAGGAAAAGAATCAGAGAAAAGGGAGGGGAAAGAGAGACAAAGCGAGAGCGAGGTAAGAAGCAGGAGAAAGAGAGACAAAGCGAGAGCGAAGTAAGAAGCAGAGAATGAGGAAAAGAAATCAGAGAAAAGGGAGGGGAAAGAGAGACAAAGCGAGAGCGAGGTAAGAAGCAGGAGAAAGAGAGACAAAGCGAGAGCGAAGTAAGAAGCAGAGAAAAAGGAAAAGAATCAGAGAAAAGGGAGGGGAAAGAGAGACAAAGCGAGAGCGAGGTAAGAAGCAGAGAAAAAGGAAAAGAATCAGAGAAAAGGGAGGGGAAAGAGAGACAAACGAATTCAGAGAGAGGGAAAAGAACGGAAGGAAATGAGCTCATCCGAATCGCTGGAGGACCAAAAGTTGGAGGAGGTCAGTGAACAAAAGGCATGCCAAAAGAGAAATAACCAATTAGGCAATAATGAACGACAAAGTGCGGGACACAGAAAATATGAAAAGTGAGTAAAACGAAGGGGAAAATGGGGGCTTTTAGGTGGGCTAATGGTGGGAGGAGAGGGAGAATGAGGGGGGGGGGCAGGGACGGTCCCAGGGGGGGGGGTGGGGTCACAAGCCCCTTCCGCAGTGGGACATTTGCGGACGGACATTTGCGGACAATTTCGGGAAAAAATAAAAAAAAAATTTCGTAAAAAAATCTTAAAAAATTTATAAATTATGGAATGGAGACTGTAAAACTAAATAAAACTTTTTATGGGGTTTTAAGGCTTAATATCTTATTTTTACCTTTAGGCCTAATATCTTATTTTTACTTTTCTCACTGCTGGTACTTATTAGTGATTAAAGTAGAGTTGATCTCCATGATCGAGCAAGTGTGAATGTCGCCTGTTGCACTCAAATTCGGGTGGGAGTGCTATTTTTATCTTTAGAAAAATCCAAAAATTTATCAAAATTTATTTCCCAACGAGGATTTTTCCATCGACCTTATTTAAATTTCTTTAGCCATACAGACAAATCTTTTAGGGGAATTTGCTACCCGCCCCCTGAATTTCTTTTCCTTTTTGTTCGGGTTGGAGAAGAACCCAAGACAAATCTTGGTCTATTGTTCATCAGCATGGAAAGCATTTCGAGGCCCCAAAAATTTTCAGAAAAAGAAATCGGAATCTGATGCCCAAAAATGTCGAGAATAGGGTTTTAGTGCAGCTGGTGTTCAGCATTTATATACCGCTTTATTGTAATAGAACCCCCGGGGGTTTTATTTTTCAACCTCCCTCAAAAGGGGGTGTAATTCAGGGGGGGGGGGGGTTCCCCTTCCCCAGCCCCTCTCCTTAGTTCGGTCTCTCTTTCTCTCTCTCTTCCCCTCTCCTTGTTTTTCTCCTCCCCCGCCCCTCTCTCTCTCCACCCTTTTCCTCCCTCTCTTCCCCTCCCCTTTTTTTTTTCTTCCCCCTCTCTTCTCTCTCTCTTCCCCTCCCTTTTTTCTCTCCCTCTTTTTTCTCTCTCCTCTCTTTCTCTCCTTCTTTTTCTCTCTCTCTCTCTCTCCCGGTCAAAAAGTGATTAAGCGGCATTTGTCTGCTAATCAGTCGCTTCTTTCTGTTGTTGCCATCCCTGCAGAATATGTCCAACAAGCACCCGAGGTGATTCGCGAGTTTCTCAGCACCAAACATTTGCCGGTCGGCTCTCAATCCGCCGACATGTACAGTCTCGGCATGGTCCTTTACCAAATTCTGTTCAAAATGGAGCCTTTCTATGAACGAAATTTGCCTCCAAACAGTGGGGAAAATAGGGGAAGATGGAAAAGGAGAATTGGCCACAGAATTACTGAACAAAATTGCGATGGCCGGGGACAATGACCAAATCATTCGGCCGACTTTTCCCAACCAAAATCAAATCGCAGCCAACGAAGAAGCGTACAATCTGCAGCTGCTTTCGGTAAGAATTGGCCTAATTATGAGTTGCCTTTGCTAATTGTCCCCTAAGGCAATCGAGGCGTGTTGGCTCGAGGTGACCAAATTGGCCAATGTTTGCCATTGCTTCTCCACCCGCAGATCCCCGAAATGCGCCCGAACATCAAGCGGATGAAGGCCATTGTCAATGCCAACCTCCGCTCCACGTCGGCACCCCTCCCCTCCCCCATAATTTGAATTTGCCTCCCTTCCCCCAGGGGGTCCGGCTCTTTGGTGGACCAAATGATGAAAATGATGGAGGATGTAAAAAGCATCTTTTTCTTTGTCGCCATTGGATAATCTCCGCCCCCTTTTCAGTACACTGCGAATTTGGAACAGCTCGTCAAAGTAAATAAAAAAAGAATCATTCGAAAGCTTAACAAGCTTATTGCTTGGCGATTTTGACAATTACCAAAAAAAAAAGTTATTTGAAATTTTTCGAAATTTTTGAAGTTTTTTTTAATAAATTTTTTCACATCCTAAAAAATCTGTGCTTTTAAAGGAGCGCACTCAACTGCTGGAAGAGGCGCAACAGCAGGCGGACCGACTGCTGAAGAATATGTTGCCCGCGTGAGTTGCTTCGCCCTTTTATTAGCCCCCTCCCCCCGGGGGATGAAAACCCTTCGACCCGTGACCCCTCCCCCCCCCCCTATTCCAATAGCCCTCCCCTGGCATTTGGCATTTATCCCCCCCCCCTTTCCCCGGAAGTTCCATCGCCGATGATCTGAAGGCGGGTCGGCCCGTGCCGCCCCAACTGTACACTAACGCGACCGTTCTCTTCTCGGACATCCGCGGCTTTTCCCGCATGGCGGCCAATTCGACGCCTTACCAAGTGGTGGCCTTTTTGAATGATATGTGAGCAAATGAATGATTTGAAATTGGAGAGTTCGCCAATTTGTGTCGCAGGTTCAGCGGTTTCGACGCAATCATTGCCAAACACGACGCATTCAAAGTGGAGACGGTCAGAAGCCCTTCCCCTCCCCCGCCACTTTCATTTCCCTACGGCGTCAGATTGGCCACACTTATATGGTCGTCTCGGGAGTGCCTCGAGAGAATGGCAACGCCCACGTGCAACACATTGGGGACATCGCTCTCAAAATGCGAACTGTCGGTCCATTCTCTCCCCCTTTTTTACCCCCCCCCCCCTCCGTTTCTTCCTCAGTTCGTCTCCAATTTCAAAGTGACACACCGCCCTGAAGAAATTATCATGGTCCGAATTGGCTTTCACAGCGGCTCCGTGGCGGCGGGCGTTGTGAGTTTTTTTGGGGCGGGGAAAGGAAAAGCATTCCCCGGCGGAAGGTCGGACTGGCGGCCCCGCGCTACTGTCTGTTCGGCGACACCGTCAACATGGCCTCGCGAATGGTCGGTTCTTCTCTCTCTCTCTCTGATTCGCTTCTTTCCGATAACCCCCTATTATTACCCCCCCCCCCCCCGAAGGAATCCACGGGAATGGCCAACAAAATCCAAGTGATTCTCCCATTGTCCGTTTCGTGATGTAAATTCTGTTCGTTCAGATCAGTGAGCCTTCCTACAACTTGATCAAGTGCTTCTACTCCCAATTCATTGTGATTGAACGGGGAAAAGTGGAAATTAAAGTAAACAAAAAGGGATAAAATCACGCAAAAATCATTGTTTTTCCAGGGGAAGGGCGAGTGCAACACCTTTTTCATGGAGGGAAAAGAACAATTCGCGGGCGGAGGAGCAGCGGGAGGGGGACAAAGGAAAAAATGAAGAGAAAAGGCAGAAAAGGGAAAGAAAAAGAAAAGCAAATTCCAATCCAAGGCATTTTTCATCATGAAAATCAAAACAATAAATTGGCACAAATAAAACCAAATTAAGTAACAGTTGGAGTTTTCAAAACAAAAACAAAGCTAAAATGAAATGAATTCAAAAAGTACTCTCTTAGGCACACATTTCTAAGACAAATTTTAAAAAAGTTGGTGGTTCTGCCAATAGTCTCTAATCATGCGCGATTAAACAATTCGCCCTTTATGCGTCTTCGTTGATGATGGTCAATTTGCTGTCGATTTGCTCTTTTATTTGCCTTTCCGTTGCCCTAATCAATCCGCGACTCTCCGCCACTTCCAACGCTCTCCGCGCCTCTTTTTTGGACCCCTCACGTCCTTTCTCGTCCAATTTAGTAATCGCAACCAAAACATGGAAAACCTGGCTCTAAAACAAACAAATGCTCATTAATTAGTTCGACGAAATGCGCGAAAGAAATGAGCGAGTGTTTTTAAAGGTTACGCCATTTCCCACCGCAAAGAGTTGGCTGGCCACCCGCTCGCCACCGAATTCGGCCAAATTGGCAATTCCAATCAGAAAACGCCGTTGGACCTCGGGGTTTTCGGACATTGCCAATTCTGTGAAAAGCTCTTCCCAACTGTTCAATTCTTGCAGAATTCGTTCACAGAACGTTGGATTCTCACTGTGTGAGAATGACAAAGTACAAACAGAAGATGTCCTCGCAAACCTCAGAAGAGCAAAGCCGGCACTGCTTGCCAATCTCAAGCGGTCGTCCCCCTCGGCACAGTAAAGGAGCCAAACCTTCGCACGATCCGTCCCCGCCTAAAATTTTGCTTATAATGAAAAGCATGCCAATTTTGAATTAATTACGGGGAAACACCTTAATAACAGTGTTAAAATACTCTTCGCAATACAACAAATTCAGCAATAATTCGGCAGCCGCTGCTCGCAAATGTTCGTTGTTCACTTCGAACCAAAATTCCTCCACTTTGGGCAGACATTTCTCCTTGAGAATTCGCTTTCGGACCGAATCGCCGACCGATGCCAAATTTGTCAGGGTGAGAAGGGCGTCGTAATTTGCTCTTCCGTCAACTGAAACAGTTTCGAACGCATAATTTTACAACAGTTTGGCCAACCTTCGGGATGAAGGAGTTCAATGCATGGCTTAACCACCTAAAAATAGAGAGCGTAAATATAAAGAAACCCCGTTCCTGACCAGCGAATTATAATAATAGTTAATTAGTATGGCACTTACTTCGTACATCCGTTGCCCGGAAAAGGCAATGTTTGGGTCCGATCGAATCCCAATTTTGGCCAGTCCATGCGCTGCCCTCAGTTTCCCTTCTGCACTGCATTTCTTGAAGAGATGCAATAAAAGTTTCACTCCTCCTTCACTGACAATTTGACCTTAAAATAATTAATCAATTAAAATCCAAAAATATGCAAAATCAAAAACCAATTAAATCGTCGACTTTGCAGAAGGCATTCAAACACCGCGCCAAATTATCCAATGCATTACGACTTTCAGTTTTTGAAACGGCAACACATGCAGTAACAGCGCCAAGTTCAATATAAAAAATGCGATTTATAAAAAATCACAAATCAAACTCTAAAATAATTTCAAAAATCTTACCATTTTTCTGATCCTTTTGTCCACGTATTCTTCGGTATCTTCATCGTAATATTCGCTTTGTCAAATTATTTCTCTTAATTTGCTTTTACCCTTTGGGTGCGTTTGTGGGACGTGATGTTTGGCAAACTGCGCTAATTTGACCATTTCCTCGTCCATCTTTGGTTTTTCGTAGGCATTCGCACAATTCACATAAATTGTGGCCATTGTGAACACGCATCCCCCGGCACTTTTTGCCAAATCGACCAATGCCTTCAGCAATTCCGATTTTCCGACAATATATTCCTTTATTTCAGCATCCAAAGAAAGGTAAGAAAGTCCTTCACAAGCGAAACGTCTGACATCGACCTGACAAATAAATGTGGGAAAATATTAGACAGCCGTAAACTGCCAAAAAATTCCAAATATTATAGAAAAAAATCCACCGAAAAATTTTCTGCCTTTTCAATTAAAAATTTATGACACGTGTTCGCCAGTTTCATGCGAGATTCATCGTCCATTGGCTGTTTACTGCAATCATCGCCGGCAGACGAAGCGCATTTACAAAGGCCCACCAATGCGCGGACACGGACATTTGGATCCGAAGACAAAAATAACTTTTTAAGCACTGGCTAAAAGGATTGTGGAAAAAGAGGAGAGCTTTAAATGGCTAAAGTAAGAGAAACAAAGTCCTAATTTAACAGGATTCTCCATGCCTTTGCACCGATGGAACCCCGTCAAATTGGTTAGATTTTTCCAAAATGCTTTAAATACTGACCAGTCCCTGCTTGATCATGTTGGTGGCCCTTTCATATTTGCTCACTGAAAGCACAATTAATTCGGCTGCAACGCTTTGCTGCAGAGAGTCGTTGGAAGAGGCCATTTGGAGCATTACTTCGGTGATTTGGTCGTTGGTCACCAAATTAACGCCAACATCAACGGGCCCTTGGAGCAAAGTGATCAGAAGAGCAGCCAATTTGATTCTGTTCTTTGGATCATTAAGGTCGGACATTAAACCACCAAATATTTGGTCCACTCTTTCTTTGTAAATCGCTCTCCGTTGGTCAAAAATCTTAAATTTATTTATTTCTCATGAAGGAATTTACACCGACCATATCTTCATAAAGTTGAGCAAGGAAAACAGAAACATGCTGACGAGTTTCGGAAGTGACTGGATAGTCGCATTGTTCTGGCAATTGTGTGGCAATATGCAACATTTTGAAAAGTCCTCTGTCCTCGACAAAACGCCAGGACCTGAAAAAAAGAGGGAATGGTTCCGGTCGAAGTTTCAAATGTAGGATTCATTCTCTATCATAAAATTTATTCTTCCTAAACAAAAACTAAAACAAACCATCCACGGGGTAAGCCCCCACTCATATGCATCAAATTTTTAAGCAAAAGGTCAATGCTGATTTCTCTCGCTGTTGCCGAATATTGAGGGTCCGTTAGAATTTCTTCCAACTCGAGAATGAGCCGCAGAATTGCGACTTTGTTCCGTTCGACTACTTCCGAGTCCGGCTTAATCTCCTTGGATAAATCCATCGCCGCCAATCCGTTGAACACCCGCTGAATGACTGCGCTGGCAGCCTCCGCATTTGCAATCGATGGACGAAGGGAAGGCAGTCGAGCGAGGGTTTGTACGGAAAGCAATTCCATCATTTGGACGGACTGGCAAAGAACAAATAAAATTTTTCACTTCGCACACGAGGGGCACGTATTCCCTCCGAAATTTTAACCAGTTCTTACGACAAAAATGACTCTTCCCCGCTAGTGCATTATTTACAAAAATAATATTAAGCAAAGATCGAGAAAATGTACATAATTTAAAACCAAGAAAGGCATACCCTTTCTCGTGACTTGGCCAATTCGTCCAAAATCCTAACAGCACACAGTGCTTCCTCGTCCGATGCATTTCCTTTGATAACTCCCAACAATTGCGCCACACTTTGTCCATTTTGCCAAACTCGCATTGCCCCGCTGTTTGAGTCTCGGCATAAAACAAGCAAATTGTTCATGGCCTAAATAACAGCTCAAAACTGTAACACATCCGGCCCATTCTCTTGACCTTTATGTGTTTTTCTTTGTCACTTTGTTGCTCTCCAAATGCAATTTTTAGCATTTCTTCCGCACGATTTTCCACACTTTCGACCTGTTTTAAACGCTCTGCGTTGATTTTAAGAAGACGCGAGCATAATTCCATTAACACACTGAAGTTTATTATAAAATTGCAAGAATTAATCAGCCCAAAATTACGTGTCCCCTGGTCGTAAACGAATGGCCTCTTTTGCATCATTAAAAGCTGAGCCGATTTTGTCTAATTTTTCTCTCGCCAAAGCGCGTCTATAATAAGACTTTGGGTCGCTTGGGTTTAATTCAAGTGCTGAAATAATTACTGAGAGAGAATGTTCACCCATAAAACATGCCATTGTTGCAGTCGGACTCGGCTCCCTCAAAATCGTCCGTCTTCAGCTTGGCCATTGCTCTGTTCTTATAAATGACCAATCGTAATTTATCATCAGGTTTTAGCTCCAATGCTTTTGTATATACTTCAATACATGACGTAAAATCTTCGTTTTGGTAAAATTCGTTTCCCTTTTCTTTCAGTGTTTCAGCGGAATCTCCGTTTAAAGCCTCCATTTGTTTAAGTATCTAAAAAATCAAATTATTTGAGTGTTCGCAAAATTTAACCCCTTTTCCTACATTATACACACGTAAGAATGATCACCAATTGTTATTTCTTTGTTCTCGAAAACGAAAGAGTCTTCCTCCTCAAATAAACCAATGATCGGCTTTCATTCGTGATCTCGCCCCAGAGAAAAAGCATGGTTAAGCTTAAGTTGTTTAAAATCATTCTCCCTTCTCTCTCTCTCGCTTCCACACATTCTCCTCCCATCCCAATCATTTCCCTCTCTCTCCTCTCACTGTTTTTTTTTTCTTTTCTCGATCTATTTTAAGGGCGTTAAATTTGAATTTAAAAATTTTTTATGAAAAAAAATAAATTTGAATAAAACGAATTTGCTTATTGGCATGGGCATTTGGCATATGCTTGTTATTTTATTCTTCTTTAGATTTATAATATGGCGGCTGAACCCAATTATGACCTTGTGAAAGAACGGATCAAAGATTTTTTGCACGAATTTTACATTGAGGACGAAGAAGGCTGCAAAGTCTTCAAATACCGAGACCAGATTAGTCAAATTGCTCACAGACAGCAAATTGCTCTCTACATTGAACAAGATGATGTAACATTGTATAAATACTGCTCATCTCATTTGGCCTTTTTAGGTGCATCTTCATGACCCCGAACTTTCCGATTGGATTACTTTCAATACAGTGCGTTATCGACAACTCTTTTATGAAATTGTTCAGAATCTTGTCCAGGAAACAATTGGCAACAACGAAGTTTTGTTTTGATATTATTCACATTTTAATTTACTTTTCTAATCCAGCCTGCGGTTATTGATGCGCTTGACGCATTTATCTTCCAACGCCTTTATATGGACAAAATGTTGAAAATTGCCAGAGGTGAAATGAATGCCCGAGAAGATGACCCATCTAAGGCATATCCACCTGAACTCCTTCGAAGATTGTACGGTTCCTTTAATAAAAGATAGTGGTCACTTTTTGTGATAAAATATATACTTCATGGTGTAGTAAAAAATATTTATTTTAGTGAACTTTATTTCAAAACGATGGATGTGACGAAACCATTGGCTGTTCGAGACTTGAAAGCTCAATTTGTTGGAAAATTGATTATCTTGCGTGGGGTTGTTATTCGAACTACCGAAGTTAAACCGTTGGCCTCCGTTATCACTTATGTTTGTGATACGTGCAGTTCGGAAACCTTTCAACCGGTGACTTTATGAACTGAACGAACTTTGTAATTTATTTAATTCGATAGGTGAATTCACTGTCTTATACGCCACTGTACAATTGTCCAAGCAAACAATGCGTTGAAAGCAAAGCGAATGGCCGTTTGGAGATGCAATTCCGCGGTTCTAAATTTGTGAAGTTTCAAGAAATGCGCATTCAAGAATTGGTAATTTGCTTTGTCTAACTTGTATGCTTTTCACCGCACTTAAAATTAGAGTGACCAAGTCGGTGTTGGCAGCATCCCTCGCTCAATGACCATTTATCTCAGTGGGGAAAACACGAGAAAGGCTATTCCTGGCGATGTTGTCGAGATTTGCGG
Organism: Heterodera schachtii; assembly: GCA_023374025.1. NCBI lineage: Eukaryota > Metazoa > Nematoda > Chromadorea > Rhabditida > Heteroderidae > Heterodera > Heterodera schachtii. Next base: position 3,632,008 of record SIJG01000001.1, on the reverse strand, counting down.
CGTTCTCATCCCAATGCTTCGTACCGGGTTTCGGCAAATGGTTGGAGGTCTTGTTACTGAGCTGTTTCTCGATGCTTATGTACGTTTTCATTTTATAGTTATTTTTGCGTATTAAATTTTTTAGCATGTCAAAAATTATCGCGATACAAATGAAGATCTTTTGGATGGAGAGTTGAACGCGGAGGAAGTCGAATTAGTCAGCCATGAGAATTTTTATGAACATATTGGTAAGCAAAATGTTAGCAGATGTGAATACTTCTTTATGTTATTGTTTTGGTTTCCATTAGGTGTTTCAAATTCATTCTTTTTCTTTTAGCTTACAGTATTGCGCCCGAAATTTACGGTCTCAGCGATGTAAAGAAGTCTTTGCTTCTCGCTTTAATTGGTGGTGTTAACAAGAACGCAAATGGAATGAAAATTAGAGGTGATTTTTTGGCAATTGTTAAGATTTTGGTCCGGGATTCGGAATTTGGCAAATTGAGGCAAGATTCGTGATCAACCCCTTTTTCTCCCCTTAATTACTGCAAAAGAAATTTCTAATTTTATTTTTATCGGGTCCGCAAATGCTAAAAATTGGAGATTTTTTAAACTTATTTTTACCGATGTTACATTGAGTTTTAGGTGCCTTAAACATTTTGCTGATGGGTGACCCCGGAGTGGCGAAGTCACAACTTCTGACTTATGTTGATCGCCTTGCCATTCGAAGTCAGTACACAACTGGGAGGGGGTCAAGTGGCGTTGGACTGACGGCAGCAGTGGTCAAAGATCAGTTGACTGGTGAATGAAACTTTTTTCAAACCAATTCAAAAATGGTTTTTAATAAAGGCGAAATGTCACTCGAGGGTGGGGCACTCGTGCTGGCGGATCGGGGAATTTGTTGTATCGACGAATTTGACAAAATGGTGGATTCAGACCGTACTGCAATTCACGAAGTGTTATCAGAGCAATTGCTTTGGCTTATTTTGGTTTTAAGGTGATGGAGCAGCAGACAATTTCGATTGCCAAGGCGGGCATAATGACTTCGCTTAATGCTCGCACTTCGATTATTGCAGCAGCAAATCCTGCATTTGGGCGCTATAACCCCAACAAGTCGATTGAAGAGAACATTCAACTTCCGGCCGCTCTCTTGTCTCGTTTTGACCTGCTGTGGCTTATCCAAGATGTGCCTGATCGCGAAGCCGACCGCAAATTGGCCGACCATATAACATATGTGCACCGTAAAGGCGAACAACCGCAAGCCGATTTCGAGCCAATTAACATGAAACTCTTCAGGCAAATCATTAATCAAACGCTATTATTTCCTGCAATTTTTAGAAAGTACCTTTCGATATGCAAACGTAAGGAACCCGTGGTGCCCAATGCCCTAAAAGAAGTGCTGGTGGAGAAATACGTCGAAATGCGCTGTGAGGCGAAGAACAGCAGCGACTCGACCTTCACTTCCCCTCGTCTTTTACTTGTGCAATTCCCCCTTTTTCAAACACGCAGGGGGTTTCTCGAGCCAATCCGACTTTGCAATTTGTTAACAGAAATTCGGAATTTAACCTGTCTCGAGACCCCTTGCGCATGAATATTTTATTTACGTCCCATAATTAGGCGGCAATTCGCATGTGTACGGCTCTTGCGCGTCTCCGTCTCGCGGACGAAGTGGAAATGATCGATGTCAAAGAAGCGCTGCGACTGATTGACATTGCCAGAAACTCATTGCACGCACACAAAAGCCAAACGACATTTAAGTGAGAATGCGTTTCGGCTTTTCTTTTCGAAAAAATTATTAAAAATATCTTATCATTCCCTCTTCTAATTAAATTTTCTTAAATATTCAACTTTAGGGATCGTGATCCGGTGAATCGCGTCTTTGATTTGGCACGTGAAATGCTCCAAGAGACTGGAAACAAGCCCGTGCCACTAGATAAATTTTATTCACGTTGTGAACAGCGAGGCTTCCACGGCGGTGTCATCGATGATTGCCTTTACGTTCATTGGAAACATTTGCTTTTCATTGACGCAGTTAACAATACGATTCAAATGATCTGACTTTGCTACTTTATTCACCCATTCATTTTCCCACATAAATGACTTACAAATTTGCTTTTTAGCCAAATTTCTTAAATTATTATCCTTAAATAATGCGCCACTTTTGATGGTTTAAAATTTCGAAATTGAGCCAAAAGAGGGTTAGATTCGTGCCAGGGCCTCAGAAAAAATAGGGACCAATAATTTCCACCATTGCGTTTTGATTGAGTTGCCAAAGTAAGTAGCACAATTCATTTAACTCAAGTAGTTCGTGCGTCTAGTCTTATTGTAAGCAGAAATTCTCGAATTTATTTGTATCGAGACACAATAGTTTTTATTTTCGTCCCTATTTCGGTATTTTTCGGAGTCTAAAAACATCAACAATTCAGTTCAACAGTTTTTTTTATAATTTACAAATTATATACAATAAATTGTTAAATAGAATCACATAGCATTTATAACGAATCGAAACACAATCTTTAGGGGTCGTATTGGTCTTTGGGACTGTGCCTTTTCAAATTGTCGCCTTTCCACCTGTCCCTGTTGTTGTGTGATTGTTTTGTTTTCCGTCCGAATTCCGCTGTTTTTGTGTTCGCGAATTAACTCAACCAACAGTTGCTGATCGGACAATGCTTTGAAGGGATGGCTCATGATCAGATTTGTGTTGAAATTAAGGTCGTTTTGTGTTTTGCGCACAATCAACATGTAAGCCTGGCTTTTCGCCTCCGAGTTTTCTTGCAAATTATTCTTGAAGTCTCGAATAAGATACTCAATGTTGCGCATTGGGTCCATCCAAAGGACGTAATTCCTCACGTTCCTCTTCAACTTTCATAAACTCCACATGGTACTTAAAATTTACTTATTTGATGTAAGAAAAGAACAAAATACCAGCGAAAATACTGGCAATTTAATACGATTTTCATAGGAATGATATTTTAGTGCCCAAAATTAACAAAAATTCATTAAAAACGGAAAATACACCCCTGAGAAACGACCCGAAAAGTTTTAAAAAGCACCCCTAAGAATGAAAATTTCTCAAAAATGGATCTCCAAAATTTATTTATAAATTATATATCTCAATACTGGTTGGCTTAATTTTATTACTCTGAAAAATTTGTCATTTTATACCCCTAAATTTTAGGCTTTTTAGGGCCTATTTTCTTTATTGCCTATTTTTTGGGATTTTTAGAGCCTAAAATATCATACCTACTTATGAATTTTTAAAATCTAACCAATTTTATTGATTTTTCGAAACTTTGATAGATTTTTTCCGATCATTTTGGGGGGTCAGGGTCAAAAAAGTCGAAATTCGGAATTTTATAAATATTATAATAAAAAAGTAATTTGATGTTTGTTTTTTCTTGGATTCTCTAAAATTCGGATAACCCTTGTCACCTTTCGCTGCTTCCACGTGGCTTCAATTTCCGCTCGTTTAAATAAATAATCAACCAAATGAGCAACTAATTAGGGCAAGACCATTAAATGATTTCAAAATTGCTCTCAAATAACCTGTAGCCTCCGGTGGGATTAATAAATGTCGTGGCCTCAGTAAACATTTTGGCAAATCATTCATCTTAAAGTTCTCTCCGTCTGGCCACAACACAATTGGCTAAAATAACATTTTAAATGCAAATCCATGCTGAGAATTTGTCGGATTGCTCACTTCATAGTCCACAAAGTGTTTACACAAAGAACGGCGATTGATCAGTGAATTCCCATTTTTGTTCGAAGCGTCACTTTCCGAATCAACGGAAATGGGCGGAAGAGGCGAAGAACAGCAAAGGGACGCTGGGACGGCGATGTAATTGACAACCTCAACACAAAGATGGGGTGTTAATGGCTAACAATTCGATCGAGTTTTGGACAGAATTTTGTGGGTGGATAGAGAGGACCTTGAGTTCTTAAGAAGAAGGTTTTCCTTCTTTGGGAAAGAGCCTAAGTGATGGTTTTTTAAAAATCTTAAACCTCATCAAACAAAATAAGTTATGAAAATCAAAGATAATGTAATTTTTGAATTTTAACACCTAAAATGGATAATTTTCTTTTTAACAATTTTTTCAATGCATAAGAAGTCAAATAAAAACATAAATTGCATTTTGATATAGGGAATTTGAAATATGCCCCAAAAAATTACGGAAGGGCACTACCTTTGCACCAAAGACAACTGCGAACTGAATTAATAATTTAATTTACCCATTAAAAATTGGGTAATACTGGAGAATTGGTGTCCCGACGAAAAACAAAGTTAAGAATTTTCTCTACATTTTTTCTAGGGTAAGAAAATACGCTGATCACGAATCCCAGCTCGGATTTTACAAAATCATTGATTTTGTCTATGATTTTTCATCATGTAACAAAATTTAATAGCTTTTTCTTGTAAGAATAACTTGAAAACGTGTATTTTGGGGTTTTCAGGGTCGCTGACCAAGAATATGACCTTAGTTTTGGTCAATTCTCAATCCCGGACCCGAATTCGGACAAAAAGTCGAAAATTCAAAATCCATTTTATGTTGTGAGATTTTGAATTTCGACTTCTGTTCGAGTTCGGGTCCGGGATTCGAAATTGGTCAAAATTAATGTCAGATTCGCAACCAACGGCCCAGAAAACCCCCATAAATATGTTTTAACGACTTTTAGAAAATAAAACATTTTAATTTATTTTTTCCCGGGACACCAATTCTCCAGTATTACCAAAAAGTGCATGTTTGACACGGCACTCGGGCTAATCTAGCAAAAAGATACTTTTCTTAAAAACCCAGGGGAACTTTTGTTTCCGAGACTCCATGGCCATCCGCCTTTGTGAGAGATACTTACGCCGTTCATCTGATGGGGAACATTTCCGGACTTTTGAAGCGGATAAGTGTCGCCATTCGCAATGGCTTCATTAAACTGCGCGGAAGAGGTCGAAGGTTCACTTTCGTGAACAAGTCGAGTACTGCTCGGATGGGCTGTCCGTTCCCTCTCCTTTTCTTGGGTTGCGCTCATCCGCGAAAGTCGTCCGTTGCCAAAAGACGAAAGGTTAGCACCATCGCCATACAAAACATCGACGATTCTCCGTTTCACGAAACATTTGCCCCGAGCCTTCACCTATCAAAAAATCAGCAAAAATATTCGAAGATTAGGAATACTTTAGAAACGATCAAAGCAAAATTTAAGTCGATTTTGAAATGCGTGCTGACACCACAAAATGGACAACAATTGGCACCCCGGGCACAAAAAGCGCAAAAGCGGTGCAAACAAGCCTGGAAGATAGCAATTGTTTACACGAATTCACAATTATGAATGGGAAATAATATTTTAGCAACAACCTGAGAGACCATTGGCTCCTCAATTGCACACTCACATTTCGCGCATTTTAAACCGAAAGACTCCCTTTGGTCTATCCGACGCTTGGTGTTATTTTTACTCATCGGTGCTAAGAAAATTTATAAAAATGGAAAAAATTATAAAATAAAAATTGCCTTTTAATTTAGCAAATTTTAAAATAATTTTTTAGCAATAAAATTTATGTAATAGGAATAAGAAATTGCAAATTATTCTCGAGCATTTCTGTGCCTCCGATCTCTCCTCATTTTTCCCGACTGCGAAAACGCGTTCTGTCTGATTTTGTTCCGACGATCAATCACTCCTTTGCCTTCCTCCTCCAAAGTGCACTGCCGAGAATAAATCTCTTCCGATTCCTATATTTTGAATATTTTACTTTGTTGTCACCGCTCTTACATCAGCTTTTTCCCCATTAAACATTGAATACCTTTAGGAGACGTCCCATTACGTCCATTGGACTCTCAGATAACATTTTTGTCCCATTAGGTAGATTCAAACCACAGTCCGTTTTCATGTTCAAATAACGCTGGTGCAACGATTCCGATTGCTAAATAATTTATACTTTAACGATTAATCACCTAATTGTAAACACAAACCTTCAGCACTTCACTATTACTCAGAGAAAAAAGTAATCCAAAATCTTGGACGAGTTCGATACCACTCGATTCAGACGAAGATTTGTCGAGGAGGGTCGGGTGGAAGGTCCCTTGGAGAAGCGGATTGAACTGAAGGAAAAGGCAAAATCCAAAAAACAATTTAAAACGCACATTTCCCAAAACAGGGGCAATTGAGAATGCGTTTGCGTTGAGAAGACGGTAAAAACAATAAAGTGCCTCGAAATTCTCTTCAGGTAAAAGAACGGAGCTAATAAATTCATAGAAATCATCCAACTGAGAAGAAGTAACAGAAATCGGAACAACGTATTGAGAAGGTTGAAGAAAGTAAAAACTGTAGCACAGAAAAAGTCCAAATAATCGTTGCTGAAAATTTTTATTGTGAAAGATTACTTGGAAAAAATACTTTGTAATTTCGGTCCGCAATTCTACCGGATGACATTCCATCTGAGTTGAAATGAATCTGATCACCATTTCCAACAGAACCAGTGCTCCAAAATGGGGTGAACATAAAACGTGAGCAATAGATGAACAGATTTTCAGAAAACTGTAAAAAGGAAGTAAAGTTTCAATTAAAAAAGTCGCAAATTCAGATTTTTCGGATTTCGCGAAAACCCCTCGACAATGTCATACATATTATACAATATTATTTATAAAAACTTCGAAAGAGAACGCATTCCATACCTCAACCAAGTCAGAAAAAGAAAAGCGACCAAGAAATATGCTTGAAAGTTCCATTTCCATAAAAATTTCTGAAAAGCGACTTAGAGTGAAGTCATTTTGTTCGGCCGAAAATTTTCTAGCGAATGAATCGATGTCAAATACAAGAGAAGTTACTATTAAGGAATCCATAAACTGAAAAAGTATGTAGGTAATTATGTAAACATAAATTCGTTAAATAATAATTGCGTATAAATTTAAGATTAGGTAACAGAATAAAATTTTAAGAAAGGTTTCAATTCAATCTCATGTTTTTGCTTTTGCAGCGAACCCCCAAACCAATAAAAATAGAGATTGAAATACAGGCCCAGGTCCAGATTAAACACGAAAAATCTGTCCTTGACAAAACTTTTCATTTGACCAATTTTTTTTCAATTTAAACCTGTATTTTCCTGGGAGTTTTTCTCCCGGAAATTCAGGCCCAGGTCCAAAATGGAACCCAGGTCCAACTTTTTTCAAAAGGTCGATGTCTAATGGAAACTAATTTTAAAAATTATTAAATTTGCATTTTATTATTAACACCAAATAATTCATTCTTACTGAAAAGACACAAAATTTATTGTTATTCATTTTTAAATGGAATCTGATGAAGAATTCACTGAAGTAGTCGACGTTGATGAAGCGGAAGGAGGGGCTTCAAACACTGGTAACAATTCATTCACTCATTTCATTAATAATTTTGTTATTAAGGTTCAATTTTTTCGGCATATGACCATTCTTCCTTCTCATATCTGCATTTATACAGACCTCAAACGGATGTTGTTGCTTCACTCATATATTATTCAGGGATGGAAGGCGTTGACCGATATGAAATATCCAAGCACCTTGGGATAAATGCCAAAACGAAGGCTGGGTTCGTTCTATGAAAACTGTCACAATTAATTCAATCAATTTAGTAATCGAACTGTTTCAAATTCCATCCACGCCGTGATGAAAACGTACCCTGACAATTTTGGTATTTTCCAAAAAATGGAAGGCAAACACCGCTTTCTCAAGTAAAAATTAAAATTAAGCAACCCAAATTACCTAATACTTTAGATATTATGCGAAATGCGAGCAACATACCCCAGCTGGAGGGACTGCTTTGGCCGAGTTTTACAAACGATTTAAGCAACTGACTGGGGCCGAATGCCCGTACAAACTTGGCGAATCTATAAAATTTACACAGCATAATTTAAGTAAGTGCGTCTTTAGCTTCTGCAATTTTGTGCTGACAAATGATTATTTCAAACAGTCAAAAGTTGTTTCTCATTGTTATTTTTTAAATTACAGGTACCTTGCGAATAAGTGATGTCACTTTAAAGAGATTGGTTCGAATTCTCGAATATGTTTACCAGGAAAAAGCCGTAATAACACAATACAAAATTGAAGTACATATATCAGCAGAAGAAAGGAAAGAAGGATATTCTTATCAGGTATCACCGAAGGATTCATTTATATTATCAGCCAAGGAAAATTTAAGGTCGACCGAAAATCCTTGAAAAAGTGTATAATTGCGTTAGCCAAAAAGAATTTTATTAATACGATGAAATTGGAGGTAACTGAGCGAGGATTGTCAAACTCAGTCGACGTGATCACAGCACCGAAAATACAAACTTTGGAACATCCACTCATTTTTGAAGCACTCAAACAAATAAAAGCGGAATTCAAAGGGCAGAGCAAAAGTTTTCCCTCGGGCGTCCGCCTTAAGCAAGAGCCAGAAGCAAAGACTTCCGAAGATGGAGGCGGGAAAAATGACGATGGAATTGCTGATACATCCGATTTGAAGCAGGAGGAAGCGGAGGAAAAGGAAATTGGCGCGTCATTACTTAACAAAACATTCAACACACTCCAGCGAATCTCGATGCAGTATGTTTTTGGTGGGTCAATGGATTTAATGCTTTTACTAATTTAGGAAATACACCAAAAAGGGAGCGGGGACGCCCATTTCTGTGCTTTCACAGCGTTCGCTAAATTCTCTCGTGGATTCTGCAAAACGTCGTCGATTGACGAAATCAACACAAGGCGTAAAAAAACGAAGATTAAACAAAGAGAGGGAGCAAATTAAACAGAACGACGAGGAGCAATTCCCAAGTTCAGTGGCCAATTTACGACATTTGAACAAAAAAGACCGCCGCGTCTATGACACTGTGGACAAACTTAGCCTTCAGCACAAAGCGTACCTCCGAAGTCGCTTCACGCAACGTGAGAGAGATATGGTCGGTTCTTCGACACTTGGCATTGCCATAAAAATAATTCATTTTTAGCTGTTACTTATCAGAGCATGCAGTTTTTTTCTGAATCCAGTCGCCCGTTTTTGGCCCAATCCAAAAGTGATTCGTACACTGATGCACGAATATGTTCCGGTAATTATTGCCAATTAACATTTTGACCCATTGTTTCATTTTCCTCAAGGAATCGCGCACTAAAACGACTTATTCTTTGTTGGCCGCGGGTGTGCGTGAGGTCCGTTCTAAGGAGCGTTATGCACACCACCAATACATAGTGAAGACAATGGCCAGTTACAAAGAACTGCTTGACCTGCGCAACCATCTCGCCTCACTGAACTTCTCGCAAACTAACAAAATGGAAGACCAACTGCAGCAAAAGGACTTTTTCTTTATGAATGCTTTCCGAGCATCTTACCAACTTTTGTTTCGGTGAAAAGATGTGGGAGTTTTGAAAAAAAAAGAATTTGTTTTTAGCGAAGCTGCCGACTTTCCATCCGTTCATGTCACCGATAGTGAACTTCGACGCTATTTGAACTGCAACAATTTATATTTCCTCTCAACATCGGACAGACAAAAAGCGGAAACTTCATTATGGAAAAATAATTTGGAAGACAAAAACGAAATTTCACAGTTTATCGTATACAACACAATTATGGTATGTAATTATTAATTTAACGAGAATTAATGCTTTGCTGTCGTTTAGTTAGTGATCCTTGGTTCCGTTAGCTTCAGAAATAAAAACGCAAAAAGTGAAAAAGGGAACGAAGAAGACATTGGCGATGAAATGGCAGGTAAAAATGGCAAAGTTGAGGGAGCGGAAATGAACAAAATGGATGCTGAAACGGCAAATTTTATAATCGAGCAGTTGGAAATTCAGGTAATGAAAGTCAGTTTTTAACGCTTTTCTTATTTAATAGACATTGGCCGATGTATTGGAAAAAATGCGAACCGGCGGATTGGTAACAAAAAAGCGTTTCGTGGACATGCGACAATCGTTGGGCGTAAGAGCAAGCGCAGCATCGGAAACAACCTTTAGTGAAACTGTTCAAAACATTGACGTGGAGATGGAAATGCCAACTGAGACCAAAGAAAGGGAGAGGGAAATTCCGGAAGTTGAAATTGGCGGAGAATGTTTCGGGACGGCGAGGGATGCGGCGCCAGTGGCAACTAAGACGACGGAGAGCCCCCAAAAGTTGGGCATTCAAATGGGCGGAGAATGGCGCAACCACGTGAGATGCACCCAATTGTACTGGTTCATTGCTTGCTCCTTTTGCTTTATTCACCCAATTCAGCTATCAACATTTTTTCCAACCCGAGTACCATAAGAATTTGTGTGAATCGCTTTTCAATGAATATTCGCACGCTTTAACGAATCGAATTTGGAATACTTTTGGCGACTCCGAATGCCCTGGTCAACTTTTAACACTCGCCAATCATTTATGTCAAAATCTTAGCGAGGTTTTATAATTAAAAAATCTTTATTACTAACACCTTATAAATATTTGCAGTTCTCAATTACAACTTCAATGCCGAATTCAATCAAAGAATTGTTTTCTGCGCGTAATAATGAAATAATTAATTCAGCAAATGATGGCAGTGATTTATTTGGGGTGAAATTTTTTTGTCTCTTTTTTAATCTTCTCATTGATAGCATTTTACCGCAAGTGCAACCAAACAACTTCGCTATTTGGAGACTACCGAATTGCGGCTGGAATTGGTCAAAATTCAACCCGAGTTGAGTCACAGTTTCATCGAATCTCTTATTCAACTTCTGCCTGACCCTGAATGTCTTGTAAATGTTCAAATAGTGCATCAAATCAAAATGCCAAAAGAAATGGATTTTGAATGCGCTTACGAAACTCCAAACAATGCCAAAAACAGTGGACAGAGTCTGAAAATGCAGGAGAAGTCGCCGGCACGTGGGAAGAAGTCGTCATCTCTTGTCGACAATTGCTGTAAGCTGCTGCTTGATTTGGTGGATGAAAGTGGAGCTGTTGGAGTGTCAGAAGAAGAACTGAAGGTGGGCAAAATTTGATTCTTTTGTAGGACGGTGTTGGTAGGCTATGCGAATTTTTATAAATACTAAATATACACAAATTGTAATTAATTCGGCATTTTTACTTTACAAATAAACTGGAATTCAGAGGTCTATATAAACAGCACCGTAAAATTTTGGTTAATTAAATTTAGGAACGAATGTCTGTTCATAATTTTGACGTGGAGATGGTACAACAACAATTGAATAAACTGGTGGAGACTGCTGACGTTGTAATTTGCGGCATTGATGAAGTGCGATTTGTAAGCATCGGCCATTGCAGGCCGTGGCTCATTCGGACCCGGGAGGGTCATGGCTTTGTGCCTAAGCCTTGGTTGTTCCCATCCGGGCGAGTAAACTGGAAAGTGCTAAGGTTGTGTTTATTTTGTTCGACCTTGTCTAAACTTTCGTCAAATTAAGATGGATGCTTGAGGGAGTGCTTTCCGTCGTTTTCCATCGTTCTGGTCTCACTCAACAGGAATTGGTCTCACATTTTGCCCCTGTTTTGCAACCCGTACTCACTCTTGAACTTGTTCAAATTCTTTCGAAGCTTGGCTGTTTGTCTCAATTCGAGAAAATTCTTACCGAAGCGCGAAAAAGCGACCCATTCTTAAGTGAGATGGTTGGGTGGGAGTTATTCTCTTAAAATGAATTCTTTTCTTTTCAGGGTTTGGTAAGGCGAAGACCGTCCGTTTTGTCAAAACAAACATTGATGGATTAGAACGATTCGTATTATTCACTGAATTCAAATTGAAGTCTTTTTTATAATCAATATTTTTATTTTTACATTAATTTTCTTAACATTAAAAATATTCAAATGTCTCCCATTTTATTTTGGCTTCATTTTGTTTTATTTCCAATTTTATTATCATAATTTCTTGAATATTTTATCTTTTGTGATGCTTTGTCCTAATTAGTGATGTCTTCTGTTGACCGTGAGGTGCAGTCACTCATTAACTCACTCGGTTTTCTCAATAATGGTGTTTATTATCCTGAGCCGGACTGTTTTCGTGAGCATTTCATAATGAAAAATTCTTTCATTTTCGTTTTATGTGTCTTCCTTTAGAGAGTGTTCGCGATTTGATACGTTACCTCCATCGTGATGACCGACACTTTACCGTTAGAAGGCTTTGCATGGGGCACAACATTGTGAAGAGTGACCTTGTTCCCATCCTAAATTCGGAGATATCGGACGAACTTTTCGGTGCCACGCTTCGGTAAGTGCCGCCTAAATTTACATTGACTCCTATTGTAAATCTGCTTTTGCTACCAACCCCTTCATAGAGCGACCTTTTTTTTCTCCGTCATTTAATTTTTTATCCACAGTTTTTTTCATTTTAAATGCAGGGAAACCGATTCGATACCGCCATGCAAAAATGTCTAAATTTACGGGTTTTTACATTTAAAAACATGTCTTAAGATATTTTTGGGTTAGGCGCAGCCGGTGAAAATGGAATTTTATTAAAAAATATATACTTAATAATTCCAATTTAAATTGAAATTTGCAAGCTGTCCTTATTCAGACTTTGTGTCAATTTGTGTCAGCCGACTTTGCTTGCGTTCGGTGGCAAATTGCCCGGAGAGAATGAATTTGATTTATGGCAAATTTTTTACGAATTTGAAACGTCACTTGTCCAATCTTTGGGTGCTTTCACCGATGTTATTATTTTCAAAAAATTCTTCGCTAACATCCAACAATATTTTGACAAGGCATCTTTTTTTATTTCCGTTTTTTATTTGCATATTTTTTAGGATTGGGAGGACAGAAGTGAAAATCAGCGATTGTTAGTTGAACGTATTTTTGTATTGCTCAGTTACGTTTTTGCTATTGGCACTGAAAGTCCCGCAAAATATGTTTCGGTCCCTGAAGTGGATTACTGCGATCGCGAGAAAGCGATAAAATGTCTCTTTTCATCGGGAATTGAAACGATTTTCTTGAAACTTTCGAACAATTCAACTGAACGTGAATTCTGTTGTTATATTGTTTCAATTTTGGCTTTGGTCTTCGGATCTTTGGTTTGTGGTAAAAGGCAAAAATCCTATGGGAGGAAAATATAAATTAAATTATTTTTAGAATCCTTTGACTGTCGCTCGGTGCGATGACGAATTTCCAGGAAATAAAATAGAAGAAAAGGCGCTTTTCGAAGGGGGCGAAGCAGCCAAAATTGAACTGGCGAAATGCGAAGAAGCAAACAAAAGGCCGCGCAAAAATTTTGACACTAACTTTTAAATTACACAATTTTTAGGATGGCAAACCGACGGAGTTTTTTGACGGGAACTTTCACGTTAAAAGGGGTGAAGGCATTCAATTCGGAGAATGACTTTGTTCTTCGAGGAACAGTGGCGAACAAAGAGAATGGACAGTCGGCAGCTGCGGCGCCTTTGAAGGCACTTTCAGAGAGAAAGCGCCCGAAGAGACTGCCAAAAAATCTACAAATGAACAACGACGTCGACGGGCGTCTGTCTGAAAAACAAACGGATAATTTGCAACTTTTGGCGCCGGAGGCAATGCGTTCGATGAAGGAATTTTTTTGGCGATTGCTCATCGAAGGACGCTATAATAAATTGATGAAAATGACAAGAGAAATTGTATTTTAGAATCTGTCTTTCGCAAAAATACTTTGCATTTTAGGCTTTCATCGGTTCGGATCGCCACAACTCCCAAAATAAACTCAATGAACAACACTTCCTCAGTTTGGCCACTTTTGCTCTTGCTTTTGCCCGGCACAGTCACATTTCGTGCCAAAATGTGTACGCTACCTTTTCCGTGGAATTCTTTCACATGGTCACTTCCTACATGACGAACTGCTTCGAGCTGATGAAGGCCGATCGCCACTCCATCCGAAAATATGCATTTTATGCTCGGCATGCCATAAGAAATTTCAAGGAGATGATGATAATGTGAGAATCGACAAAAAAATAAATAAAATAAACTTGAATTTAGGCTAAACTCAATTTCAAATTCAAAATTCATCACTGACAAAGACCATTTCGAACAATTTTGTCAACAAGTTTTTCAAATCGAAGAATACCGGGAATTGGTCGGCAATTCACTTGCGCAACTTTCGCCGGCTGGCACAACGAACAAAATGTTGCAGGATTTGCTTATTGCCAATCACTACTTTTTACACGTCATGGAGAAAAACGCAAAAGAGACGCACAAACAGGAAGCAGTGCCTGATTTTGCCGATTTCATTTCGGAATTTGCAACGCCTTTTGTCATAAATTGGTAATTTGATTCTAACTTTCCTTTTTTAATTAATCGCTTTAAAGGTACATTTTCGTCCTTAAAAGTTATCGTACAAACCCTAAGGAAGTCAACATGGCCATTTTGAAATTGTTCCATCGAATTGCGATCGACCTGAAGAACCCGGCCAGGCTTTTTCAGGTGCCCGAAATAGAATAACCCAGGACAATTGTATGTTCATTCTTTTTTTAGGCCTCTCTTTTCCAAATATTCGACGAAATTGGGCAAGAAATTGGCAAAACATATCACAACACGGAAGGAAGAAGCGAACACCCACACTTCAAAATCTTCGAGTTTGGCTACCATTTACTCAGGAAGTTCTTCTCCCTTTACAAACTCCGTGGAGGGGGAGTGTCCGTCTGTGAATTGCTTTTCCTTAAAAGTACGAAAGAGGCGCGTGAAATCGAAAACGGATCGATGGACTGACAAAAGTCTGCACTTTATGCTTTGTGCATTTCATTGTATGCTTTATTCCATATGGATTTGCCATTTAAATTTTGGCACTTTTTTAATTTTAGATGGAACAATGAGAAACCAAAAAGGGACCTTTTTGATTATCATAAAAATTCCGCCCCCTCTTTGGCTTTTCATTGTCTCACCTAAAGTTGTTAAAATGCCCTAATTTTTTTTTCATTTAATTGCTCATTAATTAAATAACAATTTGCCGTTGGGTACCGATCACTCGGAGTTTTGTATCGCTTCTTCGAATACCTTAATTATTTTTAAATGCGTTGTAATTATGCCTAATTAAGCGGGGCTTCCTTCATTCGCATGTTCCTTTTGTTCGCCCCTCTGTTCACTTACGCCGCCGTTGCCTTCGGCACCGTTCTTTTCTTTTATTACGGCGTTTTCCGCCCTCTGTGTTCTCTGCTCCGCTTTTTCGTCTCTCTCCTTTATTATGCAATTATGTTGGCTGGATTTTACTTTCTCTTCACTATGATTTGGCCCATTTCCTCGAATTCCGATCGGATGGACAGTTTCGGACGGAATAACTCACTGTCGGATGACGCCGCTGGAGAGGCAATGCTCGACGGATTAAACATCAACCTTTTGTTTAAAGTGATAAAAGTGGCGACGAAAGCGGTCGCTAAATTCGTTGTGACCATTTTGGACTGACTGGAATGAGGTGAGTGGTGATTTAACAAGTTGAAGTTGGGGGGAGTCGACCAAAACATTTTCAGAAGCGTCTCTTTTGCTGAGCTGTCCTTTCCAACGTTTCATCCGTTGCTTTTGCTGCTCATTTTAAACTGAATTTGGTCTGACCTTTCTCATTGCTCTTTCTCACAGTGTTTTTGTTCTGTTTTTGATTTTTTAATTATTTTTGTTTTCTTTTTTTATAAATCATTTTGCATTTTCGGCCTTTGATTTTCTGTTTACTTTCAAATTTTACTTATTATAATTTGATAAACGAATTCTTATTTTCTTCACTGAAAGATCAGAAATATTAAAATGGAAAGCAAAGAGGAGAAAGGGGAGGAGAAGCGCCTTTCGGAGCACCGCCGTCGCATTGGTGGCGAAATCGACGCGACCGAACGAAGTGCGAATTCCGCCGGAGTTTCCTGATTCGTTTTCCAAAGATGTCGAAGAAGAGGAGGACAAAGACAAGGAAGAGGCGGTGAAGGAAATGCTGGGGCAGCTGAAAAAGGTGGGAGAAGAGAAGCAAATTGGAGAAATGGCCTCAAGCATTTTAGAAATTTAATTTTGAAATTTTGCCAATCTTTTATTAAAAAACCGAGAAAATTGGTTGATTTTTTAAAAATATGGCCTTGCCGTCAGACGGTTCAAATGCACCAATATAAGTCCAATCAGAGTTTATGAGTCTAAAATACTAGGGTTTGTTCGCACATGAAAAAAGTCATGGTACAAAAGAGTGCATTAGAAACCGTCAGACTCAACCGGTGGCGAAAGAGGGAAAAAACGCACATTCTTGTTCAGCTTGGCAATGTGTTCCTTCGCCCTTTTGGACTATCGACGGACAGTTTCGAATTGGTGAAGCAGTCCGAAGGCGGAGGGTTCAGTGTTCAGATGAAAAAGGAGGAGGAGAAGAAAGGGCGAGACGAAATGTGATGGGAATTAAAAAGCGGACGGACGGTCAAAAGTGTCGATATTTTTGTCGGTTTATGTTTGGTGTCGTAACAGTTCGTACAGTAAATACTTCTACCAAATTGTTTTTTTTTGACGGATTATCAATTGTACGGACTGACATTGGCCCATTAATATGTACCTTTTTGCGCGGTTTGTCATGCCATTGTCTTTCCATTTAATGATAAACACATTATGTTCCGTGCCATGTACAGTAATGCCATTGCTATGGTCTGTGTCTGTACGGTCCACCACCGTAGCCTCCCCCTTCCGTTCTGCTGGCTTTTCGCTTGCCTTCCGCCGGCTCCGTTTCGTCCTGCCCTTTCTCCACTGATTAGCATTTGGTGTTGGGGCGTCGGTACGCTCACATTGAACAGTTTCCCAATCTGATTTCAGTGCCTTTCTTTTGTGCCGTTTCCCTTTTTCACCTCTTTCGCGTCCATTCTGTTGCAAAGGTTTTTATCGGAACAACAACAAAAGCGCGTGTGGAGAAGGCGGTTGGGCTCCATTCTTCTGAATTCCGTCCATCGTCCGTTGGCATTTCCCCCCTTTTCCCTTTTCCCTCCGCTCACTCCGATTTCAATCTGTCCCGAAAAGTCTGTGCCACGGCCGCGTCCAATTGGTCCAAACGGAGACACGCCCTCCCCTCGGGCAAAAAGCCACGGCGAAGGCAATGTTCTGCCGAAAGAGAGAGAACAAATCAACGGAGGCAAAAGAGACACAAGGGAACACTCACGGCGATGAACGCAGAAACGATCGAAGAAATGGGCGACGAGCGAAGCGTCGTGGGAGTGACGAAGAGAGAAATACTCACCGAAGCAAACCTTCGGGGGGGGGGGGGGGGGGTAAAGAAAGGGAGTGCCGTGATTGACATCAAAAGTGCCAAAAGGCAAATTCCCCTTTTCTTTCTGTCCCTTTTGAAGGGGTACACCGCCCCCTCCCCCTCCCCCACCTCCTATTCCCTTCCCTTCCCTTCCCCCTCTCCTCCCTTCCTCGCTCTTCCCTTCCCGCCCCCTTCACCTCTGCCCTCCCCTCTTCTTCATGTCATTCCTTCCCCTCCCTCCCCTTTCCCCCTCCCCCTCTTCCCCCCATTCCCTTCCATTCCCATCGCTTTTCGCTTGGACCTCTTCCGGCTCACAAATGCTTTCTCTGCTCGGATTGACCGACTGTGAATTGTAACAAATCATTGCCATAGACAAAGGCAACAAAAGGAGAAGCGAAAGGATGCGGGACATTGACAGAAACTGACGGAAAAGTAAAAAAAAAAAAAATTGGGGGGGGGGGAGAGAAGCGAAGGCAATGGACGACCGAAGCGACGCATTCATTCGGCCGACAGCTGAGGCACAGAGGCGGAAAATCGCCGCGCCAATGCCATCGGCGGTGATGGGATGTCGCCATGTGAACGGACAATTGAATTTGGCCAATTACTGCGATGACTTTTGGCCATTAAACGGTCAGCCTAATCGGATTATTCACACTTTCATTAGTCCTCCTCCCATCATCGATTGGCAATTGCCATCCTTTGAATTAATTTCCATTCATTTTTTCAGTGTTCCGATCGATTGCTTTCGAAGTGTCAATCGCAGGGAAAAGAAAGGGAAGGGACAGCTGTCCTCGGAAGAGTTTTTTCCTGATCTGCCGATTTTCACGCACTTCCCATGCTTTTGCCCATTCACCGCTTAAAACAATGGGCAGCGATCAATGCGATGAACTGATCACACCCCCGCGGGTTGGCTTGGATTATCCGCGGCGGAAGACAGATCAATTCCAACTCATTTTTCTCTCTCTCTCTCTCTCTGTTTATTCGTTTTATGTTCCTTCCTTACAAATTAAAATAAAATAATGAAATTCTAAAATTAATGGAATATTTTTAAGTTAAAATGGAAAATCAAAATACAGTGAAGAAAGGAGAAGAAGGAGCTGAAGAGGAAGCGGTAAACAGTGAAGTGGGAATATTCAAAAAAGAAGAAGGAAACAAAAAAGCGAAGGAAAAGGAAGAAAAAGGAGAGAAAGTAAAGAGAAAAAGAGGAGGAGGAAAAGGAGAAAAAGGAGAGAAAGAAAGAGAAAAAGAGGAGGAGGAAAAGGGAAAAAGGAGAGAAAAGAGAAAAGGAGAAAAAAGGAGGAGGAAAGAAAGGGAGGAAAAAAGGAGAGAAAGAAAGAGAAAAAGAGGAGGAGGAAAAGGAAAGAGAGGAAGAGGAGAAAAAGAAAGGAGGAAAAAGAGAGAAAGAAAGAGAAAAAGAGGAGGAGGAAAAGGAGAGAGAAAGAAGAAAAAGAGGAACAGATGGAGAAAGAAATTGAACAAGAAGAGGATGAAAAGGGAAAAGAACACAGTGAAAAGTTGGAAGAGATGAAAGGGAAGAAGGCCCCTCAAAAGGAGTGCGATTTATGGAAAGAACAGAAACAGAAGGGACGCAAGAGATGGAACGATTGGAAGAATACGAACGCAAACTGCGGAGGAACACCAAAGAGGCCCTGGAATTGGTGGACAGACTGTGCGAATTGCAACGAGGACAAACGGCACCATCTGAGGCAATCAGTGGGAAAATAATGGCAATTAGCAATGCTAATTGGACACTGATCAATGCTAATGGAGAAATTAATGCTAATTGTGATGCTAAACTCATGCCAAACTTTGATTCTATCCTTTTAGCGCCTTCGGATGCCACCATCAAAAAGTAACAAAGAGGCGGACACAATTGGCGAAGTGAGAAAAGCGTTGGCCAACGGAGTGCGCCAAATGGGGGAAGAAGCGGCGAATTGGGCGGAAAAAGCGAACGGCGAAAGGACGGAAATTGGCGAAGGGTAAGGCAAAAGAAAGAGCAACAAAATGCCAAAATGCCCTCCTCTGCCAATTTGTTCTTCGGCATTCCCTTTTTCAGCTGCCATTTCGACGTCGAATCGGTGTCTCTGAACGGTCATTTGCTTCACTCGCCCTGCGATTGTGTGCTTCTTCCCGGCCATTCTCTGCTGCTCGTCGATTCGGTGCTCGGCCTTTCGCTGCTCTCTCTCAAATCGCGCCAATTAATCAGAAACATTTGCCCACCGGCGAATGGCCAATGGCGAAATGCGAAGTGCGCGTGTTTGGCAGAGAGCAAAGAGCGAGGGCAAAGTGTGGTTTATGTGAGAGACGGAAAAGAAAAAGGGGAGGGAAATGGTTAGCCGACATTTGTGAACCGACATTTGCGGACCGACATTTGCGGACCGACATTTGTGAACCGACATTTGTGAACCGACATTTGCGGACCGACATTTGCGGACCGACATTTGCGGACCGACATTTGCGGACCGACATTTGCGGACCGACTTTTGCGGACCAAATGTCTGGGTTGAATTGCTTAAAACAAAAAAAAATTTCAAAATTCGATGGCCTAAATTAGTTTTATTTGTGATTTTTCCGAGTTGAACCCTAAAGACAAATCTGATAAACTTATGCAATTAACATCGGAAGTAATAAATCCATGTTATTTTTAAAGTTTTCTATTCATTGATAAAATTGTTTGGCATGCCTGATAAAAATTTAAGCTCTTGGTCTACCAAAGCATGGAAGTGAAACAAACAAAAGTAATCGCATGAGGGCTGCCTGATACTGTTATTAGGCAAATTGTAAGGGTAATAGGTGAAACCCGAAAAAAAAGACTTGTATATGAAGTAGAGCACTATTTTTTTTTTTATCAATTTGCAACCTTAAAATATTATAGGTCATAAAATTTCGGCCTAGTTCTGGTAAAGTCCGCAAATGTCGGTCCGCAAAAGTCGGTCCGCAAATGTCGCACTACGAGGGAAATCACCGCTAATTAAACGAAGGTAATGTTGGAGCACAGACGGACGACACGGAGAGAGTGGGGGCACGACGACGAGAGGGAGGGGGCCAAAACGAACGGCCGACCGATGGACGACGGCGAAAACGGCACGAAACGGAACGCCAAAGAGACGAAGCGGACAAACCAAGCGGAGCAGCAGAACGGCGCCGGAGGGGAGGGCACCACGGAATACGAACAAGTCATTGCCCGATTTACGTTGCCCGACTTGGAAATGACCGATCGAATTGAAGCACCAAAGTGAGCGGGGAAGAAGGAGAGAGTGGGAGGAGAAAGAGAGGGAGAAAGTGAAGAGAAAGGGAACAGAGAGAAAGAGAGAGAAAGAGAAATGAGAGCGAATAAAGAGAGAGAGGGAGAGATGGAGAGAAATAGAGGGAGAAAGAGAAGAGAAAGGGAACAGAGAGAGAGAGAGAGAAAGAGAAATGAGAGCGAATAAAGAGAGAGAGGGAGAGAGAGAGAGAGATGGAGAGAAATAGAGGGAGAGAGAGAAGAGAAAGGGAACAGAGAGAAAGAGAGAGAAAGAGAAATGAGAGCGAATAAGAGAGAGAGGGAGAGATAGAGAGATGGAGAGAAATAGAGGGAGAGAGAGAAAAGAAAGGGAACAGAGAGAAAGAAAGGAAAAAGGCTGATGAGTGAGTAAATGATTTGACTTATCATTTAACTGCTGGCTTTTGGTGGTTGCGTGAGCATGTGGTCACTGAATGCCGACTTTGCTTTGTGCCACAGACCGAATGCCTTTTTTTGACTGCCAACACACCCAACCAGGGTTTTCTGTACGAGCTGAACTATTCGGCAGGGAAAATGGACAGAATGCGCCGGCACAAAACGCTTTCGAAATTATTCCGATTTGCATCCATTCGCCGTAATCGGTGAATTTAATTAAAAAGAGGGGGGGGGGGGGGGAGGCATAAGTAATAGGAACAAGGGCGGGCTTTATCGGCATCCATCCTCCAACCCCCCCCCCCCCCCATTTTACCCGCTCCTTTTTTCAGGCCCCGTTACTGAGTTGTTGCTGGTGGAGACCAATCGTTGCTACGTTCAGTTGGTGAGTGGGCGTTGTCCTTGTGCCCCCCTCCCCTTTCACTTCCTTTTTCCTTTTTCAGGTGTCCCTTTACGGTTCCAACGTCGTCCACGAACGGATGATCGGTCTCTGTGAACGTCCCGGCTCACTTTGTGTGGACGAGCGCGGGAATTTGTTCGTCTTTGACCGGGCCAACTCCAAAGTCGGCCTCTACTCGCGCACTTACTTCGAGAAAATTGGCGACGTCACTCTCGTGGAGAGGGCAAATTGTCGGCTTAGTGCGCGGGAGGGAGTGCTGGCGGTGATGTGCGGGACGAGCAGGGAACTGAAGCTGCACCGCTACTCGGAGGAGCAGTGCCGAAAGGAGCTGAACATGCCAATGCCGTGATTGGTGGAACGGACTGAGAGAACGCACAACGGGCGAGAGCGACAAAGAACGAGAGAGAGAGAGAGAGAAAAGAAAAATGATGGAACAGAGAGAGAGACAGAGAGGGTGGGAGAGAGAGACTGTGGTGACAGTGTGAACGCATCGGCGGGGGGAGCTTTGTTTTTTAAAAAATGCAATAAAGACGACTAATGGCCATTTAGGCATTCATTAATCGAAATGAATGCGGCAGTGATTTCTGGGAAAGGGGGACGATGAACAAAATGAATTAACATGGAAAAGAGAAGGGGAGACGGAGAGAGTGGGAAAGAGTCAGGGAATGGAATTGGGTTAAATGCGCAATAGGCGAGGGGGGGGGGGGGGGAATAATGGACGGACGACGACACCGCGGCTGATCCCTCCCTCCCTCCCTTTCCCTCCCATTTCGCTTCGATTTCCAACACCGACCCCCAATATTTTTGCTGCTTTTATTTGTCTTTTGCTCCCTTTGATTGCCCCCCCCCCTTTTTGATCATTCGCATTTCGTCCGTTCGTTCATTCTTTCGTTCTTTCGTCCGTTTTCTTTTTTTCTTTCTCTTCACATGTCAAAATTTCCTTCCACCGATTTTGGGTAAGTTAAAATGCCAATTAACTTTGACTAATTAATTAATAATTAATTGCCTTTTTCTTCGCTTTCGTTCAGTGAGCCTTTGAGTGATCATTCGTTGGCTTTGGTCTCCGAAGTTCGTCGCCTTTGCCCTCTTTCCATTCATCCGAATGTCACTCCATTTCCATTTGCCGTTTTCATTCATTGCTTAATCTCTTTTAGTTTGATTCCGATTTCAACATTTATCGTTTCGTCGCAAATGCCGAAAGGACACGTCGAAATCGGCACGAAATTTTGGAAAGTGCGGCCAAAGCATTGGAACAGCACATTCGGATCAGAAAATGCATGAAATTGGTTAGTAAAGCACAACTCGCAATTCCGAGGACCCTTCGTTTGTTTTTAAAGGACGAAATGCCGCCCTTTCCGATGGAAATGAACCGACTGTTTCGAGATCGTCTGATGCCTTTTGGGAGGATAACAGAGGGAGTGACGGACACGCGCAACAGACTTTTGTGGTTCATCGAATACCAATCGATGAGCGTGGAGGTGGGGGGGCGGGAGAGGGGGAGACAGCCGGGGGGAGAGAGTGCCAAAACGAAGGAAATGCCTCCGTTTTCTTGGGCTTTCCCCTGACTTATTATTACTTACAGAAAATCGCCAATGGCGTTCGTTCTTCGGAGTCCATCCGATCGCAATTTTGGCAGTTCGAACAGATGCTGCGGATGGTCAACAGACAGGTGAGCATGTCCGTTCTCGGATGACAGCGCTCATTTGGCCGACCAGGAACGGAAGAGCGGCCGACTGAGTTCTGTCCGCCATGTGATCGACATGAACGGATACGAAATCAATCCGTTCGCTGCGCTGTTCGTCTCCAGCGGCACTCTCTCTTATTACTCTCAGCTGTTCCATTACGACAATTACCCCGAGCTGATCTATCCCATCGAATTGGTGAGTCCGATTGGAATTAGCCAATCAGTCGAATCGGTTGTTAAGGTAAACATTGCCAAATGGATTCATTTGCCCTATCGAATGATTCGGGGAATGGTACAATTAATAAATTAATTATTAATTAATAATTCTAAGTGACCTCTAAAAGCATTTTAAGATGCCGACCGGATTCACTGATCGCTTCCGTCTTTACGACGGCAATTTCATTCAAAAATTAACAGCCGAAATTCCAATTGAATTTATCCCAAAAACACTCGGCGGGCAAAATGAGGCAATTAACAAAGGGAGGGCAATGCCTTTGGTCACTTTTTTGTTGGCATTTTAAGTCAATTCGTTGTGTGCCCGCCTCGCCCCTTTTGGACCATTGGCAGCCGAAACAAAGCCAAATTTTGGACAAATTGCAATGCTTTCACATCGGAGCACGGAAAAGCAAAGTGTTCCGGGTGCAAATTGAGGCGGAAGGGGCGACGAACAGTTTGAGTTGGTATTTGCGGACGGACGGCGACATTTTCTTTGGGGTGTTTTTCGAAGAAGCGAAAAAAGGTGGCCAGGGGAAAGGGGCGACGGAACGGAGGGTGAGGAAAAGGGCCACAAAAGGGGGCCAAATGGAATGGAATGAGGGGGGGGGGGCAAAGGGTAATCAGATGGGGGGGGGGAAGGAAGAGCGGAAAGGATGATCGGATGGGGGAGGGATGGATAGGGGGGGGGGCGGCAAAAGGGAGTCGAATGGGAATCGAGCGGGGGTGGGCTGGGGGAGGTGGAGGAAAGAGGGTGATCGGAGGGGGAGAGGAAGTGATGGCCATTGGCCAATCAAATCCCGAGAAGCAGCGGAATTCACTAAATGAACAACAATAAGAAAATGTACAATGCCAACTGAAAGGAATGCCGACGGAATACGCCGAAGAAATGTCGCCAAATTCGACGCCACCGCCGAAAGGGGTCAGAAAGGGATTTTAAAAGATTTTGACAATGAACACACAACAACAGCAAAACAAAGTGTCCTCATATGGCGGAGAAAATCGCATGACCAACGAATTGGAATGGATTTACCCGTGGCTTAAACTGAGCGCACGACTGCACCACGAGGTGACTTGGCATTTGCAATGGGTGCGTGGTCGGTCGCCTCCCCCCCCCATCCCTTCGATCACTTTTTCCTCTCTCATCCCTTCTCTTCGATCACTTTTCCGTCTCTCATCCCCTCCCTTCGATCACTTTTCCCTCTCTGATCCCCTCCCTTCGATCACTTTTCCGTCTCTCATCCCCTCCCTTCGATCACTTTTTCCTCTCTCATCCCTTCTCTTCGATCACTTTTCCGTCTCTCATCCCCTCCCTTCGATCACTTTTCCCTCTCTGATCCCCTCCCTTCGATCACTTTTCCGTCTCTCATCCCCTCCCTTCGATCACTTTTTCCTCTCTCATCCCCTCCCTTCGATCACTTTTTCCTCTCTCATCCCCTCCCTTCGATCACTTTTCCCTCTCTCATCCCCTCCCTTCGATCACTTTTCCGTCTCTCATCCCCTCCCTTCGATCACTTTTTCCTCTCTCATCCCCTCCCTTCGATCACTTTTTCCTCTCTCATCCCCTCCCTTCGATCACTTTTCCCTCTCTCATCCCCTCCCTTCGATCACTTTTCCGTCTCTCATCCCCTCCCTTCGATCACTTTTCCGTCTCTCATCCCCTCCCTTCGATCACTTTTCCCTCTCTCATCCCCTCCCTTCGATCACTTTTCCCTCTCTCATCCCCTCCCTTCGATCACTTTTTCCTCTCTCATCCCCTCCTTTCGATAACTTTCTTCCGCTCATTTCTCCTTCCTTCCCCAATCTTTTGGCCCTCTCCAATTCGGTTTGTGTTCCTTTTAGTGGGACTGCGTCGACTGTTCTCGTCCTGGCATTTATTGGCTTCTTTTCTCCAATAAGCACAATTGGCTCCACCGCCGCACCATCGAAGTGTACGTTCAAATCGAACGGATTGAAAAAGGCGGAAAAAGGCAAATTCGGAGAATAATTCCCGAGGGGAAAGAGTCGACGAACGAAGGGGCGGAGGAGGAAGAGACACTGAACATCAGAGAGTGCCTTCAGATGGACGTCAGACAAATGTTCGCGGGGATAACCTCAAAAGAGGCGGAGGAGACGGAAGGGCAATAGAAAAGTGATCAGAAGGATAGCGAGGGAATGACGGACCAATCGGAGAATTGAACAAGTTTTCGAAACATTCCTTTTTTGCTGTACATTCAATCGATCTTCGCCCATTTTTGTGCCCTGTTTTAATTGGTTAAATTATGCATCATTTGCGTTTTGCCATGCCAATCCATCACACTTTGACGGCGCGGGTGGTGCTCCCTCCCTAATGAATTAGTCTTTTTTGCTGCTGCTCTTAATGTGTTCGGCACTTCGTTTCCTCCTATTTGGCTTGGTGCTTTTAAGTTTACGCCAATTTGGCTTCGACCTTTTCATTTGAATTTCGGCCCCCCCCCCGCCTTTAAAAAAACAATTAGTTAATTACTTCCTTCCTTAGGGTTCGTCCTACGTTAGCTCAAATGGCGATTCATTGTCCCGCTTCACCCATCGCTGCTCCTTTTCTTCTCCCACTGCTTTTGCTTCTTTCCCCTTTCGTCGTTCAGCTGAATGGGATTTCTTTCGTCCCATCTCCCCTCGGTTTCATAAATCCGTTCATCGAAGGAAACCTCCGATTTGGCCCCAATGGCCAATTCGAAGCTTCGCCAATTTCTCCAACTCCGTTAGTCTCTCAAACGGTGCCGGGATGGCTTCTAAGCAGAAATGTCAGAGGGGTAAGTTAGCCCATCAATGGCTCTCCTTAGTTCACTTTCCTTTTCTTTTAATTCAGAGTTTCTTTTCGCATCCAACAGTCGCGTTCTATCGCTCTATGAAACCATTTGTGTGGAAAGGGCAAAAAAAGACTAAAGAGGGCGGAAAGGAACAGACAAAAGGAGGGAAATGAACGAATTGGGAGGAACCCAAGACAAACGCATTAGAAGAGGAGCAGTGGAAAGTGACTTTTGTAATAATTTGGTCGTGCAAAACTATGACTGTTGGTTTAGGATGCATTTGTGCCCGTTCAAACTTTGCCGCATTTTCTCAGACTCAAAAGAACGAAGGGAACACACGAAAGAAAGCAATTCGAACAGACTCTTCTTCATTCACTCACTCATTCATTGTGTGCTTTTCGGTCATTCCCCAGAAAAAGCCAACGGATCATTCCCTTTTGTGATCTTTTTCGGATCTCTTTCAATGCTTCTTCTTTTCAGCTGTTCCTCCTCAGTTCCTTCGCCACTCTCCCCTCCTTTTCCTCCTCCCCCTCACAATTCCCAATTGCTCTTTTCGTCCGTTTGGTCTTTTCTCTGTCGGCGCTGAATGCGTAATCGGACGGCAGAAGAATCCGTGCACAAAACATCGCTTTCCAAGTGGAAACCCATCGCATCAATTGCACTTCCTGTAAATTGTCATCAATTTCTTCGCTATTTTTTTGCCAAATCGCCACCTTTAGGCATTGTGCCAAATTTTCAACTTCAATTGCCATATTCTCCGCCACAATTCGTTCCGCTTCCTTTTTGTACCATTCCATTTCGTAGTCAGCCGTCCCTTTTATGAAAAAGTGACAATGAATCCAAAAATGGCACTGCTCAAAAACATCACTAAAAATGGCAAATTATGAAAAAGAGGAGAAAAGACAAACCAACCGAACAGAACCAAAATCGGACATAAAAGAACGAAAATGAGGAAGAAATTGTGCGGAAAGGCCAGGCAAATTCATCACAACATGGAAATTCAAGGGCAAAACTCGTTGGGAAGGGCCTTCAATTTCGTCGCTTTCCTTTCGCAAATTTTGGCAGAATTCGACCACTTTTTCCGGGATGACTTTTCGGATGAATTCTCCGCCGTCCATTACGTAAGTTTCGATGCGTTCTTCCTTTATCTGTCGGTGTGTTTAATCGCTTTTCTCAATTTGATGGCCAACCCCATTCAGTCGAATGCTTTCCCGCATAAATTCGATGCTCGTCGGGTTCAAATCGTTGGCAAATGCCTTTTTTACTTTTCTTTTTTTAACTGCAGGCAAAATGAAAGGGCCAACGCCGGCGAAAGCGTCGAAAACGACGGAATTTTGGTCGAATTTGGCGAAGGTTTCCGAGTGGACTCTGCTGAGTCGACTGTTCCAAAAGACCTAAAAAATAAAAGGATGAAATGAGCGAATGGAAGGCGAAAAGCGAGTGTGCCTTTGAGTAGTCCAATCGGTAACGCAGTCCGTGCTCCACCACCTCCGTCATAAACTCCGCTTCCCCGGCGACCAATTCGGCGTCCATCACTCGGAATTCGTGCGTAAGTGTGTCGACTTTGTTAAGCACCGTTCTAATGACCAAAAGGAATTGTTGGATTTATGCGCGGAAATGCACCCAAAAAGGTGTTCTAAATTCGCTCGACACCCCCCCCCCCCTATGTTTCGTGTAAAAAATTCCTTTCTGCTCAAAATGAAGCCCAGCCGAAACCATATTTTGGTCTAAAAATAACATTTTTCTAAAGGAAAAAACCTCACCAAATTTTTATCCGTCTGACCTGGCAGATGGAATCTTATCCAAGAGAATGTGGCCAATTGTAAAGCGAAACGGCAGCAGGTGTTCTCTGAGGTTCAAGTGGATGATGTGTCCGCACTGTTCGAATCCGCTGAATTCGAAGCCTTCCGGCAGAACCGACTGAATGCACCGTCTCAAGTCCCAA
Organism: Heterodera schachtii; assembly: GCA_023374025.1. Lineage (NCBI taxonomy): Eukaryota > Metazoa > Nematoda > Chromadorea > Rhabditida > Heteroderidae > Heterodera > Heterodera schachtii. Next base: position 3,604,275 of record SIJG01000001.1, on the reverse strand, counting down.
TCTTCGTATTCCATCGTATATGCCATTTTGCCGAATTCTGGCGACGAATCCATCGTTTGGGAGAGTTGCTGAGCCAAGTCGTTCGTCGCTTCTTCTCCGAATTTGTCGGGGTCGAACAGCAAAAGCCTTTCGACTGATCCGTCGCAATTCGGCGGTGTATGCCATGGCTTAAGAAAGTCATGAATAACTTATGACAAAAGTGTTCGGTCACTTTTAGGCGGGGCATTCTCTCAAGACAAACCGCACGAACGGCGGAGAGCAAACGGACTCTGTCGATGCATTTGACGGGGACGGAGACGAAGGGAATTTGGATAGACTTGCTAAAGAAAACAAAGCGATGAAGTTCCCTTAAACAGAATCAGAAAACTTTCAGTATGAGTCAGTTTATTGTCATTAGGGATCCTCAAAATCATAATTTTGGGCACCGAAAATTTGTCCCAAACAACGCTTATTGGCATCAGCGGTAAAACTTTTCAAAACCAATTCATAAACACAAATTTCTTCGAAATTAATTTTCAAATTTAAATCCCGTGCTGGGACGTTTCAAAAATCCGCTAAAGGGCGTTTTATAAATAGAGACCGACTTTATGCCTTTTTTTTTTTTTTTGCCTTTTTCGAGATTTTCGTGCCTTAAATGCCTTTTTTTGCATTTTTCCCTTTTGGTGCCTTTTTTGGCATCTTTTTCCGAAAAATTCCATAAAAAATACAATAAAATCGGGAAAATACACCCCTAAGAAATGACTTGAAAAATTTTCAGAAAATAGACCCCCTAAGAATTGAAAATTTTTCAGAAAATACACCCCTAAGAATTAAAAAATTTTCTCAAAAATTGATCGCCAAAATTTCATTTTTTTTTCTTAATTTCTTATTCGAAAAACATTATAAAACATTTAATTATCATTTAAATGACCAAAAGTAAGTTATTTGGTTAAGTTTTACGTGTTTTGCTCCTAAAAATCCTTAATAAAAAATTTTAAATGCCTTTTTTCGTGCCTTTTTTTTCAATTTTTTCGTGCCTTTTTCGCTATTTTTGGTTCCTTTTTAGTCGGTCTCTATTTATAAATCAACCAAAGTAATAATAGTTTTATTACTTTAAATATTTTATCATACCTATACTAGTACATATATAAAATAATCAAGCAATTTTTGTTTATTTATCTCAACACATGTCACCCGAGAAGCTCCTAAATATGTGCAAAAATTACTATGGAATGGAATCCGAGGAAGTCAAGGTTCTTTGGAGGACATTTGACATTTTAAAAAGTTTCCAAATGATTTTCCCCTTTTCCCATTTGGCCGATTTTTTGAAGGACCTATACCGTCCAACCCAATCTTTTTAAATATTGGCAAATTTTTGATTAAAGCATCTCGAATTTTTTTCGGCAACAAAATGTGCCCAACTCACGTGAACTTACTCCTGTCCAATGTAAGCATTCCATGGGCAGAAATTGGCGGGAACATAATCTTGTCATAATATGACCGTGACATCGTACAAAGTTGGCGAAGGGTCACAGACACCAAAACCATTTAAAAAGGAAATAAATGTGACAAAATATAGAAAAGGCTACAAATGTATGTGTGAGATGATTAAACAAAAAAAAGAAAAAAGCAAAATGAAAGTGATATTGAAAAATTAACGTGGAACAATGTTAGAATTTGATTTGTTTTTTTTTTGTCTTTCGGCTGAATCACTCATCAAAAACATTTTCTGTGGAGAGTTTGTGCAACAATTCTTTGACTGCAATTGAACCACCGCCGATTATATCACTCTGAATTTAAACAATAAATAAGAGGTAAATTGATGGGGAGGGTAAAATTTAACAAAATATTTTTGAATCGTATCCCAAGAAAGTGTAAAAACTAAAGACAACAAATGTTTTGACATCCCCAATATCCGTAATTTTGGCCGCTGACCTCTTATCAAAATTTTTCAAATTTTTTTTTAAGATGGAAAGAGGAGTCAATAACCTAACAAATGTTTCAACTTAAAACTAGCCTTTTATTACCTTTCCGTACGGCGGATAGATTTTGATGCCGCCGCTTTGCAGAGAAATTACCGTCGATGGCATTTGTCCCTCAGCCTGTCCATTGTCAATATTTTGTACTAAAACATGTGGCTTTTCGCTGAATTTGATGCCATATTTGTTTAGTGCATCAATCAGACAAAGGCGCCTCGAAAGTGCGAATTCGTCAAAGATTCTCACAGTTTCGGACAGGGTTCTGTAATGGAACCAAAACCATCAATTCTGTTCGTCCGATTCGCTCGCCTTTTTCCATGGCTTTCGCTTGTCGCTTCGTCCCCCGACTCAATTCCGTCCGCCTTCTCGCGCAGTTCGGCATTACTCTTCGTCCCTTCCTCCAATTGTCCATCCTTTTTTACCATCCCAATTGTCCCTTCACTAATTGTAACCAATTTGGCAGAGTGAACAGAACTGCCGGGAATCAGAATGAATCGTTGGCTGCATTTCCCCTGATCCGATGTTTTATTTTGCTGACGCTTCTCTACCAAAACTATTGAGCCGCTCTCCGGGTCTGTCGTTATTAAATTGCCGGAAACAATTGTTTTTCTGCTCCCTGTCCCAAGTTCAACTCTGATTGGCTTTCCAATGCTTGACGAAGCAACGCCAAAAACGTCGGTTTGATCGGCCATATCTGATTGTGAACGAAATAAATGTTTATGCATAATGACCAAAATATAAAGAAATAAAAATTTCCTACGCATGTTGGGGATTTAATAAAAGTGCAAAATTTGTATTTAAATATTTACAAAATATTAAAATCAAACAATATGTTAAATTAATGAAAAACATTTTTATTTACAACAATACGAAGCAAATTATAAGCCTTTAAATCTTCCTTGGTCCAAACGAATGAACTTTACCAAGCGTACCCCCTCAAAATTCGCGTCTATATAATTCATCGCTTTTGGTTCCTCTCCAATTTTCGCTTTCCAATTTCTCTGCGCGACCGTTCATTTTCCTCCTGCAATTGCTTAATAAGCTGCAAATCCTCTTCAGAAGGATTGTAAATCCGATCGATTATGATGCGATCTTTGAACATTTTTGCGAGCAGCAAATAATTGGCAAACATAAGAAGGACCAAAGTGACAATTTGTTGCCAATCATTTGTCAACAAAAGAAGCCAAAATTCGAAGGCAATTAAAGCACATTGGAAGACACAAGTGTAAGAAGCTAATGCCACAGGGTTCTTCGCAATTTTCTTAAATTGAGAACATTTTAGGGGGAGTTTTGAAATTGAATGAAATTATTTAAAAATGGCCAAAATTTATGATCAGAATGCCGAAGAATTTCTAGCAATATAAAAAAAAAAAAAAAAACTAAAACTTAATTATTTTACGTATTAAAATAAACATAATATGCGAGTTTCTTTAAAGTGATTCCAAACAAACATTATAGACCATTTCTTACATTTTTGTGAGTCAGCGGTTGGCCTATCATATTTTTGCTGTTTCCCATCCCTTTACTTACAAAAAGTCGAAAATGCAATTTGTTGTCCGGTTCAGCAGAAACAGTGTGATAATGGGCATGACTTCTCGCGATATACAAATTGCCCTTGAAGAGCAGTCGCGTCCCATCTTGATAAGGCACAGACGCACTGACAATGAACCGCACGATTTTTAACAAATAAAAAACCATTTGGCAAAACACTTACGACTCACTGAAAGACTCGTAAGTTTCATTTTGCTGTTGTTGTTCGTTTTGTTGCCGAATGCCAAATCGCTGCTGTTGGGACGGAATGGCATTGTTTTGTTGTGAGATCGGCTCAATTAATTCCCAATGGCCAAGATGAACAGCACAACGATAGAGCAAGTCGAAATAATTGATGGGGAACAAATAAGTGAAATACAGCGAGAAGGAAGTCAGGGCGACGATGCTGAACAGTTGGACCACCCAAACATTGTCAATCAGCATGAATTGAGGCACACCAATCAACGTTCTATGCTAAATTTAAAAAAAAATCAGAAATAAGCAAAATTTACGAATTTACCGGCAAAAAAATGCGCGGCATTAAAACGGCAAAGTAAGCTGTTCTAAACCAAATATTAAATATTGGATCAAGGGTAACACTTTACATTAAGCCAGTGTATGCACAATATGCGCAGCGAAGTTCGAAGTCACGCAATAACACAACCGCTTCTTCTCGAATTTGCACTTACAATTAACGACAAATAAAAACAGGAAAAAAGCGGTCACCCCAAGCGAACCGGGGGTTGTTTTACACAAATGGACAAAGGAATCCAAATCGAGCAATTGTTGGGTAGGAGAGGAACGGCAATCGGTCAATTTAGCAACGATTGGGTGGACAATGGGCAACGACAAGAGCATATTCAGAATGATGCTTCGTCGAAATAAAACGAAGTAAATGACAAAACTGAAAAAGCAAAAAAAAAAAAAAATGAATAAAAATAATAAACAATCCTTTTTACGAAATTGGAGTTTGTATTTGAAAATTACTTAGTTTTATTGAAAATCTATTATTAAAAATATCAAATATGGTCTTTTTTTCGACAAAATTAACAATCTTAATCAAAAAATTGAGCTTTTTTCAATTTCATAAAACCCACGGGCAAGTGAAACAAAGGAAGGATTTGATGCCGAATTCAAAGTAAATTCGTGTGAAGCTGAACAGGAAGCTGGACAACACAATTGTGGTGAGAGGAGTCTTAACAATTGCATTTTCAAACACTTTCCAACAAATGAACTTCCAGCCATCTTGCCCAGCAGAAAAGAAGCTTATACGGTCAGTTATCTAAATAAATTATTTATTTGATGGGTTCCAAAATGTTACCGTATCCCAAAAGCATTTGGTAACTCGAAGACCAAGTAGCAGCCCAATACAGGACAAAATGTAAGGGTTTATCAGGTGGTATTTCTAAAGGTAAGCAATAAAAGTGAAAAGGGAGAAACCGACAAGAGAATTGGGCCAGTGAGACTTGGGAAGCCACCACAAAGTCCTGTACAGGTTCAGATATTGTAGAAACAACGCAAGAACAGAGTAAAGGAACAGAGTGCATTCGAAGAACAAGTGACTTTGGTTCAATTGCAAGTCGGGCCAAGTTTTGTGGATTGAAAAGGCCACTGAACTATCCACCGAAGCAGACACATCCAACCTTGAAAATTTAGAGTTGTCGTTGGACTAGTTTAGGTAAAAATTAGAAATGTTGTAAAAATACCTGCTGTTTTGACTCTTTGACAATCCAACTTGGGTAATGATGCTGTTTTGATGAACGCTTTTTTGCTGGGATTTTGTCTTATTCAGTTTGAATGACTTTTTATTTGATGACATTTTTATTCCTAAATTTTTAATTATTTAATTAAATACATAAATGATCATGTAATAACTAAAATGGGTAATACAGAGAATACATGTCAACGGGGCCCCAGGTATGTGACGGAATGCCGATTTCCGACATTTCTGGGCCCGGAATTCCGATTTCGAACTTTTTTGGGCCGCCGGAATTCCGATTGACGCTGCCGAATTTTTTGATGGTACTTATGCAGTTTACAGGCTACTTTTAACATACATTTTCAAATGCCTATAAAGGTATTTTATAAATTAATGAAAATAAGTTTTAAGGGGTTTTTCGGGTCGCTGATCACGAATACACCACCCATTTTTGCCAATTTCGAATCCCTAACACGAACTCGAACAAAAAATAAAATTAGACAATTTGTATGGATAATACCCTCATGGGCATCTTGCCCATGAGGGGGGTATTATTGGTACAGGAAGCCTATCAAGTCTTTGTCCCTGTACAGCTCATGTAGTGAACGATAACGCTGGTCTGAGCCCGGATTCGTGATCAGCGACCCCAAAACCCCTTAAAACTTATTTTCATTAATTTATAAAATACATTTATAGGCATCTGAAAATGTATGTTAAAAGTAGCAACTGCATAAGTACCTTTTTGATAAAGAGACCAAATTTTCGGCAATTTGTTGGGGAATCGGCAATTTATTTTTGGAAATTAAACAAATGGATTTCGATTATAGTGGTAAAAAAATTAATCCGGGAACGGGGTTCTCGCCTTTTTCCCGTTCCCGTAAAAGTCCGATCCGGGCAAAAAAAGATGGGAACGGTATTTCCGGTTTTCCCACGGAAATCCCGTTTCCGCCCAACTCTACTTTATTCTCAGAAGCCGGCCTTATCTGTTCCGGTTTGACCTAACTGTGAGGCTTTAGCCTCTTATTTTTTCCCGATAAGGCTAAATAAAAACGAGGCTTTTATGGCTTTTTGGGGAAAATCTCAAAAATTGTCATTATTTGCCAAAATCTGTTAACAATCATTCCAAAGATTTCTAATTTTATTTCGGCAGCCAAAATTAAATTTTTCTTCTGCAGCGCCTGTCGGCACAGGCGAACTTCAAAATTCAGTTGGTTTTTTTTATACCGGAAAAGAATAATTTCCATGCAAAACTATCTAATTTGCTTTTCTTCTTTTCTACAACTTATCCGAATTACATCTTTATAAAATGCAAAAATAATAAACAAAACCAAACGAGATATGTAAATTGGTAAATTAAGAAATGAATTATCAACAACAACAACCTCAATTTTTTTCTTCCTATCCTACAGAAAATAGCGGAGATAGTAAGTAATTAGTAAATTAGCCAAATATGAAGGAATACAAAAGAGGAGATAGAAAAGGACGATTAAATTTAGAACCAAAATAAATAATTTCAGTAAATTGGGCTCAACTTGCTCAAAGATGGATTCAGACGCAACATTCGCAGCAGCAATCATTTCCGCCCCAACCGCCTCCTCCTCCCCCGCCCCCTCCGTCGCGTTTGCCTTATTCTCAAGGTTTGAAAAACCCAGCAATTTGTTGTTTATCCACATCAGCTCTATCCTTTTAAGGAGTTTCTTCTGCACCTGTGTTTCATGGAATGCCATTGTCCACACCTCCTCCAAATCGAACACCCGGGCCTGGGTTGTTCCCAACACCACTTTCCCATGTGTCCGTTGGACCACCAAATTGGCGACCTCTGCAGAATTGTGCCCATCCATCATTTAACATTGGCTACCAATCTCATGGGATCGCTTCGGCTGCTAATTATTCATATTTTTCTCAATCACAGGGACCGAGTGAAAGGCATGATGATGAAGAGGTTTTCTACAGTTTACTTTCTAAAGCGATACTAAAATTCTCATTTGAATTTCAGTATCAGGCTCATTATGACCCGTCCCTCGAGCAAGAAGAATCCACGGACCAAAGGCCTCCAGAAATGTGTTCTCCTCAGGGGGCCATGACTCAATGGATGGCTAATCCTTGGAATGCGGCAATGTATCCTCCAAATTACATGCCAATAATTGGTTTTCACTATTTTTTTCAAATTTTAAACCTTCGCTTTTAGACACTCAAATGAGGAAGAAACTTCCCGCGTGGATTTTGGAGGGATTAGAAAAAGCTGAGAGAGAAAAACAAAAGAAGATAGAAAAGGAAGAATATGAGAAAAAACGCAAAGAAATGGAGGAGGAAAAACAAAAGCAAAGGGAGGCCAAAGGAATCGGAAAATTTGTATATTTTTATTTAAAAGACATACCCTCGGGTGGAATATTTTTGTACCCGTTTATGGGATATTGAATTTGCAACATTTAGGATGACGACAGTAACGATGAAGAAGACGAATGCGGAGATAATGGAATTGTTACACCGAATAATGATGATCATCAACTCTTACCAATACGAAAATTTCGCGAATTTGTTGACCAAAACAAAAAGGATGAAGCAGAAATTGACGAGGATCCCCGGACGGATGAGCAACGGACGCAGGAAGCGGTGATCATTTTATGAATGTTTTTATTTTCACAAATAGGTTCAAAAGTGGCAAAATTAAATTAAGCAGAGAAGCTATCGCTGGGAAAATTTTTGAATATTTTTTTAAGAAAAATTATTTTTATTTTCTCAGGGAGATTCTTCAGTAATAATTCCAATGGCTTTAAAAATCACTTTTCTTTTCATTTAAATGCGTTTGGAAATAATTCTGACTTTTTTGAACAATTTTATTTGAGCACTATGCTTATGTTTTCCGTAATTAAGCTGATAGTGGTACGGCGTTTGATGACCACTGTGCTGCTAGAAACAACGGATAGGGAGATTAAACGGATTGCCAACAATATGCTGACTAGGAGAAAGAACAAAGGTAATCTTATGGACAAGGGATTGGCTATTTCAATTGCTTATGGGATAACCCCCCCCCCGGACTCGGAGTCTTTGGCCTTTATATTTTGCTAGGATTGTCCGTCCCTTCTACCTTTCCATTTAGCTCAACCAAAGATTCTCGCTCAAAGCACAGCCCTTGCCGCATTGACTTCGCTTGTTGGTATTTGTGTTTTTGCATTAACTCCGTCCATTATTTATTCTTTGCAGACAGTAGGGATAAAAGGCGTTCAGCACTTGGAATTGACGCAGCTTCTTCGTCCTCAACTGAAAGCAGTTCAGAGGAGGAGAGGACTAATCGCAAAAGAAAAAGCAAGAGAAAGCGCAGTGAAGAAACAAAGGTCAAAAAGGAATTGACTGAAACGCCAGTCGGAAAGAGAAGTCGCAAATGAAAAGGAGAAAAATAGAAATGTATTTTCAAACATTTCAATGATAAATTATGGTTTACATATTAGGTTCTAATATAGCTAATATCCATTAAAATGATTATTTTGTTATGTCGGCTTATCGAGGTGGTCGTTCATTTGATTTGATAATACGTGTTACGCATTTTTAGGCAACCGGATATCGGCGACCACCATTTTCTCATTTATGGTGAAAATTCCGTTTCAATAATTTGCATTATCCGAACGAGGGTACTTTTAAAATTTTATACGGTTTTGAAGAATTATTTTTCGAGGTGAATTTCGCTCGACATTCCCTCTAAACTTTAATGAGATTGGCGAATAAGTCCGAACCACATGCTCATACCAATGATTAATGTCGACTGTCTGACATCCAACAGTTTTTCAACCAAAATTTTGTCATAACAAACAGCAACAATGAATAGGGTGATCAAATAGGGGTCTCTCAAAACTTGTCGAACGCCTTCTTCGCCCCCGATGCTTTGATCACCTTGAGCACATTGAACCGGACCGTCTTACTCAGCGGACGACACTCGCCAATTGTGACGATGTCACCAATGGACACATCCCTGGAAAATAGGTCAAACCTTAGGACAACTGTTTAGTTAATTCTTGCCGGAAACACGGAGAACAATGCACAGACATGTTTTTGTGGCGCTTTTCATAACGACGGTACTTTGGCACGAAATGGAGATAGTCGCGACGGATAACAATCGTTCGCTGCATTTTGTTTTTGATGACTACTCCGGTGAGAATTCGGCCTCGGATTGAAACATTTCCAGTGAAAGGGCATTTCTTGTCAATGTATATGCCCTCAATAGCCTAAAAACATTCTTAAAATATGTAATTTAATAATAATTGGAATAAAAACTGTTTTTTAGGCAAATCAGATACCCCAAACCAAGCAAATGAAAATTCAAACCTCACGGGGAGTTTTAAAGCCAAGCCCAACATTCTTCCAATAACGGTCTTTGTTGGCCGCCTTCTTTCCAATTCCTTGAGTTCTGAACTTGTCGTTCAAGAACACGGTCGGCTGTCTTTGGTATGCGCGTTCAGTTTGTTCGGTCATTTTCAATAGAAAAAGCAATGAAACTTAAAGTTAAGGTAAATTAGTCGTAAATTAAATGGAGAAAGTGCGAGAGTGCTGAAAGCACTAAGATTTTATTTTCCTATAAATTTTACAAGGGATAAATAGGGCATCTAAATCTAAACATTATGTTATAAAAGGAATCGAACTCAAACTGATCTCCAAAAAACATAAATTGTGAGGGACATACATTTTTGTTAATTCAAAAATTATAAAACCAAAATGATCAGGTTTTTGAACATTTATGTTTTCTGACAGGGAGAAATACTGAAAACTGATTATTTTTATCACTAATAATATGTAAGTTTGAAAAATTCTGTAACTCAAATTGCAATTTGTTAAGCGAAAGATTGAAAACGCGCAAACAAAAAAAACTATTCATGAACATTTTGCCAATTCAAAATCTTATACCGTATTCAAAATAAAGGCGCAAGTGAGGCTCTTTGACCCATAATGAGGTTTTTTGTGAGCCAAATGAGGTTTATGAAATTTTTCATTTCGGTCCAGAGTTTATCCGGGTTTCTCGCTTTTATCTGATTGGAAGCTTCCCTTTTCTCTCTCTCTCTCTCTCTCTCTCTCTCTCTTCTAATGGCCCTTCTCCCTTTGTCCGTCTTTTCCGCCTCCCATCGTCCGTTTCCTCCTTTGGTCTCCAATTCTCCTCCCGTAAAGTTCTCCCCTTTTAAATATCCCTGCAATTTCATTCCCTCCTTTTCTTCTCTTTTCTCCCCCAATCGATCGTTGCGCGTTGCTCCGACTGACTGTTGCTGGCTGTGCGTTGTGTTGTTTGTCAAAAACAGTGAATGCACTAATCCGACCAAAACAGTGAGGACGGAACAAAAAACGACGATGATTGGAGCAATAGCGCCATATTTGACCAAAATCCGACGAAGGTTTGCTTACAAATTAGGATCCTCCAAAAAGACATTCGTAGTGCTTGTTGAGGATTTGGGTCCTTTCGCTTTAATCGATGGATTCTTTCATTTGCTATAGTTTAGCTATCAGTCCAATGATATCATTGACCGACTTAACTACCAATACACCGCCATGCTTCTCTCTTTTGGCGCCATTACAATGGCGGCCACCCAATATGTCGGGAAGCCCATTCAGGCAGGCCACACTCAAACTGATCAATGATCAGACTCATTTGTTCAGTGCTGGGTTCCGCCGGAGTTTACCGGAGCATGGGAAAAGTAAAGGGGAAAATGCATAGAAAAATGATGGCATTAAGAAAAAAAACTTGCAGATACGCGGAGACTTATTGCTTTGTGAAAGGTGAGTCAATCCCTCCCGAAATTTAACGAAGCGCCAATTTTGGGCACGTATTTCTTGCCAATTGACGAATCCATCGACAATTCGTACATTCAGCGTGAGAATATTTTTGTGGGATATTATCAATGGGTAATGAATGGCATGTCAAGTCGAATTAGTGGTCAAATCAAATGGTTAAAGGTGCCAATTGTGCTGGCAGCACAAGCGTTGCTCTTTTACCTTCCTTCGTTCATTTGGAAGTCGTGCAATTTCAGCACCGGTAATGAATCCGTTGCGAATTCGCCCATTCGTTCCGTCCCTTTCGGTTGCCCGCCTTAGGCATTAACGTGAAAAGTGTGCTGAACAGTGCGGCACTTGTCAAAAAGAAGTTCGACAAGGGCACGCGAAGTGCCCAAGTGGAAAGAGCAGCCAACCACTTGACGGTCCGTCTGTTCGGTGCCAATTAATGACGAATTAATCGGTGAACGTTTCAGGAGGCATTGGACATGCAAAGGGAACTGAAGACATGTGAGTCGATGCTGCTGTGCAAGTGCTGTACCGCTTCTGTTCAGCTGCCACCGTTCTGTCCCGCCTTGGAAAACGCAACGGCGTTTTCCTTGTCTGTCTGTATTTGTTCACCAAATTGTTGTACGTCGCCAACGTGTTCCTGCAATTTGTCATTCTGAATGCCTTCCTTGGCCCTCAGTACACTTTCTGGGGCATTGGAATTCTCTCGGACATTTGGAACGGAAGAGAGTGGAGCGAGTAAAAACCGAAAGCTTTGCGATTTTGCATACATAAACAAACAAAAAAGGTCTGGCCATTTCCCTCGCGTCACAATGTGCGATTTCAATGTGCGCGTCCTCGGCAACATTCACCGGTGGACTGTCCAATGCGTGCTTATGATAAACATGTTCAACGAGAAGATCTTCATCTTCTTCTGGTGAGTTCTGCGTTTGTTCGGCACTCTTTCGTCCTTCCGTTTAGGTTTTGGTTCATTTTTGTCGGCCTTCTCTCTCTGCTCAGCCTTTTTTACTGGGCATTCGCCACTTTGGTCCCCGCTTTTCAAAAGGCCTATGTGTGCAAATACCTCCGTTGCGTGGGCATTATTGCCCATTTTACCACTCACCGAGAACAGCGCTTAATCGACTCTTTTTTTCGAGACTTTCTACGCACTGACGGAGTCTTTCTGCTACGGATGATTCAGGCATCAACTCAAAATTTGCATTTCGTCCACTGATAACAATCCATGAATTTGAAACACAGACAAACGGAGGCGATTTGTTAGTCGGAGAGATCGTTGCCGCACTGTTCAGTCGTTACCAAACAAAAATTGAACGGCACAGCGACCCAACGGCACAGACAGCCGTAACAGCGGGCGTTGAAACGCCCGGGTCGACTACACTTTAATCCAAACAATTATATGACATTTTAGTTCAGCGATACATTATATAAAAATGAATATGTATTAACCAAATTTCAATTTTTCTATATTTGATAAAAAAAAAATCCATAAAGAGCGGATTTCTACAAATAATACCGTAATAGATTTACCTAAGTTTCAATGACGTTGACATTTAATTCTGCCTTACATATAGGTAGGGCTGAAATTTAGGCTCTAAAACCCGGCATTTAAAATGGAAAATAGGCACTAATAAAACCTCAATTTAGGGGTGTAAAATACAAAATGTATTCAAAAAAGTAAAAATTAAGCCAATTCAGTATTGAGCATGTTTTTGGTCCGTTTCAGACCATATAGAGCAGGGTTTCGATATCTGAGGATTTTTCCTCATTTTGTGGTCTTTTAGAGGGTCAAAGAGGATTTTTTAGGAAAATGAGGATTTGAGGATTTTTGTGGTCTTTTGAGAAATTTGAGGATTTTTGTGGTCTTTTGATAAAAAAGTGACAAAAACGTTATGATTTTTTTAAAAATTAGGTATATTTGGCAAAATGTTCGAACTTTTTCTTCAAATCTTAAACATTTTTTCAAAAATCTCATTTTGCAATAAATTAATTAATTTCCTGTTAACAAATCGCACTCAAAATCTCAAAAAATTTCCGGCAGCGCCTATCGGCACTGCCCCTCCCAACGTTCCCAAAGTTTTTTTGAAAAAACCGCGCATAAAAAAAGCAATTTAAAAGCACAAATTTAAGAGAATTGTCAATTTATTAAAACAATAAAAATCGAATTTTTTTTTATTTGTTTGGTGGTTTTAAATGAGATTGTTATAAATTTTTACCAAAAATTACAAATTTTGCGATTCTTGGACCAATTTTTTAAGAAAAGTAGGTCCGGCGGCGCTGATAGGCGCCGTGATTGTTTCAAACGAAAAATATAACAGTTGATTGATTTTGTTTGCAATTTTTGATGTTTTAAAAAATGAGGATTTTTAATTCCAAATGAGGATTTTTTTGAGGTCTTTTAGTGGCAAATGAGGATTTTTTATGGCTGAAATGAGGATTTTCAAAATTTTGAGATCGAAACCCTGATATAGAGGTCAGGAAAACAAATAGAACGTATATCCCTTCTGATATCATTTAAAAGAAAGTCTAGAATACAAAAACTTATTCACTGTATCATTCTCTTATTCTTACTTTTCTGCAAGAAAATTCAAAATCTGGCGAAAAGTTATTAAAAAAGGCAGAATTTCGAAATATTCTCATTAGTGCACCACAGAAAGAAAAAAGAAATAGTTTGAAGTGAATGAAAGGGACAAACAAGAAAGGGATGTGCCGCGGAGATTCACTTCTCTGCATTTTTTTTCTCTGTCTGCTGAAGGCGACTCGCCATTTTGCGATGACTCATCCTTTCCTTTTTCCCTGCCGCCGCTCCATGCGACCCTCGCATTTCCTCCCCCCCCCCCCCCCCCTCGCCCATCTGCTGACTCTGACTGATCGACGCTTTCTCTTATGTTCTCTCTGCTATTAGTCACTTTTCCATGTCTTTCCTTCCGATTTCGAAATTACTTTTGAGTAAACTATTTTCCCTCATTAAGATTTAGTATGTTTTTTATTATGCCCATAATAATAGTTTTTTCGTGTTTTTTGGCAGTTTCTTAAGTTGTTAAAATTAAAAACATAAAATTAATTATTTTTTATTTTTACCACAGGAAAGGAAAGTTGTCAGATGACCATGTCAAATCACAACAGAATGATGAATTTTAACAACGTAAATATTAGAAAATACGACAATAAAAATGAGAGAAATGGTGCTGGGTTTGGAGCAAATTCTGACACTGCGGCGTTTGAGGTTTAATCTCTTTAAATTCGTTTTTTAACATTTGCACCCTTGGATTTGCTTAGAATATTGTTTAGTCAAAGGTTTTTTTTACATAGATCGTTTTTTCAGAGCTGGGCTTGCGAGTCTTTCAACCTTTTTGAGTTTTTGGGAGAAGACACATCGCCACTTGACGAAGTTGTTCCCGAGAAAATGGACGAAGATGAGATCGAAAAACAAAAGGAGGATGCCATGTATTCGCAGTTTCAATACAGTGACATGCTTATTGGGGGGCAACACCCGACAAACTCTCACCATGGTTTGGCTAAAGGTAATGCTGGAGAATTGCGGTTCCAATGGAAATAAAGTTGACCTTATGGTAGTCATTAAAAAAATTTCTTATTTTCCATCGCCCACAATTCTCTAGTATTACCGGCTAATTGTAAGCATTCTTCGTCAGAATGAAATAAATTTCAGATTTTGGCGTAAACGATTTCGCAAATGTGCCCTCTGACGGCTGTTCCGATTTTGACGTTCCCACTGCTTTCCATGAAGGAGTTCCCTTTCCAATGCCGCCCGCCACACACCAAATCTATTCACACAATTTGGATGCAATTCCTCACGTGCCAAGCACTTCGAAATCATCGATGCCGTTAGTGAAGCAGGAACCCATCTCTGAGCAAGTGAGTGCTCATCATCATACATGAAAAAAGGGAGGGTGGGCAGAAAAAACAAAAATTGACGGACGTTTTTATTTTATAATTGGCCGAAACATATGTTTATTTATGTTAATAATTATTTTCAGGAACAGATCAACCTGCAATTGGGCTTAGACGCGCCGAAGTCGTCTCGCGAGTCGAGTGTTACCAGTGGATCGATCCATTTTAAGTATCACAAAGAAGGCGGCACTCAACCTTCTGTCAGTTCTCTTAGGCCTCGAAGATATAGGATAAAGCCGGATTCGGAGAAGCAGAACCCTTTGTATCGGATAAAGAGGCAAAAGGTATGTTTCACATATGAAATCCATGTTTTTGACCTCTATTTACTGGAAAACACATTCATTAGTTTGTTGCAGCAGATGCGCGATAAACCCTCAGAACTAAAATTTATTTAAGTCCGAGGATCTTCAAAATATAATCGAATCTTCTTAATCAATATGTGTCGGTGAAATAAAATTTCCTGACAACCCCTCCGACATCGCCGGACCTTTTTTAGAAACTGATTTTAAATTTAAAAAAGAAATAATTATGAGCAAATATATTTATTTGATATAATGAACTTGTATTCAGAACAATGATGCAGTCCGACGCAGTCGAGACAAAGCAAAACGCATTCAAGAAGCCAAGGAAAGCGAGCTGAAGCTCTTACAAGATGACGTAAGGACGAATTACCTCATTTATATAAGCTTACTGGGTTTTTTATATCATTAACATGGATGGAACGGATTCTAAGCTTTTACCTATTTAGACGTTTTAGTGACGCATTTTCTCCGCCCAATTCTCGAATTTAGCATGAATCTAAAAATATTTAAAATTTATACCTATTTCGTATTTCGAAAAATTTCTTAAGCATGTTTTTCCCACAACGAATATCGGCATAACCGGCCCCAATTTCGAATTTTTAAAAAATTTTATAAAAAATGTTCGAATTCGGGTTCGGGATTCGAAATAGGTCGAAATTGATGTCATGTTCGTGATCAGCGCCTCCGAAAACCCCCCGTATACTACTCATTGTCAGGATCGCATAAAACCTTTTAATTTTTTCTTTTTTTAGGGACCAATAAAGTACATGATTACCCAAATTTACATAAAATGCTTATAAGTTTTATTTTTTAGAACTGTCGGAAAGCCGAACTGATAGAAACGCTAAAAGCCAGCAACGCCCAACTGCAAGGAGAGAATTTGTTGCTGAGACAGAACTGCAGGTGCGGTGCTGTTCTGCGAGTTGCAAAGCGTTAATCCGAAATTGAGCGGAGGGAGGTACTTGAGAAGTTGCCGAAATGCAATCGGATGGATTGTCGTGCCGCGTTTTTAGATTTGTGATTACTCACTTGTGAAACGTGCTTTATTTAAGCAACGATTATACACAATTAACGGGAACTAATAAAAGTGTGAATAAATAAATATCCCTTCTTTGTCTTGACCAATAATTCTTGTCAGTGTTTTCTTTCGGATTCGCATATTACAGGTCGATAGTTTAATATTTGTTGGGTTTTGTGAACGGTGACCACAGTATCCATTACCTCCCCGTCCATTTGCCATTTCGGCCAATTATTCCTCCATTCTCTGCTTCTCATCTGTCGTTTTGGTCCGTGCTGAGACGATGCGAAAAAAACTCAGTGATCGATAAAATTAAATAATAATTTAATTATTCAATTCACAAAATCACGGTGCCGTCCGGTTAACCCTAATGTACGGCGGACGCAAGTCATTTTCAAATTTTTTTCAATTTTCGCATTACTTCTCGTCAATTTTCTACATTTGTAGTAGACAACCGGACGCCATTGATACCGTTTTGTAGAGCTCATCGAGCTGTACAAAAAAGTCGCTGGTACCGGCACGCTTAGCCTGGGTTGGCCATCGACAGGGTCGGGGGCGAGGCTGAGGGTCCTCCGGCAGATGTGCCCGACACATAACGGGTTCCAGTGAATGGATCAAGAACCGGACCCGGCCTGGGAGATAGCCCTTGAAAAACTGAACAAAAAATTGTTCTTAACCGGGCCGGTCCGGATTCCGGATCAGGCACTTTTGGTGCCCCGAAAGTGGTGCGATCGGCTTCCGGAAAATGACCAATCAATCACTGTTTTTTCGCATCGACCTAGCACCGTTTTGGTCAGAGTACCACTCCATTTATTCCGAATCCCGGGTCCGAATTCGACAAAAGTCGAAAAGTTTAATTTTTCTGGGGTAAAAAGCTTCGGTGGGGTAACTGAGCGATATGGTCACAGATTAGGGCTCGATCAGGTCCAAATAGTGAATGTGCTAACGTGAGCACAAATTAATGGTCAAAAGGAAAGAGGCAAAAGAAAGAGTTAAAGGCCCGGAGGGTTCAGGTTCTTGATTCACTGATCAGCACCTTCGAAAAGCCACCGGAAATTGATTTTGAGCTCAAAATAAAAAAAAATTAATTAGGAACAGCAATTCTTTACCATTCCCATCAGCAGATGGATTTGATCAGCAGATGTGTAACACATTCATTTGGCCATTGGTCATTTTTCCCATTCATTCGTTTTAAGTGCATTGTTTTTTTGGTCTGTTATTCCCCCTCGCCCCTCTCCATTCCCTTCCTTCTTCCCTCCCCATTTTTCCTTTCTCTTTTTTCGTCTCCTCCCCCCCCCCCCCTCCCCTCTCTTTTTAGTCTCTCCAACACCCTCCCTCTCCCCTTTTTTCTTTTCGACTTTTCCCCTTTTCGTCTCTTTCTCCTCTCTCCTCTTCCCTATCCCATTTTTCTTTTCTCTTTTTTCGTCTCCTCCTCCCCCCTCCCCTCTCTTTTTAGTCTCTCCAACACCCTCCCTCTCCCCTTTTTTCTTTTCGACTTTTCCCCTTTTCGTCTCTTTCTCCTCTCTCCTCTTCCCTATCCCATTTTTCTTTTCTCTTTTTTCGTCTCCTCCTCCCCCCTCCCCTCTCTTTTTAGTCTCTCCAACACCCTCCCTCTCCCCTATCCCCTTTTTTCTTTTCGACTTTTCCCCTTTTCGTCTCTTTCTCCTCTCTCCCCTCCCATTTTTCCTTCCTCTCTCCCCTCTCCCTCTCCCCTCTTCCCTCTCTCATTTTTTCTTTTTAGATTTCCCCGCCCCCATTTCCCCTCTCTCGGATGTTTTTAAAAACCTTTTGCTTCTTTTTTGAAAAATAATAGATATGTGTCCTTTATTCTGTCCATTTGGTCCTCTGCTGCTTTTCCCGTCCACACCATTGGCCGGCTTTGTGCCTTTTTGCTGTCTTTCATTGGCACCGTTTTTATCGTGCCGTCTGCCACTCTCTTCCCTTCGCTTTGTGTGTCTCTTTACTCTCTTCCCTCCGTATGTCTTCAGTTCTCTTCTGTCTTTCTTTCTCTCGCTTGGAAGTTAATCCATTGGCAAAGAAAGGTACCCAAACAGAAAATGCCTGCCTTTGGCTTGCCGTTGTTTCGTTTTGTTCGTCTCTTTCGTTTCGTTTGACCTCTCTTTTTTGCCTTTTCTCTCTTTCAAATGCCAATTTCTTTTTCTTTTTCCTCATTTGCTCTTTTGTCTTAAATTTGCTTTTTTTTTTTTTTTTTTTGTAATTAGCTTTCTTTTTTTCCGTCCACAGATGTGCTCTTCCTTTTCGAACCCTTTCTTCTTCCATTTCCCACAATCACCAGCATCGGCAGGTGTCACCGTTTCGTCCGATAGAACGGAACGATTGTTGGCGAAGAATGCCACGCCAACCGTTGGCACAAGGGCAGTGGAAAAAGCAGAAGAAGGAGAAACAGCAGATGCATTTGAGGGGACCAAAGAAAGTGTAGAAGAGGAAGAGGGAGAAGGAAGCGGAGGAGCAGGAGGAAGAGGAAGAAAAGGAGGAGAAGGAAGAAAAGGAGGAGGAGGAGAAGGAAGAAAAGGAGGAGGAGGAGAAGGAAGAAAAGGAGGAGGAGGAGAAGGAAGAAAAGGAGGAGGAGGAGAAGGAGTTGTGGACGCAACAAGCGGAGAAGAAACGGCCCATCAACAACAACACACAAAATTCGAAGGCGACCAAAGAATGTGGCCGCAACAATGCTGTGTGGTGAACCCATTCAGAAACGAATTTGAAAAGTGAGCATTGATATTATATTAGCCGTCGTTTCCTGCTGCAGACCATCTCTGAATAACAACCAAAAATAAAAATAAATAAAAATGGAATGTTGGGGAGGGGAGGGGGAAGGGAGTGATGGCACTCCCCGGGGACAAACTGTTGGGGGAGGGCGTTGGATTGGCTTGGCCTGCTGCTGATGGGCAAATGGCATTGCACTCGGCGGCATTGAGTTGCGGTGTTTATTTGAGTCGCTTTCCCAATTTTAGTCGGTTGAAACAGTCGCCGCTTCTCCCAATGTCCGTCGTTCATCCCGAAAATGCGTCATGTTTTTCTTTTGGCACTGAGTCAGACCAAACAGCCGATTCGGCATCCGCCGATGCCAAACTGCTGGTGGACTCGGGTTATCGGTCAACCGCATCGAACTCGGCTTTGGAGGAGGAATTGGCCGTGGCGGAAAGGCAACGGCGAACGCTGAGGGAACGGAGACGTGCGGACACAAAGTGGACCAAGTGATTGACACAAAACCAAACGCATCCCTTGGCTTTTCTCCACGTTTAGCCACTGCAAAATGCCATTTGCAATTCCACCGACAATTAATTACGACAATTCATCAATGCCGAACTTACTTCACCGAACCTGCAGCACTGCGGCAAATGGATTAAGTGGCTTAATGACGGCCAATTGGGCGCGGAATGGAGGGACAACGGCGCGAAACGGTAGGAAAAGCGCAACCGAATCAACAAATTGTTTAATGAGTATACAATGGAAGCAGAAGAAGGCGTTAAACTTCCGAGGAGGACGAAAAGCGCTGGCAAGGACAGAATTCCCACGGCAAATTTGTATGGGATCGGATGGATGGTGGAGGCGGAACTGTCCAGCAGCGACGACTCGCCTGAGGGTGTGGAAAAAGGGCCGGTGCGCATCGGCGACGGAGGAGGTGACGCGCGGGGGGGGGGAGGGTGGGTGTTGCGGGTGGGCCGAGTCAATGCTTTGCTTTTTGGGCCGCCCCCTTCGCCTCCCATCATTATTTTTGCTAATTGCCCCCCCCCCCCCTCCCTTCGGCTGTTGTTCGTTGTTTCCCTGGCTACTAACAAATGACCAATGTCCGCCGGGGGAATGTCTCGGCCATTTGCGAGTGTCCCGTCCCACTTTCATATTTTTCGGGTCAAATTTCCATCGTTTCGCTATGTTTGTTCAGTTTTTATTTTTGGACTCTTTGCTTTGAATTGGCCAAAGGCAAACAATCGAATGAATGGCAATGATAATTGGCCGTGCCAACAATTCTCTCCCCCCCCCCCCCCCAATTGCCTCAATCCATCATTATTATCCCCCGCTTCGATTATACCCGGAGGGCATTCAAACGCTCAAATATTTAATTCTCTTTTGACATTCCATTCCATTGCCTTACAAATAACAAAAAATGCCTTTTTTATCAAAAATATAAGGGAGGGGGGAGACAATCTCTCCGCTCTCCTCGCCCCTCCGTCAATCGGATTTTAATGTTGATGTGAGCTAAGCCAGGGGGCTTCATCGAAGGGGGACAATTACTCCATCCAATCCCCCGCAGGGCTGTGGTCATCCAAGCGAAGGATCATCTTCCCCTCCCCTCCCCTCCCCTCCCCTCCCCCCCCCCCCCCCCCCCCCCCCCCCCCCCCCCTCCCCTCCCCTCCCCTTCCCTTCCCTCCCCTCCCCTCCCCTCCCCTTCCCTTCCCTTCCCTTCCCTTCCCTCCCCTCCCCTCCCCTCCCCTCCCCTCCCCCCCCCTTCCATCCACTCATCCCTTTTACCTCATCCCCTTTCCTCTTTCTCCCCTCCTTCCACTTCTCCTCTCTCTCTATTCGTTCGTTCATTTGATCAAAGCTGAAGAACCGAATAAATCCCTCACAATTTTAGGTCGTCTTTTCCTTCCTCTTTTTCTTTTTCCTCCTCTCTTCCTCCCTTTTTCTTTTCCCCCTTTTCTCTTCTCTTTTTCCTTTTCCTCTTTCTCTTCCTCTTTCTCTTTGCCTTCCTCTGTTTCCTTTCTTTCTCGTTTTTTCTTCCTTTGTCTTGCTTTTCCCGTTTCTATTCTTCTCTTACGTCCTCGTCGTGACTTGCTCCTCCTCCTCCTCCATCCCTCCTTTTTTCACCTTTCCCTTTTGCGTGTTTTCCACTTTGCCTCCCTTAATCCCCCCTCCCTCCTTTCCATTCCTTTGTTTGGGGATGGGATTTTCCGATTTCTTTCCTCCATTTTTGTACCCCTCACCCTTTTCCAAAACTTTCGTCCGTTTTTTCTTTTGCGCTTTTCCCATTGAATTGCTCGATTCGATCTTTGGATGAATGACCCCAACTCATTTTTGGATGATTTCTCTCAGTGGGGAAAACGATGAAAAGGAATTGACCAACCAAATAACGGGCCAACCATTGGCCGTTGGCTTTCGTAAGCCATCAGAATGGCCAGAAAAGGCTGCCGAATGGGGTACAAAATGTGCCGCTTTTCTGCATGTTCAATTGAATTCCTTTAGGAGGGTCCGTTGAAGTTGGGGACGGCCGCGTGTCCATTCAGCTTTTGTGAGTGGCGCGGGCGGACGGATGAAAGGCGTTTTTGTCGTTTGACTTTAGGCAGCGCCTTCTCTCGTCCCGCTTCTGCTTCATCTCCGGTCCGTTCCCCCCGCCTCTCTTTACTTTTTTTGCCCATTAATTAAGGCCCAAAAACGGATGCCGGCCATCCGCTGATGACTTTTCCCGACTCGCGTACTTCGCTCAGTTTCGAGGACTACCAATTGCTGGTCGACTACCTCGTCCATCTCAACAGGCATGGACCAACTATCTCTCACTACTCTGCCTCTCTGCTTGTCATTCTTCCTCCTTCCCTCTGTTCTCTCTCTCTCATTCTCTCCCCCCTCTCTCCGCTATTTCCCTGCTGGTCCCTTTTATAACCCTTCTTCCCCATCTCTATCAGAATCGAGTCCATTTCACCGGTGGTCGAGCAAAGATGTCCAACTAAAAATGCTTCACTGTTCCACAACAATTTGTTGGCCGCTGGCGGGGGCAGAGGGGGATTTGTGTTGGTGGTGGACAGACGCATGGACAAATGGTCATCAGTGCGCAATTTGTTCACCTATTTAATGGTGAGAAGAAAGGGGAGGGAAAGAAAGAAAGAAAAGAAAGTGAAAAGGAAAGAAAAGAAAAGGAGAAAAAAGAGTGAAAAGAAAAAGATAAATAATTCATTTGTGTAGGATTAAGCCCCAACCCCTCGGGGAAGAATTCTCGGGGGAGCGCCGAGGAGGACAACAGGTGGATCGGGGTCAGCAGGAAGCTCAAATTGCCGGGGACCAGCGACCTCGATCGGAGAATAATTAAACTTTTATTTAATAAAAAAAAATTCATTTTTTTTAATTAATTGAGATGGAGCAGGGCTAGGCCCGGAAAGTTTAGGTCCTAGAAATTTTATCCCAAAAATGTCAAACAAAAACACAAAAGAGTTTGAGGGGAACCAAAATGGGATGATAAATATCCTTTGGCATATTAATTCAGAGACTGGGCTTAATCCAACTGTGAGAATGACTAATCAGCATACCTGTGCAAGGGGGGGCTCAGCCAAGAGGTCTTACGATCGACTTTTGGCCCCCCCATGGGGGGGTCAGAGCCCATTTCTATTACGATCGACCATTTTTTTTTCATTTTTTGCCTGCTGAAGACCTTTTTTTTTTTTTTTGCTCTTCGGGCCAAATAAAAAATTTTCTCCAGTGTTTTTTGTTTGAAGATTTTGAAGGCCTAGGAAATTTTCATTTCAGGATTTCCGCGCTTGTGGGTCCCCACCCGGGCATCGACTTTTTTTCGACGCTTTTTCCAAAAAACTTTTGGGGAACAAAGGGGGGCCGGCGGTGCCGATAGGCGCCGCCGGGAAATTTTTTGTATTTTTAATGCGAATTGTTAACAAATTGTGTCCAAAAAATGACCAATTTTATGTCTTTAAGCAAAATTTTTAAAGAAAATTATAAACGAAAGGGAAAACGTTGATTTTAGTCGATCGTAAAAATTTGGATTTTTAATGAAATTTGTTAAGGAATAAGGCAATTTTTCGAATTGCCGATGAGAAATTTTTATAAAATTTCTTTTTTCATAATTACGAACGACATTTTCACTGACTTTTTTCTCTCACTCCTTTTTCTTTTTCTCCCTCTTCCTCCCTTCAGCCCCCCCCCCCCCCCCCCTCTTACGATCGACTTTCTCGAACCCTTACGATCGACTAAGAGACCCCCCCCCCCCCTGAGTACCCCCTTGCACAGGTATGCTAATCAGTGAAACATTTCAAATGCGTTTTCTGTTTTCTGCTGCCCGTTCTATTAATTTTCCTTTTACTCCCCCC
The DNA here is from genome assembly GCA_023374025.1 of Heterodera schachtii. Taxonomy (NCBI): domain Eukaryota; kingdom Metazoa; phylum Nematoda; class Chromadorea; order Rhabditida; family Heteroderidae; genus Heterodera; species Heterodera schachtii. The sequence goes on along the minus strand of SIJG01000001.1, from coordinate 3,581,050 downwards.
CCCCCTCCTCCCTCATCACCTTCATCATCTCCCACACCCCTCCTTCCTCTCCCCTCCCCCTCCCTCGTCACTATGCTTTTCCTCATCTCCCTCCTCTCCCACACCCCTCCTTCCTCTCTCCTCTCCCCTCCCCCTCCCTCGTCACTATGCTTTTCCTCATCTCCCTCCTCTCCCACACCCCTCCTTCCTCTCTCCTCTCCCCTCCCCCTCCCTCGTCACTATGCTTTTCCTCATCTCCCTCCTCTCCCACACCCCTCCTTCCTCTCCCCTCCCCCTCCCTCGTCACTATGCTTTTCCTCATCTCCCTCCTCTCCCACACCCCTCCTTCCTCTCTCCTCTCCCCTCCCTCGTCACTATGCTTTTCCTCATCTCCCTCCTCTCCCACACCCCTCCTTCCTCTCCCCTCCCCCTCCCTCGTCACTATGCTTTTCCTCATCTCCCTCCTCTCCCACACCCCTCCTTCCTCTCTCCTCTCCCCTCCCTCGTCACTATGCTTTTCCTCATCTCCCTCCTCTCCCACACCCCTCCTTCCTCTCCCCTCCCCCTCCCTCGTCACTATGCTTTTCCTCATCTCCCTCCTCTCCCACACCCCTCCTTCCTCTCTCCTCTCCCCTCCCTCGTCACTTAAGGTCTCAGAAAGGAGAAGAAACCAATGTGCAGGTACTCTATGCAAAGAGTAGACTCAAGCCCCGGAAAGCTGAAGTAACAATTCCAAGAATGGAACTCTTGGCAATGCTAATTGGGGCAAGAATGTTGAAATTTGCGGAAAATCAGCTGAGAATCCCAATAAATGAAAAATTTATTTGGGGAGATTCGAAACCCGTCTTGAGCTGGATTGAGTCGAAAGATTCCCAACCCAGATTTGTGGAGAATCGGTTGAGAGAAATCCGGCGGATATCAGAAAATGTCAGATTTCTGCATATCAGAACGCACGAAAATCCAGCGGATGTAGCATCAAGAGGATGCACTCCAGAAGAACTGAGATCCCATCATCTTTGGTGGAATGGACCAACATGGCTCCGTGAACCAATGAAAAGTTGGCCGATCGAATTCGAGGTTACCCCAACAGGAGCCGAGAATGATGGTCAAGAAAGTTCAGAATTGGAGAATGTAATTGCAGTGCCAGCAATAACAAGTGAAGACAATCCATGGATTGACCCTTGTCGATTTAGCAGTTGGATTAAACTACGCCGCACTGTGGTTTGGGTTCTCCGTGCAATAAACAAGATGAGAAAGACCCGAAAATTCGAGATTTCAGAGGGTCTTCCTATGATCAGTGAAGATTACCAGTATGCCGAGATCATACTCGTGAAAATGGCACAAAAATGTTGGCCAATGTGGAAAAAGCAACCACACGAACTCGTAAAGACATTGAAAAAGGATGGTATTGTTCGACTGTCAACACGACTAGCGATGAGCAATACATCAGAGGATATGGTTAATCCCATTATTCTTCCTGAGGATTGTCCAATAACCCGACTAATTGCACAGTCAGTGCATGAGTCCCTTGCACATTCTGGAGTTGAATCCACTCTGACAGAATTTTTGGCAAAATATTGGACACCCAGAGCGAGACTGACCATAAAAAAGGTCATCCGAGCATGCGGTCGTTGTCGCAGGATCCAATGCCCGGCATATAAATTGCCGACGATGCCTCCTCTTCCTGAGGACCGCGTGAGGCGAACGGCACCATTTGAAAGCATTGGGATTGATTATCTTGGGCCGACGAATACCAAAGTAAATGGAGAGCTCCGAAAGGCATGGATTGCTTTGTTCACATGCCTAAGTACGAGAGCTATTTATTTGGAACCAGTGCTTGACTTAAGCGCTGAGGCATTCCTTCAAGTGTTCCGTCGATTCACCAGTAGGAGAGGAACTCCAAAGAGAATCATCACAGACAACGGCACACAATTTGTACTGGCAGCTAAAGTAGCGGCAGCATTGGAAGCTGGGAAGACACCCACATGCCCGCTCGAAGAGCACCTTGCCAACGAAGGAATCAAATGGCGATTTAATCCATCACTTAGACCTTGGAGTAATGGATTTCTTGAACGCCAAGTCGCTGGAGTAAAAGCGGCATTCAAAAGAGTCCTTGGGCGTCGAATTTTGCCCTACGACCAATTGAGAACCTTTGTCGCAGAAGTTGAAGCGACAATAAATCAGAGACCGATCACCTATGTCGATGAAGGACCGAATGCGGTCCAGCCATTGAGACCGGTCGATTTCATAATGCCAAAAGCCATATTGAGTTTGGATGTCCGGAGGAACGAACAATCGTCGGACACGGAGTTTGAAATTGAACCTAAAAATCTCCAGAAGCAATTGCAGATGCGCTGGAAAGGTACTCTGGCCACATTGGACGAATTCTGGACCAGATGGAAAAAAGAGTACCTGTTAATGCTCCGGAACAGATTACAATGGGAGCATAAAGGCCCGAGAAGTTGCCTGGCGGATCAACCAAAAATCGGAGAGGTGGTAATCATCGAAGAAGAAAAAACTCCGAGGAACTGCTGGCCATTGGGCAGAATTGTTGAACTCCAAGGATCGGACAATATTGTGAGAAGTGCCAAACTCAAAATACCAAAGGCAAATGGCGAGCGAATTTCATGGCGTGAAATTTCGCGCCCGATCAACCGTCTGTATAGACTCGAAGTACCGCAGATCGACGAGTCCGAAGGGCAAGAGAAGGACGAAGTCCCTAACGGAAAAATTGGACTTCAAGAGCCAATCCCAAAAATGGATAGGAAGCAGGCAGAAAGACCGAGAGATATCCAACAAGGAAAGGTCAGAAACCACGGAATGGTGACCCGGTCTATGACGAAAATAGCTTCCATGTTGGGATTAATGCTCATGCTGGTGATGGCTTGGGCAACAATTGGAGAAACTCGATTTGTCCCAAATCCACCAGATATCCCAAAGTTACATAGGGGAAGACAATTTCCTCCTTGTAAAATGTGCAAGTTGGAGTGTGCTGAGAGAGGCATTAAAGTTACTGTACCAAGAAAAGTGACCAAATTCGAAGTGTGTTGTGGTACAACCAGCAGCTGTTTGGTACACCGATACACTCCGGATAAGCTTGTTTATGAGCTGCCTCGAGAGCAACTAATCGCTGATTACCAGTGCGGGGCAACTTATTGGCTAAGAGATGGAAAGGTCAACATTGGTGAAGTGGAATGCCCACCACAGGACCCTTGCACATTGATTGACTGTTGGCTTTGTATTGAAAGGATTGCCAACCCGGATTGCCGTCCAGATGTGTCCACAGGAGTTTATGGATTGTTCACTTTCACAGGAATAATCGCACTCTGTTGGATACTTTCAATACTGCGGCAAGTTACCTCAAATCTATTTTGGCTTATTCGATGGATCATCATAACTCCAATAAAAACGGTCACCCAAGGCATTGGGAAAAGGCTACAAAGAGATGATGCCAGAGTAGTTCAAAGGGAACCGAATAAGCGGAAGATGAACCCGAACAGAGCCAAAAAACTTTCGAGAATGGGCATGAGCCTACTCGCATTAGCGGCAAGTTCACTGCTAATTGAGCATGCTGCAGGCTCAGCCCGTGTTGTTTCGATAAGCGCAGTAGCAGAAAACTGTCTGAGAAAGGCAAATGGATCGGAATGCCGTATTGAAAGCTCGACAGATGTCACTCTACTGCCAGCAGGACAACCAGTTCGCCTTATCCTCAGAGACCCGGAAGAGCGAGTCATGGGAGTCGTTGAGATGAAATTACTGTCACTCAGCATTGTATGTATCCCAAAAACTGAGAAATGGTTACGATCTTATTCCGTTCGCACCACCTCAGTGAAGAGCTGCCCACGTGAAGGCAGTTGTTTTGGCAAATTTTGCCAGACGGTACATGATGACTACATGAAGGGATACAGTGCATTTGTATCAGAACTGGGAGATATTCAGAAAGGTCCTGGATTTACAAGTTGCCGAGAATCGTGTTCATTTTGGAACTGTGGATGCAAACTTCCGACTGCGAGTTGCATATTCTACAGAGTACAAGCTGTACCTGCGTCGAAAATCATATACGAATTAATTTCATGTCCAACATGGGAGTACCGAATCAATGCGAAACTTAAAGCCGAATCCGGAGGAAATTTTAAGGGTGAAATTGAGATGTCGTTGATACCAGGGATTACCTTCAAATGGAAGGAGGTGAAGCTGACACCAGTTGCGGTATCACAAGCACCAGTGCCTATCTTAGGGCATAAGTTCCTGTCAGATGGAACATCTTTCGCAATGGTGGACCAAGTTAATACAAATCTTCTCTGCCAAGATAGAGAAATAGCAGGCAATTTTTCGGGTTGCACTTTGTCGAAAGAGGCGTGCCCGAAATGTTGGATCGATGAAGAGGCCCAGAGAGTTGATTGCCAATGCCGCGACTCAATCCTTGAGAAGGAATTCAACAACCCGGAAAAAAGGCTACCGTTAAGTCTGCGCAATTTGAATATCCGATACAAAGATGGGGAAATTTTCTCGGAAACCCACTACACGCCAATACAAGTGATGGTGCAATTCGAGGGTCTCCGTCTTGGCATCGAGGAAGACTTCACAAAGTGTTGGGCACGAACGAAGACACTGAAAGGTTGTTATAAGTGCCAGTCGGGAGCTCAACTGAAGCTTAGATGTTGGACGGAATACGGTTCAGCATTGGCCGATGTTTATTGCATTGATGGAACACGCTTCACGGTACCATGCCGGTCAAAAGCGGAAGTCCAAAATGTGACATTATCCTTCGACCAGGCGGAAATCGACACGAACTGCATGATTGAATGCAGTGGAGGAAAATCGAAATTCCGTATGAAAGGACATTTGATATATATCCCAATCCAGCAACAAATTGAAATGGGCGCTCGGATTTCCGACACACTGAAAAGCCCAAAAGGCATTGGATGGCCTGACATAAATTTTGATTGGATCGACATTATCAGATTTATGGCTGGATTTCCGAACATAATCGTCATAATATTGGCGGGAATCCTTGCATTTGCCGTGATCGTATTGGTGTTACGTTGTAATCCAACATTCATCATATGGAGAAGAATAGCAAGATGGATTGTGCTAATTATGCTGACACAAATGATGGAAGAGAGCCGGGAATACGGGGAAAACGAATTTCTTAAAATACCCCCCGGTGGGATGGGCGTGGCCCATCGAACATTCTCGAACATTCAATACGTGGCGGAGTCTGATTGGTTAGAGAAGCCTTTAAAAGGGCATGGAGAGGCCGATCCTCACTCATTCTATTCTATTCGAATATTCTCTCCGAAAATGAATTTCAACGTTTCCTCCGACTCAAATTTGCTTTACATTTTGTCGCGACACGTCAAAATGCAACCACATTTGCTCGCACGAGCCATTCGCGGAATTCCCGGAACGAGGACCCAAATTGAAGAGAAGCTGGAAAGTATCCAGGAAAGCGGAGCAAAATTGGTCACCACGCATTTGAAACCGGAAGGTGCAAACATGATTCTTTTCGGTACTTCCATCACGGTACACGGTGCCGACGAATTGGGTGCCTTCAACGGACGTGGCCCGACTGTTGTCCAATACTTCCGGACGCGACACAACCGGAATTTAATGTTTCCGGAGGCTCCATGTTTGTGTGAGAAAGGAGGGCGAAATCATGTGAGCTACTATCCATTGGAATTGATCGAAGTCCGAGAAGCCTTTGATCGCGATCCCCCTTTTGATTTTGGAACCCGAATGCCATGGCAGGGAAATACGGAAACGGATAATCCGGAACTCCAAGAGGGAGAAAAATCCCCGAAACGGTTATCCGTAAGCAGCAAGGGGAGTTCCATCATTGTGGAATACCATGACACTCCACAGTTCACGGGTAATCCAATGGAAGGGATTTCACCGGATAACCACCCGGTGGTTATCCAGGAAATTGACTGTGAGAGTCCTACGGGAAATCCGGTGGAAATGTGCGGAGCTCCACCGGAAACAGCGGAACGATCGATTGTTATAAATGTTCCGGCGAACTCTAAGCTTGAATTGATGGGGCCGCTTAAATGCAAAATTATTTTGCTTGTGCTGTCCGCATTTATTATGATTCACTCGGTCGGCGCAAAAGAATTGCCATCGGCGCTGATTCATTTGCCTTCCCGCGGCGCTTCTTCATTGGAAATGAGAGAAGCGCCGATCTTTCTGCACGGCTTTGGCGGAGATGTGCACCCGGGAAGCGAAGAAGAGGCGGTGAATCATCGGCCGATGAGCGCTGTTGATGGAGATGCTTCCTTCCGAATGAAGGGAGCGAACATGAGTCATCCGTTTTTGTGCGCTTATGGCATGAATCAGGGACACAAAATTGTGTCCTCTGCCCTCTGGCGGCAGCTATATAAGGAGGAGGGAAAGGAGCAAAAAGTCACTTGCCTTTCCTTATTCCTCCCCCTTCAATCAACGGAATTCCAACCGACCATGGACATCGCAAAGTTATTGGATGAAAGTGAAGAATTTGCCGAGCAGCAACAACAACACCATCAACAACAGCAGCAGCAAAAACAACAAGTCGTCCGTTTCGTGAAAATCGATGAAGAAAGCGACGACGAAGCGCTCCAAATCGACATTTCGGAGAGTGAGCCGGAGGAGGAGGACGACGACGATGATGAAGAAGCGGCGGCAGCACTCGAAGCGGCAATGGCCACTGCCGCACCATCGCCGGTTGTCCAAGAGGCCAAAAAGCCTCGAGTCCAGGGACCTGTGGAGGCACCGAAGGCCAAACGAGTGGCGGCAGCTGAGGGACCATTCGTGAAGCGAGCGCGCATCGGAGCCCCGCCTAATGCTCCAAAACCGCGCTGCAACAAATGCGGATTGCTTGGCCATGTGTCCGGCGACGAGGCTCGCTGTCCAAAGAGCAATGCACTGGTCAAAGCGGAGATGGATCGAAAGAAGGCGGCAGCATTTGCCAAACGCGCGGAAGCAACTATGGAATGCTCGGCACCTCCGATCATTCCACTACCAGTCAAAGGTGGTGGACCGGCACGTGCGGCCAGAGCTGGAGGAGTAGCCGCCTCAATGGTTGCCGGCGGACGTGCATCAGCTGAGGGCGCATTTCGCGCATCGAAGGAACGGGCGCGCCATGAATTGATGACCGCAATGGACAAACCGAAGGCGGCAGCCATCACTGTGGCAGAACGGAAGGCGGCAGCCCGACCTGGTGTCCAAGTGCCAATGGAGACGAGTGCTGTGCTGAATGGGCTCGGCGAAATTGGAGCACGAATCGACCGCGAGCGGGACAATCATCTGAGCATGGCGGAGGAATTGCAACAACGTGGAAAACGCGCCGTGGCAGCAATCGACGAAGTCATCGCTCAGGGGGCGCAAATCGGACAAATGTACGTGGAGTGGACGCGCAAATTGGGCGAAGTGCTAAAGGCCAACGAACAGGAAAGAGCCGACCGCGACGCGCTGGAACATCGCCAGGCGGCAGCATTCATGCAGTCGCTGCGCCTCAAAATCTCGGTTCTGCGTCGCGAACTTTCGTCTCCACCCGGAGTGTCGCCGCTGGCGACTGAACGCATGGAAATGGGAGGACAGCCCGGAGGATCGCTCGGAGGACCGCCCGGAGGACCGATTGGAGGACCGCCCGGAGGAAAGAAATGAGGAAGTTCTGTGGAGGACCGGAAGAAGTTTCCCGAATGTTCCCTTGTGATCTTTGTGATAAATATTCCCGAAATTTCCCCATTTTTCCATTCATTTAAGGTATGTTCTAGAATTTTCCCCCCTGTCCAAATCCCATATATAAACCCGAATATTTCCCTTTAGAATCACTCTCTCTCGAAAAAATCTCTCAATTTTTCCATCCTTTGATTGTGCGCTATTTCCGACAAATAAACTACTTCTTGTCTAAGAAGTTTTGTTCTGAAGGTTTTCTACGGTCTCGGCATTCCGGAGCTCAGAGTTCCGTGTTTGCATACGTCTAAGCTTTGGTGTCCCGAAGTCCAACAGGACAGTCCAACTAAGTCTGAAAGGGCTGTCCATCCCAGAAGTCCCATTCCAAGAGCGGACCTCCCCCGTCCCATTCGCTAAGTTCAAGGTGTGGTTTTGCTGGACGGGTCGGTTGCGCTTCGGCTGTTGTCGTGCACCCGCTCCGCGACAATGTTGTTGAACTTAGCGAATGGGACGGGGGAGATCCGCTCTTGGAATGGGATTTCTGGGATGGACAGCCCTTTCAGACTTAGTTGGACTGTCCTGTTGGACTTCGGGACACCAAAGCTTAGACGTATGCAAACACGGAACTCTGAGCTCCGGAATGCCGAGACCGTAGAAAACCTTCAGAACAAAACTTCTTAGACAAGAAGTAGTTTATTTGTCGGAAATAGCGCACAATCAAAGGATGGAAAAATTGAGAGATTTTTTCGAGAGAGAGTGATTCTAAAGGGAAATATTCGGGTTTATATATGGGATTTGGACAGGGGGGAAAATTCTAGAACATACCTTAAATGAATGGAAAAATGGGGAAATTTCGGGAATATTTATCACAAAGATCACAAGGGAACATTCGGGAAACTTCTTCCGGTCCTCCACAGAACTTCCTCATTTCTTTCCTCCGGGCGGTCCTCCAATCGGTCCTCCGGGCGGTCCTCCGAGCGATCCTCCGGGCTGTCCTCCCATTTCCATGCGTTCAGTCGCCAGCGGCGACACTCCGGGTGGAGACGAAAGTTCGCGACGCAGAACCGAGATTTTGAGGCGCAGCGACTGCATGAATGCTGCCGCCTGGCGATGTTCCAGCGCGTCGCGGTCGGCTCTTTCCTGTTCGTTGGCCTTTAGCACTTCGCCCAATTTGCGCGTCCACTCCACGTACATTTGTCCGATTTGCGCCCCCTGAGCGATGACTTCGTCGATTGCTGCCACGGCGCGTTTTCCACGTTGTTGCAATTCCTCCGCCATGCTCAGATGATTGTCCCGCTCGCGGTCGATTCGTGCTCCAATTTCGCCGAGCCCATTCAGCACAGCACTCGTCTCCATTGGCACTTGGACACCAGGTCGGGCTGCCGCCTTCCGTTCTGCCACAGTGATGGCTGCCGCCTTCGGTTTGTCCATTGCGGTCATCAATTCATGGCGCGCCCGTTCCTTCGATGCGCGAAATGCGCCCTCAGCTGATGCACGTCCGCCGGCAACCATTGAGGCGGCTACTCCTCCAGCTCTGGCCGCACGTGCCGGTCCACCACCTTTGACTGGTAGTGGAATGATCGGAGGTGCCGAGCATTCCATAGTTGCTTCCGCGCGTTTGGCAAATGCTGCCGCCTTCTTTCGATCCATCTCCGCTTTGACCAGTGCATTGCTCTTTGGACAGCGAGCCTCGTCGCCGGACACATGGCCAAGCAATCCGCATTTGTTGCAGCGCGGTTTTGGAGCATTAGGCGGGGCTCCGATGCGCGCTCGCTTCACGAATGGTCCCTCAGCTGCCGCCACTCGTTTGGCCTTCGGTGCCTCCACAGGTCCCTGGACTCGAGGCTTTTTGGCCTCTTGGACAACCGGCGATGGTGCGGCAGTGGCCATTGCCGCTTCGAGTGCTGCCGCCGCTTCTTCATCATCGTCGTCGTCCTCCTCCTCCGGCTCACTCTCCGAAATGTCGATTTGGAGCGCTTCGTCGTCGCTTTCTTCATCGATTTTCACGAAACGGACGACTTGTTGTTTTTGCTGCTGCTGTTGTTGATGGTGTTGTTGTTGCTGCTCGGCAAATTCTTCACTTTCATCCAATAACTTTGCGATGTCCATGGTCGGTTGGAATTCCGTTGATTGAAGGGGGAGGAATAAGGAAAGGCAAGTGACTTTTTGCTCCTTTCCCTCCTCCTTATATAGCTGCCGCCAGAGGGCAGAGGACACAATTTTGTGTCCCTGATTCATGCCATAAGCGCACAAAAACGGATGACTCATGTTCGCTCCCTTCATTCGGAAGGAAGCATCTCCATCAACAGCGCTCATCGGCCGATGATTCACCGCCTCTTCTTCGCTTCCCGGGTGCACATCTCCGCCAAAGCCGTGCAGAAAGATCGGCGCTTCTCTCATTTCCAATGAAGAAGGGCCGCGGGAAGGCAAATGAATCAGCGCCGATGGCAATTCCTTTGCGCCGACCGAGTGAATCATAATAAATGCGGACAGCACAAGCAAAAGAATTTTGCATTTAAGCGGCCCCATCAATTCAAGCTTAGAGTTCGCCGGAACATTTATAACAATCGATCGTTCCGCTGTTTCCGGTGGAGCTCCGCACATTTCCACCGGATTTCCCGTAGGACTCTCACAGTCAATTTCCTGGATAACCACCGAGTGGTTATCCGGTGAAATCCCTTCCATTGGATTACCCGTGGACTGTGGAGTGTCATGGTATTCCACGATGATGGAACTCCCCTTGCTGCTTACGGATAACCGTTTCGGGGATTTTTCTCCCTCTTGGAGTTCCGGATTATCCGTTTCCGTATTTTCCTGCCATGGCATTCGGGTTCCAAAATCAAAAGGGGGATCGCGATCAAAGGCTTCTCGGACTTCGATCAATTCCAATGGATAGTAGCTCACATGATTTCGCCCTCCTTTCTCACACAAACATGGAGCCTCCGGAAACATTAAATTCCGGTTGTGTCGCGTCCGGAAGTATTGGACAACAGTCGGGCCACGTCCGTTGAAGGCACCCAATTCGTCGGCACCGTGTACCGTGATGGAAGTACCGAAAAGAATCATGTTTGCACCTTCCGGTTTCAAATGCGTGGTGACCAATTTTGCTCCGCTTTCCTGGATACTTTCCAGCTTCTCTTCAATTTGGGTCCTCGTTCCGGGAATTCCGCGAATGGCTCGTGCGAGCAAATGTGGTTGCATTTTGACGTGTCGCGACAAAATGTAAAGCAAATTTGAGTCGGAGGAAACGTTGAAATTCATTTTCGGAGAGAATATTCGAATAGAATAGAATGAGTGAGGATCGGTCTTTCCATGCCCTTTTAAAGGCTTCTCTAACCAATCAGACTCCGCCACGTATTGAATGTTCGAGAATGTTCGATGGGCCACGCCCATCCCACCGGGGGGTATTTTAAGAAATTCGTTTTCCCCGTATTCCCGGCTCTCTTCCATCATTTGTGTCAGCATAATCAGCACAATCCATCTTGCTATTCTTCTCCATATGATGAATGCTGGATTACAACGTAATATCAATACGATCACGGCAAATGCGAGGATTCCCGCCAATATTATGACGATTATGTTCGGAAATCCAGCCATAAATCTGATAATGTCGATCCAATCGAAATTTAGGTCAGGCCATCCAATGCCTTTTGGGCTTTTCAGTGTGTCGGAAATCCGAGCGCCCATTTCAATTTGTTGCTGGATTGGGACATATATCAAATGTCCTTTCATACGGAATTTCGATTTTCCTCCACTGCATTCAATCGTGCAGTTCGTGTCGATTTCCGCCTGATCAAAGGATAATGTCACATTTTGGACTTCCGCTTTTGACCGGCATGGTACCGTGAAGCGTGTTCCATCAATACAATAGACATCGGCCAATGCTGAACCGTATTCCGTCCAACATCTAAGCTTCAGTTGAGCTCCCGACTGGCACTTATAACAACCTTTCAGTGTCTTCGTTCGTGCCCAACACTTTGTGAAGTCTTCCTCGATGCCAAGACGGAGACCCTCGAATTGCACCATCACTTGTATTGGCGTGTAGTGGGTTTCCGAGAAAATTTCCCCATCTTTGTATCGGATATTCAAATTGCGCAGACTTAACGGTAGCCTTTTTTCCGGGTTGTTGAATTCCTTCTCAAGGATTGAGTCGCGGCATTGGCAATCAACTCTCTGGGCCTCTTCATCGATCCAACATTTCGGGCACGCCTCTTTCGACAAAGTGCAACCCGAAAAATTGCCTGCTATTTCTCTATCTTGGCAGAGAAGATTTGTATTAACTTGGTCCACCATTGCGAAAGATGTTCCATCTGACAGGAACTTATGCCCTAAGATAGGCACTGGTGCTTGTGATACCGCAACTGGTGTCAGCTTCACCTCCTTCCATTTGAAGGTAATCCCTGGTATCAACGACATCTCAATTTCACCCTTAAAATTTCCTCCGGATTCGGCTTTAAGTTTCGCATTGATTCGGTACTCCCATGTTGGACATGAAATTAATTCGTATATGATTTTCGACGCAGGTACAGCTTGTACTCTGTAGAATATGCAACTCGCAGTCGGAAGTTTGCATCCACAGTTCCAAAATGAACACGATTCTCGGCAACTTGTAAATCCAGGACCTTTCTGAATATCTCCCAGTTCTGATACAAATGCACTGTATCCCTTCATGTAGTCATCATGTACCGTCTGGCAAAATTTGCCAAAACAACTGCCTTCACGTGGGCAGCTCTTCACTGAGGTGGTGCGAACGGAATAAGATCGTAACCATTTCTCAGTTTTTGGGATACATACAATGCTGAGTGACAGTAATTTCATCTCAACGACTCCCATGACTCGCTCTTCCGGGTCTCTGAGGATAAGGCGAACTGGTTGTCCTGCTGGCAGTAGAGTGACATCTGTCGAGCTTTCAATACGGCATTCCGATCCATTTGCCTTTCTCAGACAGTTTTCTGCTACTGCGCTTATCGAAACAACACGGGCTGAGCCTGCAGCATGCTCAATTAGCAGTGAACTTGCCGCTAATGCGAGTAAGCTCATGCCCATTCTCGAAAGTTTTTTGGCTCTGTTCGGGTTCATCTTCCGCTTATTCGGTTCCCTTTGAACTACTCTGGCATCATCTCTTTGTAGCCTTTTCCCAATGCCTTGGGTGACCGTTTTTATTGGAGTTATGATGATCCATCGAATAAGCCAAAATAGATTTGAGGTAACTTGCCGCAGTATTGAAAGTATCCAACAGAGTGCGATTATTCCTGTGAAAGTGAACAATCCATAAACTCCTGTGGACACATCTGGACGGCAATCCGGGTTGGCAATCCTTTCAATACAAAGCCAACAGTCAATCAATGTGCAAGGGTCCTGTGGTGGGCATTCCACTTCACCAATGTTGACCTTTCCATCTCTTAGCCAATAAGTTGCCCCGCACTGGTAATCAGCGATTAGTTGCTCTCGAGGCAGCTCATAAACAAGCTTATCCGGAGTGTATCGGTGTACCAAACAGCTGCTGGTTGTACCACAACACACTTCGAATTTGGTCACTTTTCTTGGTACAGTAACTTTAATGCCTCTCTCAGCACACTCCAACTTGCACATTTTACAAGGAGGAAATTGTCTTCCCCTATGTAACTTTGGGATATCTGGTGGATTTGGGACAAATCGAGTTTCTCCAATTGTTGCCCAAGCCATCACCAGCATGAGCATTAATCCCAACATGGAAGCTATTTTCGTCATAGACCGGGTCACCATTCCGTGGTTTCTGACCTTTCCTTGTTGGATATCTCTCGGTCTTTCTGCCTGCTTCCTATCCATTTTTGGGATTGGCTCTTGAAGTCCAACTTTTCCCTTTGGGACTTCGTCCTTTTCTTGGTCTTCGGACTCGTCGATCTGCGGTATTTCGAGTCTATACAGACGGTTGATCGGACGTGAAATTTCACGCCACGAAATTCGCTCGCCATTTGCCCTTGGTATTTTGAGTTTGGCACTTCTCACAATATTGTCCGATCCTTGGAGTTCAATAATTCTGCCCAATGGCCAGCAGTTCCTCGGAGTTTTTTCTTCTTCGATGATTACCACCTCTCCGATTTTTGGTTGATCCGCCAGGCAACTTCTCGGGCCTTTATGCTCCCATTGTAATCTGTTCCGGAGCATTAACAGGTACTCTTTTTTCCATCTGGTCCAGAATTCGTCCAATGTGGCCAGAGTACCTTTCCAGCGCATCTGCAATTGCTTCTGGAGATTTTTAGGTTCAATTTCAAACTCCGTGTCCGACGACTGTTCGTTCCTCCGGACATCCAAACTCAATATGGCTTTTGGCATTATGAAATCGACCGGTCTCAATGGCTGGACCGCATTCGGTCCTTCATCGACATAGGTGATCGGTCTCTGATTTAGTGTCGCTTCAACTTCTGCGACAAAGGTTCTCAATTGGTCGTAGGGCAAAATTCGACGCCCAAGGACTCTTTTGAATGCCGCTTTTACTCCAGCGACTTGGCGTTCAAGAAATCCATTACTCCAAGGTCTAAGTGATGGATTAAACCGCCATTTGATTCCTTCGTTGGCAAGGTGCTCTTCGAGCGGGCATGTGGGTGTCTTCCCAGCTTCCAATGCTGCCGCTACTTTAGCTGCCAGTACAAATTGTGTGCCGTTGTCTGTGATGATTCTCTTTGGAGTTCCTCTCCTACTGGTGAATCGACGGAACACTTGAAGGAATGCCTCAGCGCTTAAGTCAAGCACTGGTTCCAAATAAATAGCTCTCGTACTTAGGCATGTGAACAAAGCAATCCATGCCTTTCGGAGCTCTCCATTTACTTTGGTATTCGTCGGCCCAAGATAATCAATCCCAATGCTTTCAAATGGTGCCGTTCGCCTCACGCGGTCCTCAGGAAGAGGAGGCATCGTCGGCAATTTATATGCCGGGCATTGGATCCTGCGACAACGACCGCATGCTCGGATGACCTTTTTTATGGTCAGTCTCGCTCTGGGTGTCCAATATTTTGCCAAAAATTCTGTCAGAGTGGATTCAACTCCAGAATGTGCAAGGGACTCATGCACTGACTGTGCAATTAGTCGGGTTATTGGACAATCCTCAGGAAGGATAATGGGATTAACCATATCCTCTGATGTATTGCTCATCGCTAGTCGTGTTGACAGTCGAACAATACCATCCTTTTTCAATGTCTTTACGAGTTCGTGTGGTTGCTTTTTCCACATTGGCCAACATTTTTGTGCCATTTTCACGAGTATGATCTCGGCATACTGGTAATCTTCACTGATCATAGGAAGACCCTCTGAAATCTCGAATTTTCGGGTCTTTCTCATCTTGTTTATTGCACGGAGAACCCAAACCACAGTGCGGCGTAGTTTAGTCCAACTGCTAAATCGACAAGGGTCAATCCATGGATTGTCTTCACTTGTTATTGCTGGCACTGCAATTACATTCTCCAATTCTGAACTTTCTTGACCATCATTCTCGGCTCCTGTTGGGGTAACCTCGAATTCGATCGGCCAACTTTTCATTGGTTCACGGAGCCATGTTGGTCCATTCCACCAAAGATGATGGGATCTCAGTTCTTCTGGAGTGCATCCTCTTGATGCTACATCCGCTGGATTTTCGTGCGTTCTGATATGCAGAAATCTGACATTTTCTGATATCCGCCGGATTTCTCTCAACCGATTCTCCACAAATCTGGGTTGGGAATCTTTCGACTCAATCCAGCTCAAGACGGGTTTCGAATCTCCCCAAATAAATTTTTCATTTATTGGGATTCTCAGCTGATTTTCCGCAAATTTCAACATTCTTGCCCCAATTAGCATTGCCAAGAGTTCCATTCTTGGAATTGTTACTTCAGCTTTCCGGGGCTTGAGTCTACTCTTTGCATAGAGTACCTGCACATTGGTTTCTTCTCCTTTCTGAGACCTTATAAAGAGTGCCGCTGCATAAGCGTCCTTGCTTGCGTCCACAAACGCATGGAGTTGGACCACTTCGCCTTGCAGTACGGATCGTCTCGGAAATTTGAAGGGTTCGGTTTTCCATTCTCTGATAACGGCAAACCATTCTGTCGTTTCATCAGCTGGTAAGATTTCGTCCCATCCCAGGGTTCTGTCCCACAATCGTTGTAGGAACAGTTTTGCTTGGAGAAGGCAAGGCGCGACCATTCCCAATGGGTCAAATATGCTTGCCAATGTTTTCAAAACAATGCGTTTTGAAATCTTCCCGGTTTCATTCGTCGGTGGGAATCCAATACTCAATTCATCCTTTTGAATGTCCCAAGGGATGCCAAGTACTTTGGTCCCTGGTTTATTAAGCCGGTCTTCTTCGGGGATTTGCTCCATCGCTTCCATTGAGTTGCAAATAAATTCCCTCAGATTCATTTGTGCTTCAGCAAACAATGCTTTTCCTTCTCGATACTTTTCTAAGACTTCTCCAGCGTCTTTGCATGAAGTCATTAGATTGTCCACAAAGGCATTCCCAGCGAATTCCAACGCTAAGGGGGAAGCTTTCACACCTGTTGTGCTGTGATGTCCAGCAGAACGCGTGAATCGAACGCAAAATGGTCGTGGACTTGGTGAGTGATCGGCGCTTTGCGCATTTTGCGCTGTCCGATTGCACAGCACGAAATGAAAGTGGCTGCCTCTTCCGTTTTGGCAACACTTTCCTGAGTTTCGCTTCCGAATTGGCATTTCCCTCTAATCCCTTTCCCGCCCAAATAAACATTCCTTCCCCACAATGTGCCATAACTGCCTTCCTTACCCCCTCTTCCCGCCACTTTAGTGCTACTTTCCCGAGACGGTCTGTCTCGTGTTTCTGCTTAAGCCCGAAGGAGTGCTGCAAAGGGCCATCGAATACGCCTACAGGGGACTCATGGACAGCAACGACAAATTCAAAGTGATCACTTTTATTGGTACGAGGAAAAAGGGAAAAACACTTCATTTGTTGAGGTTGTGACCTGTCAAAACTGCGATGAACTGCACGAATATGTTGGACCAAACTCACTGACGATGGATGTTGGGGGTACGATAAAGCACGATCACTTGGAATGGGCGGCACATCGCGTGGTGGGCAATTTTTTACATTCGAGTATGGCTGGCAAAAAAGGGAGAGAAAGAAGGGGAGGGGGCCGAGAGGAAAGAGGAAGTGAGGAAAGACAGAGAGAGAGCGAGAGTAAATCCGAAGGAGATGGGAAGCGAGACAGAAAGAGAGCGAGAGAGAAAGGGCAAAGGATCGCAGAGAGAAAAAGAGAGGGGGAGAGAGAGCAAGAGAGAAAACAAATGCTTCTCCAGCCAATCACACTTATTGATAAATCCGTACTTATTGTCCTTCTTTTTGGCATCCGTTCGTTCACTTCCCCTTCCTTTCCCTTCTTCTCCCATTTCGCCATTCGCTTTGCCCTCTCAAAACGGATGTGCCGAACATAAGTGTGCTTGTGCTTTGCCTGTACGCGATGTTTTATTAGAAGATTGACTGAATCCGCTTTGAGTGGTTCCGAGAGCGATTGAATGGGTCGGAGATTTAAAAGTGAGGGGGGGGGGGGGGAGTGATCAGAGGGATTATGAATGACTGGGGACGTGGCGGAAGGATTGTCGTGGGATGAGTGTGGCGGGGGGACGGGGGCGGCGGGGCTGTGGTCACTTTTGAGAGTGTTTCTTTCTGTTGGATAATTTCGTTTTGTCCCCCCCCCCAATGAATCTGATCACCATTCTGATCCAATCTGCTGACATTTATTCTTCTCCAATGCATCCATTTTCTGTTTATTCGCTCCAAAATGCCATTCCCCGCTAATTATTCCTCCGGCCGATGGCATTTCCCCAATTTCCCCTCTTGCAAAATGCGTTCGCCTTCTTCCTTTTCCGCTTCCTTTTCTTTAAATGACTCTTTTGGCACTTACAAAAGTTTTGTCGCCAATGGAAGTGAAGGCGATTTATTCGATTGGTTGCGAAGGGATGCCGCGAAAAGAAGGCCAAGCGAGAATAATAGCAACAGAAGGGGGCGAGCATTTGTTGTGGCCGAGGGGAGGGCACAGAAAAGCGAAAGGGCGGCAATTTTAGAAAAAGTCGGAATTTGGGGGGGGGGGGCGGCATGGGAAATCGTAACGGCATAATAATTGAAACTAATTAATAAGGACATCGAACGGATGAAAAGTTCGGCGAGAATAATTGCGGAATCACTGAGCGAATTTGGCAAATGTTTACGCGAAACGGAATTGCCAAACGATGTGCAAACGACAGAACGCATTTTGAAGTTACAGCAGCAGGAGAGGGACGCCATTAAGGAGGACTTTCGCATTTCCATTCGTAAGGGAATGGCACTGCTCCGACAAGTACGGCACACCGAACAGAGGTGGGACGACGGCACAGGACGGACGCATTGTCCGGGGCGCAAATGTCTGCACACGATGGGCTTACTTCCACGGAACACAGGGCGTTTCCCCACTTCGTTCCCACCCCCGAAAAATTACTATTTTTTAAATTCCAAACTTCGAAATTTTTGAACAAAAAAACCAAAAATTTTCTAAATTTGGTTTCGGGGGGGGGGGGGAAGGAAACGACGGGGGGAAATGAACTGCACCCTTTCCCGTCATTGTGTTGTGCTGATTGACATTTATCGTTCAGCGATCGTTTGTCGCCAAGTCGACTTCAAAATGTGACGGCCATCGAACGGATGATCAATCAGTTGCAGGACACAGAAAGAAGCTTCGACAAGTTTTGGCAAAAACACCGACAAAGGCTTCTCGGCTGTTTGGAACTTCGACAATTCGAAGACGAATTCAGAAAAGTGGACAAAAGAAGGCCCAATGTTACGTAAATCATTCTCTTTTTTTGCTATCTCAGCTCCAAAACCATTTCGCCAAGCATATGCTCCGGCCTCGAAGAGCACCGCCAATTGGGCGACAGCGAAGAAATCGCCGACGGATTGGCACGCGAACACGCGGAGTACGGCACGGAAGCATTGGTCAGTCGAAGCAAAGCGAACCGATGCCAACCATTAATGATGTTAAGCATTTGTTTATTTAATGTTTAATTATACTTCAGGATGACGTCATCCGTCCGTGCCGCACCCTCCGAAAACGCGGCATCGAACTCAGCGAAAAGGGCGACGACCTTAGCGAATTGTTGAACAGCACAAAGGGAAGCGACAGTGTTGGACCAAAGTGCGACGAACTGAACAGAATGGCGGAAGTGTTGGGGGGAGCGGTGGAGAGGAGGGGCCAAATGTTGGAGAAAAGCCGCAAAATGCACGCGCAAATTGCCAAAGTGAGCGGAGAGAAGAAACTTTGGCATTCGAAAATGGCATTTAGCAGAACCCAAGCGATCGATTCTCGGGGGGGGGGGAATATCAATCACCTAATATGAATGGATGGGAATGAATGTTGGGGTGCACTTTGATGAGATGAGTGAGGGGAAGAGAAGGGAAGGGAAAGAGAGAAAAAGAGAGGGAGAGAAAGAGGAAAGAGAAAAAAAAGAGGGGAAATGAGATAAAAAAAAGAGGAAAGTGATAAGAAAACAAATAGATAAGCTGACATGAGGATGAGGGGATGAGAGGGGGGGGAAGGGAAGTGAAAGGAAGGAAAGAGGGAAGGATGAGGAAGAGAAAAATAGAAGGGTGAGAGAGGGGACGGAAGGGAACGGGAAGGAAAGAGGGGAAGGATGGAGGAAGAGAAGAAAGGGTGAGAAGGGGGGAGGGGGGAGGGAAGGGAAAGGAAAGAGGGAGGATGGAGGAAGAGAAGAATAGAAGGGTGAGAGCGGGGGACGGAAGGGAAGGGGAAGGAAAGAGGGGAAGGATGGAGGAAGAGAAGAAATAGAAGGGTGAGAGAGGGGGACGGAAGGGAAGGGGAAGGAAAGAGGGGACGGATGGAAGAAGAGAAGAAATGGAAGGGTGAGAGGGGGGGACGGAAGGGCAACCCAAAAAATGATTTTGGTTTTAAATGTTTGTTTTCACAGTAGGGAGGGCTTCTCCTCTTTTCATCACCTTTCTGCTGCTAATCTTCCAACATTTCCCTTTTTGCTTCCCCAGGCCAACAATTGGTGTCGCCGAGGCGTCGAACTTTTGTCCGTTGCCCCGTTGGACCTCCTTTCGGCCGGATGTTCAAACAATTTGGCAATTTACGAGCATGCAACAGCGAGATTGGAACAGTTCATTACGGAAGGGGACGCGTTGAAGGTGTTTATTTGGGGGGCGTGGAGGAGGGGAAGGGGAGGGAGTGAGTAAGGGGTTGTGGAGAAGAGAGTGAGGGGAATGGGGGGTGGGGAAGAGGAGGTACGGCAACTGACTGATCGCTAATGAGTGGAAGGGAAGGGCGTTTCTTCCTAATTTGATTTTGAAAAGCTTTCCCCGTCAGCTCGAAGTTCTGAGCACCGCTTCTTCCTGCTTTCCCTTTCCCTCCACCGCTTCTTCCCCCGTCGACCGTCCCATGCTTAATTCATCAGCAGAAACTTGTTCACTGTTGACACAAGTCACTGAACGCATTGATGACATTCGACGACTGAGTCGAGCGCGACACGAAGCGCTGAAGCGACTTGGGGAGGAAAAGGGACGGCAAAGAGAGGGGGCACGGCCGGTGCAAGTGGTATCACCGGAAAAGACAGAAAAACGCGACGACGAAGGAAAGGTGGACAAAATGGGGGGGGGGGGGGAAGTACTCTTACAAAAGTGAGAGAGAAACGGGGAAGGGGAGGGAGGGAAAGGGGGGAAGAAGAGAGAGGGAAGAGAAAAGGGGGAAGAGGATAGAGGGAAAGGGGGAAGAGGAGAGAGGGAAAAGGGGGAAGAGGAGAGAGGGAAAGGGGGGAAGAAGAAAGAGGGAAGAGAAAAGGGGGAAGAGGATAGAGGGAAAAGGGGGAAGAGAAGAGAGGGAAAGGGGGGAAGAAGAGAGAGGGAAGAGAAAAGGGGAAGAGGATAGAGGGAAAGGGGGAAAAGGATAGAGGGAAAAGGAAAAGGGGGTGAAAAGATTGGGACAATGGACAACGAGGGGGATACACTTGCAGAAACAAAAGAACGGATTAAGACAACAAAGAAAAAACGAAAATCCGTCCTCGCTGAAGAGTCGCCACCTATCGCCCGCCGCCACTCATCGCTTTCAGCGCTTCCCCCTCCTCACTTCCTCTTTATTATCCCTTCCCCCGGTCTCCTCTTCCGCTTCATCCCCCTTCCCCCTCTTACCTCCCAATCTCTTATTACCTCCCCCCTCGTTGTATTACCCCTTCCCGTCGATCACCCCCCTGGTATCCTCTAGCCTTTCATGCCCCCTCTTTCCTCTTCCTTTCATCCCCTTCCCCTCTTCCTCTTTCTCTTCACCCCCCTCCCCCATTCCTCCATTATCCCTTTCCCCCGTTCCCTTTTTCCCCTCCCCTTTTTTTGTCCATTCTCTGCTTGTACTGGAAAAACCCGAAATTCATTTGAAGGCCAATCCATTCCTTTCTCTCTCGTCCTTTTTCTTCGGACACTTAAACATCTGTCCGTCCGCCATTAAAAATTGTGTCTCTCCGCGTCAAAAAATTTTTCGCTCTTCCTCATTTGATTTTTGTTGTGATTCTTTTAACAATTCAATTTATTATATATTATCAGTTGAATCTCTGCTGCTTTCTCTGCTGACATCCCCCCCCCCCTCTTTTTTTTGTTTCGCAATATCTCTTCCCCTTCCTTACTCTCTTCCTTTCTCTCTTCCCCTTCCTTTACTCTCTTCTTCCTTTACTCTCTTCCCCTTCCTTACCTCTTCCCCTTCCTTACTCTCTCCCCTTCCTTTACTCTCTTCCCCTTCCTTTACTCTCTCTTCCCCTTCCTTTACTCTTTTCCCTTCCCCTTCCTTACTCTCTTCTCTTCCCTTCCCCTTCCTTTACTCTCTTCCCCTTCCTTTACTCTCTCCCCCTTCCTTTACTCTCTTCCCCTTCCTTTACTCTTTTCCCTTCCCCTTCCTTTACTCTTTTCCCTTCCCCTTCCTTTACTCTCTTCTCTTCCCTTCCCCTTCCTTTACTCCTTCCCCTTCCTTTACTCTCTCCCCCTTCCTTTACTCTCTCCCCCTTCCTTTACTCTCTTCCCCTTCCTTTACTCTCTTCCCCTTCCTTTACTCTCTTCCCCTTCCTTTACTCTTTTCCCTTCCCCTTCCTTTACTCTCTTCCCCTTCCTTTACTCTCTTCCCCTTCCTTTACTCTCTTCCCCTTCCTTTACTCTTTTCCCTTCCCCTTCCTTTACTCTCTCCCCCTTCCCTTACTATTTCCTTCCTCCCCCCCCCTTCCATATGCAATTCTTCCCCCCCCCTCCCCCCCCCCGTCCTTCGATCGATCTCTTTTTCTCTTCACCATAAAATGGGTTTCATTACCACATGCATAAATTATTCCACCTTTTTGATTTTTTTTTTCAATAGTTTCTCTTATCAAATTAGTTTTTTGCGATTTTCTTAATTTTTTTTTTCAAGGCTAATGCTCCCACCCCCTCCTTCCATCTCCCATCATTAGTTCGGCTTCTGCTGCTCGAGACAGACTGAGACTCGAGCACCACTGATTCTCCTCCCCTTCAGGGGTGCAGCGCGGACAGAAAAATCCCACGGATCGCGCATTTAAAAGCGAAAATTTTTCAATTTTTCTTATCATCCATTTTTAAATGTTTTCTAATTTTCATATTGTAAAAATTTATTAAAAGTCCCGGTATGATTTTTTTTTAAAAGACAATCGCTTCAATTTTCTTATAAAAATTTTGCCAAAAAAGTCGTTCAAAAACGTCGCGGGTTGCGGTCGCGCTCCACCCCTGCTCCCCTCTCCCATCCCCTTCCCTTTCCTCTCTCCCTTTCCCCTCCTCACCCTCAGTCTCTCCCCCATTTCTTCCGTCCCTCCCCCTCCTTTTCTTCCGCTCACTTCAAAAAGCTCTCCTCTCCTTCAAGAAATACTTTATTTTGCTTCTCTTCGTCTAACCTTTCATTTTGAAGAAGAGAAGAGTCGAAGTGCCAATAGGCGCCGTCGCAAATTTTTTTTTTTTGGTGTATTTTTTTAACTGAATTTTCAAAATTCCCTTAAATTTTGGAAGCCAATTTTTGTTTTCGATAGAGTAATTACAATGCCAATAGCACCTTTCCTTCCTCTGATCACCGGTAGCGGGTGCTTCTCCCCCCCCCCCCTTTCCCTCCCCTGCCGCCCTTCGCTTTCGGCATGCAAACACTCTCAATCATCCCCCCCCCCCTATCATTACATGCAAATCTCTCCCCCCCCCCCGTCGCTCTCTCCCCTAATTCATTCTCATTTTATTCTCTTCTTATTCATTTCCAATTTCTCTTTCCTCTCATTTATTCTTCCATCAAAATCATCATCTGTTAAGAGACCGGATTTTGAAGCATTTTTGCTTGCTTAATTTTTGTCAAAAAGAACGAAAAAAGCATTTTCAACTTTATTTTAAGCCTCTAGGCCTAGGCCCAGTTTTTCCTGCTTAATTCTCTGAATTTGCGATTTTCATGCTTAATGCAGAGCATTTAGTTTTTTTAATGATTAATTAGCATTTAGTGCTTGTTTTGTGCATAAATGAACAGTCAGTCGTTTCCTTCCCCCCCCCCCCCCTTATTACACTTTCATTCATTCCTTTCCTCCACCGAATATTTATGCTTTTTGAATCCCCCCCCCCCCCCCCTCCGCTGATCATCATTCTTTCTTACCTCACTTTTTGCCCCCCCCCCCCAATTGGAACTGACTCCGATGATTGATGTTCTGTGTTATGAGGTGGCGATGGAAAAGCATTCCTTCCATTCGTTGCGCCCCATTGCGTTTTGTTCTGCTCGCATCGCTTTCTTTTTCCAATTCACAGCTCAAATGTGCGCGAACACATCGAATTCCAACTCATAAATCGTTCCTCTCATAATCCGGCACTTTGCTTCTCCCCCGGCATTTCTCCACTTTTTCCCTTTGCCTTATGAAGCGACAACTCAAAATGTTGAGCTCTTTTCGAAGCTCCAAACGACCTCAACACAAAGAAGAGACAGAAGCGATGGAATTGGACGTGGAGGAGAAACACTGTCGGCGACAGAAAGTGCCAATTCCATAGGCTGACTAATTAATGCTAATTACTCGCTGTCCGTGCTGATCTGACTGCTCATTGAGTCTAACTATTGGGTGTTTCCCCTGGGGGGGGGGACAGTACGTAAATAATGAAATGGACGAGTGCTTCGTTCGTGTTGCTCTGCTAATGGCACTCGCTTCAGCAGCAGTTCACTCCCCACCTTCACCACCGCCAGCTCAGTCTCGACGCCCATCCCCGCCCTTCCCAACAGTGCGCCGCCTCCCCCTCCGCCACTGCCCTCGAAAATGCCGTTCTCGGCCCCGGCTGTTCGTCCTCACCCTCCTCCTCAAAATGCCTTTGTTCTGCCTCTACCAGCGAACTTTCCCACTCGCATTCGGCCATCGCAATTTCGGGCCGAGGATTCTGTGCCGTGGAATTCGATGAAGAAGCGATCCCAGTGAAGGTGGCCTATGTGCTGGAGGAATTGGTAAATGGGAAAATGGACAAGGGATTCTAAGATTAATTAGTCTTTGTAATTAGCAAGTGAAGAACACTGTAAAAAATAGTAAAATCGAAAGTTTTGCCAATTTCCGTTTTTAATGCCCTTCCTTCTCCTTTTCAGTTGAATACCGAGAAGAGTTACGTTTGTGAATTGGACGAAATCGTCACTCATTACATTCGACCTTTCGAAGTGTTGGATTTGAGTGCCAATTCGCAAATTCCGCCCGCACTGTGCGGACAGTCGGACATTCTGTTTGGGAACATCCGCGAGCTGGTCAATGATTTTTCTATTAAACAGTTCCAATTGTATGCTCATTTCGCGTCTTCTGTTGACATTGTCTCATTAGTCCGTCTCTGATCAGTTCAATTCACTGCTTAAGTGATCACTTCGTCTCTGATCAGTTCAATTCGCTGCTTAAGTGATCAGTCCGTCTCTGATCTGCTGAATTCGTTGCTTAAACTTCGTTCCCTCCCTGCTCAGTTGGATTTCCACCGTTCTATGCTCCTCCCCGCCCTGCAGCGCTCTTCCAACTCCGTCCATGGCATTTCCTTTGTGCTCAATGCCCAGCGGCATCGTTTGCTTTCGCTTTACCGCGTCTATTGCCGCAACAAACCGATCAGTGAAGCGTTGAGGAAGGAAAATTCGATTGATCAACTTAGATTTTTCACGGTTTTTCTGCTGGGCGAAGGGCACTTTCATTGTGCTGAATGCCCGCTTTTCAAGGAGTGCCAGCGGCGTGCCGGCCACCTTCTCCCATTGTCCGCTTATTTGCTGAAGCCAATCCAACGGATTACGGTCTTTTTGGCCTTTGCCATGCTGAAATGTCATTCCTCCGTCACAACAGAAGTACCAACTGCTGCTCAAAGAGTTGATCCGCCACTGCTCCGATGCCGATCAATCGCAGTCCGTCCAATCGGCGCTTGTCGCGATGATGGACGTATTGGCACAGATCGACGCGGACATGGAACACCTGCACATTTTGGGATATCCCGTAACACAAAAGGCCCTTCCGCTGACAACTCTTCCGTTCTTTCAGAGTGACCTTCGTCTTTTGGGCGCTCTTCGCCTGAGGGTAATAAAACAGTGGCCAATTCGACTTTCATTTGCCATCGGCGGGGGGGGGGGAAGAGAGAACTCCCCTCCTTTTTTTATTTGGTGTTTTGTTCAGTCCGAGTGTGAAGTGTTCACAGTCAAAAGGGCTAAAAGTGCGCTTGGCAATGGCCCTTCGGGCGGAGCGAACAGTCGGAGAAGCGGTGCCAAAGGGGGAAAGCAGCAGAAGAGGCATTTGTGAGAATCGGCGCGGGGGGGGGGAATACGGTAGCAATGACAGTATTTGGCATTTGCCAACAGATTTCTCTTCGACGGAGGCGTCCTTTTCTGCAAAAAACGCGTCCAAACGGTGCACATTTCCGGGGAGTATTACGAGCACAAACTGTGCATTCCGGTCAGAACATTTTTCATTCGCTTGGCTTTTGTCCCTCCGTTCGTTCATTCTTTGTGTCCGTTTCCTCAGATGCATTCTTTGGCCTTCTCGGAACGTTTGGACGAATTCTTCGACATTTGGGACGTAAATGAAAGTGTCAGTTACGCCGTAAAGACAGCGGAGGAAAGGGGAAGGGCAAAATGGCTGCAGAGGCTGACCAAAATGACCCTTTTATACGAGCAGAAAATGGCGGAGTCGGCGCAGGAGGTGCCACGGGGAGGGCATTTATCACTGTTGCGGGGGGGGGGGGGGGGAGCCTGGAAATTTGCTATCATCTACATGAAAGGGGAGGGTCGACCCCCCCCCTGAAAAATCAAAAAATTTTCAAGCAAAAATGGGCAAATTTTCTGAAAACTTTGCACAATTGAAAATAATACTGGTGCAAAAAAATTTTTTGGCCCGAAGAGCAAAAAAAAAAAAACTATTCGCCCTCCCCGAAATTTTTTCTGGATACGGGCCTGATCCGGTGCCTGTTTCGGAATATCTGACCGGCATTAGACCATACGCACAACAATTAAGGGAATTCCCATGGAACCGTTCCCGCCGTGGCACAGCAAAAACAACGACTCGTCTGCCACTAACAATAAGTCTTCGCGGCCTCAGTCTTGGACGACGACAAGCTCATCGGAAGACGGCGGCGCGGGAACGGCGCCCTCCGCCGCCGGCGTTTTGTCCGACCGTTCGTCGACCGCGTCTTCCTATTGTTAGTCTTTATTCAAATAAAAAAATAAAATCCAACGAAGGGGTGACCAATTACACGTTGAATTATAAAATAGTAATAGTATTATGGAAGAATGGGTACTTTTAGAGTTAAATTTTGTTAGCCTCCAGCCACGTCTGTATTCGCTTTTTGAAGCAGTCAACAGACAGGGCATCTGTTAACACTCTGTTAAGTTTGGACCAAATTAGAGCAGTTCTATTGATAAAAGAATGTGATGTTTTAGTGCATTGTGATTTTAACACAACTTTACGTCTTAAATTGTATGGAAAGCGACCGGAAATTAAAGGAAAAATATCTTTTTTGAGATGCGTTAGGACCATTAATGATTTTAAATGCTTGGACTAGGTCTATAACTTTTCTTCTTTCCTCTAAAGATTGTATCTTGAAAAAATTGAGACGTTGTTGGTAGGGAATATAAGGTAATCTACTATTTTCAAGCGACGACTGTTGAAGAGAAATGTGCGCAAAGCCAAGGAGAAAATTCAGCAGAAAAGAACGGAGGAAGGGACACTCAGAAAAAGAAAAGGACGGAAGAGAAACCGACTAACAGCAGAGGAAGAGAAGCACAGCAAAAGGACGACGGATGAGAGTTGAAGAGAGAGGGGAGAGGAAGAAGAAGGATGAGAAAGAGAGAGAGAAGGAAGATAGATGAGAGAGTGGGGAGAGAGAAGGAAGATAGATGAGAGAGTGGGCAGAGAAAGAGGAAGGATGAGATAGAGAGAAGGAAGAGATGAGAGGGGGGAAGAGAGAGAAAAGGAAGTCCCACCCCTTAACACTAATCTGTTGTCAACTTATCGTGATTGTTTTTTAAAAGAATAAATTAATTATGATGACATACATAAATAAGAATAACGGATTAAAAAAGGACACTATTAAAGGAATTGAACCAATCGACCATCGATGGTTCGGTCCATCGCTGTGTTGCTGCAATCAATGCTCCGTCCGTTTCATTTCGTCAGCTAATCCATCTGAGAGTGTCCCTATTCCGCTAATGATTCCCCCCTCCCCTCAACGCCCTTTCTCCCAATTCTTCATCTGTGTTTTATCTATCGTTGGGATTGATCAATAAGTGGGAGGCGGGAATTGTGCTATAGGAGAGCATTCTTTTGTGGAGATCGTCAGCCGCTGTTTGTTTGCGCATCACTTTCTGTGCTGTTGGGTGCAAAAGGGAATTCCCCGCCTCATTAGTCCAATTCCGACATCCCTTTCTGCTGCTGCTGCTGGTCATTTGTTTCTTAATTAGCGCCGTATTTGGTCCCCTTCCCTTCCTTCTCATCTCCCCTCCCTTTCTCTCCCCTCCCCCCAACCCTTCCTTCTCATCTCCCCTCCCTTTCTCTCCCCTCCCCCCAACCCTTTCTCTCCCTCCCTTCCTTCTCATCTCCCCTCCCTTTCTCTCCCCTCCGCCCAACCCTTCCTCTCCCTCCCTTCCTTCTCATCTCCCCTCCCTTCCTCTCCCTCCCTTCCTCTCCCTTCCCTCTCACCTCCCCTCCCTTTCCTTCCCTCCCCCTCTCTCCTCTCCATCTCCTCGCCTCTCCCTCCGTCGCCCTTTCGTTAATTCTCTCATTTTATCTTTCATTCTTTTCTGTTTCTCTGAGTCGCCTTTTTCATTTCCTTCGTCCGTTTGTGAGGAAAAGGAAAAGCGGAGATTGACTCTTTAAACATAAAAGTGGGGAAGGGGAGAAGGGAACAGCAGAAAAGCAAAGAAAGAACCGACGACCGACTGAAAATGCAAAGCAAAGCAAAGCAAAAGCAAAGCTGGAAGAAGCTTAAATTGTCTGCCAACGGAGGCGAGAGGCACAAGCATCCGTCCTCCCTTCCCTCCCCCCTCCCTCATTATTCTCATTACAATTGGCACAGCTTGGCTGGAGCAAGCAACAGAGGAAGGGAAAGGCGGGAGATAGAAGAAAGAATGGGAGGAAAAGCGGGGGGGGGGGGGGGGGGAAGGAGGGCAGTGGGAGTGTCCCTCCCCTTGTCGCCCCTCCCATTCGGTGGTCCCCTGCTGCCCGCCATTCATCCCCACTTCCGTCCATCCCCTTCAGCAATCCATCACCAGCAGTTCCTCTCCCCCCTCCCCCTCTTCCCCTCCCCTTCCGTTTTCGTATCGATCCGTCCGTTTGCTTTGCCCTCCCACAGCGTTTAGCAGCCAAATCCGCCAAATTTTATCCTTCTGTCCCGACTCATCTGCTGCTTCTCCATCTTTTCACTTCCTTTGTTATTCGCAGCATTTGGAAAGTATCAAAAGGCGGCCAAATTGAGAAATGGGTAAAAACGAGGGTCGAATTTGTGGCAAAAGCAATAAAAAAAGGTTCAGGAAAGAAATGCCAAATTTGCAAGAAGAAATGTTCGGGCGAAATCGTGCGGACGGAAGGGGACAATTACTTTCACATCGAATGTTTCATCTGCAAAGGTGGGCTTTTCTCCTCCTCCCTCACTTTCACTTTGCTCTTTCGCTTCAGTCTGTGGCCGTTCTCTGTCCGACTTGGGCTTTTACTTAAACTCCGATGGTTCTTACGTTTGTCCTGACCACGTCCAACGGCCCAACTCGGCCGCCTCGGGCCAACCACAGGCGACGCCATCGAAGAAAGAAGCGAAGAAGAAGTCGCGCAGAAGCGACGTCTCCCTCCCGCTGAGCATCGAAGCGGACAGCGAAGTGTCGCGGCCGACTCACCGCGAGTCGCTTCAGCCGTCGCTCGGCTCGCCCGTCAGCTCGACAAGTTCTGTTCTGCTCGGTCGCCTTCGGTGTGTATTTTCGTCCTTGTTTTAGCATGTGCCGGCTGCGGAGACCATTTGCAGTCGGGGCAAATACTCCTCGCGCTGGGCACAAGTTGGCACGTGTGGTGCTTCAAATGTGCCGAATGTGCCGCCGTCCTTCAGGGCGAATATATGGCACACAGCGGGCGCCCGTTGTGTTTGAGGGATTACAACCAAATGTTTGGGGTCAGGTGCTGTGAATGCGACCGATTCATTGCTGGGAGAGTGCTCGAGGTCTGTTGGCCCGGGTTTTCGAAGCTTCCGCCGTTTTTAGGCCGGCGGGTACAAATTCCACCCGACTTGCGCTCGCTGTTCGCGCTGTCAGCTGCCCTTCGACGACGGGGCCGAGATGTACATGCAGGGTAACGAGATATGGCACCCGAATTGTGAGCACTACCGGACGACGGAGAACATCGCAGTGAGAAGGCGGGGGAGGGGCAAAAGCGGACGAATGGGCGAATAATTGGCCATTTCGGACAGATTTCGAAGCCCAGCGTAAAGGGCAGCAAATTCCAATCGCAATTTGGTCAGCACCTCACTTACATGTGAGTGGGGAAGACCGACAAGTGAATAGAAGAACAATTGCCGCAGGTATATGTTGCCGGAGACTGAACAGACTTTGCTGAAACATCCGATCGCGCCGAATCCGCCCCAGCCAACTCAGTACCACACGCCGCAAGGGCCGGTGATCAAAATACGGAAGTCGCGCTATTCAATGCTGAAGACGGGGATGCAGCGGCTCAGTGAGTCCATCCGATTGGAATTCAAATGGGGAAAAGGGCACTTTGTGCCTTCCATTGTCAGCCGAAGACTTGGAACGGACTCGGCCCCGTTCTCGCTCCTCTTCCGTGGACAACGACGAACCCATTGAATTGGCTCATTTTCCCGGCGCCAAAGTGCCCGACAAAGACGCGGTGCCGCCCATTGATGTGTGCCGGGGAAGGGCTGGGCCATTCCCACCGCTCTCCCCCAATGCCAATGCTTCAGAGGGAAGACTTCCCCGCGCCGCCTTACCCTTACGCTGTGGAAGAGTTAAAGCGACGTTTGTCCTCTTCCTCGGTGGAAAATGACGACGAAGAGGAAGAGGAAGAAGCGGTCAAATTGGCACATCACAGGGCGAACAAAGCGGAGAAAGTGATGAACCGAGCGCAGAAAGTGTTGGACGACATCGAACAGCACTCGTCCATTGCGCATGTGATCAAACAGAAATTGGTGGAGGACAGCGAGCGGAAGCAGCGATTGTGGGAGGGGGGGGAGGGGAAGCGACTGAGGGGACGCACACTTTTCAGGGGGACGGACCAGCGACTGCATTGGGACCCGCGGTAATTGCGGACGGGGGGGGGGAATCCGGGGAATGTGCTGATCGGCTTACCCTCCAATATGCCAGACCACCCATTCACTGAACAAAAGTAGTCAATTAAGGAATGCCAGTCGAACTCCGTCAGCAAAAAAAATGCCGCATTTAAAATTCCGCTACGACACGCCAATCAACGCTTCCCCTTCACGCCATATGAACCGTCCCAAACCATGGGTGTTTTGGAAGAGCGGCGAGCCGGACAGAGCCGCGACCACAATGATCCCATGTTGGCATTTGCCACTAAGTCGGATGGGCACAATGGCGGAGGAAAGGGCGGCGACGATGCCGGACGGATACGGATATTATCGAGTGGGAGCGGACATGACGATCAGCTCACACTACTCGGACCGTAAGCAGCCAGCGGAAGAATCGGAACAGTGACCAATCATTTCGCGCAGATTCGCTCGACCTCTCCACGTCCTTCGGCGCCGTTCCCCCGGGAAACATTCGCTCGGTCCTCCGCACTTCCCTCCCGGACATGTCCCGTCCGGTGAAAACGTACCCATTGGAACAGTTGCAGACATCGAACAAATTGTTGCCGGAAGATGTAAGCAATTTTAGCGGATGGGAGGGGAGGGAGGGCACGGCCAAAGCCAACGAATTTAAGGTGGACAGACAGCACTTGGAACGCCACCTGAACAGAGAGGAGTTCGAGAAACACTTCGAGATGACACCCATCGAGTTCTACAAGTTGCCAGAATGGAAGCGGATCAATTTGAAGCGGAAATTGAAATTGTTTTAATTTAATCATACATTAAAAGGGAGGGGGGGAGGCGTGTCCTTTTCAGAAGGGTCCGGCGGTTGCGAATGGTCCCCCATTTTGATCCTCCCCTTTTTTGTATGGTTCGAATTCCCTCCGTCCACGCTTTTCTGTGTTTTATCCGATGGGAATGGACTTCCATTCTCCACCCATTCATTTGTCTTTGTTCAATCCCTTGGCCATGGGTTAATCGAAACAAAATGAGAAGCCCCTGTTGAATTCCACTTCGTTCCCATAAGCTTTCCGCTCCCTTTGCTTTTTGTTTTCCAAATTATTCGTCGCTATTTATTTTTGTTTATTTATATGCTGTCCATTAATTTTTTATTTCTCTCCACCGCCAAATAAAGTATTATTATTTCTTTTGTTTCCCCCATCGTTTTTCGTTTCGTCCAACAATTGTCCCACATTCCCTCCCAATTCGTTCGTTTGGTCATTAGCCTTTCTTAGACTCCCCCGCCTTATTTTAGCTGTTTATTATCAAATTGTCTTTTGTCCTCCTATTGGAAATGCTGCTTTATTACATTAATTGTTTTACAATTAGAGTTATACATACAATAATAAAACAAAAACATTAATGAGTATAATATAATAAGCTTGGATAATGGCTATTTGAAAGTAATGCTTTTTGTTGGTGCCTTTCTTTTTGAGATTTAATTAGAATTAATTTTACAAAATTTGTTGATTTGGTCAACTTTAAAAAATCAGTTTTCCCAATTTAAATTTTCTTGTAATGAGGGAAAAAGGAATAACAGAAGCTTAATAGAAAAAACAATAATAATAATTTGAATATCAGCAAAGAGTAAGAATTGTACTAACACAAAAAAAGGAGAAATGGGGAAAAAGAGGAGGGGAAAGAGGAGAGGAAAGAGGAGGGAAAAGAGGAGGGGACGCAGACTAACACAGAAAAGGAATTCAAATGAATTAACACAGCGAAAAACTAAGGACGGGGTGAACCGTAATCCGTTTACAATTGTTATGAATGGTAATATCGGGTCGGTCAGCACATACATGAATAGTAGGGGGGGGGTCTACCCGACTTCATACGAACGAAGTCCAGGGGGGAGTCGGAGACGAAAATTTACGAAGTCCTCTTCAGGCCCTTAACCAGAAACAATTTCGCGAAGTGCTTTTTTTTTTTTTTTAATTTTTGCTTTTCAAAACCGCTTTTTTTGCGGCGCGCTTCCAAAACTTTTGGAGTTTGGAGAACCGGGGGGGGGGGGGGGGGGTCCGGCGGTGCCGCTAAGCGTCGCCGGAAAAATTTTTGAAAATTAGAGTGCAATTTGTTAAAAATCATATAAAAACGAAGTCCTATTTGATAAAAAAAAATAAGAAATATTACTCAATTTCGTAAATTTTTTTGAATTTTTTGTACAAAATTGGCTAACCTTAAAAGGATTTTTTTGAAGCCTTTACGAAGTCGCCTCTCTCTTTTCCCTTCGTCTCCGACCTTTCCCCACATTTTTTCACATTTTTGTCCCAACCAATACGAAGTCGCCCCCTCTTTCGGCCCCTCATACGAACGAAGTCAGGGGGGGTCGACCCCCCCCCCCCCCCCCTGTTTTATGTATGGGTCAGCATTTTGAAAATCGCAGCGAATTCACAGAAAAAAAAACGCATGGGGTGGAAAATTTTTGGTTTACTTAGAAAAGAGAAAAGACTCACAGGAAAACCTATAATTAGTGAAGTGAGAAGAGGAGCATGACGGGCTAAAAGGCAAAGCGAAGGGAATAATTCGCGGGGGGGGGGGGAAAAGACCCATCGAACGCATTACCTTATGGTCGCCAATGCATTGGTCGTTCCCAAGTGAAACATACTCAACATTTGGGTCTCGCTGAATGAGATTTGCCAATGCGTTTTTGTTAAACAGAACGCGGTCACACCAAGCTAAAATAAAATGAGAGTGGTGATAATGCGGACATTCATTCGGTGTGTTAAATTATAAAAAAAAAAAAAAATTTATTTAAAAAAACAATTTTCTAAATTATTTTTTTATTAATCTTTTTTTTTCTATTTTTTTGAATTTTTTATTTTTTTTTTAATTATTTTCTACTTTATTTTTTTTATTTTTCAAATCTAACTTTTTTTAATTTTTTTTTTTTTTTTTGGTGTTTTTAATTTTTTATTTATTTTTTCACCGGGAGGGCGAGTGTTCATAAATTGCTTTGGACAGTTCGGCTCTTCGCTCCACGGATAACTGTAAAAAGCCGATGGTTGGGAATAAATGGCAAACTTACGTTGGTGCAAAGTCAATGCGACACTCTCTGAGCTGATACATTTTGGGTTCGCAGTCGTCCTAATTGAAAAGGGCAAAGATGGTCAGCAGGTGACTCAAATTCACTTCTCTGTAGGCCTTCCATTCTCCGGTCAGCCAATTCGGGTCACAATATTCAAATCGCTTTTTCCCAATGCGAAGCACCCAACTGAATTGAGAAATTCAGCAAAAACAGAAGTCGAAAACACGATTAGGATATGGTCATCAGTTATATCCGCTTTTTCTTTTCTCATTGTTCATTGTCCATATGCTTACTCTGTGTCGGTTTTGTGTGGGTCGTCGTTCGGACTTAGCGAATCCCTTGCAATCGGTCTGAAGTATTCGATCACTGAGCTTTTTCGTCGAACCATCTTCAGAGTATCCGTCTCTTCCGCTTTTTGTTCCAAATCCTCGCAGGACGAAGAGCGTATTTCCTCTGCTTCGGAAGAACTCGTCGAATGCGTCGTCCGTGCCAATCCGCTGTCCTCGGAATCGTCGGTTCGGACGGCGGGAGAGGCGTTGTCGCCGCAGGAGGACGAGTCCGAAACGGAATGACCGCGCGCGACCGACTCATTGTCAGCCCCGACAATGACGACTTCCCTTTCGCTCGCTTGGCCCGTCAATTTCTTAAAATTGCCATTTGAGTACCCTCTTATAAGCGATAGAAAAGACACCTTAACAAAAGAGCCCAAATTTAGGCGAAAATTGAAGTCTCCAAAAAGGAAGCAATTGCTCTCGCCCTCAAAAGTGCCTCCGTTAAACCCCTCGAATCTGTGCAGCGTATGTTCCAATGCCTTTTGCCGATTGGCGCTGTATTCGTTTGGGTTCTTAAAAAAGGCATTAATCAGAATTCTAATTACAGCAATTAAAAAGAAATGTCACCTCAATAAAATTGAGATTAGACTCGTCATGGAACAAGTGAATGTTGATGAAGTCGAAGACTCTGACAAAAGTTACAATTCGGAAATTTAGGAATAAGGTTTGAGTTTGTTTTGAGTTTAAGTAATTTTTGACTTGCCTCGCGCCAATTTTCCAACGCGTGTGAAGAAAACCTTTGCGAGCCCATCGAAACGAAGGCCAAAAACAATGTGAGAATTTCTCTTTGCGTATAAATCCAATTTTGTTCAGACCATTGACAATTGTTACACTTTTTTGTGCAATCGAACAAAATTTTTGGCGTTGAAAATTATACAAGAAAGTGTAATCAACAGCTGAACGATGGACAAAAAACAGCGAAGAAAGAGCCTAAAAAACAAAACTTGAAAAGACAGAGAAGGAAACCGACTGTAAAATCCTCGACCAATTCGAAGTCAATGTCCAAAAAACAGCGAGAAAAATTAAAATCTAAAGCCGTCATTTTATTCTGCAATTCATCAACGAGTTCAGGCATTTCTCGGCTGTGTTGTCGGTAGTTTTTACCGCCACTCTCTAAAAATTCTCTTTAATTCATTCGTACAAATATTAAAAAATGCCTTGGAGATGCAAAGCAAAGAAAATGGGCTTCTTCTGATTGACAATAGCCAAAATTTGACCCAACCAGTAATTTCGCATTTCCGACGAATTCTAAAAGTTTAAATGCTTATTAATTTGATCAAATATAAATATGTACCTCTGTGAAAAGCGATCCAACATTAGAAGTGATAAGAAGAATCCGTTTCGTTTTTAATTCAGAACATTGGAATTCACAACTTTCCATCCCAATTTACTTACACTACTCTGTAGATTTGAATACCTAAATAAACTTGAATAAGAAGTTGCAAAAAAATCGGCTTATTATATAAATTCAAAAATGTAAATTTTTGTTTCCTTTTTTCAATTGTTTTTTTTGTGCCTTGATATTTTCATGCTTTCTTTTATGCCTTTTTTCGTCTTTTTGCACCTTTTCATGGTTCTTTTCTAGTTTAGGGGGTACTTTTAACATACTTTTTCAAATGCCTATAAATGTGTTTTTGAAATCAATGAAAATAAGTTTTAAGGGGTTTTTAGGGTCGCTGATCACGAATACAGCACCCATTTTTGGTACTTATATGGTTTAGCCACCCAAAAAATAATAATTTTTAAATGATATAAATATTCAAGGTGGTTTTCGGGATAGGGGCTTTTCGGGGTCGCTGATCACGAATCTGACATCAATTTCGACCAATTTCTTAGACCCGGACCCGAATTTGAACAAAAAATCGAAAGTTCAAATTTCCGAATTTTGCATTTTCGATTTAAAAACGGCTTAGATGATCTTTTATTGTGTGAGATTCGTGATCAGCGACCCCAAAAACTTCCTACCCCTGAAAACCACATAAAACATCTATATGATTAAAAAAAATTTTTTGGGTGGCTAAACCATATAAGTACCCCATTTTTCCCAATTTCGAACCCCTGACTCGAACTCGAACAAAAATAAAATAGAAAATTAGTGTGGATGATATCCTCATTGGCATCTTGCCCATGAGGGTATTCTTGGTACAGGAAGCCTATCAATTCTTTGTCCCTGTACAGCTCATGTAGTTAACGGTAACGCTGACCTGAGCACGTATTCGTGATCAGCGACCTCAAAAACCCCTAAAACTTATTTTCATTGATTTCAAAAACACATTTATAGGCATTTGAAAAAGTGTTAAAAGTACGGTAATAGTAAAGCTTGTCCGGGTTTCCAGGTGTTTTCGGGGTGCTGATCACGAATCCGGCATCCCTTTCGACCAATTCCGAATCCCGGACCCGAATTCGAACAAAAATTCGAAAATTCAAGTTTTTCGAAATTTGCGTTTTTGGTTCAAATTTTGTTTAAATAAACGGAAACATTCCCAAAACATAAATATTGCAATAATAGATCATTTAAGTCATGTAGACCAAAAACGCAAATCTCGAAAAGCTTGAATTTTCGAATTTTTGTTCGAATTCGGGTCCGAGATTCGGAATTGGTCGAAAGGGATGCCGGATTCGTGATCAGCGACCCCGAAAACACCTGGAAACCTGTTTTCATGACTTTTGAAAACATAAAAAAATTTTTCGAAAAAGGGGGGGGGACAAACTTTACTATTACCAAAAGTACCCCCTGCTGAACTAGAAAAGTACCCTTTTCATATTTATTTTAGGTGCCTATTCAAATGTCTTCATCAATAAATGATCTGGCAAATGAAACAATGGTGCGTTTTCCAGGGATTTCTTGGATTGGTTCATCTCACTTACACTCATTCGTTTTTCAATTTCAGTCTCTTATTTTCCAATATCTTCCTCCAAATGAAAGAGTTCGCATTGAAAGAGTGTGCCGCCGTTGGTGTTTTGTGTCGCGAGAACTCAGTTGGTACAACCAAAAGACACTTCTGTTGGATGGTCAGGAACTCGCACAAAATTTTGATCTGACGGTTAGAAAACTTCAGTGGTCCATAAATTACTTGTATAGTTTAGCATGATATTTGGTAGTTATTTGGGATTGTAGTTCCGCTGATCGTTTATCTTACATTCGTTAGAAAAAAAGTTGGGCTGGTCACACGTATTACAATCAATTGGTACTTATTTAGTTTAGGAGGTACTTTTAATACACATTTTTAATAAAAAAAATTTTTGTTTTACTAAGTGATGAAAATAAGTTCCAAGAGGTTTTTAAAGGTGCTGATCACGAATTCGGGCTGGCAATGGTAAAGGATTGTGGTCCCTAATTTATTTTTTTAATTTATTTTTTATTTGTGCCAAAACCAATTTTAAGGGGTTTTCGAGGGTGCTGATTACGAATCTTAACTCGGATTTACCCAATTCCGAACCCCGGACCCGAATTCGAACAAAAAGTTGAAAAAATTTTTCAAGGGTGCATTTTTCTGGGGTAAAAGCTTCTAATCCGTTTAACAACTATTTATTTTGATGTAAAACAATATTTCAATTTTTAATTGAATAAAAATGCGCAATTTGCGCTAAAATTTGACCGGGTTTAACTTATATTTTGGAAATTTTTTTTTCAAATTTTTGTTCGAATTCGAGTCGGGGGTTCGGAATTTGGTAAACCCGAGTTGAGATTCATAATCAGCACCCTCGAAAACCACCGTAAACTGATTTTGAGCCGAAAATAAAAAAGTTAAATTAGGGACACCATTCTTTACCATTGCCTCCGGGCTCAGTTCAGCGCTTTCATATACCCCAGGGGCTGTAAATGGGACAACGTATTGACAGCTTCCTGTACCAGGGGTATCCTCATGGGCAGATGCCCATCAGGGTAAAATCCATACAGATTTTCGAATTACACGAATTATTCTTAATGAGTTTAAATAATCTTTTTTAATTTCTCGCAGCCATTCTTCATAGCGTCTAGTTTTTGCAAAGGATTAAAAATTTCGAATATTAAAGTCTTAAAATATCCATGCTTAAAAAATTATATAAAATGAATACATTTATAGGCATCTGAAAATGTATGTTAAAAGTACCCCCTAAACTAAATAAGTACCGATCAATTTTTGGCTCTAATCCTCTATTAACTGCAAAATTTCAAAAAGTTTCGTGGAATTTCAGAAAGTTATCGTGACTTTTTATGTCGTGTATCCCGATTATATCATGCTTTCTTAAGTTTGGCAAGTACATTTCATTAATTGGACGGTGCGGAAGACACTTGCACGAACTGAAACTGAAGGGGATGTATTCACGAAAAGTTTTTGTTGGCGATCAGCTGTGGTCATATGTCCCTAATTTGCGGCATCTCTGTTTTGATGACACACGAACTTCGTCTGACTCAGTGAAAGCCATCGCAGCGCAACTGCCAAATTTGAAAAGTGTGGCCTTCTCAGACATTGTAATGAATTTGCGAATGTTAAAACACTGCTTATTTGTTAGTTTATTTAATCTCAGGATTGGAGTTGCTCTTCAAATTTGAATATGTTTCTTTCAAATGCAAAACTTATATTCCTTCGTTTTCCGGTGGACAAATTCCCGGAAAGGTTAACTTTTTCCGCATTGCCACACTCATTACGTATCCTCAACATTTGCGCTCGTCGAACTGAGAATTTTTACTCAAATCGAAAGACCTCGCGAATCATTGAAATTCTTCAATTGGCGGCAATTTACTCTCCCGCACTTTCTGTTTTGATGTTGCCAATTGAGTTTCAGGCGGGTGAACGTATTCTCGACGAAGTGGGCCGATTCAATCGGTATTTTTGATTTTTTTGAGCATCATCCTAGCTGCGTAGACAAAAAATTTAACGGTTTTCTGAAAAGTTCTTGTTTTCAGCTTTTAATAAATTTATGGTCTTTGCCTTGTTTTTACAAATTTTTGGTTGGTCTTCTTAAGTCTATTCTACTTACGGGTTTCTCTTCGCATTTCCGATGCTTCTCTTTTCGATGCTTTCTTAGAAAGAATTGGTACTCAACTGAAAGCTCTTTTATTGGAAACAGTCGATGGAAAGGTGCCGTTTAACTTTTGTCTGTGTCGTTTCACAATTTTTAGGTTTCAGATTCTCAAAATTATTGCCAAACATTGTCCGAATTTAGAACATATTTCCTTTGACTTCTTCCCGTGCTCTAATTCATTTCGAGTTGGTGATTTACCACTTGATTTTGTTTATGGGTTGAAATTGGCCTTCTTCTAATTTAAGCATTTCTCCGCGTTGCAACTCGTTCTCCAATTGCCACGGCTTCGCTCCGTTTCCATTGGCTTTATTCGTGAAATTAGCAGCAAAAAATCAGCTGCGCTATGCGCCCACATTCTGTCAATGTTTCGAGAATTGGTTTCCCGAAAAGAATTGGAAGTCCGTGCGTTGTCGCCGCTGTCATTTTAACCTTTTCTTTTAGTATTTGCAAATTTCGCGCGAATTTCCCTTGCCAATGTCATTTGTTGCTGAATTGTGTCGAAGGAATTCCGTTTGTCTCATTTTGTTCATTT
The DNA here is from genome assembly GCA_023374025.1 of Heterodera schachtii. Classification (NCBI taxonomy): domain Eukaryota; kingdom Metazoa; phylum Nematoda; class Chromadorea; order Rhabditida; family Heteroderidae; genus Heterodera; species Heterodera schachtii. The sequence continues at coordinate 3,541,769 of SIJG01000001.1, read as the reverse complement.
TTTTATTGTTAACCAAAATAAACAATTTTAGAAAATCTCCAAAATTTCGTGTCGAATTAGCAGGGAATACACTCAAATCGATTTGGATGAGTTTAACACGGTTTTGAGCAAATTAACAGACAGCACACATCGGTTGATCACATTGAATTTCTTTGGCTTTTGCCCGGCTTTAATTGAGCGAAATAATCTCAAAATTCGTTTGGTCAAATTTCGCGAGGACATTGACCAGTCGTTGCTTCATCACTTTTGCGCCCATTCTATGAATTCATTTCCGTATGTTTAGTATTATAAATTTCCGGAGCAGGGGGGGGGGGGGGGGGTCCGGCGTTGCTCGGGAAAAAATTTGAATGCGATGAAATATTTGAGTTTTAGATCAATTTGGAATATGGACGAATGAAAAACGAAGAAGAAAATTTAATTTTATTCTATTTGTTAATATTTCTTAGAATTAAATAATGAAAGGAGCCTGGATTAAAATTCCACTACAGTTTAGTCCTATTTTTAGTTGCATTTCAAAAAAATTGTCTTTTAAAAATTTAAAAATTTCCATTTATTGGACAAATCCGGGAAGGAAAATTCAGGTCAAAAAATCCAGCTTCTTTTTGCACGTAAATCTCCTTCAAATTTATGTACTTTTTTCAATTCATTTTTTATTTTTGTTTAATGTATTTTTCAAAGGAATAATTAAATAAAATGTTTTTTTTTTTTCACTTTTGTTTATAAAGCACGAAACGGTTTAAAGTGTCTAAAGTGTTTTTGCAAGCTGTTATTTTATAAAAATATCTAATATCATTCATTCACTAGCGAGTCAATTTTGGGCTCCCAATGCAAAATGAATTGAAATTTATTGAATAAACTGAGTCACGTTTGAAAGTGAACACTTAAAAATGGCAAGCGGATCCCTCCTAATTCATTCTCTTTTTTTCATCGTTTTGGCAGCAATTAAAAACAATTCCAATAACATTTTGAACAATTATGAGTTTGGGATTTGTGATTAATATTTCGCAAACATTGTTCCTTGATAATGATAACAGAAGAGGTTTTTCATGTTAAGCAATGAGTAAAAGAAATGCGTTTTTGGACTAAGTGTGTGCAACTGATCACTTATTTGCTGCTGTCCTTTGTCGCCTTAACTTTCGTTTTATTTATGCACCAATCGTTACGACAATTCAAAAAGGTGAATTGTCTCTTATTCCCTTCACTTTCTTCCTTTGCTAATGTTTTGGTGGTTAAGGACTTTCTAAACTCAGTTTAAAATAAACAGGAAAAAGTCAGTTTGGATGCCGAAAACCAAGCGACGGATTTGGAACAAAAGCTCAGCCAATTGGAAGGAACTGATTCAAATCGAACGGCGAGAATTGGAGAAACTGAACAGAAAAATTGGAATCAAAGCAAATAAATACCAAAGGAATGGAAGCCCAAGTGGGCAAACCGTGTGGAAACGACCAATTGCCGTTTTGGTCTTCGTTTGCAATCGATTGGAGGCGGCCAAAACGCATTTGCAAAAGTTAATTCGGTAAAGTTAAAAGAGTTGCTGAATTTGAAGACCAATCCGTCCATTTCCCTTTTTTGCTATCGCCGCGATCGGAAGGAACTCTTCCCAATCATTGTGAGTCAAGACTGCGACAACGATTCTCTCCAGCGAATGATTCGCAATGAATTCGGCAACGAAGTCCAACACATAAAGGTATGAAAATGTTTAAAAAACAACTAAAAAAGGCACAGAACGCGCTTTAGCACAGCAGCAGCGAAAGCGAACATTTGAAGCCGCTACGGGAGCACCGACAATTCGGCACTTACTATAAAATAGCGAGGCATTACAAATTGGGATTGGCACACCTTTTTGACAAATTGAATTTCACGAGTGTCATCATAACGGAGGGTAAGCGAAGCTAAGGACAGGGGAAAAGGTGAATTATGAAGGAACATTTTACGAGAGCATGAAATTTTTTAATTTATGACGTCACTTACAATTAACCAGAACTTTTTTTGGAAAAGGCGGTGAAACGGCGGTTTTTCTTTCGCGTCCCATGGCAAATTTTGTTAGGTTTTTAAATGGCGGAATTCTTGAATTTGTTAAAATTCTCTCAAATTTCCAAATTGGTTTTTCATTTCCACCCCTTTTTCTTTAGACGACTTGGACATTGCGCCTGACTTCTTCGATTTCTTCTTGGCCACTCGGCCTCTCCTCGAGTCCGACCGCTCCCTTTTCTGTGTTTCTGCTTGGAATGACAACGGAAAGAAAGGACTCGTCGACCTCTCTTTTGGGGCGTCGCTTCTCTTCCGTTCCGATTTCTTTTCTGGGCTCGGATGGATGATGACCAAGTCATTCCCATTCATTTTTGTTGACCAATTCCACCACAATTTAGGGATTTCTGGGATGAATTGAGGCCGAAATGGCCACGCGCTTTTTGGGACGACTTTCTTCGTGAGCCCGAACAGCGCAAGAATCGTTCATGCATTCGTCCTGAAATATCGCGGACGGCGATGACTGAATTTGGACGCATTGGAGCGAGCAAGTCGTCTCGACTTGAAGACCACGATAACATGGAAAAACCCTTCAGGGGTCTGTTTTTCAACCGACATTTGCGACGAGTATTCCTCAATCGAATGCCTGTGAATTTCACGCGGATTGATCTCAGCGGTTTTATTCGGAGTGAATATGACGCCAGTTTCTTGGAGAGAGTTTATTCGGCGCAAAAAGTCCAAATGGAAAACATTTTGGAATGGAGTAAAAACAGCGGAGATTGTCGAATTGAGTACGAATCGATGGACGAATTTGTGTCGATTGCTTTGAGAGTGGGCGTAATGGCGGACTCAAAAGCGGGGGTACCACGAACGGCGTACCGGGGAGTGGTCACGTGTTTCCTGAATGGCACGCGGTTGTTCATTGCGCCACCGAAAAACGGCTGGAACGGATACGACCGAAAGTGGGAAGCGCCCCGAAAAGTTTTGGACGGAATGGCCTGAGGGGGAACAAACGAGTTGCTCCTTCACCCTAAACCCTTTATTGTTGTATTTTACTATTTTTCCAACTCAATGTTACAAATGGTCAGTTGTGAAAGTACGGGTCAGGACGTTTTCGCGTGGGATAATCACTTTTGAGTTGTCCAATTTTGACCACCTTTCTCTGTTGGAATTGAGCAACCATGCGGAAAAGAACCCGACCTATTAAATATTTTGTCATTCCATTGATCTTCAAATAAAATAATTAATTTATGTCACAACGTTTGAATTCCGCGCCACGAAATATGTTTTTGTTTACTTTTTGACCCAAAAAATTAGAAAGGTTTATTTTCTCTGCATTCTCTATTTATTGATGCATCTCTCCTTTTTAATAAGATGACTGTGGAAAGCAATTTTTCATTTATCCAATTCGATTCTTTGGTCATTCCCCGTTAAAAGTAGGCCTTTGGATGGTCACGCGGGCACTTTCCTTTTTCGTAACTATCGGTTGAAAATGTCTGTGGTCGGTCCCGTCATCCCTTCGCATATTTCTCCCATCGTTTGGCCGTTTCCTCGAAAAAGGGGTCCCCCGTTATCGAAAACATCCACCGAAGTTGTGACACGTGCAACTGAAATAAGATAAAGGTTTACACATTCGAATTCCGACAACAAATTAAATGTGCGTGGAAATTTTTTCTTTCCCTTTTTGCGAATTCGTACCAAATGATAGTCAAAACGCGCCCTTTTTGGCGTCGCATTGTTCAAGCGGATGTGCCGCAAATCGTACAATGACCACTGTCCGTCATCGAAAAGGTGCAACAATTTGCGGAGAGAGTGGAGCCCGCGGACAAACAATGCCCGGGACTTTTTACTATACAAAGCGAAGTCGAAGAGGCCGAAAAGGGCGTACATAAACCCGTTGAGCACTCTGTCAAAGGTCATTTGTCGTTTGGGGAAGTGTCCGTTCGGTTTTACCCCGTCCCCGGAAGTGTCGGATACTCCTCGAACCATGGCAAATCGCAAACGGTGCTCAGCACTCCGCCCTTTTCCGAAGGCTTAAGGGGAATGTACAGAGAAGGAAAGTCCATTCATCGACTGACCAATTCGAACGGACCCAACGCTTTTTGAGCGGACAATAAAAGGCGCTCTTTCTCTCCATTTTTTGCCTTGGCGTAAGCGCGAGTCAGAAAAGAGAGGGCTAGGCCTGAAAATGCATGGGTTTTCTTTCTGTTCGAATTGGTTGCTGACCCTGTGCCATGGCACTTTGCCAGCCGAAGGGCAACACGAGTCGGTGTCTTCCCTCGGCAATTACCCTCCTCACGGGCACTGGCCTTAACCGCGGTTCAAATTGGCTCATTGTGTTTTGACTACCATCCCCCCTTTTCGTCCTGCGTCGAAAGAAGCCAATTGGCCACTTTTTGGAACAGTTCGGGGTGTGCGCTGCTTTGTTGTCGGAGAGAATGCAGCCGAAGCTGACAAGGGCCTTTGAAGAGCAGCGATTTCGGAAGAAAGCCTTCGTCGGTCGCTAAATGTGCAGTATTCCCCCCATTTTCAGCAGTTTCCTCAATTCAAATGCTTTTTACCGTTAGTTTGATTTCGGCACAATTCCCTTTGTGTCGCCGCATTTATTTTGAGTCCTTTTTTTCGGTCACATAACATTTTCAACGCCTTTGTCACGTAAATGTCGTTGTCAATAACAAAATCCACCCAACGCATTGTCGGTTTTGGGCCGATTTTAAACACAGCGGAGAGACGCGGAGCCTTTGGGGGGGGGGGGGGGGAGAGAATGCCGAAAAGTGAAAATGCAAAAAGCGGAGGGCAAAGAGCACATTGGGTCGAGCCCACCTTAATGCTTTCATCACTCCACACGCATCCCTTTGCTTCCGAATGCTTAAAAAACAGTGCCATTTCCATCGTTCCGCCTTCCCTCCGGCGTTTTTCCAATTCCAACACAAATTCGCTGTCCATTCGATGCGTTTTCAAAGAAAAAAGCAAAAGTGGCAGTCGACTGGAACAGTTTGACACGGACTTTCAAACGAACAAAATGAAAAGTGAAAGGGGGGGGGGGGGAGAGGCGTCGAACCAAAAAAGGGGGCCGTAATAATTTAATTTTCGATGGGGGTGGGGGGACACTAACCGATGACTTTTTTCCCTTCGTTCTGCCAAAGTTTACGTTTGCCTTCCCTTTTCGGCTTTTCCTTCCTTTGCCTTCCCTTTTCGGCTTTTCTTCTGTCACCTGTCGCGCCTTCGCCCAATGCCATCGTTCCGTTGGCATTTTCCGTGCCCACGGCATTCTTCGCTCTGTTGGCCAATGGTCGGACAATCACTTCCTCCCCCCCTTTGTTCCGTTTTGTCTTTCCTTTTCCCCATTTCCGTCTTACCTTTTCTGTCCAAATTGTATTGTCCCAGTCCAAATTGGATTATTTGGATGGGATAGAAATAGGGAACTTTGTCCCATTGGACACTCATCGGAACACCTTCAAACAAAAAAAAACAACAAATGGACAGACAAACGCCAAAGGTACCGCTGGAAGGGTCGACGCATCCGACGCGCTGTCGCAATGCGACGTTTGTGAAATTACCGAACGGACCCAAACGGTCGTAGCGAAAGAAACGGATGGGAAAAACATCGAAAATAATTGGCATTTTTATAATGACTTTTGGCATTTTCAAGTGCCAAAAACATTTGTATAGGCATAAAGAAATCACCTTTCTGATGAATAATTCTGATACTGATAGGGGAAATGACGAAGAACAGAAAAAGGCAGGACAAAAAGGCCAACGGAAGAATCAAAAGGAAACACCGCCGGAGGGGGAAACGGAGGAAACAAAGTGACAAAGCCCATCAGAGAGTGCTTTTTTAATTAAATTAGACAAAGCAAACAATAAATACAGAAATATAAACCGAATTTATCTTCCAGATTATTTTAAAAAACAATATTTGTCACACCATTTTAACATTTTGAGAAAACAAGTCCAATTAAAACAAAAATTGAGTCAATAAACGATGCCAAATAAATCCAATAATAACAAAAAAGCATATCAAAATGAGCATTTATTTGACTGTTCAGGTGGCCCGTTGGAACAGATAAAGATAGCCAAGAGTCTTCGGAGGATGTTGAGATTTGGCCACTTTTTCGTCATTAAAAATGTGCCTGTCAAAGAATATCATCAAGTAACCGATAGAAAATTTAGGAATTGCAACCAACCGGCCCCCAAAAAATCCCTATTCGTTAAAAAATTAATTCGTAATCGCAAAAAAACCGAATTTTTAGGCACTAATAAAGCGGTTCGAAAGCAAAAAAAGGGTCGTCGATTTACATAGCCGCCGGACCCGTTCGCCAAAATTTTGGTTGACCCCCCCCCTTGTTTAATGTATAGCCTGGACCAAAGTCCAGACCGAACTCTGCGAACTCACCACTGGCCATTGTCTGCCTTTACGTGTGCGACGTAATGGCCAGAATTTGGCGTCGACCCAATGTGCGAAATGAAGGCGCGCAGTCGGTAATGACCTTTGCCGTGGCGAACTTTCTGAGACGCGTTCTGGCCTAGAAATGTAATTAGACCATTAATACGTACTCCTTATTTGTTAGATTTAATTTGTCCATGTGTTTCTCTTTTCTGTTTACCTTGGTTGGATGTCGGTGGCGGAGTGTTTTGTTTCGTTAACATCGGATGTGGGTCGTTTAGATCAGAGTCGTTAGAATGCTAAAAATAAATCATTCATAAACATTCGGTGAACTTCTCATGCTTTAAATTTTTCAAAAAGCAGCATTTCGTGTCTTTTCGTTTTTTATTTTTTTAAGGAATGTGGGGGGGGGGGGGGGGCAAACAAGCAAGAGGCACCTGAAGAATCCAATCAATGGCCGATTGCAATGATTCGTTCTTTGTGATAAGTGCCGCTTTTTTAGCTGCGTTCTCAGTGAAACCCATCGAAAGCAACTGAATATAAATTATCAAAATTACAAAAAAGTAATAATCGCTACTTGCCTTGACCACAATGTCATGGTTCGGCTCTTGGCATAAGCGATTCTTTGTGACGGCTGAAGAAGAAGTGTCGTCAACAGGCAAACTCTGTTAGAACAAAGCAATTTTAATCTTTATTTTCAATTCGATGCTTTTTCTAATTGTGCCTTTTCGTTCGGCTGTAATTCTCCCGTTGAAAAGAACGCGTTAATGTCCAATTCGTCCGAAACATGCACGTCCACGTCCAATTTATGCTGCGTACCGAGAATCCAATCAAATGCGAATCTCTAAAAAATTAAAAACAATTAACACATGTTTAAGCAATTTGTTTCCGCACCAGCAAATTAAAAAACAAACATAAATTTTTTATTTTTCTAACTCTTACAATTAGAGGATTTTTCATGAAGAAAAATCTACAAAAAATGGTTATTGAAAGACGTGGATTTTAAAATTATTTTTTACAAATATAAAAAATAAAAATCAAATTTGAAAAAAATCCCTTTTTAACAGGAAAACATCTAATTATAAATTAGAAAATTTTAAGTTTTTTAAATTTCAATCGGGAAAACAATGCTGGGGGAACTCGTCCCTGGAATGCCTACTCACGCGAACTTGCAAGAGCAAAAAGTCGGGGAAACTGCCCATCCGTTGTTGTTGTTTCGCTCGGCCTTTCATATTCAAAACAGGTGAGAAATAATCGTCGATGATTTCCTCTTCAAATGTGGCGGCCAAACACTGCTCCAAAGTGACACTCTTTCGTCTCACCCCATTCACAACAGTGTCAGACTAAATTAACATAATTAACATTCGTTAAACTAAACGACGAGGACAAATTTGCCGATTTGAAAATAAAAAGGAATGACAAAACGCAAGGTTTTGGTTCTCAGATGAATATAACGAATTAATGTTCACCTCCTTGCACAAGTCCATTGGAATTGCAACCGATAAAATGTTGTCAGTACGGAAAGAATAGCGAACGCAGTCTGAAAGTTCGTCCAGGAAACGAGTGACCAGACGAAATCGAAACGCAGCGACGGGATTTTCCGAGGAGAGGTCGGAGCACGCGTCGACCTTCTCAAACAGAAAGCGAACATATTCCTGTGGAAAACGACATTTGTCCATTGGCACTTCCAATGACTGCCCCACCTCCACATCTTGCTGTTTTGCAGTTGAAAATTCGGGGTGGTTTCGGCCCACAATCCGACGGAATGTCGTCGGTCGAATGCCCTTCTCCTTTTCGGCACCATGTTTGTTGTCTTCTCGCGAATAATCCCCCGATTTCATTGCGACGAAAATTTTAGCCAATTGAGCGGCGAAATCCTCATTTATTTCGGGTGGTTGTTTTCTTAGCAACAATTCTTCGGTAAACGCACGGACAAAGTCAGGGACAATAAGCAGAACTTGGAGAGCCTCAAAAGGAACATTCAGGCAAAAAAAGGGGAAAAGAATGCACCGAATTGATGTAACAAGACGAGCCGAGGTTGATCAGCCCAGTGTAGCCAGGCCCACCCACATTGACCAACTCCAATCCTTCTTCTTGAATTGCCGAGAACTCGTGCCTAATAACGGAATGAAAACAGAACATTGCGAAATGTCCACTTTAAATTCGCATCCAGTTCTATCTCCAGAGTCGTTTTTTCGGTCTTGTGGAATTTTTTGATGTCGAGACCAAAATGTGCCAGATGTTGACCAAGCCATAGGTCGCGGACCGGCGCCTAAATTCGAGAAATTCACAACAAAAGGAATTGCTCCTCGCCTGCTTTGTACCGATACACTGTTTTTACTAAAAGAAATAACTTAAACACAAATCAATTGAAGGTGTATCAATTCTTACGGCCAGTTTAAAACTAAACCCATAATTGAAATTAGGCAGTTATGAATTCGACCTAATACAGTTGTATAAACATGTTATTGCTCCAAATCATACGTCCTCATTGTAGCTGTAAATATCGCCGTCTCCGTTCTCAATGGTCCCCAATTTGACGACCAATGGAAAGCCCGTCGACTCAAAGTGTGTCTTCGCGTGTCCGTTGCCTTTGATGCCAGCTAATTGAGAAAAGCGACCGCACATTATTGCACCATCGGTAAGGTTAAGCCAAAGATTCTCCTTCAGCCCACACTTTGCGCATTCCCATTGCGAATATGAAATTGGCGGACCGTCATACAAGAGCTAAAAAATTATAAAAGTTAATCCTCTCACTAATTCCGTCTGCGTTTTTGGGCATTATTTACATATGGGGTTTTTCGGAAAATTATTAAGAACCAGATGGGGACCAATAAAAATTCTAAAAGTAGGGACACGAAAACACATTTTTCCGGTAGAAAACAGTCACAATCGATGAAAGTTAAGGCTCGACTCGAAATAAATACGTCAAATACTAGTAAAAAACGGTACTTATGCAGTTTAGGCCAAATAAAGTTTTTAATGATAAAAACGTGTTTCCAGGGGTATTCGGGGCCGCTGGTCACGAATATGACACCCATTTCGACCAATTCCGAATCCTGGACTCGAACAAAAAGTCTAAAACAAAATTTTTTCAAAATTCGCATTTATTACCAAAAATTGATTTAAATCTATAACAAAAAATGCAACAGTCCATATTTTCTATAAGGTTCACAGTTAACATATAAAATAACTGGAATTCAACCCAAACAAGTGCTAAATTTGAAAAAAAATTTTGTTTTTCGACTTTTTGTTCGCGTCCTGATTAAGGGTTCAATTGGTCCAAATGGAGGTAATACTGCAGAATTGTGGTCCCGCCGGAAAATAAATTTAAAATTTTTATTTTATTTTTTCCTGGGGTTAAAAAAGGTGCTGATTACGAATCTGAGCTCAGATTTTGCAAAATCATTGATTTTATCTATGATTTTTTGTCAAGTACTTGATTTTTCAAAAATAAATTTAAGAAAATTACTCGGGCATAAAAACGCATAAAAGAATGTTGTAGAGCTCAAAAAGAGCTTTCGAATGAGCTATTGATTGAATTTTTATCATTTCTTCGATTTTCGTGCATTTTTGTGATTTTAAAAAAATTTGAGCGATTTTTTGTTGTTTTTTTTCAGTTTTTTGTTGCACAGTACGAGTTGGGAATCTTAGTACGAGTTGGGAAACTTAGTACGAGTTGGGAATCTTAGTACGAGTCGGGGTACCAGTACGAGTTGGGGTAGTACGAGTTGGCCTAGTACGAGTTGGGTGTCGTCCGCTATTGATTGGCCGGAGAAGTCAAGTTTTTAGATCTTTATGATTTTTTGAAATTTGATTCCGGGCCCTTGAGACGGGGATCTGGGGTTCGAGCCCGCTTGGCTGCAGTTTATTTTTTTATGATTCTTGTTGAAAATCATGGACAAAAACATTGATTCTCGAAAAAATTAATGCAGATTCATGATCTTGCATTTTTTTTACCCCAAATTCTTGAAAAGAAAATTTATACAAAAAAAATTTTTTTTTTAAATCAAGTACTTGAGAAAAAAATCATAGATAAAATCAATGATTTTGCAAAATCTGAGCTCAGATTCGTAATCAGCACATTTTTTAACCCCAGGAAAAAATAAAATAAAATTTTTAAATTTATTTTCCGGCGGGACCACAATTCTGCAGTATTACCCAAATGGATGTAATATTCGTGATAAGTGGCCGCGGATACCCCCTGGCACGTTTTTTTATCATTAAAAACTTTAAAAAATTTTATGTGGCCTTAACTACATAAGTAACTAAAAAACTCCCATTCTTAATGATGCCTAAAACGACCTGAACAAGGTCCTCTGCAGCTTTCGCAACCATTCGCTCTTCGCCGTCCCATTCGCTTATCCCACTGTTAAGACGCTGCTGTAATTCGGCGCTGACATGTGCAATGATTTCGTCACACATTTGCGGAATGCCCGCGTCAGCACCTTCGGTTATAAGCAAAGGAACAGTGAACAATGGGTAAATACGGAGAGAATATTCCGTCTTTATCTGTTGTTGTTCGTTATCAAATTTGAGACAAGGCTTCTAAATTGCTGAAAAATTAAGGAAAAAAACACTAGGTAAACTTTGTCTTTAGGTTCTTCTGAAAGCTCGATGAATTTCTGGATGTTTAAAAAGATCCTTGAAGATGTTTTCTCTGCTAGCAATTTAATGTGCCGACCACAAACACCGGTGAAAGTGTGAAGCGAAACGAAAAGACCTCCTTAATTGTGCAAGACTTATAATTGGGGTTTAATACAATGTTATTCTATTAATTATTTTTTGTCATTAAACTATGTTTTCACCTGATGAAAAGGGTGTATCGAAGCAATAAAGACATTCGTCCTTGAAAACAAGTTCAGCTCGTTCAGGACCCTTCAAATAGATTTTCTCTTCACTCAAATAGGTTTGGAGTAATTTGTATGCATCAGAGTCCGTATTCATTTTTAATAAATTTTAGTCACGGTTTAAGCAAAGATAGTCATTTTCTGAAAAAAAACTTCTAAACAATTTAATGTTAAAGAAAAAAAAAGAAAATTATTTGAGGATTTTATTTTTTGGACAAAAAAGTGACTTCTAAATGTTGAAATTTGATTTTGATGAGAAATATATAATTGGCATATTGTATATAATTTTGAAAATTCTTTTTTGTTTTGCTTTTAGCAGAGGCAGAGGTAAATTCTCAAAGGTACAAAATCCCTGTTTTTTCCTGTGGCTGTGCCTATTCATAACCGGACAACAAATTACTTTAAAGTAGAATTTTGCGCTACTTAAAAAATGCGGATTTTTGAATTTCTTAAAAATAATTTTATATTCTAATGAGTTTTCATTTAGCGCGTTTAAATGGCTGAAACTTTTTCTCTATTATCTCCGACTCATCTGCTGCTGAATGAAGCAAGCCTGAACCTTAGGTGCGTTTTGAAATAAATTATTATTCTATGTAACTGAATGAATTAATTATTTAGATGCCCATATTGCCCAAAGAAATTCCTAAAGAATACTGAAGTAAGACAAAATAGAAGAATTGAAATGCATGAATGAAATTGCTCTTTTAAGGCCAATTCTCACATGGATCCATGTCTGAAGAGTCGGCCTTACCCTTGTACGAACTGTTCCAGGTAATTAATTGTCCTTTTTCCCCTCGCAAAGGGGCTAAAGTTCCTTTTCATAGCAAAATTTTGGTTTACTCCTTTTAATGCATAACTTGGTTGAATTCACTAATTTTTTACATTAAGGCGGTTTAAATCTGCACAAAATTTGAGCCAACATGAGAGGATTCACACAAATGTTCGACCTTATAATTGCCAGTAACCAAAAGAATAACTCACTACAAAAACGTGTGCTGTTTTTGAAGGTATTGTGAGAAGAATTTTACTCAGAAGTCACATTTGCAACAGCACGAACGCATACACACAGGTAATTAATTGTGAGTCTCATTTAAATTCAAATTACAAAAATTAGGAGGGGGAAATGGGAACGAGCTGTCTGCTCCCAATATTAGGGCTAGCCACATGGATTCATTTAATTTGCTAGGCGGTTCTTGGTCCAATTATGGCATTTTTCATATGAATTTTGATTAAAGAAATAAAATTTTTTATAGCATTGTAAAACGTCTCATAAATTATTGTCCTACTTCGACTACGTTTTGGGTACTTCAATTTTCATACTTTTCTTAACATTTATGTCATTCAAACACACAAAATGTGAGAATCTAGAGCCCGGAACAAAAGTCTGGGTTGTAATTCGACATCAAGCTGGGATAGGATCGGTAATCCTTCGGAATTGGTGTCCCGATGGATAAAAGAGATAAAAATTTTCTTTTAACTTTTTCTAGGGTAGAAAAATTCGCTGAACACGAATCCGAGCTCGGATTTTGCAAAATCATTGATTTTGTCTATGATTTTTCATCAAGTACTTGATTTTTTTTTGAAAATTTTTATTTTCTAAAATTTTGTTTTCGGTAAATTCAATATTCTAAATGGTGTAGAATGCATAAATAGCTATAGAATGAGCCGTTAAATATATAGGGAACCCAAAATTTTAGAAAACAAAAATTTTCAAAAAAAAAATCAAGTACTTGATGAAAAATCATAGACAAAATCAATGATTTTGCAAAATCCGAGCTCGGATTCGTGATCAGCGCATTTTTCTACCCTAGAAAAAGTGATTTGGTAAGAAAAATTTTTTAAATTTTTTTTTCGTCGGGACACCAATTCCGAAGGATTACCATAGGATCAGATGGATTAATAAATCCTGAATAAAAATTAAAAAATTATGGAAAATCGGAAATTTCAAATATTTTTGTTAATTGCTCAGGTGAACCGGCCTTCTCATGCCGTTACTGTGGCGAGACGTTCAATATTTATTCATCCAAAATACAGCACGAAAAAAGTATTTGTGGCCTGCGCGAGGCCTTGGACAAACAGAAAGAAAATTCGAGTGAAAAGAACGGTTTCGCAAAAATTGTAAGGGAACGGTCGCCCATAGGTAGTGCCAACAGTCATTGCAAAAAATGGCCGTATGACAAAGTCGGCACCACTTCCTCAACCGATCAAAACGACACTGACCGAACAATCATCGTCACGGGCACCAGCAGTAAGACCGACTGTGAGAACAGCATACAACGGCACTATTCACGACAGATTAACATTTTGCCGCAAAGACTAAGCCTCGATGACCCATCTCTGGTAAACTTCGAGATTTAACAATTTGTTAAATGGTTCTTGCCTTATATGAGTGGTATTTATATTTGAGTTAATTGATCAAAAAGTTCCTTATCATTTTCTTTCCGAAGACTCCTCCCGCTTTTAATACTTTTCCTGTAAAATACTAATCTGAGAGCCCAGACTAAAAATTTCTTAAACCCAAAAAGTCCAGCAGGGCAACGCGTTTTAATCGGTTTAAAACTCAACAAATTATAGATAATTGGCTCTCCTAATCTTTTATTTTGGAACCAAAGCCTATAAAAGTCATTTAAGCAATTTTGAGTTTTGATCCTCAGATTAGTATTTATGCTCTTTCCGTAACAATAAGTAGAAACTACATCCTATTCTCTTCAGCGTCTCATTGCCAAACAGAAGACTCCGTGGTGAAGGCGATGAAAAGTACCAAAGAGCCAAAAAGCAATGATTCCTTTCATCAGACCGAAATTATTTTCATTGTTAGTCAATTTTCAGAATTGTATCGATTTACTTTATAGATCGAATTAAACAATTGAGTTTATTAAGAAATCGAAGGGTATGTATGTACAATTTTATTTTTGGTTTTGAATAGGTGGCTATTTCATTTCTTATTGTTTGCTTAATAACAGCCATAGTTAAAATAATCCATTTATAATTCAATTAATGCGGGCCAGGACGTTTTCGTACCGCCGTTTTCGTACCGCCATTTTCGTACGAGTGGATATGCAAAAAAAAATTGCATTCAAATAATTGACGCACGGATTCTTCGTCTCGTCCAACGCTATAACGATATCAATAACAATATTGTCCCTCAAAATGATCACAATTATGCCAATGTCAATCCCGAAAACCATAACAATTTTCTCGCTGGTATTTTCCGAAACTATGAGATGCGACCTAGTTTGTCCCGAATTTTGTTATTTTGTTAAAGTTATGAATTTTCTATAAAATTTTATGCATGGGAACATACATGAAAAAGGGGGGGGGGTCGACCCCCCCCCCCCCCCCTTCGCCCGCAAAGTGCCCCAAAATGGGGGACCCCTTCGCATCGAGGGGGGGCCGGTGTAAAAGAGGTGGGGGGGGGGGGGGTCGCCGGCGAAGGGGAAAAGAGGGAAATTTTTGAAAAATTTGGCTATTTTCTTAACAAAATTCATTAAAATTCTAAAAATTTTTCCCGGCGGCGCCTACCGGCACCGCCGAACCCCCCCCCCCCCTGGCCCCAAAAAGTTTTTTCAAAACCGCGCCGCAAAAAAACGTTTTTTTATAAACAAAAAATTCGTCCACTTGCTAAAAAATCGCAAAATTCGGCAGTTTTTGGTGAAGATCTGTTAACAAATTGCGCTCAAATTTTCAAATTTTTTCCCCGGCGGCGCCTAGCGGCACCGGCGGCCCCCCTTTTCGCGAAATTTTCTTGAAAAAAGCCCGCCGCAAAAAAAGTGCTTTGGAAAAGGGAAAAGCAAAAAAAAAAAAAAAAAAGGTCACCAATTTACATGGCCGGGACCCCTTCGCAAAATTAGCCGCTGACCCCCCCCCCCCCCAGACCCCTTCGCAAAAATTTCGGTTGATCCCCCCCCCCCCCTTTTTCATGTATGCATGGTGCTGTATCCGCAGCATCCAAAATTTCATATTTTGTACATAATGTAAATTGCCCTACTTTCCCCGACCCAATCCCGTCATAAACTTGTCCCTCTGTTCGTCCCATCCCAAGCCAATCATATCCCTCTCATTTCCAATGTTATCGTGCCATTCATCCTATTCACCTCTGTTGCATATGCCATCCATTTCTCTTATTCCTTTTTGTGTTTTGCCGTCATTACCCCTCATCCTATCCAAAGTCCATCCCCTTTGTGCCAGTATATAAGTCCACTCAATTTTCCCCCTCGGGGGCTGCGAGATGTCTGCGGTGGGTCAGTCTGTGCCATTCCTTGCCTTTGGCAATCCTTTCCCAAATAACCAATTGCACTGACCCAGCCAAAATGCTCTGAGGTTGTTGTTGACCCAAACTATTCCCGGTTTCTAACATATAATATTTTGTCAATGCTTTTCCTTATAATAAATTGCTCTCTCTTAAAATGGTAATTCGAAATGGCTTAAAGCCTTAAACCCGGGGATACAACACATGGGAAACAAAAAATGATAAATTTTGGTTCTATTAGTTCTTAAGTTTTTCTAATTGAATCTGACGCTTGTACAAGAACTCGTACGAAAATGTCCCCCGTACGAAAACGGCGGTACGAAAACGTCCCCGTACGAAAACGGCGGTACGAAAACGACCCTGACCGCAATTAATGTGTTATTTTTATTAGCGCTCAGAATTTGAAAAAGTCCATCGGGCTGGGATACACGGCGATTCAATTTTGGGCTCCAAGTACAATTAAGTTGGTTTTTTCGTCTTAGTGGTCTGTGAGTTAGTCACCAAAAAGGAAGTCTCAGGTTCAAATCCTCCTTGTGTTTGTGTATAAATTTCAATTTTTTAAAGCAAATGAATAAAATAATAATAAATACAGAACGCCAAAAGAACAAATACAAACAGTAAAAAGTAGACACTATATTTTACCCTTGATTTTATGAAATTTCTTTAGCTTATAACTTTGTCATTAATAGACCAAATAAATCTATTTTATGCTTATTTTGAAGGGAAAATTCTGAAGAATATTTCTAAGTTAGTCAAAAATTTATAAAATTGTTTATTGGCAAATAAATGGTTCATGTGTTATTTTATATGTTAGAGTCATGGAAATAGTACGCTAAAATGAGAGAAAAAGAAAAAACTTTGCCCTTGGAAAAATTTTTTCCCTATTGGTAACTTTTTTGAAATTTTGCATAGGCCCATATTTCGACCCCCTCTATCGAATTCTCTTTTGTTTTTTTAAAGTTTCTTTTCTATCTCGAGATCGGCTCTTGTAAACCCAAAAGTCCAGCAGGGCAACGCGTTTTAATCGGTTTAAAACTCAACAAATTATAGATAATTGGCTCTCCTAATCTTTTATTTTGGAACCAAAGCATATAAAAGTCATTTAAGCAATTTTGAGTTTTGATCCTCAGATTAGTATTTACGCTCTTCCGTAACAATAAGTAGAAACTACATCCTATTCTCTTCAGCGTCTCATTGCCAAACAGAAGACTCCGTGGTGAAGGCGATGAAAAGTACCAAAGAGCCAAGAAGCAATGATTCCTTTCATCGGACCGAAATTATTTTCATTGTTAGTCAATTTTCGGAATTGTATCGATTTACTTTATAGAACGAATTAAACAATTGAGTTTAAAATTTAAGAAATCGAAGGGTATATATGTACAATTTTATTTTGGTTTTGAATAGGTGGCTATTTCATTTCTTATTGTTTGCTTAATAAAAGCCATAGTTAAAATAATCCATTTACAATTCAATTAATGTGTATTTTTATTAGCGCTCAAAATTTGAAAAAGTGTATCGGGCTGAGATAAGATTATCAGGATTCAAATCCCGATTAAGTCGGGATCCCGAAAACGGGTGTTATTTTAGGGCCGAAACCCCGACCGGGATTCGATCTAAAAAAGGAAAATTTAAGCAAAAATGGTTTGAACTTTAAAATTGGACTTGTCGAAAAATCAATTATTTTAAAATCTCACTATCTGTCAAATTGAGAAATAAATTTTGGGTCTGGTGGTGCCTGAGGCATATATGTACATCAAAAGTCGAGATTCGGGGTTGGAATCAGGCCGGGATTGAAATCCCTGTTTTGCCGCTGGGGTTTTGTCGGTCCCGATCCCGGCCCTTCTAATTTTTTAATAGTATTTGGTCAGTTCAGTCTCGAAAGTTTTGGACATTTAATTCCCTTCTTGTTCATTGGTACATCTAATATTGGTCTGAATCGCCCGCTCACCAATTTAACATTTTCATTCGCTTTTAGACTTTCTCAATGTGAAATTGAATATTGGAAAAGGAATAAATCTGTCAACTTTTATTTGGAGTTAGAATGGCATCTCAACAACCACAACAAAGCGTGACAAATTACTCCTTGCAATTTCGAATTAATGCCCAATATATGAGTGACCAGTTCAGAGACTCCGTAAGGTGTTGTCTGAATGGTAAGTGATTGTTCGTTCTGTTCTGAGTGGCTTTTCCATTTCTTATTAAAATAAAAGGTTCTCACGAGGATTCTTTGCCTTTTCCTCACTTCGCATTCGCTGAATTCCTCACTGATTCGGCAGTTTTATCAGGTCAAATCCGAAAACCAAATAAAAAATGCCCTCGCTTTAGGCATTCGTCGTGAACTTCAATCCGCGGCATGGATGCCCAAAAACAATGACCTTTACTCCCTCAGTCAAACTGTGGATTTGGCCGATTTTCATGCCGAGCATTACCCAATTTTAAGGTCCCACAAACACTCTCTTTTAGATTTATTTAAGTTTTTACATTTAGTGCTTTTCGTGATTTTATGTTGGAGGACGTGCGAAAGTGGCTAATGCGTGTGACGGGAGTGAGTCTCGACGACCGATTGACACTCACCGGTTCGCGTTATTCGTCGGGCGACTGTCTCCTTCCTCACGATGACAAACTCGAGGTTTTTTCCCTTTTTTTTTACTTCGTATTCGCTTTTATGTAGGGCCGTGCGTTTGCCTTCGTGCTTTACCTCACCCCCGGCTGGGAAGAGTCAGACGGGGGACAGCTTTGTCTGTTCGACTCCGACCCGGCGAAAAATTACCCGGGCAAAATCGTTAAACGAATCCAACCGCGGGAGAACACTTTCAGTCTGTTCCCAGTGCAGCACAACTCGTGGCATTCTGTGTCAGAGGTGCTCAGTGAACAGAAACAGCGCCTTTCCCTTAACGGATGGTTCCATTACGCTCCGGGGACGGCGACTGTTGCACAGACAGGGCCAAATTGCGCTGTGGAAGAGCCGATTTGTCGGGTGGAGCCATCGATGAATATTACGGCAAGTCGGACAGATACAAAAACACCTTCAGGCAGAAATGTCTTTTCAGTGAAAGTAAATGTTTTCAAATAAAAAATGGTGGGGTAACAATTCAAGTATTGTCAGTAGCCCATCTCACTTTTCATTATTGTTTTTTCAGTTGGCAGAAGTCAACGAATGGCTGAGTCCAAATTACATTCGTCCGGGACAACATCGGCAAATAAAACGAATTTTTGCATACAAATCCGAGCTGTCCCTCCAACAATTTCTCAATGTTCGTCCGCTATGACAAAAGATTCAATTATTTGTTTAAGAATGAACGTTATAACAAAGCTTTGGATGAGTTGGAAAAGGCGCAATTTGAAAGTGTTGGCCCACCGCACAAAAGGTAAATGTGGGAAAAGTGATGACTTTGGTTGGCACCACAAAACGTATGAATAGGGAGGGACCGATTTTTTAGCTTAACGAAATGCCAACGAGCAAAGAAAATTTGAAGTTTGTTTATGGCACTTCTGATTGTGAAAACTTATTCATTTTAATTTATTAAGGTTTTCTACAAATTTTGGTGAATCTCCCAGGACCCTGTTCGGAATACAAAATTGGGCTCTAATGCACTTTTTGAGTCCAATCAATTGACAATCCCGGGTTTTTATACAATAACTTTGTTCATGTTCAAACAAACCCTATCTTTTTGGTATCATTCGAAAGCACAATTAACGAAGCTAAAATATATAAAATCGCAGCGTTCAGGCAATTACCAAAAAAGATTTGATTTGTAACTTTCTTTAAATGTTAGAATTCTCTTGTTTTCTCGTATTATTACATTATTCAGACTTTGTGCTTTCGAATGATACCAAAAAGATAGGGTTTGTTTGAACATGAACAAAGTTATTGTATAAAAACCCGGGATTGTCAATTGATTGGACTCATAAAAGTCGATTGGACTCATAAAGTGCATTAGAGCCCAAAATTGACCAAATCCGTAACCAGGAAAATTTTGTAGCGGACAAAAAAGACTTTTTATTATGCTCTTTGTGTTAATGCTCATTTTTTGACTGACTACAAATGCCGGTAGACGCCGTCAAATCTTATTTCCAGAAAATTTATTCCTTTTGTTTTTAATGTTTTAAAATTCCCTTTTTTCGAAATGTGTGGCGTCTCGTCGAGTCATCCTTGGAACAGAACAGCGTTCTCCAAAGTCTACTGCGTTTGTTTCGCTCCGAGGCCATCACTCTTTTGTTGACCCAATGGACGGGTCTCCATCTGTACGATTTGAAGACAAAGCGTGGCACGGCACATTCACCGAATGGCGCAAAAAGGGCGGCGGAACCGCCAAAGAAACGGAAGAGAGCGGACGAAGAGGAGGAAGGGACAACGAGCGGAGGACAAAAACAGCGGGGGGAAGCCGACGGAGGCGGAGAAAGTGAAGATACAAGTTAAAAAAAATCAAAAAGTGGATTTTATGGACCAGAAATTGTCTAATAAATACACACAGAAAAATTAAAAGATTCGAAAAACAATGAAAAATTGGTGTAACGGTGATACCATCCAAATGCTTAAGATGTTCGAATCGCTTCTTTCATCCATCGTTTCGAGAAGGGTTGCTACCTTATGGCGGATGATCAGGTCGCTCTTAATCCTCCCAATCATTTCGTTATTTGTCTTTTTACGTTTATTTCTTTCGCAGTTGGCGGCCGACACAAAAAGCAACGGCTTTTGCCTGGACGTTATGCTTTTCTTCGGCCGGAAACCGGAATGGTCAGCCCAAAACGGCGGTTTCGTCAGTTACTTTGCCGTTGGGGAGACCAACGAGGTTAGACAGGACAAACCCGTCGATCGACACTCCGATTTTGGTTCCCTTTCTTAGATTTTGCGCGTTGTCCCCACAATGAATACTGCTGCCATCGTTTTTCGGTTCGATTTGATGTCCGATTTTCCTTTATTTATTAATTCAGAGAACCCGAAGTGCTAAACTTTACAAAATATTTGAACCATCGGACCGGAGATGGTCATTTTTTTGTGCTTTCATGTTCATTTTTCGGAATTTCCACTGGAGAGAGCGAAAGTGAAAGTTCGTTGGAATCGGACGACGAGGAGGAAGGGGAGGAGGGCGAATTTGGTGAGGAGGAAGAAGAGGGGGAAGGCGAACAGGAGGAGGAAGAGGAACAGAGAGAAGGCATTTAAGAGGGGAAAGGGAGAGATGAAAGTGGCGCGAACGGAAGCAAAAGATGCCAATGGGTGGGGCAACCGAAAGACAGAAGGCCATTGTCGGTTTTAACCTTCTTTATGTCCTTTCCATGTTACCTTTTGTTTTTCCCATCCGCTGCATTCATCCGTTTGATTGTCCGGTTAACTTTTGCTGATTTGCCTTCTTTTGCTAATTCTCGTGCGGCCCATAATCTCTTCCCATTGTCACTAAAACGCGGTTCACCACTTTTTTAGGCTTTCACCGAATTGTTTTGCTTAGGGCTTTCATATTGAGATTTTATTTCGTTTTGCGTTATCTATTTTTGTTTGTTTTTTTGTTTTTGATTTCGAAAAAGCCAATTATAATAATTTACAATATTAATAAGCGCATCGCACTTTGTCACTGTTTCATCTCATTCCTCAGAATTACCCTGTTCCGAATCTGAAATCAAACATTAATCATTCGTTTTCTTGACTGATTGCACTTCTTTTCCCGCTTTAAATTTTTCTACTTTCTCCTATTCCCTAATTAGTAAAAAATGTCGCAACATTGGCTCTTATTTAAAAAAAAAAATACACCGGTAGAATTGTTCGTTAATGAATTTTGATTTGTTTTGATAAAGAATAGTTAAAACACGTTAACATGGTTTTTCTCCGGTCTACCTCAGTTCGGCCCCCACAGTTCGGCCCTCACGGTTCGGCCCTCACGATTCGGCCCCCACGGTTCGGCCCCAGCATGTTTTTCCACTACAACTTTCTATAACTTTTTTCTTTGTCAACCAAATCCAACATTGTTGGTATCATTTGAAAGCTTAAGGTGTTTAGAAGCTTTTCTAAGCAATTGCTGGCAAAAGTTATGGGTCCTCAAAACCTCAAAAAATGACCTTGATAAAAAATTGTAATGGGTCGATTCCTCTTGGTTTATAATTGCCAGGAATCTATTTCTAAGGGCGCGCAGCGCCCGCCTTGGCGAGCATGCGAAGACGGAGCAAGTAGTGGGGCGAGACGGAGGGCGGAGGAAAAAGTCTGACGAGCGCCACAGGCGGTTGACTGCGGGGGCCCGAAGGGCCCCCGCAGTCAACCGCCTGCGGATTACGCGCGGACTTCTTCCGTAGCCCGTAGTCTCGCCCCACCTACTGGCCGCCGTAGTCGAGTGTGCGGTGTTATGGCCAAAATACACTCACCAATTAACTTTTAATTTGTATAATTAATTCCATTACAATTTTTTATCAGGGTCATTTTTGAAGTTTTGAGAACCCATAACTTTTTTTCAATTTTATTTTTGATCAAAAATTCTTTCGTATTCATCCTTTACATGCCGAGAGGAAGCGATAGACATCAATTTTGTTGCATTTTATGCGTTTTAAGGCTTTAGACGGTTCAGTCCCACAGCCATTTTTCCACTTCAGTCCCGGGCCCATAACTCGGCCCAAAGTGGTTTCCGCCAAAAAATTCTTTCGGATTCGTACATTACAGACCGAGAGGCGTCGAATGATATATCATTCGTCGGATTTGGTGAGGTACTAGTATTCTTCAATTTTTCCTAAATAGGGCTATAAATTATATGCTTTTGCATATTTTTTCAGGCATATGCTAAGAAGAAAGGGGCTCAAAAATAGCCTTTCTACGTTAAAATTTTTTGATTTGGTGAAGGTTTTTAGTGCATATAAAAGCATATTTTGGGGGGTTTTCGAGAATAAATGCATATTTTGCCATGTTTGCGTTTTTAGAGCATATTTCGGTCATTTTTGGCAAATTTCATAAGAAAAATGCAGTAAAAACGAAAAATACACCCCTAAGGATCGACTTTTTGGGAATTAAAAAAATATACCCTTGAAAATCGAAAAAGTTTGAAAAAATTTTTTTGAAATAAATGATACAAACAAAGTAATTTTATTTTAGCATAAAATAAAAATTCAAAAAAAAAAAAAAATTCAAAATTGCATATATAAAGTTTGAAATTAAAATTTTTGCAATTGTCTAAAAAAGCACCTTAGCGATTGTTTTGGAGTTTTTAAAGTCAATTCTGAATTTTTACACAATTTTTGGCAGTTTTTAAGGCATATTTTAGTGCATATTTGGGCATTTTTCGGGTTTTTAGGGCATATTTGAAGGATTTTTAGTGCATATTTTATGCGCATATTTGGCATTTTTTAGTGCATATAATTTATAGCCCTAATTATAAATTTGAGAATGAGATAAATTAGTTTTTGAATTTAAAAAAATTATTTTAATTTTAAAGATACTCATACTGTAATAGGCGCAAAAACCCTGGCCTTAAAACAAAAATGTTTTCTAACGCCGAAATGGAACTTAAATCTGGCATTTATGTTTTACTCGTCGTTCATTGTTAAAATTGAATACATACAAAAGCAAAGAAATGGGGTAAAATTGAGAGGAGGAAAACAAAATGTTAATGAATGAGAAGGGAAAAGAGCAATTGATAAGGAAAGACTAAAGGGACGAAAATGAGCAGCAGAGGCATTGGACGACGAAATTTTGACGAAGCGATTGGACGGGGGGGGGGAAGACGAGAGGGCGGAAAGTGCGCGAATTCTCCGTTTTTTGCCCTTTAAGTAGCGATGAATCACTCGCCTCCCCCCCCCCGCCCAAACTTTTTACATTTCAATCAAATGGCCCCTTTCACATTTTCCTTCCTTGCCCATCAATCATTCATTCCCCGCTGTACTTTTATTGAATATTTGATTCGTTACGCATCGAATGAACGGCAATTTGTGCCCTCGGAGTCAGTCTGTGTCTTCCGATGGAATTGTCCAAAGTTTCCCGGCGACTTCCTGCCGCGTCAATCCCTTCGTCCATTTATCCAATCCATCAGCACAAAAAAAGCATTTCGGGAGGAATTAAACACAGCCAAAGTCAGCAATGGGAACCAACGATCGGTGGAAGAGAAACGAACGAAATGACGGCGAGCGGCGGGGGAGAGACATTCGTAGTGCGAAGAAAGTCGCCGGGGGTTAGTCGCGAGGGGACGGGAGAGAGAAAGAGACATACCCTATTCAGTACCGCGACCTTTTCCAACGTCGGGTCCGTCAGCCGCCTTCCTACGCTTGGATTGAAAGAGTGTTTCAGCGTAGGGATTGCATCAAATTCATTCCCGTCGGCGATCACTCTGATCGGTCTGTGCCGTCCTTCCGCTGGCGGTTCCCTTGGCCTTTCCTTGGCTTTTCCTTTGGCTTTTCCTTTCTCTTGTAGCATTTCATTGCCTTCAGTTGCCATTGCGGACGTGTCAGTGCTTCCCATTCGCAATTGGCACTTTCGCGCTTTACCACTTCAATTGTCGTTCGTCGCGGAACTGACGGGGACCGCTCAGCGGAGAAAGGCCCAAACGAAGAAAGGGCCCGTTGGACTATTGGCGGATGCACCGCACCAAACCCAACGGATGCGTACGGAGTCATTCAATTTCAGGTGATTGGGCAAAGATGTTTTTTGCTTTTTGAAGGGCCATTCGAACGAATGCCAAATGAATGAATGAGCAAATCAAATGCCGTGGAAAGAATGCCTTTGGCAAGTGAACAGTCCCTTCTCCGATTAGGGGGGTCCTCACGTGCACAAAGCGCGTTATGTGCGCTTGTCCTTTGACTCTGAGCCTGCCGATGTGTTCCGTCTTTTGGTGCGCGAGTGGGGACTGAGTATGCCGCGGTTGGTCATCACAGTTCACGGAGGGATGGCCGACTTCGAGTGGGACTTTGCCGGCCAATTGCTTTTCGGGACTTTTAAAATTGTCAGAGTACCCGAGAGAGTTGGCAAAGTGTTCCGCGAAGGATTGCTCAAAGCGGCAGAAACAACGGGCGCGTGGGTGCTCACCGCTGGGGTTTTTGGGTTTGTCCGTCCAAATGGACAGGCCTTTTCAGGTGGACTCGGGCGTAGTCAAACACATTGGGCGTGCCCTCGACGAGGCGGGCATTTCGGCGAGGTTCGCTCCCATTGAACGGTCGCTTCAGACAAAGTTCGCATTCGTTCAGAATGCGTTCGCGGATTGTCACCGTTGGCATTGCTCCGTGGGGGCTTCTTCAGCACCGCGAGCGCCTCCTCGGCCGAAATGTCCAAGTGCCGTACGACAGACATTCGTCCGGCAGTCCGTCCTCCTCCGCCTCTGCCCGGCGTGGTTCGTCCGGCGGCCTTGTGCTTAACGACCGCCACTCGTACTTTCTGTTGGCGGACAATGGCACCGTCGGCCGTTACGGGGCGGACATCGTTTTACGCAGACGGCTTGAGGAATTTTTGGCCAGCAGAGCGGCGAAGGAAGCGCACGACGGGCGAGGAGGCACGGACAGAGGCGGCAGAAGCAATCGAATTCCGATCGTTAGCGTTGTTTTGGAAGGCGGACTTTGCACGCTGAATTTGATCCATCGTCACCTCACGGGGTGGGCCAAAAGTGGAAGAAGCTTGAATTAGCCAGCAGTGATTGTCCAAGACAATCCCCGGATTTGACAGAGCAACCCAACACTTGGCCAAAACAATTCTGAATTTACTTGGGCAAGCTCTTATTGGCCAATACCATAATTGGCCATAAACAAAATGAATTGGCTGAACCTCACGGGGTGGGCCAAAAAACTGCGCAAAAAGTGGCCATTTTTCATTCAGATGGTCATTATATATATTCGTATTTGTTCCTTAATGAGCTCTGCTTAATGAATGAGTGTGGTGTTTGTCGTTGCAGCACTCCGTCCGTTCCGGTGATAATTTGTGAGGGCAGTGGCCGCGTTTCGGACATTTTGTCATTTGCGGCGCGACATTTGACCGACCAAAAGTACAGAACAAAAGTACACTTTGAAATGGCCAATCCAATGAGTATTTTATCATAGAATTTTGCCGGCTCAACTCCGTCCCCATTTGTTGTGCCAAATGCGGCAATTGAGCTGCAACTCGGCACCACTTGAGCAAATGCTTTCCAGCGATGCCATTCTCGACCGCCTCGTCCAATGCGCTCAATACCGGGACGGATTGGTTCGCAGTTTGCCCAATTCCGCTCCTTTACCTTCCTAATAGCTGACCATATTTTGCCTTCATAACAACGCCGAAACTCCTCCAATTCCAACCCAAATGGACCATGCCATTCTCCGTGCCCTTCTCCAGGCAATTCCTTTCAGGATTTGGCATTTCTCATTTTCATGCCATTGTTTTTTTTGAATTTTTCAAGGCCCAAAATCTGTCCCCGGTCGATCAGCTGTTAATGACGCTCGTCTGGGGCCGTGAGGACATCGCCCGCGCTGAAATATTTGGGCGGGGTCAAAACGGCAATGGCGGCGTTCGCTCGCTGCCAATGGGCGCCGCTTCGCTGGCCAAACCGATGATGGAGGCATTGCTGATGAGTCGGGTGGAATTTGTGAAGCTCTTTTTGGAGCAGGGACTGTCGCTGAAACGGTTTTTGACCTTCGACCGCTTGGAGCGGTTGTATAACGCGGTAAAATGAGGAGGAAAAGCAAAGGGCGAAAAGAACGGACATTGTGTGAAGGAACCGGCGAAGGACGCGCCGCGCAAAAGCGGACGGAGAGGCGCGGAACGTCGGCGACGCGGCGAGCGCGGGACGAAGCGGACAGTGGTCACTCTGCCGGAAATTGGAGCCATCATCGAACGGTATGGGGCAGCACAGCAACAGACGTACGAAACAAGCGGAGAGAGTGCCGTCTGCCTCCCCCCCCCCCCTCAGACTCATGGGAAACGCTTACCGTTCCGCCTACACAACGCGCGAGTTTAAAATGTGTTATGAAAGGGCCAAATTCGGTGGAAATCAATCGCTGCGGAAAGGCGCCACGAGAAATTTCAGCTCATTGAACCTTTGTTTGGAGGCGATTGGCGACCCGACGGAGGAGAGGGAACAGCGAGCGAAGGCGATTGAGTCCCTTAAGAAAGGTGCAAATTGCGAATTCATTCAGAGAAAGTGCGCTTTGACCACCCCAGCGGAGAGAAAGGGAAAAAGCGAACGGACGGACGAAGCGACGGCGAACGGCGGCGACGACGCGCCGTACGGACGGAAACGGACGCGGGACTTTGACTTTCCCTTCAACGAATTGATGCTTTGGGCTGTGCTGACGCGTCGACACGAAGTGAACTTGCAAATGGGTGTCACCTGCTGATCATTTGCACCGACAGATGGCCAAATTCTTTTGGCAGTACGGCGAAGAGCCAATGGCAAAAGCATTGGTGGCCATTCGCTTGTACAAATGCATGAGCCGCGAAGCAGCGCACGACTACACGGAAGTGGAAGTCAGCAACCAACTCAGAGAGTGTGCCAACGCGGTCAGTGGTCGGACAAAGCGACATACTTTTGGGAAATGGGCGGGCAATGGGGTTAATTTCAGGGACAAATTGGGGATGGCTTTTGTAAGGGGGTGAGGTGGTTGATTTTAAAAATTCAAAATGCAAAGGGGAGGATGGTATTTGTCGCATTCGCTTTTCGTCCCTTTCGCTTTTCGTTTCGCTTTTCCTTTGCGTCGTGCCAATGCGCTGCTTCTTCTTCTTCTTCCTCCTCCTTCTTCAGTTCCGCGATTGGTCCCTGGAGTTGCTCCACAACTGTCATCAGCAGGACTCTCAGCTGACCATGCGCCTTCTGACGGCCGAACTGCCCAATTGGGGCCATCGCACTTGCCTTTCGCTGGCGGTCATCGCCAACAACAAACGCTTCTTGGCCCATCCGTGCTGCCAAATTCTTTTGGCCGAACTTTGGCACGGCGGACTTCGCTTCAGAAGGTGCGCATTGCAATTGCACGTGTAAAGGCACCAATCGCAATTTGTTCAGCCAATCAAACTTCAAAGTTGTGCTTGGCATTCTGTTCCCACCAAGGTAATTAATTAATTAATTAATTGTCTCATTTCGCCCAATCACTCGTCTAATGAGTGTCTGTTTATTGGTCACTTTCATTTGCTCATTGCCGCAGCATTCTCTTACTCGACTTCAAAACAAATTCGTTTGACAACTTCAATTCAAATGCCGACACTTCATTTGAAGAAGAGGAAGAAGTTTATGAAGAGGAGGAAAGCATTAGTAACGACGAAAAAGAGGAGGGAACAGAGGGCGAAGGAAGGCGAAAACAGCGGGGGACAGAGGCGACGATGGCAAAACGGACAAAAAGCCAATTTGGCAAAATGTCAGAAATGAGCGAAGAGGGAGAGGAAGAGCAGCTGATAGAGGAGGAACGAAGGAGGAGGGCGGGGGAGCGGCAGCAACAATTCGTGCGGTGTCAATGTTTGGGAAATGGCAGAGAAACGCAATTGCCAACGGCGGATGTACGGGAAAAGGCGGGGATAATGGGGACAGACAAATGGGGACGGGAGGGCACGGGACCCATCCCTGGCACGAACCCTGTGTACACGCCCCCCCCCCCTCCCTGGGTACGTCCATGGTGTATGGGATGCAATAAAAACGAGACAGACGACAATGCTTTTTTGCGATAGCCCGGTTGGTGCCGTTCATTTTCATGCCGAATGCCCCTCCTCCGCCTCCGGGTACTCTGTCGGCCGTCCTCTCAGATCTGCCGCCTTTTGTCCAAATTTGTGCTTTTCTATTGCGCCCCGATCACTTCCTTCTGGACTTGGTCCATCTCTTACGCCACTTTCATGCTTGCTCTGATCTTCGTCCTGCTGATCGAATTCCCCAGCGAAGTGTCCCCCGTCGAATGGTTTCTGTTCGTTTACGTCCTTTCCTTCGCCATGGAACACTTCCGCAAGGTTTCGTCTGTCCCTTTCCCCCTTTTCCGAAATGTTTCTTCTAACCCTTTCAGCTTTTCGTGCTCGAGTCGTCCTCTCTGATCGAGAAGCTCAGTGTGTTCTACAGCAGATACTGGAACATTCTGACCACTGTTGCCGTCCTCTCCTTTTTCGTCGGCTTTCTCTTCCGTCTCAATCCCTCCACCGTCCACACTCTCTCGCGCACTGTCCTTGCCTCTAACTCTGTGCTTTGGCACATGAAACTGTTTGATTTTCTCAGTGTTCACCCGCGCATCGGACCTTACATTACAATGGCTGGCAAAATGGTAAAATTGGCGCAAATTCAAATTATTCGAAACCTTTTAAAGGTGTTGGCGATGAGTTACATCATTGTCCTTCTAATGGTCGGTCAATTAATTGGGACCATTTGTTTAATTATGCTTCGCTTTTTTGTAATTGCTCTTCCCTTCTCCACAGGTTACTTTGATGGCCTTTGGCGTTGGTTTGTTTTTTGATCATTTCTCTCCTCTCTCTGATCATTTCTTTCTCTGATCTTCCCTTTCCCTCCCTTTGCTTTTATCTCGCCAATCGATCACTTTTCCGCATGAGAAATGGGCTTGGATTTTGGTGCGTAACATTTTCTACAAGCCTTATTTTATGCTTTACGGAGAGGTCATTTTGGGAAAGGAATTTAATGTTAAAGAGAAATTGCTGGGAAAGGTTTACGCGGGAGAGATTGACACGTGCGGAGACGAGGGCACCAATTGCGTGCCGGGGGGATGGATTCCGCCCGTTCTGATGACCATCTTTTTGCTGGTGGCCAACATCCTGCTGATCAACATGCTTATCGCCATATTCAAGTCAGTCCTTCGTTTGGCTGCTCATTTGCTTTGAGTCTTTTTCCCGACGGCACTTCTCGGCACTCCCTCCCTCCTCCGCCCCACCCTTGAAAATTTTTTGAAAATCGTCCGGAATATTTTTGTTTTCTGTTTGCCCTTTTTCACCGTTTCCCCCCCTCCCTTATTGTTGAAGCAACATTTTCAATGTGACCAACGCAATGTCCCAGCAAGTGTGGATGTTCCAGCGCTATGAGCAGGTTAGCACCTTTAATTCCTCCCCCATTAATTAATTAATGCTTTCCCCGTCCTCCCGTTTGAGGTCTTGGAGTATAAATCCACGCCCATTTTGCCTCCTCCGGTCACTCCTCTCGCTCATCTTTTAATGTTTGTCCGTCGCTTCTTCAAAGTTAGCATGTCAATTAATTTGGCATTCATTACCTTCCGAATAGACAAAACATCGTCCGTCGTTTCCCTTTTATTTGTCAAACCATCGCGGGGCAAAATCAGTCCAACAAGAGGGATCATTTGCATTGAGTGAGTTGGCAAAACCCAAAAGTCAGTCGGGGGGGGGGGGGGGCAATGGGACTGATCTGATCGATCGGGGAGGGAAAATTGGGAATTATTTGGAAATATTCGACAGAAATGCAATTGCCAACGGAAGAATTGGGAGAACTGCAGGACTTTGAGGTGAGAAATTGGAAACGGAAGTGGGAAAAAGGAATTGGAAAAGGAGGACTGTATGGACGACCTGTCGAGACGGAAAATGCGAAACATTCGGACGAATTTAACGGACAATGGGAAAAAATGGGGAGGGAAGAGGAAAGACAACGCAACGAGCAGCAGCAGAACAATTGGAAGTGTTGCTGCTGTTGTTGTGGGGGAGGGCGAAAAAGCGATCATAGAGAGAGAGACATTCCGAGAGACAGAGAAAAGGGACAGACGGAGAGAGAAGGACCAGCAGAAGAGGGAGAGGAAGCGGAGGCAAGTCGGGGAAAGAGGAGGAACTTAGAAAGAGAGAGAATAGAAGGGATGATCAGAGTGAGAGATAGGAAGGAGGTGGGTGATCACTGATCAGATAGAAAAAGGGGAAAGGTGAGAGAGAGAGAGAAATGGTCATCTGAGAAGGATAGAGATGATCAGAGGGAGAGAGAGAGGCGGGGAGGGGGTGCGAAGGTGATCAGAGAAGGGCAAAAAGGGAATTACGCAAAAATTCATTGGACAATTTTCAACTTTGAAGAAAACATTGTCGCGTCCTATTCAAGCAGTGGCAGAACCGCATTCACTTAATGATGTTGAATCGGATTCTGTTTTTGGCGGTGCCCCACAGGCAGCACTTTCGCCCCCCTCCAAAGATTCGATGAAAGTAAAAACAGACAATTTGCCAATCCTTAAAAAACCGTCTTCCTAAGCCCGTCGATAACACCGGCAGACGCCAACTTCGAGTGGCACCAATGCCAATTATGACACACCCACGGAATTCATCGTCAATTCTCGTTGACGACATCGACCAAATGTTATTGGCAATGTTAAGCAGCCAATGGGGAAAACGGACAAAGGCAATGGACAGAGAAAGAGACGAGGGAAGGACAGAGAAACAAAACCGGCAATTCGAAGATGATGGGACAGATAATGAACTTTAAACATGGATTAACGGTAATATATATTACGCTTAACTATGTAAAAACGACAAAAAAAAAGAAGTAAAAACTGATTATTTGTAAAAAATAAATACAATAAATAGAGAAATTGTAAAATGAAGATTATTAGTGAATAAAGGTAATCGTCTTACAAAGGAAAAAACAGGAGAAAAAATGAGAAGAGAACAGCACAAATAAAACAAAGCAGTGTTCGTACATATTCGAAATGGAAAAGGAGCAAAGTGCAAGAGATTATTTTAAAAACCTGAATTAGCTTGGATTGTCATGAGTTAGAAAAGCTTGCGAACACTGAGTAAAGGCAAAAGAAAATTGAGCCATTCATTCGAAAACATAAAAATAAAGACAGAAATCTCTCTCTCTCTCTCGCATCAGTGGAACCCATTCTCGAGGTTGGCCCACGCGGCCATCACTTCGCGATTCCCTTCTCCGTTCTCAACTCCCCCGACCATTTGTTCTTCCACTCGAAAGTTCCCATTGAGCAAAGAAGTGACGCCAAACACTCCGGCCCATCTCTGCGGCGACGAATTGTAACTGCTCGGCTGATAATTGGCGCTACCAAAGAAAGGATTCAGTGGACATCCGTCCCTTTTCAAAGGGCCGCCCACCTTTGGTTCGAATGTCGAATTCGACAGCTCATCGCTCTGTCCGTTCGGATTAAACTGCGGAAAAAAGTGCACTCTTTGGGCAGCCATTCGCTGGCTCTGTTCGGTGGCTTTATACTCTCCAGGGTCAGCTGCATGCAAAGCGGCACAATTCGGCTGTGTTCCCGATGCATTCTGAGCACGCCCGAGAGAGGCACAATTTCACTCCCACCGATGTCAATGTAACGCTAAAATGGTGGCATTTAAATCGCCGGCAGTTTTTGGGATTTGTTCGTCAAAATTTTGAAAAAATTCTCGAATCAAGGGTCTTTATTTAATTTAACGCCTAAAATCCCAATTTACTCAATTCAAAAAGAACGCACAATGCGACAAAATTCGTTGGCAAATTCTGAAGTGCTGTTTAGATTCCGAATGCTAAGAATCTGAATGCGGCGGAATGTCGCGCCCTCTCTTCCGATGAAAATTCTTTTATTGCTCTCGATAATTGCGAACACCGGACCCTTTCTGAGTTGAGAAGCAATTTTGCTGGGCTCAAAATGGAGACGGTTTTCAGGCTTCCCGTAAAATCTAAGAGAATCCCTTTAAAATGGCAAATCCGTTATTTTTCAACCCATCCAATTTGTCCGCCAGCGCTATTTGACTCTCGAACAATGCTCTGATTGGGTCGCTATTACGCATGCCACCGGATGAGCCATTGTTCGTTTCATTTGTAAGCGGGAAGCCGTAGAATTCGTGAGGAGATTTCTGAATTAATTTTGAAGGAATGCAATGGGAAAAGCACTTGCCAAAGAATTCCAATCGATGCAAATTTGGATCATTCCCGACTCTTTCTCATTAAAGCAATTTTCGACAAGCCATTTCTTTGTAATGGGTGGCACTTGCGCATGGATTTCGTCCGATGTTTCTTCGTCTGATTTTGCTTGGGTAACTTTTGTCTCGATTGTGCCTTCATCCTTCAAAGATTCTGGCGGGAAAGACTTGCGCCATTCGGGGGTAGATGAAAGTTCGTCATTCTAAAATGTTGCATAATTTGGACAGTGTCTTGTTTCGCACCTTTGGCTGTCCCAGTTTCTGTCGCATCAGTCGAAGCTGTCGTGCCTCGAACATTGCACGACGAATGGTCGGTTCCTCCGACGCGAGGGAAACAAGCATCAAAAGGTGGGCAATGGACTCAGACCGATCATTTCTTTCGTTCGTTTGGCCTTCCGAAGATTTTAAGCCAAAAACATCCGCCTGTAAGCATCAATCAGCTTCCATTTTAGTGAAAATGACTGAATTTGTTACCCTGACGTGGTCATAATAATTGTTGGCCGAAGCAATGCGCTGATTGCCCATGGCGGGGATTACGTTAAAACGCGGGAACTGCTTCAAAATGCGGACCAACTCCTCCCTTTCGTAACAAATTATACATTCATAGTATTGAATAAGACGGTCAAAAACCTGCTTGGCTCGGCCATTTTCGATGTTTTGAACAACGCTATCGGAAATGCTTGCCAAGGGTGGGAGAAGAAAAAGCGGTCCATCTGAGCCAAACAATCCTAATGAAGGGGAAAAGTGTGATTATTATAGAGGAGGGATTTTGGAAATCATGATCTTAAAATACACTAATTTTTGTCACTAAAAACGCACTTCGTACATCCAAGCGCCGTACCCCTCATCAATGAAATGGACGTAAACAATTTGCCAATTCGAGTCACAGCGGCACAACACGCGTCCCCTGGCGTATACATTCTCATTCAGAGGGGCCATCACGTATTGGTAATCTTTGTCAGATGCTGATCACAATTAGAAAATGGAAATGCAATTGCTAATGGGTCAATTGATGAGGAAACAAAGGTAAAACAAACAAATAATTTACCATTCGTCGACCCTTTCGGTTTTTAATTACAAATCCAATTTTATTGCAGAAAACCATTTGAAAATCGTTGACTAATTCGAGATAAATTATTAGTAGGGCTGCTAATTTTATGTAAGAAATATGTACAAAAACCGCCAAATATGTACTAAAATATGTAAAGAAAATTTTTTTTATGTTTATTTTTTTGGAAAAAATTTTTCGTAAAAAGTGAACTAATCACAAAATGCCATAAAAAGGACCAAAATAGGCTTAGAATCACTTTTTAGCATTTTAAAAATTAATTTTTGATACCTGATTTTTGGAAAAAACGATTTTTTAGGGGTACATTTTCAAAAAAAATGTAATATGTAGAAAATCCCGAAATATGTAAATAAAAGTCCCAACTTTTGTTCGCTAACACAAAAAAGAAAGTGTTTTTCAGAGAAGCCAGGAAAAAAAAAATGTATTTAGATAAAATTAGCAGCCCTAATTATTAGGCTAGGTCTATTCTTGAACTTAACCAAGGAATACCAATAAAAACTCACTTTCGACTGTTTTAGTACGGTCCAATTTCTTTAATTGTTCTCTAAACATCACAGAAACAACAAATGATGGAATAAATCATCCCAATTTCACCTGCCAAGTTGAAGTTGATCAGTGATGTGATTAAAGAGTTTGAACCAAATGCAATTTGCCGAGGCGACGTGCGAAAGAACGCAAATCGCCGGAGTGTTCAGCGCAATGCGATGGATCTGAAAAAAGGAAGAAAAAGTGAAATGACACGGCAATCCCTTCAACAACCTTATCATGGTCCAAGATCAATTCCTTTTGTCGGTTTTTACTTTCAGTTAAAATCGGAGAAATCGGACGAGTGCAAAAAGCCATTTGAAAAAGAAAGCTGCTTAAAGACAGAAACACAAACATAAATAACCATAAAAGAATATGCACAATAAAAAAGGCCGAATGAACGATAAATTAAAATAATTTTGATTAAATAAAAAATAGTTTTTAATGAAAGGTAAATATTTTAACAAAGCATTTCATTTGCTATTCTTATTTAATTCTCTTTCAAGCTTCTGACGGTCCAATTGTTCAATAATGTCTACGATTTTCTTGCACAATTCCATGTAATTTTCCCAATCAGACAAATTAAACAACTAAATGTCCAATTTTGTGTTTAATTTTTCACTGATAGACATACTCTTGGCTTGACATCGGTAAGTTGAGCCAAAACATTGTAGGCAAAGCGCACATTTAGGATAAGATTTGATGAGATCATATCTTCAGCAACTCGCTTAAGAAGAGGCCAACAAAACTCCATAGGTTTTCTCTAAAATAAGAATAAATTTGGCAAAAAATCCATAGAGCCAAGACATGCCATTGGATATTACTATACTTGAAGTTTTGCATTTATCTGCCTCAATTCGCTGCAATTTTTTTTTCTCGAAAATTCATCTTTGTTTTTTTGATTTTTTGGGATAAATTCTGTCAAAAAGTGGGGGATAGGTGCCAACCGGAGTATTGCTCAAAATAACATTGAAATGACCTCTTTCATCGTCTTCAGAATCTCTCCAATTAATGGGGTGTTCGCTGCAAATAAACGGGGGACGTAAATTTTGTAAATGACATAAAATGCATCCAATGGGAGCTGTGCCAATTTTAAATGCAAGAAAATTGCGTAGAATCTGACAAATGAAAAACATTTTCGGTCAAATGATTCTCGACGGTTCCCAATCGACCTCTGCTCGTTATCATAGCACTCGAAAAAGACTTTGTTGTGTTCGGATCTGTAAATTTTAACCAGACGATCCATCTGTAATTCGTTGTTCAGTATGCGCGCCATTGAAATGGCATTTCGGTAGAAAATTGCATCATCATCCCCAACACGTTCAATCGGTTCAGAGCGCGAAAGTTTGTCCTCCAATCGTGTCAAAATCTCATTAAGCAGAGCATCCAAAATCAGCTTGGAGAGTTTGTTGCGGTCAGTTTTAATATGAAAAAAAAATACTTTTGATGGTGCCAATTTCAAAGTGTGGGAAAATGTCGCCAAAGTCGGTTCAATTCCAAGCGAACGCATTTCATGGACTAAATCAGACGCGGTTTTCCACAGGTGTTCATTATCGTAAGATTCTTCAGTCGAAGGTCCATTTATTATTCTGACAGACGTTACAGCTGCCATTTCTTCCGTCCCATAGTCAAATGAATTTGCTCCCTTTTCTTTGGTTTGCTGTTCAAAATAATGAAACAATAAATAAAATTATTGCTACCAGAAGGGATGACAAAGCGGCATTGAACGTTTTAACCGATGGGCGCACTCCGAGGCGAGACATTTCATGCAGCCAATGAGTCACGTCGAAAGAGGCCGAACTGTCGAAGGGAATTTGAGCCGAAAGCAGCGAATTGAACACTTCCTCGAAGGGGATTAAGCCAATGGAAGTCATCTCCTGAGACATAACAAATGGAAACGACCGTTATGATAAATTCCAAAATGAATTCGAAAAACACCGAGTAAAGTTCGCGAGCCCTGCCAACGGAATATTCTCCAGGGAATTTGCATAAGGCACAGATTAAAGTTGAAAAGGACTCGTCCGTCTTTGGCAATTCAGAAAACAGATTTTCAGCAATACCTCCCTAAATTAAATGCCAAATCAACCCATGAAAAGCAAATACAAATGCCCACCTCCTTCCACGTTGTTTCTTTGTTTTCTTTATTGGAATAAAAAAAACGGATGGAGTGCCATTCCTCAAATTCTGTCAATGGAAAATTGTCTTCGCTATAATAACAGAGCAAACGAAAGAAGTCTAACTGAAAAACAATGTTTTTAATTCCCGTTTAAAAAATGTTCACAAATAAATGAATTACCTTAATTGATTGGGAGATGTGAACTTCCTCATCGACAATCCTTTGATAAAGCTTTATAGCATCAGACACTCGTCGGTCCATTATCATTTTTTGTAAATTTTCCTCGTTCGGTTGTACCAAAGTGGGATCCAATGGTTTCTGCGGTCTGAAAGCCTTCAATTCGGGAACATCACGGTCGAGCATAAATAATGTTGGCCATTCCTCAACAATTTTGCGAGCAGTTCGGCGACCAAGCTCCTCAAATTTGAAAGCATCATTTGTAATTAATTTGATATATCTAAAATAAAATATGCCTTTGACATCAGATAGAGTCGTTTGTCTCTAAAACCAGTTGGAATCATTATCGGATCATCGACTAGTCCAAAGTGAACTGAGGTTTCATCTTCCTTAACAGTGCCTGCAAGTGCTTTTAGCAAATCAGTTGGCGAACGCTTAAATTAAAAAATAGAATCAAAAAAATAAATAAATAAAACTTGAATTGGTTTAGGAATTGCAAAAGGAACACGTTTAACATCAGCAAGAGCACTGTTGAAACGAAAAATTCGAACCAAGGGACCAAAATTTATGCTCAGTAATTTTGGAGATTCCATCACTATCCAAGCAAAGAGAATTTCAAATTCTGCAAGTTGAGAAAAACTTTTTTTTTTTAAACAAACATACTATGTCTATATAGATAATATGGTTGGACGGATCCGGACCCAAGTACAGGCGGTACTTATCTAGTTTACAAGCCCAATTTTCGTGCTGGGGGGTCATAGGGAGGGGGGGGACGACAATTTTACGAACGGGGTCCTGCCAGAATCGACGAGCTTTTTTTTTCTCCGATTTTTGCGATTTTGAGCATTTTTTAATGAAAATTAGGATTTTTGTGGTCCTGCGATGCCGATAGGCGTTGCCGGGGAAATTTTTTTTGATAATTTAAAGAAATTTGTTTAAAAAATAGTTGAATTTCCAGTAATTTTTCTTTTGTTCACTCGTTTCAGATTCAATTTCTAACGATTTAAGTAAAAATGAAAACATGAAAATGAGTAATTTTAATTATTATTGCATCATTTGATTTTTTTTTTAATCCTCATGAATAATTAATTGATTAACTGTCCATTAATTGATTAACAGGCCAGTGTTTACCTAATTTTTATCTAATATAATGGGGTGTTTTTTATTGTCTTCTCGCCCATTTAGCCTGTTTCCTTTCCACTTCATGTCGTGCGTGCTTTACCACTTTGGTCATATTTCTTCTCGACCACTGCTCATTCGAACCAGCAGATAAGCAACAATTCCGTGGGTAATCCTGTACTTTATTGGTCCCTAAAAAAAAAGAAAAAAATATAGGGTTTTATGCGATTCTGAGTAGTACCCGAAGGTTTTCGGGGGCGCTGATCACGAATATGACATCCATTTCGACCTATTTCGAACCCCGAACCCGAATTCGAACCTTTTTTATAAAATATTTTTAAAAAATTGTTAAAAACGCCTTTCCTATGGTTTTTCGGTGTCGCTAATCATGAATCTAACTTCACTTTTGCTCTATGCCGAACCCCGGATCTGAATTCGAACAAAAGGAGAAAATTAATTTTTCGCCAAAATTCACTTTTATTGTCCCAAATCCATTCAAATGGACGGAATATAATAGAAGATAAAGATTCACGACCATTTAGTGCATTTGATCGGTTTTGGCCAATACATATGAATTTTGGTGAAAAAATAATTTTCGACTTTTGTTCGAATTCGGGTTCGGGGTTCGAAATAGGTCGAAATGGATGTCATATTCGTGATCAGCGCCCTCGAAAACCCCCGAGTACTACTCAGAATCGTATAAAACCCTCTATTTTTTTCTTTTTTTTTAGGGACCAATAAAGTACAGGATTACCATTCCGTGTCTCTCTCTCTCTCTATGCGTTGGCCGATTGTTCTTTCAATTTTTCTTATGGGTATCTATCGGACGGAATCCATCCTCCATGACCATTTAAAGATCAGTAAAGACTTGCCGGTCGAATGTCCAAAGGAATTGTCTGTTTCGATAGGCCATGAAGTTCCACTCGTCTTATCATCCAAGTTTGTCTTTCTTTTAATTTGAACAATTCCATTGTTTTGAATTTATATTTTTCAGGAAAAGATTTGAGTACAATTTGAACTTGGTTCTGAACACAAGTTGGACCGTGCTAAAACTGAAACCCGAACGAATTACTCTGAAAAAAGAAAAGGACTCTCAAGTGCAAGTGAATGTCACCGGTCTGTCCCTGTCCAGCCGAACTTATATTGAACTCCAAAATTGTTCATTGGTTTTTGACAATGGGTCATTTGCTGACATTTGCCCTTTTGAGTGAGTTTATCATTAACATTAGCATTCTTTTCCTAATGATGTCAATTTCTTTCAGTCCAATTGATTTCTTTATCCCTGTCACCGTGGTCAGAAGTAAAACGATCTCCGTTTTGGTCATTCTCTCCGGATGGATTTATTTCGTTGCGTGAGTCCCTTTCCCATTGGCCAATTGTCCGCTTCTCTTCAGGTGGAGTATTTCCTTCTATCCGCAGATTATTCTCAACTTCCAGCGAAAGAGGTGGTGTTTGTTTCGGTTTTTTGAATTTCTTTATTTATTTTTCAGTGTCATTGGTCTTAACTTCGATTTTTTGCTGCTGAATGTCATTGGTTTTTCCTGTTACACTGTTTATAATGTGTTGCTTTATTTCGATCCGAATGTTCAGGTTTTGTCAAATCTTTGGCGTTTTATGTTTTAATCACAAAAACAGAGAATTTACATTGAACGGCATGGACAGCGCAGTCTGATCCCAGTCCTTATCAATGACGTTGTGTTCGCTTCCCATGCTTTGTTGGCATGCATCATAACGGGCGTTCAGTGCTTTTTCTATGAGGTGAAATGCTGACAGTGAACTTTGTTTTATTCGGATTAGTAAAGGTGTCTTTAATTTGACTTTAACTGCATTTCTAAGTGATCGGTTTTTCCCCTTTCACTCCAAAATGCCAATTGCTTCCGAATCATTTCCCTTTTAGCGATGCCACTCCATTGGAAAATAGGATTAAAATTCATCATAATTAAGCGTGGAAACCAGCGCATTTCGTACATTGGCCGTGCCTGGGCTTCCCTTCTACTCTGTTTCTCTTCGGTGTCTTTGGCGTTGGCGCTTTTCCGTGTTTTGAATTGGCTCGATTTCATCAATTACCTTTCTTACTCAAAAATGGCCGTCACTCTGAGCAAATATTTCCCTCAGGCTATTCTCAACTTTAAACGAAAAAGCACCGTGTGTCATTTTTTTTTTGTTGGTCACATAGTGTTTTCCCAAAGGTCGGTTGGAGCATTGGCAATGTTTTGTTGGACTTTTCCGGTGGTTTCATGGACATTTGTCAGATGTGTCTTCAGGCAACCAACACAAGTGCATTTCCTATTTTTTGTCCATTGATTATGTTACTATGAAGATGATTGGAGCGCTTTCACGGGAAACCCTGTGAAGTTTGGGCTTGGCCTCATTTCGGTGGGTCATTTTGTTGCCAACGAATGTTGTCTCCTCTATTCTTAAAATTGCAGATGCTTTTCGACATTCTCTTCATCATCCAGCACTACGTTCTCTACAATAAAAAGGTATTTTTGCCATTTTCAGTGTCTCACCGTTTCGCTTCGTTTCATGACGTCATCTCCTCCTCCTCTTCCAACAGAGTAGACAATTCCCACGCCAGTCACGGCAACGACTCTCCCACCGCCTCTCACTGCTGCGTCTCCCATGGATTACCACCCGCAAATTGTAAATGAATCGACGCCAATAATTTCGCATGGGACGGAGTGACTTTTTGACGGATTCAGCTGCCTGCTAAATTGTTAAATTCCACAGAAATAATTGCATTCTCTCTTTCAGTAATGTGCAATTTCTATTATCACAATTAATATGTTTGCATTTTCATTTTCCAATGTTTGCATTTTTTTCTTCCACGGTGTCATTTACTCGCTTCTCCCTTTTTTATTATATTCACACTTTTTAACCTTTGTGTATCATATGCTTTATATTTCTCGACTAATCATTTATATTGATTTTATCCCCGGTAATGAAGAAAAAATGGTAATAAATTTTATTTTTGTGTTGCTGTGGCAACCATCAAAAAACGCACTTAATTTTATAGTGAAGATTGGCTTTCAATAGATTGTACATAAGTAAATGTACCCACGAAAAGGGGAAATGGCAAGCCAAAAAGTATTCGTTGACGAACTCAATCAGATCCGATTAGTCGACCCAAGTGAGTCAATTGTCTGGTTTTGGTGTTGGTCGATTCGGTCTTCATTTTAGCTTTGATCGATTCAGCGGAGAAATTGGCGGGGGAGGGGAAAGAATTTGTTGGGCGATTTGACAATTTCCTCGAATCGGTTTCTAAACTGAGAGAAGCGATGGAAAAGGTAAATGCGATCTCTGCTTCCCGACCGGCGGAGCCAATAGGCACCGCTGGCTCCCAAAATTCCACTTAAAATTTTCATTATTTATTTGAAAAGGAGCAATTAAAAAATCAGTTTTCTGGGTTTTCAAGGGTGCTGATTACGAATCTAAACTCGGGTTTGCGCAATTCCGAACCTCGGACCTGAATTCGAACAAAAAGCTGAGAAATTTTTTTCCAAAAAATATGTTTAAACCGATTAAATTTTGACGCAAATTGCGCATTTTAATCCATTTAACAATTGTAGCATAGTTTTACATCAAAATAAATTGTGTTAAATGAATTAGAAGCTTTTACCCCAAAAAAAATCCATTCTTGAAAAAAGTTTTTTTCAACTTTTCGTTCGAATTCAGGTCTGAGGTTCGGAATTAGGCAAATCCGAGTTTAGATTCGTAATCAGTACCTTCGAAAACCCCTGAAACTGATTTTGAGCCCAAATTTAAAAAAAAAAAGTTAAAAATTAGGGACACCCATTCTGCAGGATTGTCGAAAATTTTAAAAAGACTATGTTACAAATAATAAATAATGACAATCCATGCTCTAATTAGTAGGAAAAACACTTTCTTTTTTGTGTTTGCGAACAAAAGTTGGGACTTTTATTTACATATTTTTACATATTTTCGGATTTTTCTACATATTACATATGTACATATTTTTATACATATTTTGGACTTTTTCGCATTTTTTTGTACATATTTTGCATTTTTTGAGAATTTTTAGGGAATTTTTTTATGAAATACCCCCAAAAATATCCATAATTTCGCAATTTTTTTCAAAAATTTTGAGAATTTATAGAAATTTTTTGCGAAAAGCAAAAATTTTTTTTTGAAAATGTGTCCCAAAAAATAGTTTTTTTTTCAAAAATGGAATACCAAAAATTAATTTTTAAATTAATAAAAAATAACTTTAAGCCTATTTAGGTCATTTTTATGGCAATTTGTGCCTATTTCACCCTTTAAAGAATTTTTTTCCAAAAAATCACCATTTAAAAAATTTTATTTACATATTTTAGTACATATTTCTGGATTTTTGTACATATTTCATACATGTTTCAGTGTTTTTTATACATATTTTATTTACATATTTCGCGATTTTTCTTACATAAATAAATGATCCCTACAAATAATAAATAAATGACAAATATTAAAATATTTTTGGTAAAATTGAAGAATACTAGTACCTCACCAAATTCGACGAATGATATATCATTCGACGCCTCTCGGTCTGTAAGGCACAAATCCGAAAGAATTTTTTGGCGGAAACCACTTTGGACGAGTTATGGGCCCAGGACTGAAGTGGCCAAATGGCTGTGGGACTGAACCGTACAAAGCCTTAAAACGCAATATTCGATTCCTCTTGTCAATTTTTCCCTCTTACAGATCGGACGTTTGACTGACCGCGAAAGACTGAAACTTTTGTCATTGAAAAATCAATTGGAAAATCAACGAGAGGACGCAGAAGAACTTCAGCAATTGAAGGTCAAAAACACACAAAAACAGCTTAATTCTGTCTCATTGTCAGTGACCGAAAGAAATTCACTAAAATTAAAATTAAAAAAGGTTAAAGTCCGTCCCATTTTTGTGTTTAATTTCCTAAGGTTCTGATTTATGAACGGCAGAAAGAATTGGAGAGACTTAAAGTGGAATTAGCACATATGAAAGCGATCGAAGCGCAACAGAACGAATATTTGATAATGTGCAAGAAAATTTGAAAGGATTGTGCGAATTGACACCTTTTTATTGTGCAGAGCTAATTAATTCGCTAATGTAAATTGACACAAATGTACAGAAAAGAACAATAAATTTTAGAGAGATGAAAAATCCAATGAAATAAGCTGTGCCCCGTCGGTGTCGGACAATTTGTTCATAGTGGACAATCCGTCAGTAAATTTATTTTTGTGTCAAAGATTAATTTGCGAAAATATTTGTTCAAATTAAATTCCAAGGAAATATTTTAATTTTAAAAAATTGTAACGATTTTTTTACAATATTTGAACATTTTTATTAATAATTTTGACCGGGAATTCGCTGCGCCATTAGAAACAACGACTCC
Organism: Heterodera schachtii; assembly: GCA_023374025.1. Classification (NCBI taxonomy): domain Eukaryota; kingdom Metazoa; phylum Nematoda; class Chromadorea; order Rhabditida; family Heteroderidae; genus Heterodera; species Heterodera schachtii. The sequence goes on along the minus strand of SIJG01000001.1, from coordinate 3,499,191 downwards.
GCCTTATGTGCCACCCAATACAAATGTTCCGAAGCTTTAATTTTACCATAAATTGTAAAAATTCATTATAGATACATTAAGAAAGTTTCATTAAATTGGTCACCGCATTTCCAAGAGTTCGGCCTTTTATTGGTTCATTATTTTTATTGCATTTTTGTGACTTTTATTTGGTGATTTTGGCAACTGTCCGTAAGACATTAATTCAAAATCTATCATTTTATCTGTGCAATCCGAAAAAATGAACAAAACACAAAATCATAAATTGGGAAAATGAACAAAAAGAGATTACTTCGTCGAGGACATAAATTGCTTATGCGGATGAGATAAAAATAAAATGGCGAATTGGGGAAGGTAAATCAAAATACCTGAGAGTGTTGGGGGATTTACAACGGCAGAAAAACGTACGCTTATCGGAGGTGCCGTCGTTGGGCATCCAAAGATGGCAAAAGCTTACGTACGGTCTATTTTTTGGAATATGAAATTTAAAAGCCTGTACATTATAAGCCCAAATGGAAGCCCAAGCGACGGATGGTAGGGGATTTCTTCAGTGAGAGGGAGCTGGAAAATCCGACACAAAATTTGATTTAAAAGTAATAAAAAATATTTTGAATTGAAACATGCTGCAGATTCATTCTGTGTCGTATTTTCGGTTACACGTCAACTTGTGCGCTATTATTCGTACTGTTTTTCGGAAAAAATCGTCATACCATTAGTTTAGGTGTCCCTTTCTGTAAAATTTAAAATTTTCTCTTTTTTGGGTTTTTCATAACTTTTTCTCTTGTATTATGACTATTTTTGCCGAAAAACAGTACGCTTTGGTGATTCTACCGTATTCCCTTCGGTGTTTTCTGTGTCTGACCCGTTCTTCCGTTTCTTTCTTTCTCTCTCTCATCGGTGTGTTTTTTCTCCATTTTCCTGCTCATTGTCAGTTTCTGCTTCTGCTGATGACACTTTTTAGCCGACTTTCGGCCATTGAATGCGTTCGGTGGTAAGGGCGAATGGACCCGTAAAAACGGAGAAGGAAATTGCGCGTTTGTCGCCGACTGAAATGGCCACCCGAATGGCACGTGGAGCAGAGAAACAGAGGCGGGAATTGGTATTTGACGAATTGAGGGTCCTTAAGGGGGGGGGAGGGGAGAAATACCATAGGAAATTGGGGAAAATGGCCACCGGACGTTTTTTGGGGCATGGGAAACAAACAAAAACTATTTTTTATGGATATTTTTGGTACTGTCCATTAGTTGGGCTCGTCAGTCTCTAACTGTCTGTCTTGCCATCGCCGTCTCTCTCAAACTTTCCCCCCACCCACGCCATTATATTGCCGAGGAATGGGAGAGGTACGACTCTGTGACTGCCCCCCTCATCGGATATGCTCCTGAGATTCGGCCAAAAAAGCACCTCCGTGACGTCGCCGTGCAACCGCGCGTTGACAATGTTGTGAGCCCTCCACAGGTACATGACCATGTCGTGGAGACGGTTCACCTGCTCATTCGTCAAATGATTGTCCTTTGATTGGCCTAATTCAGCTCACTCACTCTCTGCTCGTTCATCGGAAAGAGTTCGGTGGTCATTTTCATGAAGTGTTTTCTGCAGTGTTCACATCCGAAGAAAGTGCTGACCCATCCCTGAATGGCACGCAACGGAAGCAAAGGGTTGAAGGAAAGCCGATCTGAACAGGGCAACAGCCGATTAATACACCAATTAGCAAAACTAATGCTTTAAATGATATCAGGTCCCCAAAATGACCCTTTACTGCATCCAAATAAGCGTGAACGGTAATGGTGTGGAAAATGGTCCAAAGGCCGCAGGTATAGCCACGGAATTCGGGAGAAGAGCCGGCACAGTGCTGCCAGGAGGCATTGGAGGGGAAGGGACTGCCGAAGACACGCTGAAAGAGGTGGGGAAGTGGTAGGAAGAAACTGCGGAGTGGTCATTGGCATTTCCCTTTTTGGTTGGCCATTGATGGCATTTACCTTTGGTGCCACCGAACCGGGGGGAGGGGGGGGGGGGTCATTTTGGCGCTGCCGAATATTCTTCCTTCCCCGCCCCCCCCTCTGTTCCTCCTCTTCCCCCCCCCCCCCTCTTCCTTCTCCCTCCCTCCGCACCTCCACATTTTCAAATTGGTTCCGCCATTCTTTCGCCGTCACTGTCTCCGGCTTCCCCTCCATAAACTGTTTCAAATGCGCAAATACTTGTCTCGCTCTTGCGCTTCTCTGCAGAGTTTTCCCCTCCGGCGATCGTTTCGCCACTTTTTGGACTTTTCGCATTGTTTCATTCGTTTGGTCAAATGTTTTTACAGGAAAATGCTTAAAGGAATACACAAATTAAAATTAAAAATAAGAATTACCTCAAAGAGCAAAACGACGAAATTATACAAACGGCGGAAGCGATCGGCACGGATCACTTCGTCCATTCGAGTCACTTCGTCAAGCAGTGCCATTCTCACCTGAGAAAGGGTAAAAGGGGCGACAGGGCAGAAGAACTTACCGCCTTCAGCAGATCAGTTTCCGACACAAAATACAATTGCTTACATCTGAAAGAGAAATTGTGAAGGGAAAGGCGAAGGAAGTGATCAGACAAAGGAAAGGACAGACCGATCGGGAAAACGTTCGCAGTCGATCACATCGACGTGGGGACGCACCGATTGGGTGCTCTTTTGCTGCTCAGTGTCCAAAGAAATGAAATTCCCTTCAATGAGGAGGGGTCGAGTGCGGTTCCTTCTTTTCGTCCTTCTCTCTCTCTCTCTTTCCTTTTCTTCTATTCTCTCGCCCTTCTCTCTCTCTCTCTTCCCTTTTCTTCTCTTCTCTCGTCCTTTTCTCTCTCTCTTTCCCTTTTCTTCTATTCTCTCCGTTCTACTCACTCTTTCCTTCCCCACTCTTTGTCTGCCCGATCTCTTACCTGGCTGCACTCTCTGCATCGCTTCGTCCAGAGTGACGGCTCCCTGAAATCTGTCCAAAAATTGTTCCCTTTCCGTTTCATTCTCTTACTGCTCCATGAAGATGGACTGTTGGTCGTCCCTCTTGAACATGGCCACATAAGGGAATTTTTTGATTCCTAAATTTAGGAGAAATTAATCGTTGGAGAATGGGGGGAAAATGGCAGAGGGAAAGTGGGGAGTGGGGGGGGGGGCACTCGTGGAGAAAGCAATTCCGACGCCCAAAAAATTGGGAATCGGAATTCCGAGCCCAAAAGTGTCGGAAAACGGAAATCCATCGTATCCCTTCTCTGGTGCAAATGCTTAATACGCCCTCTCCCTCACTCGGCCTTTCCTCTGTTTTGGTGCTAATGAGTCCCCGCCGCTTAATCAATTATTACCCAACATTGGCACCAGCGGTGAATTTGACAATATCCGTCTCACTCCGATTTGTTTCCGATTCTGCCAAAGGTCGAGAATTGACTAAAATGCGAATGAGCAAAAGCCGGTGCTTTTGTCCTCACTTGGACACCAACAGCGTCAAATTGTTCAAAGATTATGAGTAAAAAGTTGGCGGACGGGAAAATGCCGTGCCAAAGGTCCTCAAAACGAGTGTTTCTGAACTTAGTGAAAGAGATGTAAAACCATCAAATGGTCCTCCAACTGACACATTCACTTCCAAATGCCGAAAATTGGGCCAATTCGAATAGCCAAATCGGTTGTATTCATTGAGAAGCTAAATGTTTCATTATTTTTGTATTATATTAACCGTCCCATTTCTCCCTCCGTCTCACTTTCGCTGCCAATTGGTCCCTAAGATTTGTGCCGGAATGCGCGGATTCCATCAAAATGCCATCGCTGACGGAATTGGCAGACCGAGGAAAATATTTTATCATCGGAAAATAGGCAACCGAATTGGAACGACAAATTTGACCATTGAAATTGTCGGCACAATTCACGGCGCCAACCTAATGAAAGTGAGGAGAAATTTGATCAGAAAATGGACCAATGGCCTTCTGATCAGGCCGTACTTTTCTCAATTCTCACCTGTACGACATCGCTCCATCGCTTTACCAACGAAGCGAATTGGCGATAGAATGGAGCAAAAGCACGGCAATGACCGCACCTGAAAAAGGGGGAAAAGCCTAAGAAAAGGGAATCCATCAAATGACCGACCAATCCGCGTAAAACTCCACAACAATTGCGTTGTCCCGGCCAGGCTCAAAAACGGTGTCTGCAAAAGTGCTTTGGTCGAGGTGTCTTCAAGCAGAATATTACAAAAGTGTGACCAAAGGAACGGACAAACATTATGGGGTCGACGCCGGGCTGATAAAGCAACGGGTTGCTGCCCTGGGGCACGTAATTCACGGAGGCCCTGAGGGCATGGCCAAATTGGGAGAGCAAAAGAAGAAGAAGAAGAAGCTGGAAGAAGCAGGACGAAGAAGCGAAGAACGGAGCGGAAGAGGAAGAAGCGGAGGAAGAGGAAGAAGCAGAAGAAGCGGAGGACGCCTTCGTCCGCAAAAACATTACGCAACTCGCCTTTAATACGACTTTTGCCCTGAAAAAGCGTCGGATAGGCCAAAGGGTTATTTTTTGTTTTGTGGCGATCAAAATATCTTAAGGGTCGGTTGATTACGAATGATCAGTCAGTGCTGCCCCATTGAACATTCCGCCGGATAAAGAAGAAGCAAAGAGCAATTGGCGTGGCAAAGCAAAAAGAATGAAAGGGACGAAACGAATAGAAATCGAAGAATGCGAATTTGAGAGAGCGAGGGGACGAGGGACAAAGGTGAAAAGGGAGGACAATGAGAAGCAAAGTGAGGGGAAAAGAAGAAAAGACAATTAAAAAGGGTAAAAAGGGTAAAAAGGGGGGGAAAAGGGGGGGGGGAGGGGGATGAAAGTGTTCATTTCGAGAGAATTGTTTTGCTATTTGTGAAATGGACAGCAGCCGATCATTCATTTGTATGATTGGAATGACTCTGTTAATGGAATTGAATCATCAGTGAAATGAAAAAGCATATGAATGAATGAGTGGGAAGGGATGGACAAATTTACGACGAATGAATTGGGACGCGGTGATTGTCCTAAAAAGTCGACCCGAGGAACAATTAGAACAAAAAGCGGCAATGTAAAGGAGGGGGGGGGGGGGGGGAACAGGGGCCACGGGGTGAGCGAAGACCGGGAAAGGAATTAAAAGGGAGGGAAGGAGGGGGCGAGAGGGGGAGCAAAGAGGGGAGGAAGAGGGGGACGAGAGAAAAAAGGGGGGGGAGGAGGAAGCGAGAGTTTTTCTTTCCTTTTTATTCATTTTCCTTTCCTTAATTCCTCCTTTTTTTCTAATTCCATCGCCGTCGGTCAGCCCCTGAGGCGATGTTCCATTCCCCTCATTACTCCCTCCCCCTTTTCCCTCTCTCCTCTTTGGCCGCGCTTTCCCTCTCCCTCTCCCCTTTCACCTCCCCTTTTCCTCCCTTTCCCCTTCCCTTTCCTCTGCCCCTTTTCCCTCTCTTCTTCTCCCTCTCCCCCATACCCTTCCTCCTCTTCCTCCTCCTCCTTCTCCCTCTCCCTTTTCACCTCCCCTTTTCCTCCCTTTCCTCTACCCTTTCCTCTGCCCCCTTTTCCCTCTCTTCTTCTCCCTCTCCCCCATACCCTTCCTCCTCTTCCTCCTCCTCCTCCTCCTCCCTCTCCCTTTTCACCTCCCCTTATCCTCCCTTTCCTCTACCCTTTCCTCTGCCCCTTTTCCCTCTCTTCTTCTCCCTCTCCCCCATACCCTTCCTCCTCTTCCTCCTCCTCCTCCTTCTCCTCCTCCCTCTCCCTTTTCACCTCCCCTTATCCTCCCTTTCCTCTGCCCTTTTCCCTCTCTTCTTCTCCCTCTCCCCCCATACCCTTCCTCCTCTTCCTCATCCTCCTCCTCCTCCCTCTCCCTTTTCACCTCCCCTTATCCTCCCTTTCCTCTACCCTTTCCTCTGCCCCTTTTCCCTCTCTTCTTCTCCCTCTCCCCCATACCCTTCCTCCTCTTCCTCCTCCTTCTCCTCCTCCCTCTCCCTCTCCCTTTTCACCTCCCCTTTTCCTCCCTTTCCTCTACCCTTTCCTCTGCCCCCTTTCCCTCTCTTCCTCCTCCTCCTTCTCCCTCTCCCTTTTCACCTCCCCTTTTCCTCCCTTTCCTCTACCCTTTCCTCTGCCCCCTTTCCCTCTCTTCCTCTCCCTCTCCCCCCATCCCCTTCCTCCTCTTCGTCCTCCTCCTCCTCCTCTCCCCTCCTCCTCCTCCTCCTCCTCCTCCTTCTCCTCCTCCCTCTCCCTTTCACCTCCCCTTATCCTCCCTTTCCTCTACCCTTTCCTCTGCCCCCTTTTCCCTCTCTCTTCTCCCTCTCCCCCATACCCTTCCTCCCTCCCTATTCACCTCCCCTTATCCTCCCTTTCCTCTACCCTTTCCTCTGCCCCTTTTCCCTCTCTTCATCTCCCTCTCCCCCATACCCTTCCTCCTCTTCGTCCTCCTCCTCCTCCTCCTCCTCCTCCTCCTCCTCCTCCTCCTCCTCCTCCTCCTCCCCCCTTTTCCCTTTCTCTTTGGTCGTTGTCCGCTTCCTTCATTTACGTTTCATTTTCTTTTAATTTCCTTCTTCCAAATTAAGCAGTTCATTCGCATTTCCTTTGTGTCAATGTAATTTTTGATTGTATGCGACCGAATTGGGTGAATAAGGCAAATTGAAAATGTAAACTCGTTGTTACTCATTTGTCAGTCAGTGGTCGCTCATTTGGAGGGAGGGAAAGTTGAACGGGAACGAATGGAGAAGCAGAGGTTGGGCCAAGGACAGAAGAAAGGGAAAGGAAAAGTCATCGGAAATTGAAATTGGAGAAATGGTAAAAATAAATCTTCGGATAAAAAAAAGATTAAAGAAGGGAGGAAGAGGGAAAATAAAAATAGTGGGAGGAAGAGGGAGAGGAGGAGAGAGAGAAAGGGCGAGAGAAGAGAGAGAGAGAGAGAGAGGAGAGAGAGAGAGAAAGGGAGGGGGGAAGAGAGGAAAAAGGATGAAGCATAAAATAATGCCAATTAGAAAAAAGAGCGAAGAAATAAATAAAAGGCGGATGACAGTAACTTATTTAAGGCATTTCGGATTTGTGAGTTATTTTAAGGCTTCGGCGGTGGCGAGGAGCACATTCCTTCCTTCACTTCTTTCACTTTCCTTCTGCTTGCGTTGGTTGTGTGCTTCAAATCCCCCCCCCCCCCTTTTTTCTGCTGTTTTGCTGCACTTTCGCTGTTCAGTCCAATGAATGCTCTTTCCTTTCCTTTCCCCTCCCATTTTCCCTCACTTTCACTAAATCCCTCCGTCTCAATGACAGTCCCAACAGAAGTAGCAATCGATCTGACTGTAAATAAACAGGAGGAGATGGAATGGAACACCAAAAGTTGTTCATGGATGGGCATGAATGGCGTGTATGGAGTGGTTGGGGGAGGGGGGAGGGGGGGGGGGGGGGGGGGGTCTGAGGGAGGGAAAGCTGAAAAAGAGGCAGTGGGCGGTGTTTTTTTTTAGGATTTGTGAAAAAGGGACAGAAATCGTTGTTTTAAGCAGAGGTGAGTGAGTTCAGTTCGGTGGTTTGGTGTAAATTGAGCGGAGGGAGGGGGGGGGGGATTTGCCGTGATGGGATTTGGCAAAAGTCACTCTTCTCTTCATTCTGATTTGTGGTCATTGAAGGGAATGTGTGGACGAAGTCGCCTTTGCTTTCTCAAGAGGAAGCAAACCAAAAACAAGAAAAAAATTCAATTTAATCTCCAAAAATACGAGTGGATTTTCGGACTCATCGAAAGGCATGGGACATTAAGAAGAGAACTGCTGGCAATGAGCGGACTGATGCGGACACCGGTGAGAGAGGGAGGCCAGCAGTAAAAGGGGCATTTGTGATGAGAGATGACCGACGGAAGAGGGAGGGCTTTTCTCCTCGGGAATGCGACAGATTGAGAGAGATGGGAGATGAGGCCGTCTGTGCAAATCGTCCATTTTCACTCATTTATCCTCTCACCACACCTGGCGAATGCGCAAAATCGGAGCGATGTTTGGCGGGGATTTTCCCATTTTATTTACTAGATTTATAGGAAGAACAGAGAAAAAGGGACGGAAAAAGTGCTCAACTCATTGGAAGTGACAGAAGAAAAAGCTAAATGAGTTTTGACTGATAATGCCATAAACATTTATCAAAGTATTTGTAAAAAATTATATTTTGGTAAATATTTTATTTATTAAAGCCCAAAATAATTTTTTTTTTAATATTAATTGACGTTAAAATGAAACATTTCGGATAAATGACAAACTGAATTTTATAGAACCGCGTATGAAAATTAAAAAATAATTATTTCGGTGAAAAGTTTATTTTTCTTCGAATGACCACGGCGAAAAACGCGCGGCGAAACCAAGGCCCAGTCATGCCGGTCGGAATCCAATCCATGTTTATGGGGAAGGGCTACTGGGAAGTTATGAAGTGACGAAAAATTCTCGAGTTTATATTTTCTTTAAAACAAAATAAAAATTTCAATGACTCAATAACCGAGTCCCAGTGAAAATGGACACTTCAGTACCAAAGTAATTAATTTTCCTTTTTAATATAGAAAATGTTGTTTTTTAGCTCTGAATATTAATTTGTATTGCGCTAAAAACCAGCGCACACTCGACTACGGCGGCCAGTAGGTGGGGCGACTACGGGCTACGGAAGAAGTCCGCGCGTGATCCGCAGGCGGTTGACTGATTGGCGGGGGCCCTTCGGGCCCCCGCAGTCAACCGCCTGTGGCGCTCGTCAGACTTTTTCCTCCGCCCTCCGTCTCGCCCCACTACTTGCTCCGTCTTCGCATGCTCCCTTTTGCGAAATTTTTCTTTTAATGTTATTTCCCGTTTATTATTTTTCGGTACTGAAGTGTCCATTTTCACTGGGACTCAGTTGCCCCAGTGCTTAGATGGCGTCGGTTCGACTTGACTCCCTGATTTTTAGACTTAGCTCGTCAAGAGCTTTCGAATGATACCAAATTTGTATGGGTTTGACCCTTTTAAAAAGTTAGAAGTGCCCCACTTCGTCCAATTTTCCGCATTTTGAACCGGTTCAAAAACCGTTTTTTTTGCCATTTCCGCACCTCAGGAGTATTTTTCCTGGGCTTTACAGGGCACGAGAGAATAAATGGCACCATGTTTATTCATTTTTTTGCGGGTGGTAGACTAAAGTACAGCCGTTGCGGATCACGAATCCGGCACCCATTTCGACCAATTCCGAATCCCGGACACGAACTCGAACAAAAAGTCGAAAATTCAAATTTTTCGAATTTCAAATTTTTGTTTATAACTTTGTTTAAATACTATGCTTCAATAAAAGATCAATAAACCATTTTTAGACTAAAAACGGATTCGAAAAATTTTAATTTTCGACTTTTGTTCGAATTCGGGTCCGGGATTCGGAATTGGTTGAAATGGGTGCCGGATTCGTGATCAGCGACTCCGAAAACCCTTGGAAAAATGTTTTAATGACTTATGAAATCATAAAAAAATTTTTTCGAAAAAAGGGGGGACAAATAGGGCTGTGCGAGAAGTGATTTTTATCGGGAACCGAGAAACGAGACCGAGAAATGACCCCGAGAAACGATACGAGAACCGAGAAATGACCCCGGGAAACGATACGAGAACCGAGACCCAAAAAACCCGAGAAATTTCTCGACTCGGGAATCGAGAACCGAAATTTAAATGAAATTGATTCAAATGTATTTTTTTACCAAAAACACTTTAAAAAGGGTTAGGTCAACCAGAATTTTTGCGTAGGAGTCTCAACATCAAAGTAACTTAAAAACAAAAACGCTTTTTTGTGCACTTTTTCCAAAAAATTTTTTTAATAATTTCTTTCTGATTTGTTAACAGCTTTTCACCAAAAAATTATCACTTTTTTGCGCTTTTGAGACAATTTGCGACCATTTTTACATTCAAAAGGCTTTTGCGGCATTTTTCAAAAAAAACTTTCTCTTTTTTTTTTAGGCGGGGGGAGTCCGGCGGTGCCGGCAGGCGCCGCCGGAAAATTTTTTTATAATTTTTATTGCGACTTGATAAAAGATTTTCACCAAAAAGGCCAATTTTTGCATGGCAAATTTTAGGTCAACTTTTGAAATCTTATTTGTTAGGGGATTTTTGTGGGCCGGCGGCGCCGGTAGGCGCCGACGGGGAATTTTTTTGGGATTTTTCATGAATTTTGTTAAAAAATATGTTCAAAATTTAATAATTTTTCCTCTTTTCCCCCTTCGCTGGCGACCCCCACTCCCCGAAATAGTCATCCTTAACAGTAGGGTTGCTCCCCGACATGTTTCGGGGAATTACGAAAGTCGTAAATTGCACTTGAAATAAGATGGAAGTATCTTTAAATGAGTTTTTAAGACTTTTTTGTTCTGGACTTTTTCTTTTTGTGTTTTTTTAGACTTTTTATGAAAATTTCCTCCCCGACGAAGGTGTTGCTCCCCGACATTTTTTAAATTTCTCCAGCTATCCCCGACAAATTCTTTCGGGGAATTTCCTCCCCGTTCCCCGACATTTTGCTCCCCGAGGCTCGGGGAGCAACCCTACTTAACAGTGTAGAAATTTCTCGGTTTCCGAGACTAAGAACCCGAGACCGGGAACCGGGACTCTCGCACAGCCATAGGAACAAAGCACCACAGTATTACCAAATATTTCAAAAATTGTCATCTTATTTTTTTTTAAAGAAAACAATATAGGTAAATAATATGTCGTGTGGCGGACTTGAACCTCCGTCCCTTTTTGCTTTACTATCTTGCAATAAACCACTGTGCCACACATGTAACTCTTTTTTAGCTACGAGCTGTGGTGCAATCGTTGTTTGCCAATTCTTAAAATGGCTTTTGGTGGGCACATTGCAAATATTGCTCGTGAGGGTATTTGGGCTTCTTTGACTGGTGGATGGTATTACGAACCTGCGAATTCTTTATTTTGCAACACTCTTCATCTTTACATTTGGTCGCTTTTATTCGTCCTTCCGATTCTGTTCGGTCTTTCTATCCACGGGTCCAACGAACAGCACAATTACGGTCATGCCATCATTTATTTGTCTCTCCTCGGCTTCCTTTTTGTGTTCATCAAAATGTCCGTTGCTTTTCTCCATCACATATTTGACACAGTTCAGCCCATCAAATATAAATCAAAAAAGAACACCGACGGATTGCAAGACGAATCCCAGGTTTGTTTTTATTTTCTAATAACTTGCTTGTTTCTTCATAATTTCATTAAATTTTTTACAGAAATTTGCCCGTGGAACTCGCCTTTCTGGCTCTTCGATCAGCGCCACTCGTCCAATTGGAAGTAGTAACGCATTGGAAGCAATTGAAATGGTCGACATTCGCAGGAACATTAACCGTTTGAGGAACGAAGCTGACACAGTGAATACCGAACAAAGTGATGAGTGTAAAACAAAAATGGACGATGAAAACACTGAGAGAGAAAGAAAAGGGTGAGAATTGATTGATTCATTAAAACCGAAAAGATTAATAAATAAACTCACTTGAAAACGGATCTTGTTTAGGAATCGGGAAGCTTATTACCATTCGTTGCCTTCCTTCGGTCATTCAAATAGAAATTCCCCGTCAAAAAATAAAGTTGACAACAATCAAAATGACGATGCTTGCTCCTCGAGGTCATCAACCTCGGCTTCCGAATTATGTTCAGACAATTTCCTGCCCAACCCAACGAACAGAAGACGAAAAGGCAGACATTCGGTTGGAGTTGAACTCGCGAACACTGCTGACAGTTTTGGTCTTTTACCAAAGGCAATGATTAGTGGAAAAACACTATGAAATGATACGCTTTTAGAATAATCCACCATTTCCACAACAAAAACAACGCAAATTTTCTGAACCAATTGGGACGAACAGAGCTAACGCGACACTTAAAAAACACTCGCCAGGCGAATGGCACGAAACATTTGGACAGAATTGGCAAAGTGAAAGACGAAAAAATATTCAGAAAGCGAATGAAAGATCGACACTTCGGAGGAACAATTCGACAAAGAACCCAAGAGAACTGAGAAGGAATACGATCAGGGAAGATGAGGTTGGAAGGACTTAAAAAAAAAACAATTCAAACTTTAATTGTAAGATAAAACGCCGTGCAACCAATTTGGCCTTGGGAGTTTTTGTTGACGGAATCGAAATGGACAACACACCGAACCAAAGAAGGGAACGTGAATATTTGTTAAGAGATATCTTTATGAGTGGCGCTGAAATGAATCCGTCGTCGGTTTTTTCCAACAAAAATGGTAGGGTTGGTATTTTCAAGAAAATATAAAATTAAGGCAATGTTCGAAAAAGACCATCGATTGATGTCATTTTCTTTCATTGCAACTCCCTTTTAAGATTTAATTGAAAATCAGCAAGTAAAACACTCGGACATCAACAACGATACCGGAGTATCTGAAATTGACTCCGAACAACAAGAACCGTGCTGTTCTTCGAGCTTATTTACAACGCCAAATGTTCCAAATACCCTGATAAACTCAGAGAACAAAGAAGAAAGCACCCCGAAAAAAGACCTACAAATGCCCGACTCAATTCGAGAGAGTTCGGTGGATTTCGGTAATTATTTAAATGCGTACGGTGTTGACCTTTAGTTATGGTTAAGTAATGAACGCGTCAGAAGCAGAAGATTTGAAAGGGCAAATTACGAAATTTCTCGAAGATTTAATTGCCAAACACCCCGAGGCAATGGACGCCATTGGTTAGACAAAAACAAAACATAGAAAACAAAGAAACATTAGAATCGGTACGGATGAACAGACTCATGAAACGAGGAACAAAGGCACTGAACGGCGAAGATAATCGAACAGAGAAAGAGTTGGGTTTGAATTCAATTCCATTGTGAATAAATTCACAATTAGACCAAAAAGTATTTTTATTAATATTTAGCGAACGGACATTTTTACACAGCGACAATTCAAACGAAGGAAATGCGGGCGCTTCGTGTTCTTACAATCAGTCCCATCATCTTGAAATTAATCCCATGGACACAAGTCCTGGCGCTGTGCATGCATTTCAAGACGAACATGGAAATTGGCTCACTTATTGGTTTGGATCAAAAAGTGAGTTGGCCTATTTCTGAATTAAATACATTTAATATGTTCTTTCAAAGGTTCTGGTACTGCCCAACCATTTGTGCATGTGCCATCTTCGTTGGATAAGTCAAAACACGAAAAAAGGCATGAAATTAAATGGTCAACAAAATAATAATTAGGGACAAAGAGGGTGTGGTTACAGCCTTATAACTTATCCATTTAAGAAAAGTCTCGAGTGACAACAGCAACAACGGACAGTCGTACAAAGAGCAGCCGACGGTGGTCAATGTGATCGACACATCCTCGGCCAGGGATGTTGAGAAGGGCCAAACGCGGCACCGATTGTCGATTTCTTCATCCTCTGACAATGAGTCCTTTTCGAGCGAGGAACATCCGACAGAATCAGACAAAAAACTGCCCGCAGAAAACAGCTCCTCATCTGATGAGGCCAGCCGATACATAAAGCCAATGAATTTATTACGGACCAATGTTGGGACAACGGACGAAACGGGCGGACCAACGGAATCAAAAGCGGAGCCAATGGCACAAGAAAGTCAAATGTCATCGGACTCAAGGCATTTCAATACCATTCTATCTTTTCTTAAAAAAACCAGTACTGTAATTATATTCTATAGTAGTCACCTCACATTGATGCAACGGCTTTGTCACCTTACTACTGGGGAATTGGAACCCACTCCGAGAGTGGTCTCGCATTCCCGAACACGTTCGTTACGCTTGCCAATGGTCACCGCTTCCAATGTCTTAGAACGGATGGAAGGTGACTGATCACTTCATGGCCTTTTTCTCACAAATTGTTCCTTCAGGTTCTCCTTTTCGGCTATTAAATGACCTCCAAATGGGACGTCCTCTCCCCTCCGGCCTTCTTTTTTACCATTCGGTTCGCGATGCGCTTCACAGTCGGCCTCGCCAGAAATATTGTTACCGACTAATTTTACCCAATTGGTTGAATTGGTGGCCTTTCGGTAGAGAAAAGAGAGTGCCCAATTGCAATGAGTCCTTACGGCGGGCTTTTACTTTGAAAGTAAGCCAAAGTTGGAAGAAAATTACAAATTGCTTAATTTTCCACAAATTCTTATTTTAGTTGGACCGCCTCTCCCTCATTACAATTTTTGACAGAAATTCCTCTGTTGTTTCTTCAATTTTTGACATTCTTTTGGCACTTTCTGTTGGTCTTTTGGCCATTCTGATGCTTTATCGCAGAGTGTACACCGAAGTCTCACTGCTCTTTTTTTCATTTACTGTCGCAGGAGCACAAGTGATTTTGCCCATTCATTTTGGCAATTTTAAATTGAATTCCTTCCGCAGTTTTCTCTGCTTAAAAGTGTTCAACCTGACTCGGCTTCACCTGTCCATGGCTTCAATTGGCTTGTATTTTATACCCTTTTAAATGCTTACAATTAATATTTCTAATTTTTGAAAAGGTCTCTTATTCTCGTCCAATTTACTTCCTCATTCTCTCTTCGCTTGTCCTTTTTCTCGATTGGACCAATTTTTCCGTCCGAACTTCGCTGGATTGGCATCCTTCTTGGCTTCGTCTGTATTCCGATCTCCCTTTACGTCTGTCTTTGCATGATTTTTGTGCTGGTTTTCTGCTCTTTCTTCCGTTGGTTTTTACCTTTGGACTTCTTCCTCAGGTTTTCTTCTCACCTTTCATTTCCTTTTTAGCCAATTAATGCTTTTAGGTCAATACTTTGTGTATGCATTTGTTGGAACAATTTGACACGCATTGTTTTGGTAAAGATATTGGCCAGAAATTTCAAATGCTTTATCGTTTTGTTTTTTAAATGAGTTCCCCATTAGGTGCCACTGCTTCTCTTTCGCTTCTCTCTTCGATTTTTTCCGTTTGCCGAAGTGTCCTTTCAGTCGCTGTTTTGCTGGGTGTGCTCACAATTGTTCAGCTCTTTTCTCCTGAAGATAATTTCGTCAGCTCTGTCGGTTTCTCTGTTTTTGTTTCGCTTACCAATGCTTTTGCTTATTTACTTTCGCGGTTTGTATTTATTTATTTTTATTTTGTCTTTTCGGTATCTTTTCACTTTCAGTGAATCAAGTGCCCACCAATTCGTCAAACTTTTATGGGATGCGATTTGGCTTAATGTAACAGCAACGAACACTTCGGCACCTACAGCCAGAAATAAGCACAATGCTCAAAAGGAGAAACAGCACCAATTGCAGCAGCAACATTCTTCACAATTGACTTTGAATGGACAATCGCAATCCAAACAGTTGCTCAGCTGCTGCATTTTTACGAACGAAGGAGACAATTCAGTGGAAAGGAGAAGGCCAGAAAAGGAAGGGACGGAGGAGGAAGAGGAGAAAACGACGCATGGGAAGGGGGAGGAAAAGGCGGAGGAGCAACGGACGGAAGAACGGAAAACGGAACACTGTCCGACCCAACAAACGCTTATCCTTCGAGCTCAGCACAATTTGTTCAGTGCTACGCTGCGTTTTTTGCTTTTGTATCCTTATTTGTTTATTTTGCAAATTAATGTTTTGCCAATTTAGTTTTGGGATGCATCGCACACTTTTGTTCCAAACTGCACAACCTCTTTTCCAAGTAGAGTTTTTGCCTGGTTTCGTCATTTTCAAACTGTCGGTTTTGTTTTTCTGTTCAGGTGCTGCTCTCCGCTTCTTTCTTTTTGCTCTCTCTGCTCAATCATCACTTTTACCCTCAAATGCGTGCAAAAAACCCTTGGAAGATTATTGCCCGTCCCATTTTTCGCTCTCATGAGTTTGACCAATTTGAGCCGACAAAGGAAGCCAAACTGACCCTTTTCGAGAAAATTCACGTGTGGATGATCAGTAGCGAAAAGAATGTGGTAAGCGTTTCAAGTTTCCCCATTGTAATCAAAACTGAAACCAACCTTTGCAAATAATCCCTTTAGTTGCTCCCTCTTTTGGTTATTTCTCTGATGAGCACTTCCGGGATGGCATGGAGCGCACGGAATGGCCATTTTTCCATTTTGGTGTTGACAATTTGCGCTTTTCGTTTGGCTCGTACCGGCTACTCACAGCCAAATGTCTTTCTGTTCAATCATTGCGCTTTTCCTGAATTTATTCAATTTTAAGCTTTTGCGGCTTCCTTTGCTTGTTGCATTTCTTATTCATAAGGACAAATTCGGTGACATCAATGAAGGTTTTTTTGGTTGTACTAATAAATTCTTTTTTCCTTTCCTTTTGGATGATTCTCCCGCTTCGTTTCTTGCCACTCCGTTGTTCTCCTTTTTCATCGCAACGATTGTCTGGGCCAAGTTCAACGAGTTTTTACTGAAGGCCCATTTTATTCTTTGTTATGTCGCCCCCTGGCAGATCAGCTGGGGCTCGGCCTTCCACGCGTTCGCCCAACCCTTCAGCATCCCCCACTCCGGGCTCACACTCGCCCAAGCATTGCTTTCCAGCATTCTTTCCGCCCCTCTCAACCCTTTTCTCGGTGCTTTTAGCCATTTTTTATGTAATTTTTTATTCATTCTATTTAGGATCTTCCTTTTTTCTTATGTCTTATATTCGGCCCATTAAATTTTGGGAACGTGATTACAACACCAAACGAATCGACCATTCCAAACTCCGATTGGCTTCTCAGTTGGACCGAAGTCCAATGATTGACGATTCGAATTTGAATTCAATTTTTTACGAACATTTGACGAGGTCATTGCAAATTTCGTTGGCCGGAGATTTGCTGCTCGGTCGCTGGGCGTGCACAGTTCAGCCCGGCGATTGTTTCGTTTTGTCCAGCAACTATTTGAATTGGTGCTACTTTTTGTTCATTCAATTGTTCATTTCTTAAATAGCATGATCCATTTGGTCGAGTGTGGCAATGGCTTTGTCACTTTTCAACTCCGTGGCTTGGAATTCCGTGGGACATATTGTCATCAACGGGAAATGGAAGCGATAAGCGAAGACTGGGCCGAGAACAACGCCACTTTCTGTTGTGCTTCTGTGTATCCATCTCCATTTTTATCGGTTAGTGACTTTCTATATTACGCGAAAGCCACAAATTGGCGATTTTTTGGGTACTCTCTGAAACGGAATATAAATGGAATTGCGACAGCAGTTATAAATCACAATTTTTGCTAAAATAGAAAAATCATTTTTAAAAATTATGAGACAATTTGCCTATTTTTTTTTTGTTCAACAATGCGTGGGCTTTGCGATGGCTCGCTTGGGAAGTCACTGTCGCGAAATATGTGGTGGACGGATATTCCATCTCGGACAACAGTGCGGTGAATATGCTCCAGGTTTTTCCCGTTTTATTGTTATTTTTTTGTTCCATTTCCATTTTTACACAGATTCACGAGTTGCGCCGTTTGCTCGTCTCTCTCTATGTCAAATGTATGATTTTTTACGCCATTGACTCGCCTCAACTCTCTGTTTGGCTTGCCGATGACACTGTTTTAACTGCGTTGGATAAAATCCATAGGAATCCGCGCTTTGTCGACTTTGACCCGGTGTTTTGCGCTGCAAATGATGAAGACTTCGACATTAATCTTGGTGGATTGGTCAGCGCTAACATTTACAGCACATAAACACTGCAGATCATTTTAAGTCTCGTCAGAGTTTCACGCTTATTTACGCCGGATGGGTTGAATTTTGTTTGAAGAGGAAGTCTGCTGACACTGAGAATGAGAATGGCTGCAATTCCGTTCAAAATGTGTCTCTCGTCACTTCGTTTTGCTTCGCTCTGTCTATGCTCGGCCGAAGGGCGTTGGGCACCGCCGCGTACAATCGCCACTCGAGCGCAGCCGAATCGTTTTTGTTCGGAATGCACACACTCTTTAAGGTCAGCCGACTGGCACCAATATGCAGATGGGACGAACGAACACATCATTCTTAATAGTTATAATTGCTTTTAGGGCGATATGCGTATAGCTCATCCAGCGGATGAATGGGTTTTTGCCGACTTGGACATTCTCAACAGTGTCGTTTCTTCGGCAATTCGGATGGCGCTTAAACTTCACCAAGATCACTTTGCTGCTGTGGTGGATTTGGATGAGCCAGCCGAACTTTTTGAACTAATCGATGACTACAGAAAACGGCTTTTCATCTCCCATGAACATGATCCGGAATGGTAAACAGTGAAATACGGTTTATGGTTTTTGCGTGTTCATTTATAGCACAGAATAAACACTGTTTCAGGCGACGTGCAATCCTTGCGAACAAACCGTCGCTGTTGGCTTTGAGACACATTTGTGACGATGGACAGCAGGGCGACTATAAGGTGCGAAACATTGAGCGAGTTCAACAACAGAGGTCACTTTTGTTGGCTTTTTCAGATAATAATGCTGAACAAAAGACATTTGGACATGCGCGTGATCAAATTGAACCGGGAGGTTCTGCTGTTTTGTCAAATTTTCGCATTTTGTTTATTTTAGTGTGTGAGGGCCTTTTGGGCCGGTCAACAGCAGGAACTGATCTTCCTAAGAAACAAAAATCCTGAGAGAGGCTCCATTCAAAATGCTCGTCAAGTGCTCCGTAACATAATCAACAGTTCTGCCGATCAGCCAATTGGTCGATTTTTCTTCTATTTGCTTTCTCTTTGTAAATTCCGAGTTTCAAGGCTACCCAATTTACGTCTCTCCGCTGACCACCTCCTTTGTCGAGACACACAATCAGCTTGGCCTTGTGCTTGGTCCGTCCTTAACATTCAGTCGGTGCACAAAGTTTTTCCGCGCTCTGTTCGGCCGCGTCCGTGCCAATTTCGGTTCTTCCGGCGGCTCTGCCGTGATTCCCACTTCATCGCTCCACCAACAATCACAAGGGTCTCCGTCTGCCGTTCCCTCGGCCAATCCGTTGCCATCAATCGCAGCTGTCGATACGATCCGTTCAACGCATAAAGATGATGAAGATTTTTTATACTAGAGTTCAATCAGTACCTGGATTCAGCAGGTCATTTATAATTTAAAAATGTTCAGAGCTTCAAATTTAAAAGGCATTTATTATTTAACCAATTCAATAATTTAGTTATGTGACTTAGAATTTTTTTTTTGATTAGAAAAATAAATGTTTATGTATCATACGCTATTTTATTTCTTTTAAATGATAAATTTTTTTGAAATTCAATTTATTAAAATTTATTTGGGTTTGTAAAAACCTCTGATAAGAGAAGATGCTAGCCAGTGTTTTACATGTTTTACGGGGGGGTTGGGTTTTGAGATCGCTGATCACGAGTTAGACACCCTTTCGGCCAATTCCGAACCCCGGACCCAAATTTAAACAAAAAGTTACGCACTCGTCTGAATCTGCTTACTATACTATTACCGTAATAAGTATAGCAGGTATTATAGGTTTGGATGTTTTCCAAAGTTTTCTTTTAATTTCTTCCACAATGATTCGATTGGCAGTTAGCGAGGCGATTGGCATCTATTCCGCAAGAAATACACCCATAAAATAGGTAAAAACCTAAAATCCCATCTCCAATTTTTATTTATTTTATATTTGTTTTGCTCTTCAATTGTGTCTGTCATCATTTCCATGTGTTTTGTTCGCCTGTCCCACTTTCAGTCTGAGCTGCTTCAGCAAATTGTTAATGAGCACCGCCTGAAAAGCGTTTAAAAATCATTGTTTTTGTTTCAGTTTCCGTTATTTATAATTTATTGGTTGGTTGGTAAACAATCAAATTGGTCAAAGTGTGGCGGGGGCACTTTTACCCCCCCCCCCCCTCTTTCTGATGATGGGCATTTTTACGCCAAATTGTGCCCTGTCTTCCCATCTCCCACCTGCCACCCCCCAACCCCTCTCACCTTTCACCACCACCACCTGCCGGCACATCCTCCCCTTCCCACCCTTCCCCTACCCGTTTCGGTCACCTTCCCCCCCCCCCCCCCCTCCTTTCACCCATTTTACACCCTTTCCCTTCTCAAAGCGATTTTTTGACAAATTCAAGTAATTGTTGCTGGAAAATGAGTAAGTATACAAAAGGTTAATTCGTTTTACAAGAACTTTGTTCCGAAATTCTAATAATTCGTGCTACCGTAACCCTTTTTCCAAGAAATTCTGATTCACTTTCGCATTTCCGGTCAAAAATGATTTCTTATCGCAAATTTGTTTTTATTTTTTGCGTTTCCCTTCCTTTTTTCCAGTTTTTCGTGTCCTTTTTTCAGCTCCCCCCACGTAAAGTTAACTTTTGGATGCTCCTCCGCCATCATCACTCACGGCTCACTTAACCATTCCCACCTCATTTCCGCATCATAATCATCCCCTCCCCACCATTAACTGTTTGAAAACACTCATTGGTATAAATTGGTATTAATTGTTAATTATGTTCAACAGTGAACCAAAACTAATCTGATTGTGAGTATGGAATGGTTTTTATGACTTAACGCTTCAAAAAATATTTTCTTTTTTTCTTCCATTAGTTAATTAAACTGCGAAGACCGTACATAAAATATGACACTGAATGCTTGTCCTCCCTCCCTCCCTATTCTCACCCAAGAATGACTCGTCCCTCCCCCCCCCCCCCGCCCCCGCCCTCTGTCCTTGCTTTTCCTCTCATAGGGTTACTTCTCCTTCATTTCTCCCCTCCCCCCTTCTCTCTTTTCCTCTCACTCTTTCTTCCTATCTCACTCTCTCTTCCCGACGGTGCCAACTTATTTTTTTTCGTTTGGCCAAAAAATCCTAAAAATTATTTTTGGATAAAATCTTTTTATAATCCGAATCAGAACAATTTTCCAAATTCTTTCTCCGGAGGCGCCTTTCGGCACCACCGTGCCAATGATGCATAAAACAATAATGTTTTTTTTGTCCATAATAGGCAAATTAAGTAAATGCGTTTTAAAAAGTGTCCTTGTTTTGGAAGTTCGATGGTAAATAAGTCTCTCTTTGTTTTGTTCACCTGTGATGATGTCACCGTGGCCATAAGGTCCTTTCTCCGATTCGCCACCTCCAAATAATTTGTGTTCGGCGTGAATTTGACCTCCAATTTGTCCATCTCAATTGATGCCACTTGTCTGTGTGTGGTGGCATTGATCATACAAATGCCCCAATCGTTGAGGCCCAAAAAAATTTGCAAATTGCCACGGAGGGGCTGAAAAGGGAGGCAAAAGCGATGAAAGAGCAATTCACAACTCAAATTGTTTGTTTTTTATACCAAAAAACATCAAATCCAATTTCTCTCCAATTCCAAACCATCCAAAAACACTCAATGCCTTGCCAAAGTGCCGAGGGGAGGGGCAAATTTCCACGCTCTCCAAATGGCAATATTTGAGGAAATGGGAAAGGGGGGGGGGAATTGCGTGGGAATGCCACTTTCTCCGCTTCTTCCACCCGACCGTCGGTTGGAGTTGTGTCTTCTCGAGGTTCGTCTGAAGCTGACAGACTCCCCCCCCCCCCGTTTTAATTAACGCATTGCCTTTAGAGGGGGGGGGGGGTTCAAATTCAAAACGACATTTAAGGGGGGGGGGGAGGGAGGGGAATCCTTTGTCAATCCCTTCCCTTTGTGCGGTGTCCGCCTTTCCCCCAAAATTAAACACACCTTCGACATGAGCATAAAAGCACGGAAGAAAGTGCATCCGTACACATTCAGAGACCAACAGAGGTTAAGAAAGTGCAACTGCAGCTGAATAAGGCTGAGGCCGACCAGCGAACGGTGGGCATGGCGCAATTTGGCGAGGAGAGAGACGAGGGAAGTGCCGGCGGAAGGGACCAAATGCCGAGGAAGAACATGGGAAAGGAAGACAGCACTAAACGGGGGAAGGGGCATAAAGCCCGATCAGTTGGCAAGGATGATTAGGAACAAAAAGCCTGAGTAATTGTCGAAATGGTGCAGCTGTGTCCCCCCCCCCCCTTCCCCCCCCCCCCCGATGCTTTCCGTCTCTTTCTCCGACTGACCATCCAATCCTTAAGCTGTGAGTTTCGCGCACAAATGCAACCAATTTGAGCAGACCCTTCCCATTCCATCCTGATGTTCCCCCCCCCCCCCATTTTGTCTGTCCTTGACTCGCTTCTCCGCCCTCCCCCCCCCCCGTCCATTTCATTCCTTTCCCCAATTCTCTCCGTTTCCCCCTTCCCTTCATTTTTTCCAAATGCTTTTCCATCAAAGAATGGCATTCATTCAAATGTTAGCTGTTAATTCGTCGCCCAATCCCTCAAAATTAAATTTCCCACTATCACTTAAGCAAAAAAAACAAAACAAAAAAAAACAACAACAAATTAATTGTTTTCTCTTACGTTTTTAAATTTTAGTTTCAAAATGCCAATTCGCCATTTCTTTGTCGTTTTTTTATGTGTGCCATTCTTATTGTCCTTTGCCATTCCTTTCATTCTCCGCCAATTTTCGATACGTTGCAAAAATTGAGGGGAAACGGAGGCGCGAGCAAAAACAGCAAATTCATTTGCGTGTGATAGATGAAAAGAGAGGCGAGCCAAAAGAGGGGAAAAATGAAAGGAAAATGAAGAAAAAGGAAAAGAAAAGCATTGAGAGGGGGGGGGGGGGGAAACATTGGGGAGAAGAAGCATTGGGGGACGATGAATATGGGAGAACAATGCCAATGCGCAGAGATTGTTTTTTAAATTTCATTTCTTTCTTCTCCCTCCTCCGTTTGCTTTTCCTCCTTTCCTTTATCACCTTCATCTTCATCGTTCTTTCCTTCCCTTTCTTTAATTTATTTTCTTTGATGAGCAAATTCATTTCTTCAAATTGCTCAATTTTATTGCCTTTTGGCCATCGTCGTGGGAGAGAATGACCGTCGAGAGGGGAGGAGAGGGGAAGGGGGGACAACATTGGGGACGGGGGGGGGGGGGGGAGGAATCCCAATTAGAGTCATTTTTGGTGAGAATCGATGGATGGCATGGGCGGGGTGGGAGCTTTACATATGTATCGAGAAGCTCTCCATCTCCTGCCGAACATCCCCCCGCTCCCCCTTTTCCTCTCCTTCTAAAACATCCGCCCCCTCCCCAAAACTTCCAATCTTTTTTCGTGTTTATTCTTTGCCAAAATTGTGCCAATCCCCGCTGCTCCGTTGGACAAATCCCCGCTGCCTTCCCATTCCTCCCTCTGTGTACATATTATTTTCCACTTTCCTCTCATAAGCCCCTCTTATTCATTCTTATTCAATTCCAATACCCTTTTCCCCCTCCCCCTCCCCCCTCCCTTTGTCCCCACCCTTTCCTATACTTTCAAAGGCCATAAATTACCCGGCCCCTTTCTTCGGGTTCAAATCAGCTTCTTCATTCACTCCCCCTCCCCGCTTCATTCCCCACTTTTATCCCCTCATTCTCTCCTCCCTTCCTTTTTTCCTCCTCTCCTCCTTCTAAAAATGCCTTTCTTTGGCTTTGGTCGACCCCCCACTGTTTTTACAACTCCCTTTGTAAGTTGCTCCTTCTATTCCTTTGACATTTAAATCTTTGTCACTTTGTTGGCTAATGACTCCATAATTTCTGTTCCCCATTTTCCTCTTTTTCTTTACTGCTCTTATTTCCTCTCCTTCCCTCTCCTCTTGTTTCGTCTCTTTTCTCTCTTTCTTTTCCTCTTATTTCCTCTCTTTTCTCTCCTCTCCTCTCATTTCTCTCCTTCCCTATCCTTTCCTCTCTTTCTTTCCCTTTCCCTCCTTTTCGCCAATGTTTTGTTCTCCATTAGTGCCAAACAATGCTTCTTTTCTCTGTCTGTATCAACCAAAACACCCTTTAATTTCTGTCCGTTCCCTTGGCCTTTCAAGTGACAATATTGGCCAAAATTGGCCAATCCGATGGTCACGCATTTTGTGCCAAATTAATCCGCCCAGCAATAAAAGGCACTTCAGAATGAGTGAAAGTGGCGGGAAGGACGAGATTATTATGTTAAGAATTGCGCATTTGCATATTCTAACATTCAGGGAAAATTCATTGCCGTAATAAAAGGGAATGAATCGGAAAACAAATCGAAAATTCCTCTCTTTTTTTTCGGTTGGTGAGAATTTTTCACTTTTCTGTTCACCCTTTCCCTTTCTTTTCAACAAATTTGGCCCTTTCGCCATTCAAATGACCAAAAAGTGCTTCTTTTTTGGTCACTGATCGCTCATTCGCGCACAAAAAGAAAAATTTAAGGGAAAGGAAAAAGTGACGAGAAGAAAGAAAAGGGGAGAAAAGGGATAATCGAATGAATAATTCAACCAACGGACGGACGGAAAAGTGCGGTGGGAAAATGCCTCCCGGGGGAGTTTGGCAATTGAGGACAAACCAAACAGACGGAGGGGCACAAGGAGGACACTAATCCACGGGAATTTGGCCTTGGGCGGGAAGTAATAAGTGAATGTGAGGGAGGGCGGGGGAGGGGAGGGAGCGAATGTCCGAATGCCTCCCCCCCCCCGGGGGTGTCCAAATGCCCCCCCCCCCCCTCCGCCCATTTAGCGGAAGGAAAAGAGGCGGCGAATGTCGTCCATTTCCATTTCGCTTTCTCTTTTTTGGGATTGATGCAGCAAATGAACAATATTTTAGCATTGTTTTGTTGCAATTCATTTCGATGAATTGTTTTGTGCCTTTTTTGCCTTTTATTTGCTTTGCTTCGCTGTCTTTTGTCCGTCTTTCCTAATTTCCTCCATCATTTGACTCATTTGCCACCATTTCCCCCCCCCCCATTCATTTGCCCTTCCCAAAATCTCATCCCACGTAAATCCTTCTCCAATTTCCTTCACAACATCGTCCTCCAATCGGCTCAAAAAGGCTATTATCGCAGAATTTTGGAGGAGGGCCCCCGGGCGAAGATGGCAGTGGCAAGGGAAAACACTTTAATTTCCGCGCGGAAAGGGCATTTGGAAGAAGCGAAGAAAGGGCGGGGGGGGGGGGGGAAATGAACGGAGGGATTCGTCGGCGGAGGTCCCTCAGCAATAAATAAAATAATATTGTCGTGCCCTCCCCCCCCCTTTTGTCCCTATTTTAATCCATCCGATTTGGTCCAATTTGCTCACTCACTTCGCATTCGAAGGCCATTCGGCCCCGTAAATTCGGTGCGCAACAATGGCCGCCATCGGCACGTAATGTTTCTCGTGGCACGGGTAAAATCCCCGCAAAAACTCCGCCTCGGCCTCCCCGTAAAGCAGCGAAGTAACAGCCGCACTTTTCCTCGCCTGAAAAACATTTTTCGGATTTAGCCTTTTTTCTGTCATTTTGGCACCACCGCCAATTTATCTTCTTTTTTTCCTCTCAATTAATCATTTTTTGGCATTCTCCGCCCAATTTTAATTTTGCGCTTTTCCTCAAATTTCTCTCAATTTTCCATCTCGCAAATTAAAACGCCCTTCCCTTTCTCTCCTCTGAGGTGAAAATTCCTTCACTTTTTCTTCCAACAGACGGAAAATTCAACGACGGATTAACACAACTGTTGGTTGTTGAGACCTTCGACAGAATTGGCAAAGTGCCGCTAATCCTTGGGAAAAGCGGCACAAAGAAAATTGAAAAGAGAGGCGGAAGAGACGGGCGGAAATGGGCGAGGGACGGACAACGGACGAACAGCGGCGGAAGGGCAGGCGGAGGGCGGTGGAAGGGCACTCCGTCGCCGGCGGGGGACGGGCGCGGATGATGGCACTCGTCGCGGTGGTGTCAATTGCGAATTGGGCCAGAAAAGGTTGGAGCCGAAGCGTCAAACTCATTAGCGGGAGCTCAAGGGTCACTAATCATTTATGGGTTCAGCCCAATGTTTGGAATGCATCCAATGCGACAGACAGACGCTTTGGTATTCGCCGGAGGAAAACGAACGGCACATTGGGCGATGCCAACGCGGACTGATCCCGCCAAGTCAATGTGCCAACAGTTCACACACCCACTGCATATTTAGCTACTTCAAGCAGGGAGGGGGTAAGCGGCGCCATAGGCAATTAGCATTGGCTAATTTACACTAATTGGAAAATTTAATGGAAAATCAAATCACCGTTTTGTGTGAAGGTCATACAGAGGGATAATTGAGACAGAACATAAAAAGAGGGCGTAAGTGAGGGATGGGATGGAAGAGGAAGTGCTCACCCGCAAAAATGATCCAAAATAATCCAATCCATCGTTCATTTCTCGGCGGCATTTTTGATAAACAAAGGGAGCCAGCGGGAGAGATGAAGTGAACAATGAAAAAATAAGTTGGATTGGGAAGACAATAGGAAGGGGAGAGGGGAAACAAAGAACACAGAAAATGGGGAGGGGACAGAGAAATTTGAGAGAGTAATTAGGGAAAAAGTGCCAGGGTGAGAGAGAACGGAGAGAGAATACAGAGAATGGGGAGGAGACAGAGAAATGAGAGAGAGTGATTAGGGAAAAAGTGCCAGGGTGAGAGAGAACGGAGAGAGAATACAGAGAATGGGGAGGAGACAGAGAAATGAGAGAGAGTGATTAGGGAAAAAGTGCCAGGGTGAGAGAGAATGTAGAGAGAAATGCCAGTTTGAGAGAGAGAGAGGGGAGAAAGAATACAGAATGAGGAGGGGAAAGAGAAATTGGAGTTGCCATTGCCCCCTTCTCCCCCATTTTTGTTAGATTTTTTTGTGCCTATTCAGTGATTACAATCACTGAACGACGCTGTGGCACTGCCGATCAAATCAGCGGCTGCACTCTGTACAAATCGATGATGCGGGCCAAAAGGCATCTGATCGCGGGCTCAGCGATCGACGTGGAACCAACGAAACTGTGGAGAGTGGGAAATGCGGGACAAAGTCCGCCAAGTCATCGCAGACGCGAGACGAATCCATTGGTGGTGGAAGTGTGCACGGGCGGATGCAAAGAGAACGGATGTGTGAACGGAGTGGGAGGAGGAGGAGGAGAAGCGAAGTGGACGATGGCATGGATTGTGGTCATCGGATGGGTGGCATGGTGGACGAGCACACGGACGAGGACAGTCGGCGGAAGGACACGGCAAACTCACGATGGACACGTGGGCGGGTGATTCAAGTGATCAGCAGCAGAGCAAAACACTCATCGATCGGAGGACTGACCGAACAGAGACAGGCCAACAAAGCCTTTCCCTTCACTCATTTCGCGATTATTGCCCTAGAGATTGCCCATTATCTATGCTTTATCCTTTGCCCTATCACTTTGAATGCTTTATCCATTATCCTATCACTTTGCTTTATCATTTTCCCCTTTTGTCTTTCCATTGCCTCTCTTTATTAAAACTTTTCTCACCAGCATTTGCTCGTCTCCCAGCAGTGTCCTTGCGTCCCTTTTCAGCACAATTTTCACCCGTTCTTCGCCTCCTCCGTCGCCAATTGAATCACTGCCAAATTTGTCCAAATGTTCTGTCCATTTGTCCAAATGCACATTCACATTTTGTTCCGCTTTCAATTGTAAACCTAAAAATGCAATTGGAAATTAAGCGAATGAATCATTCGCAGTGTTTGATTGATTTGTTGGCATTGGCATTCTCTCCCCCCCCCTGATTAGCTCCTCTTTAGCTCCCCCCCCCTTCTGTTGACTCACTAAGTCGCGAGTCCATCAGCCAAATTGCGAAAATGCGTGCCCCCAATTCGCTGTCCACGCCCTCCATTTGCAACACTTTCGTTCTCAACTCTTTTGCCGTTACTTTCTGTGAATCTTCAACTTCCACTTGCAGCGATGGTGCACCGATTAGCTGCACTTCCACTTTGGTCAGTTTCGCCGGCTGTTTCTGCTTCAGCAAAAAGGCGACTCCTCGCCAGTCGGACTTCGGCACCAAAACGCAAAGGTCCAACGGAGTTTTTCCGGTGGCGTCGCGAATGTTCTGCCAAGGCAGGGAATGCCATTTTATAGTACAATATTAATTGGTCAAGGACGGACAATGTCGGCCAATTGGTGGGACAGAATCAGCTCGGCCACGTAAATGTTGCCGTTCAGAGCGGCGAAATGAAGCGGCGTCGCCCCAGTGCCATTGACAACGTTCACATTGGTGCGCGGGTGGAGAAGCAATGTTTCGCACGCCTCCAATCGGTTGTAAAAGGCACAGTAATGGAGCGGAGTCCAAAGGTCATTGTCCTGCTCATTGGGGTCATCGCCCTGGGCAAGCAGTTCCCTTAAAGGAGGCGAATTGGCCACCAACAAAAGACCGGCGCCATTGGGACAAATGTCAATGTACCGTATCATACCGTATGCGCTCCGCGTTTCCATCAAAGGCGTGCTTATGCAGAGGGTACTGTTGCTCCCAAAACTCAGTGGGCGACCTTTGCTGTGGGCCCCGTCCCTTGCCATTGGCTGTGTCTTCTCCTCCCAATTGTCCATTTGCTTTTGACGAATGATTTCTCACAAAATATCGCGGCGCCTTAATGTTTTTTCATTCTTTACCATAGTCAAATGTTTTCTACCGTAATTTGCCTTTGGCAGAAAATGTTTGCCCCAAACAGCGGATTAATCACAAATTTGTCGTACTTTTCCATCCGCAACATTTCCGCCCTGAGTGCGTTGCTTCGCTTCACTTCCTCGTCCAATTCCGTCGCCGCCCCTTTCCGTCCCTCCGTTTTTCGCCCGTTTTCTTTGTCTTCCGTTGAGCTGAAATGTTTTTTCTTGGCATGAATTTGAAACTGAACAAACACTTTTCACCTTTGACAACAAAATCGGAACTGACGCGGGTCGAACGAAGGATTATGGACACAATTCAAAATGCGAAGGGAAGCGGACGGCGTGAGGAAAAGCGAGCGGAGGAAGGGAAAAGGGGCGGCGGAAGGGCCAAATTGGCATTGGCCGAGCGAAAGCCATCTGAGGAAGGGAGCAAAAAAGGCACGGCGATGCCCAACGCCACAACAAAACGCACTCGCCAATGCGCAACACTAAATTTTGTGAGCGCGCGTCGACGGAACCGACAGAATTGGCCGAGGCACGGAGAATCGTGGCCAGCGAATGGAACTCGAAGCAGTCACTGATCCGATCGGAAGACACCGCAGACGGAGTGATCGGAATGAAAATTAGCCGAGGCGAGTCGGATCGGTGGACGGAGGAAGCCGAAGAGGAGGAACAGCCGGGCAGAGGATGGTCCAAATGGGCCAACGGAACATTCACGGCACGGACACACAAAGACCTGGCAAATTGGAAGGAGAGGGAAGAGAGGAGCAGAAAGGGAGTGATCCTCCTAAGTTTTGACTTTCCCTTTCACCTGCAAATTCCCCTCACAAATCTCAACGCCGTTTCTTCCGCTGCTTCCCTTTGCGATGCTTTGCATTTGGGCAGAGCAAATACTTTTCGAGTTTTTAAATTGTTTTCCGAACGGCAATTGGTCGAAGGAAGTGCCATTAAAAGGTCAAAGCTGGACGGACTGAACGGCATTTGCTGGTGGCACTGCTTGAACTTCTCGCCCTCCAATTGGTCAACTGCATAAGAGGAAAGGCGAACGATCGCTACAAACACATCGCAACTCATTGGGAAGGAAATCGAAGGAAAAACAGAGAAAACGGTTTTTTGAATGGCACGCTAAAAGTGATCAAAAAAGATTAAAAAAACAGAAGCATTAAATTCATTATTGAGCCGACAATTGATTGGGAATTCGGCGGACGGAGTTGTGAAATATTCGGAGAGTTGGGAGGGGGGGGGGGGGACACGCCCTTTGCGAACAAAAAAAGACATTGTCGTTTGATCGATGGTTGGCGGTGATTGGAATTGGGTGGGGTGGGCGAGGGGGGGGGGGGAGGCGGAAAAAAGCACAAAAACGACAAAAATAATAAATAATAAATGGAAAATTAAAATTAAAGTTTATTATTATGTATGCTAATTGAAATTATGCCTTAAATTAAATTAACATAACTTTGTTTCCATCATTTGAACATTTAATGAGTGCTCATTGAAACCGAAAGGGAGGGAAACGGTCGGTCGACCCCTCCCGAATTGTCATAATTAATTAAGATGAATTAATCGCGTTTGGGCGTGGTCAATGATTGATAAAAGTTGCAATGGAAGCAGAACAGAAATGACCTCATATTTCTCACTCTTTGGAAATGATCACTTATTGTTTTAGATGGCAAAGAGCGGCAAAATGCGAATTATTATAAAGCAGGGCTGCCATCGTCCAAGGACGGCTTCCAAGGACGGGTATGCCGATTTGCAAGGACATAACGAGGAAAATTCATGAAATCCAAGGACATTTAAAATTTTTATTATATGCAATGTTTTTTTTTGTTTCTGTTGTTAATTTTTCCTCATTTCACCGCATATGTCTCTTTTGAGGCGCGCTTTTCCAAAAAATTTTCAGGGGAACAGGGGGGGGGGGGGGGGTCCGGCGGTGCCGATAGGCGCCGCCGGGGAAAAATTTGAAAATAAGAGTGTAATTTGTTAACAGGTTTTCACCAAAAAATGCGGATTTTGAGATAATGGCGATGAACATTTTTTACTTTTCACAACATTTCTTGAGGGCGCTTTTTCCGAAAGTCTTTTTGGGAATGGGGGGGGGGGGGAGGGGAGAAATTGTTAATAGGTTTTTCCAAAAGTGATCATTTTTAAGCATTTAAAAAATAGAAAGAAATGTCCCGGCGGTGCCGATAGGGGCCGCCGGGAAAAAAATTGGGAATTTTTGTGCAATTTAGTACCAGATTTTGCACCAAATATTTTATAAATTCAAAAATTTACCAAATTTCCTTTGATTATTTTTTCCATTTTTTAAATGCTCATTTTCAAGGACGTCCTTGCCATTCAAGGACGGATGGCAGCCCTGTTATAAAGCGAAAAGGCGAGAAACGGAAAACAAAGTTTGGAATTGTTTATCGGAATTTGAAAAAAGGAAATTTAGCGGAAATGGGCGGGGTGACTCAAAATGTTGTACCGAAAAATGGTGAAGAATTCGAACAAAATTTAATTATTGAAATGAGATTGAAAAATAGATAAAGAAAACAGGGGAAAAGCATTGGAAAAAGAAAGAGGCGAAAAGCACCATACAGTAAGCATTAATTAAGTCAAGAGAGAGGGGGAATTGAATCAAATTCAAATGACAAGTACGGTATCGCAAGTACGAACATCATGTTGTATTCCACCGTGTTTCAGCCCATGTTTTAAGTTGCGCCCACACCCGCTCACATTCATTTGCGTATTCCATCTCCAACTTTTAGTAATTTTCCTTCTTATTTTTTTAGTAGTTGTTAATCAAATAGACTGAAGTAATGCATAAACAGCATTGACCATAAATATTCTGTGAATTCCTAGAATTGTATAGTTGTAACATCTGTATCTTAATTTGCGCCTTTTATACAGCCATAAAATTCATCTCATTTTTTTCTGGTTTCTTGATTCATAAAGTTTACTTAGGATTATATATCATATCGAATGAACCTAAAAAGATATGTTTATTTTATGGTTTTTTTTGTTTGGGTAAACTATATCAAATCGAATTTTCATGGTCCATTTCCAATCTACGTTATCTATTACTTAAGCTTATTGTTTTAATTTAAAATGTCAACAATTGGTAGTGTTGCTCGTTCTGTCACTGGAACACAATCTGGTTCTGGAAGCGAGCCTCGTGAACGTACTCTTTACGAAAGAGAAGCGGAGAAGGCTCTAAAACTCAGAAATGTTTGTGTTTGTTTAATGCTTTCTTCTTAGTTCCTGGTCTAGGTGGAAGTTGGTCGTGCTGTCATGGCGGAAAAACCAAGTGCAGGCCACGAAGGCGATTTGGAAGTTCATACCAACGTTTACGCCATCAGCATGGGTCCGCTGGATATCTACCGTTACGATGTGTCCATTGTCGGCGAACGTGGTGGCGAACGATCGGGAGTCTTGTTCACCAAGAAATATAAGGATGAGTCAGTTGTCTCCATCGTACATTAACTGAATTCCATACTTTTCAGTGCTATCGCTGTCAATCGTCGTGACTGTTGTCGTGAAGTCATTCAATGCTTTATGAATGTTCATCGTGACCTTGTCCAACATGCCAAATGTCTCTACAATGACCTTCAGTCGATAATGTACACTTTGAAGCCATTGCAAACTGAGGTTCCGTCCCATTGTTTCGAAATGCCCAACCGATTTTTCATTTAGACCAATGATCCATCGAAGCCTTCTCAGCTCGATTTTGAGTTTAACGGCAGTGATATGCAGAATCCGCAATTCTTCAGCGAACTTCACGTTAGCAAAATCACAGTCAGCTTCAAACCAATATGTGATGAGCGTGGAAAATATGTGGTGAAATTGGAAGACCTTTCGTCACTTCGACCCGACATTGCATTGGGAAATCGGGACCTTCTTCAATTTTTGGACATTGCAACGAGTCAGAAAATTTTCTTCCACTGGTACTTCTTGTTACAGATTTACTAAGAAGCAATTAAAATATTTAGTGAACAAGGTCAATATGAGCATGTCCATTTTTCGACTGGCTTGTCTTATGCGTACAGCCCTGAACAATTTGGGTTCTCAGAAGAAGACGCCCTTGTTTTTGATGAGAACAAAACTTATTTGGCG
Organism: Heterodera schachtii; assembly: GCA_023374025.1. Taxonomy (NCBI): domain Eukaryota; kingdom Metazoa; phylum Nematoda; class Chromadorea; order Rhabditida; family Heteroderidae; genus Heterodera; species Heterodera schachtii. The sequence continues at coordinate 3,466,901 of SIJG01000001.1, read as the reverse complement.
TTGGGGTGCAGCAAGTCGACCCACCTAATCGAGGGCACTGGACGAACTCGAAGGACTAATTGTGCTGCGGGATTGCTCGTCCAACGTATGTTTCTTTTTGAAAAATACTTACGAACCCCACGGACACTTGCAATTTCATACGTTAATAAAAGAAGCATTCGATTCAAAAAATACAATTTCAGCGAAGAAAACTCCGTTTCATGCGAATTGTTCTCTCCTCGAGAAGGTCATGGCATTGCTTAGCGGTAATTTAGACATGGACAAAGGAAGAATGGTTTCGTCGTTGACTACCGGGTTGAAAGGTGCGTTATTTGCTTGACTTTTTTAAATACAATGCTTTTTGAATTAAGGCCTTTTCGTCCAAACCAATCACAACGCTACCAACATTCAGCGCTTTCCTATCAAGGGTCTGGAAAGAAAAGGCGCTAATGAGATGCAAATTGAGGTTGATGGGAACGCCTCCACAATTGAGCAGTATTTTAACAACAAATACGGTCGTCGTCTGGAGTAAAAAAAAAAAACATGTTATGATTAACTTAAAATGTCTTTAGCTACCCAAACCTTCCTTTGATTGCAATGAATTCGAGATTTGCCAATGAGAAGCGAGTGAATTACTACCCAATCGAGGTTTTGGACATCATTGACAATCAGCGAGTCACCACTCAGCAACAAACTCCGACAATGATTCAGCAGTCAATCAAAGTTTCTTTCCTTTATTAGTAAATTGTGCATATATGTATTCTAGAAGTGTGCCATTCCACCATTAGTCTTCAAGCGTCAGGTTCACAACACTGCGAAGTCTATTCATCTCTGGGACAGTGAATATCTAGATGAAGCCGGGATTAAATTGACTACCGAGCCAATTGCCCTCGTAAGTTTTTCATTGTTTTGATAAAAACGATTCATTCACCTTTTTAAGAGAGCTCACCAGCTCAACCATCCTGAAGTCAAAGCTGGCGACGGTAACATGCAGAGACCGATGGTGGAAGGTTCTGCTGCTTGGCGAATCAACAGTGTACTGGTTCCTCAATCGGTGTTTGCTGACGGTACTTATAGTTGGATGTTGGCGTGTTTTGTTCAACTTGGTGGTCGCGGTCTTAGCGAGCCAGACCTTCAGTATGTTTCATAAAAAAAGTTTTTTGTATCAATTTTTTTAAGTAAATTTATCCAACTGCTTGAAGACCAGGCAAAAAGGCGAGGCCTTAAACTTCCAGCCCTTCCAAGGGACCATTTGCGACTGGTGAATTTCCGATCAAAAGAAGTAATAAATTCTAATTCGTGGCCACCACATACCTTTTAATTTTCATTTTAAGGACATTTCAGCGCTGTTCCAAGAGGCCTCTCAATCAGGAATTGCTTTTATGCTTTGCATTCATGCCGATGGAGATGATTTGGCACATCACTTTATCAAAAAATGCGAACGTGACTACCAAATTATCAGCCAATGTGTTAGGGCTGGTACTGTTAGAAATGTTGCTGCGAAGCAGCAACGTCTCACTGTAGACAATATTCTGAATAAGACCAACGTCAAGCTCGGTGGTATCAATTACAATCTTCCGCGATCTCCGTGAGTTTTAGTGCTGCTAATTTCCTTTTTAAGTAAATTGTTTTAAGGTTTGTTACTAGTACTGACATGCTTATTATTGGTATTAGTACCAATCATCCCGGAGGCGGTATTGGCGAGCGTCCTATGGCTGAAGCTGAAACATTACCGAGTGAGACTCTTTCCGTTTCGTCTGAGGAGTCCATTGTTGCTGGTCCTCCTTCGGTCGTTGGGGTTAGTTCATTTGTTCATTACTATAATTTTGCTTTTTCTTACTATACATATTTTTAGTTTGCGGCAAACGTCGGGCCGACAAAGCTCCCATTTGATTTCGTTGGCGATTTTATGTATCAGGTTTTGTCCCAGCTTGTTATTTTAAATTAAATCTTTATTTTAGAGAGCTCGGCGTGAAGAAAAGGTCAACATCATCGAGTCGATCGTTGGGAAATGCGTGGGCTACTTTAAAGAAGTCAGGGGAAGTTTGCCAAGGCGTGTCAGTCATTTACCGAAACGGATGCAGCGAGGGACAGTTCAAAATGGTTTTGGATATTAATTCCTGCTGGTTTATCGTTTACTTTAAGATCTTGAAATTTGAAGTTCCGCTGATCCAATGCGCTTTGCGTTCTGCCGGTTGTGATAATGTCGGTCTGACATTAATTGTCTCGAACAAACTGCAGAATGTTCGCTTCTTCAGCAAACAGGTAATCTTTCCTTCCCCTGAAAATTTGATACGCTCCAATTCAACAGATTCAACCTAATGCGAAGCCCCCTGAACAAAACATCAAACCGGGTACGGTCATCGACACGGCTGTAGTGCATCCGTCTAACTGCGAATTCTTTCTCAATTCTCATCGTACTCTCCAGGTTTATTTTTTGTATGTGCAAAAACCCATTAAGATTTTTTTAAGGGGACTGCACGTACCCCAAAATACACCGTAGTCTACGACGACAACAAATTCAGTCTCATGGACCTCGAGGAAATGTCTTACCACTTGTGCTTTGGCCATCAGATCATCAATTCAATAGTTTCTTTGCCTGCGCCTGTATTAAAACATATTTACGACTCGATTCTTTACTCAATTTGCAGGTTTACATCGCAAATGAATATGCAAAACGGGGCCGCAATCTCTTCAATTACTACGATGCTCCACGTGACATGGAAACGTTCGCTGATCTGAATCAGAAGCTTTGTCTGGAACATGCCGGTTGGATTGCACCTCATCGAGTCAATGCCTGATTTTGAGAGAATTTCTTCGTACACCATTTGATTTCCCTTTGTCCCTTTTTTAAATTTAATTTGTTCCCACTTAAGATTTAAATTGTTCCCATTTTTTAAGATTTAAATTGTTTCCACTTTCTCATTTGTTTTTTTTTTCTAAATTGTTTTTAAATTATTTTCATTTATTTAAGTTAAATATAAATTTGTTTTTGTTAATTCCCATTTGGTTTTCTAGATTGATTCTATTGATTGACTGATACCTTTTAAATCAAATAAAAAATCAATATTTTTCATAGATTATACCATTAATCATTAGGGATGGCTTGGATTTGCTGTATGTTTGTTTGTTATATTTTTCTTGTTACTTGTTTGGTTTACAGGATAAATTCTACGTTCTTTTTTCAAATGCCTATAAAGGTACTATTTTTACATGATTCTTTTAAAACATGGAAATTTTCTAATTTTGCATTTTTCGCCTAAAATAAAAAAGGTGTGGAACTTTTTTCGTCTCTTGTGGAGTTTAAGCCCATAAGCAAAAATTTTTACATTTCAGACTAAAAGAAGCCAAAGGTCGCTGATCGCGAATCCGGCTTCCATTTCGACCAATACCGAACCCCTGACTCGAATTGGAACAAAAACTCGAAACTTCAAATTTTCTAATTTTGCATTTTTCGCCTAAAAATGAAAATATATGTAGAATTTACCTTGTAAACCAAACAGCCTTTTTCTTACTACTATTGTTTTTTTAACAGGCAGCAAATGTTTTCTCAAAAACGATGATTTGCATTTTAGTTCATGTGGACATTTGTTGTGTGTCAATTGTGTTGAGACGGGAAAAGGTAAACTCCAAAAAATCACCACGGTACAATAAAGCACTGAATTGATGTCTCCACTTTTCGGCTTTAGTGCACATTAATCATTAATTTTAACGATTTCAATGCATTTATGAAAATTCGGGGTGCGTTAGAACTCTCTTCCTCTACCACCCCCTCTCCGTCTGATGTTTTCTTTTTAGAATGCGGCAGTGCGTCTGTTTGTACCGTCTGTCAGCGTCAAAATATTAAATTGATCAAGGTCAACAACCAAATGAAGCCCGAGTTGAAACAGTTATTCTGTCCACCGGTCGACCTTTTCAAGGAGTTTAGTATGCAATTGAAGAAGGTGGTGGACTTTCAACAAAACAATCGCATGCGTCTTAAGGAACGACAAACCATGGAAAAGGTGATGGAAGTTTTGCTTTTACGCCTCCAAAATTTTGCGGTATTACCACCCACCCCTTCGTTGATTTTTTTAAATTTATGTGGTTTTTTATCTATGATTTTTCATCAAGTACTTGATTTTTTTTGAAAATTTTTGTTTTCTAAAACTTTGTTTTCGGTAATTTCGATATTCTGAATGGTGTAGAATGTATAAATAGTTTTAGAATGAACCTCTAAATGTATAGGAAAGACAAAATTTTAGAAAACAAAAAATTTCAAAAAAATCAAGTACATGATGAAAAATCATTGACAAAATCAGTGATTTTGCAAAATCCGAACTCGGGTTCGTGATAAACGCCTTTTTTTACCCTAGCAAAAATGATTTTGTAAGAAAATTTTATTTTATTTTTTTTATGTCGGGACACCAATTCTGAAGGATTACCGTCGGGAGTTTGCCAATAGTAGTAATACTAGTAATAAGAAAAGGCTAAAGTAATCAAAGTTTCAAATGATTTAGTCTTGTTTTTTTATAAGTAACAGATGCAAAGTGCTGCAAGATACATCCAAATACTGAAAGTGGAACTGCGCAAATCATCGGACAATGAGCGCATAGCTTTGAAAGAACGTAACCAAATGAAAGCGGAGATGGAACGATACAAAGAGCAGGCCCAAAACTTGAAGACGAAGTGAGGAATTTGTAATAGATTATTGGAAGAGCGCAAGGTGACGCAATAGAGAGAGGCCTTACAATTAGATGACCACTCAAAAGCAGCCTAGACAAACTTCGTCGACTTTAGAGCTTAGATTTTGAATCATTCCTTGTATGACCCTGAATTTGCTCAAGGATTGAAAAGGCTTGATATTGTTTTGAAGACTGGCTGACCGTGAGAAGCAACTCCATCTCCATGCGTGCAAATTGCAGCTGCAGTCAAGAAACCCGAACCGGGCCTTTGCAAGTCTGAATGGGAACACTCCGTTGTTGGGCCTTTCCTTTGATTGTGTCAAAAGTACGCCGAATCTCAACGATGTAAGTAATAATAATTGAAATTTTCAATAGTTTTCCCAGAATTTTTTCAAGTAATATTTACTTTTTTAGACAACGATGTTCCAAGCGAATCGGAAGGATGTTGGCAATAATCTGCTGGAGACGCCGGTTTTCAACGAGAGTGAAATCGCTGGACCGCTTCGAATGCCTGACACGCCCGCAATGCTTCGTAATCGGTGTGTTGGGATATTATAGTGCATTGTTATTTTGCATACTAATTATTGTATACTGTATCATTGCTTATTTTGTAGTAATTCCTTTGGACCGCCGCGTTTCTTCTGAATTGTCGATTCCATGGCCATTGTCAATTTCGTTTTATTCGTTCATTGCATATAGAATATTTAATGGAATATGTAAATTATTGTAACTTTTTGAGTATCGTTGTGTTTCCGCTTATTCAATTTGTTCCTTTGTGATTGTCTAAATAAAATTTGGTCTTTAATAAATGTTTAAAAATTTTCATTCATTTGTTACCACATTTTAAATATTTTTAAAAGTATTCGACTCAAGGTTGGTACAAATTATTGTTCAACGCTGAGTTATTGAAAATGATCTTAAAAATATATCTTTACGAATTAACTTTTCAGAAAAAGTCAATCAAAGTACGGTCTACGAAAGATGGTGCAATTATTTTGCAAATAGTTGGTCTGGCTTTATATACATTGAGTTAAATTGCTCAGCATTCACTTAAAAAAATATTCTATTTTTCAAAAACTTTCGAGATCAAATTTGCTCAGTTTAGTTGTGAGTGAAGGGAGTTATGCTGATTAAAGTAAATAGTGCAAACAAGAGAAGCTGCGGGAAGAACCTTAATAAACCAGAAAATGTTTTGGTAATACTACCGATGGTAGGACCCCTTTGAAAAAAATATTTAGCTTTTTAAAAGTCACTGAAAATATGTTTCTAAGGGTTTTCGGGGTCGCTAAACACGAATCTGACATTTATTTTGACCAATTTCGAATCCCAGACCCGAACTCGAACAAAAGTCGAAAATCTAGTTTTCTGTGTAACTGTTTAATTAGCATGAAATTTTTAAACCAAATGAAATTTGACATATTTTTAAACTTTAGATGATCGTGATAAATGGTGCAGCGCAATGTTCTTTTTCAGCTTCAAATTTACCCAGTATTTCTGATTGTGAGTCAAAAAATCTAAAGGCCGTTGCGAAAAATGGGGCGAAACAAACAATAAGCAGTTTTACTGAGTTGTTTGACGAGCTGGACGAGGTTGGTTAGCTTTTTTCCCATATTTTCTTTGCCCTTAGTCGCTGTTTTTTCTCGGCTCAGTGCCAATGGTATTGGGGTGGCATTTCCGCTGGCACTGCTTCACGCCTGCTCCAGCGGCGATCCCCCGGCACTTTTCTGGTGCGCGACTCGCGTTCGGACAGGTCGATCTTCTCTTTTTCTTACGCCACCGCCTCCGGCGTTTACCATTCGCGCATTTACCGATTCAACGGCTATTTTTGTCTTGGCGGTCCAAATGCTTTGATCCGTTCGCCATCTTTGCGCGACTTTGTCCTCCAAACCGTCGCTCGTTCGTCGGTTGACAGCGGAGAAACGAACTGCAAAAAAACAGGTCTATCAGCAACGACAGCAAGTCGTAACGCGGAGCTGCCACTTCGAATTTTGATGCACCCATCGTCCGCCGAACCGACAGCGCAACCGGTGGACATTCGGTGGGTGATGAGGGAACGTTCAAATTGGCATTGAATGTCCATGAGAAAATGCCAATGCCGACTTTGCCATCGATTGATACGTTTTGTCCAATTTTTGCTTTGCTGTCTCCCCTCATTTTGCACATTAAGTGTTCCGTTGTGTCGCAACAACTTCGTGCCCACTCTGAGAGGCGCGTGCCGTTTGGCCATTCGGTTTTAATCCTATTTTTTTCCATTTTTTCATTTCCCTTCTTTTCCCTCACAGTCGCTCCATCTCCGACTGTTCACGAATTGAAGAATTGCCAATCCCCCAAAAGCTCAAAAAGTTTCTTTTTTCTTCAGATTATCTTCTTTCATTTTCAATTTGATAAAAATGAATAAAATGTTCTTCGTTAATTAGTTAATTAATTGATTAGCCATTTTCGTTTTTATATTTTATTCCCTTACTTTCATTTTACCACTGTTTTCGGTTCGGATGGCCCTTTCCCAAGTGTCAATGAATTCGTTTTCCCGTCGCTTTCTCAGTACGATTTTCGCTTTGAGTTCGGGTCCTCCCCCTTCCGCAATTGCCGTTCTTCGAATTTCGGGTATTTCTTCCCATATTTATTTTTCAAATTTTTCTTTCAATTTTAGGTGGTCACAGTGAGATGGCCCTTCGCCTTTTGACACGGTCAAAGCGTTCCTTCGACGACCGGCGGATGTTTTACACGCCAATTTTTGGCGATGATGGCCTTTTACTGGACAAAGCGATGGCGTGTTTCATGAAGGGACCTCGCACTTTCACAGGCGAAGACAGCGCCGAACTTTACCTTCACGGGAGCCGAGCAGTGATTCAGTCGGTCTGCGAAACGCTGGCCAAAATGCCGGATTTGGACAGTGCCAAAGCGGGCGAATTCACGCGGAGGTCCTTTACATTCCTTTGCATTTGCGATGGTGGCATTCATTGTGTTGTGCCATTCAGAGCCTTTTCTAATGGCAAAATGGATGCTGCGCAAGTGGAGGCACTGAGCGACCTTTTAGGGGCAGAGACACGCGCACAATTGCGACTAAGTCATGCCCAAGCGAAAGTTGGTGCGTATTTGGGACCAATTCGGCAAAAACTGGTCGAACTGATGGCGAAAATGGAGGCGAGGTGACAATCGTGGAAGAAGCATCCTTTTTAGTGGCAAAAAGGGCAGACAAATTTGACCCCGATTTATTCTGTTATTTGGTCATCAAAATGGGGCATTCCTTTTGAGTTTTCGATTATGATTGAGTTTTTACGACAAACGCCTAACATCAGAACCTCATACGAAGAGTCGATTTCGCGGAAGACATTGACGACAATGGGCAGCCACTGGCGGAGCAATTTTCGGCCGAAATGCTCGAAATCGGAGAAGAATTGCGTCGTTTTGTGCGATGTGCCAGACGTGGGCAGCTGATACGGTCGGGACTCAAAGTGGCACTCGTGGGAAGGCCAAATGTGGGGAAAAGCAGTCTGATGAACCGATTGGGTAAGTCGAGAAATCATTGGGGACAATACCGTTAAATGGCACTTCAGCGGAGAGAGAGTTGGCAATTGTGTCCAATGTCAGTGGGACGACGCGCGACTGTTTGGAGGCACGGATTCAGCTGAACGGACAGCTGGTGAACGTGGTGGACACGGCCGGGATTCGGGAGGGGACAGAAGACCAATTGGAGAAGGAGGGCATTCGGAGGACACTTCAAAGGTGGGGGGGGGGATGAAGAGACAGACACAGTCAAATCACAAAATGTAAAATTTAAATTAAACCACCAAAAACATAAAATATAGTTTGGTTCTTTTTGGGACTGTTAGTTAAGAATCGCGTATAATTGTTTTTATTTCATTGTCAACGCTTATCGGCAGCGTCAATCCTTTACATTAAAAATAAAAAACCTTTGAAAATGATGAGTTCGGGGGCCATCGTCGGAATGCCCTTCCCCACCCTATAACGGGTACACGCCGAAACGTCGCCGGATAAAACGTCGCCGCAAATAAAAATAAAAAATTTTCAAAATTTCAAGAAAATTTAAAAGTGTTAGCTTTTTTGAAAACCTAAATGTTAATAAAAATTAAGTTTGCTGAATTTCCAGAAAAAAACGAAATTCATGAAAAAAAAATTTCTTTGGTTTTTCTTAATAAAAATTTTTTCCGAATTTTTCAAGACTTTTTCGAGTTTGTTAGGTAACTAAACCTTTTTGGTATTTTCTTGATTTTTTTTTCTAAAATTAAAAAAAAAATTACTGCGACGATTTCTGCCGGCGACGTTTTGTCCTGCTCCGCCCTACAACAGCCCCCTTCCCGAGAAAGCTTATGTTGCATAGTTTCTTGTTTTTTTTTTGTTTCTTTACTATTTTTGTCTTTTATCGGGGACGGATATTCCATTATAAAATCTTGGCCCTGCCCATTAATAATCCTGTCTTGCAAATTCAGAGCATCCGAGGCAGATTTGGTCCTTTTGGTGATTGACCCTTGCCAATCTTTCGGTGATTCGGAAAACCATCAATTGCCCATCGCTTCATTGCTCTCTGAATTCGGCTTTGATCCTTCCACGCAGCGATTGATTGTCGTGGTGAATAAGTTGGATTTGGTGAGGGACCGAAGTGACCGATTTCGCATTGAGAAAAGTGAGAAAAAGGGAGCGGTAGGAGGGGCACTCACCACAGAAGAGTGATCAAATTGTTTCTGGACTTGGGGGGAGGCGTACGCCGTGTACTCCTCCACCCCGCCCCAATGGTCGATGTTCCCTGGAGTGGCGACTGATTGGCACAAAACTCTTTACAATCATTTCATACAAAAAGAAAGGGAAAAGGGTTGACAATTTCGCTAGGGATAAAGCCAAATAATTTGGAGAATAGGAAATTAGTTGAAATTGTTAACAGATTTGCCAAAAATGACCTCTGCGACCCTTCACACCTCCCTCTTTTACACCGGCCCCCTTTGTGCTAATGGGTCCCCATTTTGGCCCCCTTTTCATTATGCTTTAGTTTTAAACAGTGATGGGTCGCTAACTTTGGCATGGACGAGCTGTGTGAAGGAAAATGGATTGGACGAACTGTTGGGGACGATGGGGAGGGCATGTTCGGAGGAGGAATGCGGAACGGGAGAAGGGGGCGAAGTGTTTCTGAGCAGAGAGAGACACGTCCACTGCTTGGAAAGAGCAGTGACTCATTTGGAGGTTCTTACAATTAGTCAATTGGAAAATGGAAAAACCATCATAATTCGTTAATCCTAAAATCCAAAGCTAACACAATTAAGGTTCACAATCCGTACTTTTCATAATTGGCTAATGCCCCCCCCCCCCGCAGGAGTCGCAATCTGCGCTTGCCCTGTGGAATGACCCGGCGATGGCTGCCCTCTCTTTGCGTCTCTGTTTGAGTGCGGTCGGAGAGATTGCGGGCCGAGTGGTGCATGAGCAAGTGCTGGACAGTATCTTCAGTCAGTTTTGCATTGGGAAGTGAGCCAACTCAAAACGGACCACCGATCGCTGCCTTTTGTTATTTGTTATGACGCGCCGCAATCATTCGCTTTTCCTTTCTCGCATTGTTTTCTCATTGTCAGTTCATTTTTCCCCAAATTGTCCCCGGTTAAACTTTTGCTTCGACAATCGACGGACGCTTTCTTCTCACAATCAGATAAGACGTTGCCATTTTCTTCCGATTCATCCATTTTAAAGGCCTACGGTCATTTCCAGCGGAGGAATAAATGTGCAAAAACAATTACAATTAACCGATTTGTTTTTAAAAATTCAAATTAAATGAATTCAAAACTGGTTTTTTGAAAAAGAAATGCAAAGGATAATCAGCAGAGTGTTCGTTTGTGTGTTTTGTCGGCTCCGCCGCCGAATTTTGACCAAAAAAACGATGGGCCGACAGTTCGCATTTAATCAGTGAATTAATTAATGCTTTTCTTATCACTTCAATACGTCAGCTTTAAATGCTAAAAAGTGAATGAACAAATAAATTGCTAATGGAATTATTTTGGGAAAGTCACTTAAATAAAAGGGAAATGCTCGGACATATTTTTGCCATTTTCCTCCATTCTCCGCTTTAATTTGGAGTGCCACTCTTTCCAAAATGATTTCTTTTGTCGGTGAATGCGCGGCGGGCGGGGGGGGGGGAATGATTTCCCCATCCCCCAAGACGAAGTCCGTTCATCCGTCCGTTGCAATCATCCCCTGGGGTGGGGGTGTCCTCGACCTTTTCCGTCATCCTTTCCCCCCCCCCCCCCCGTCGTCCGTTGCCGTCATTCCCTCCGACAGTTTCCAACCCAACAGATTATTATTATAATTATAATTATTGCGCTGCGTTCTTTGGGTTGCGTCGGTGCCTTATAATTATAATTGTGGTTTCCCCCATTAATTGTTTTTAATTTATCAAATTTCCTTCTCTCCCTCCCCCTTTCGCTCTCTCTCAGTTTGTTTGTTTGGTTTCCCTTTTGGCTTTTCCTTTCACCGTCACTTTTTGCTGTCCTTTGCCCCCCCCCCCACTTTTAATATAATATTCCCCTTTCATTTGCAACATTACGATTTGTCCCCTGTCCTCCCTCTTCTTAAATGCCATCATTTTACAAAATGCAAATCAACATCCTTCATTCTCTCCCCCCCTCCGATCATTTGGCCGCATTCTCTCCCCTCCCCCCGGGGTGTCTTTTTCTTTGGTCCGATGAATGAATTTCCTTCTTTCGCCAAAACAAACAAACTCTTCACAGATGCATCGCTCTGTCAGTTGTCAAACAAAGGGTGTACCATTCTCAAAAGAGGTCATTAGGTTAACCGGGGACCATTTCGGGATTTTGTTGGGTTTGGGAACGGAGGTATCCGACAGTCCAACCCCAAGGGCATTTGTTGGATTGCCATGGCACTAAATTGTATCCTGTAAATAAATATGCCATTTTGAGATCATTTCCATTGTTATTGTTCTTCAGTTCGTTCGTCGGATGTCCCCCAAAGGGACCCCAAGGCGATGTTTCTCCCTTTCCGTGCTGCCCCTTTTTCTCTTAATTTGGCATTTTTCATTCGCCGAAGAAATCATTCGAATTGATTCCTCCAACAACGAATTGACGCCGGACAAAAATGCCCAATCAATTCGCTCTTCCGCCTCTCAATTGGCTTATCCTTTTCGCGAGTTTTCTGTCGGCAAAGGCGGTGAGTTGTGAAAAGGGAAGGCAAAGTGCCAAATTTGTCTGAGTGATTGCTGCGATTTGTGGGGGGGGGGGGAGTGAGGAGAATCTTCGGCAGGCGCCCTCCCCCTTTGATAAGATTATGCTGTTTTGGTTCTGATCAGAGAAGGGACTGTTCCCGTCCATTTTCAACTTGGCCACTCATGCCGAAATCCGCGCCACCGCCACTTGCGGCCAATACGGCCAAGATTTCTACTGCAAATTGGTGGAGCATGTGTTTATGCGAGAACCCCAATGCGACATTTGTGACGCGAACAACCAATACAAAAACCACCCGATTGATTATGCCATTGACGGGACGAAACGGTGGTGGCAAAGTCCGACTCTTTCCAATGGACTCAGTTACGAGAAATTAAACATCACGCTGGACTTGAGACAGGTGGAGACTGAACTGCTCGAAATTATGGGAGGATTGGCGGAAAAGACAGCGAATGTCATAATATTTCTGGCATTTCAGTCAAATACCCCTCGTCTTATTAATAACCATGGCGTGACGTTTCCCCGTCCCTTAAAGGAGTACCAAGTTGCTTATGTCATTGTGAAGTCGGCCATCTCCCCTCGTCCCGGCACTTGGGTGTTGGAGAGGTCCATCGGTAGGTCCTCTTCCCCCGTCCTCCCTCCGCAAGTTCGGCTCGTTCAGATGGCATAACTTTTCTGCCCTGGCAGTACTTCGCCAGCTCCGACTCGGAGTGTATGCGCGTCTTTGGGGTGCCCGCATCGACGGGCGTTCCGCGCTTCAGCCGAGATGACGAAGCGATTTGCACTTCGTACTTCTCCAAGCTGAACCCATTGGAATACGGCGAGGTGAAAGGCAAAGCGAACGCAAAGGCACCGCCCCTTTCGTCAGCTTAGATTCACATTTCGCTGGTCAACGGACGGCCGGGCGCGGAGAAGTCGAGCCACGAGTTGCAACTGTTCACAAAGGCACGCTTTGTGAGGCTACGACTGATCGGACTGAAGACACTCTACGCCGATCTGATGGTCGGCCTTTCTCTCGCATGCTCTTAAAAAGGGCTTTTGAGGTGATCAATCAACGCGACAAAAAGTTGGACCACTCCGTCACGCGCCGATACTTTTACACAATTTCGGACATAAGCATCGGCGGACAATGCATTTGCTATGGCCACGCGGAGCGATGCACGCCCGACTTTGTGCACGGAGTGAGGGGGGGAAGGGCTTCTGAGAGTGGCCAAGTCATTTAACACTGATCTGCTGATGGCATTTCTGTAGCAATTCCGTTGCGAGTGTCGCCACAACACTTGCGGCGAGTCGTGCGGTGAGTGTTGTCCGTTGCACAACCAATTGCCGTGGCGAATCGGCACCCACGAGCATCCAAACGTGTGCCAACGTGAGCTTCTTTTGGTTACTTTTCCCCTTTATGTGTTTAGCGTGTCAATGCTTTAACCATGCTTTCCGCTGCGAATACGACAAGGAAATCGAAGCGCAGCGGCTGAGCGTGACGCCCGAGGGCATTTACGAGGGGGGCGGCCGATGCGTGGAATGCCAAGTGAAGCCAAGTCAACAGCACGCGCACCATTAACCCCCCCCCCCCCCCGTTCCCCGCCATTAGCACAACACAGTCGGAGTCAACTGTGAAAAATGCCTCCCCGGTTTCTACCGTCCCACCAACGTGTCCCACTACCGTACCGACGCGTGCCGTCCGTGCGACTGCGATTTGGTGGGATCTGAAAGCAACCAATGCGTAAGAGATGAGACGGAAGTGACTGAGCAAATGGTGAGCAAAAGATTGGCTCTGCCGATGCTTGCGAATGCTTTTCGTACTTTCCCTCCCTTTTCAGCGACCGGGCGACTGTCGCTGTAAGCTCGGCTTTGGCGGCCGCCGCTGCGAGCATTGCGCACTTGGCTTTCGCAATCATCCGATTTGCGAGCCGTGCCCATGCGACAGCGCCGGCTCACTCAACTTCGACACGTGCGAGGAGGACCAATGCGTGTGCAAGCGCAACGTGGAGGGCGAGCGATGCGACCGATGCAAATCCGGCACAATTTATTTGGACAGAGAGAACCCCGAGGGGTGCCAGCCATGCTTCTGCTTTGGCAAAAGCACTGAATGTCGCGAGTTCGACTGGGAAACAGCGAAAGTGGGAAAATTGGGAAAAAAAGCGTGGAAATTGGGGAAATGATGAAATGTCCGAGTGGACAATGGGCCAAATTGAGAAGAATTGGGTATGCTTCTTACTTAAGAAGGGTTGGTTTGAATGTGTATCTCTGTGGCATTCTGTTCATTCGCTTTATATTTGCCATTTTCTGATTTTGCATTTCCTTGGCTTTTTCTTCCTTTGCCATTCTCTTCCATCTCTTTCTTTCTCTAATAGCCTGGTGCCGTTCTCGGCGGTGGGCAGTGGTCGCATGCGCCGTGCCCTCCGTCGCTGCCGGGCTGTCCTTCCCCTCCGGGCTGTCCGGGTTGTCCTGGTGACCCGGGCTGTCCTTCATCCCCTGGTGGGCCTTGTCCTCCTAGGTTTCCGGGTTGTCCCGGCTGTCCGGGTTCGCCCGGTCCTCCAGGTTGTCCGTTAAGTCCTAAAGGCGATAGACTCTTGATTTGTTTATTCCATATATAAGTCCCACTTACCCGGAGGGCCTGGTGGTCCCTGCTGGGGCGGTCCCTCCGTCACTTGTCCGGGCTGTCCCGGTCCTCCCGGCTCTCCAGCCCCTCCTGGCTGACCTTCCGGCCCCGGCGGTCCCTGTGGGTGCGATTGAGTTTTTCCTTTACTCTCCGTCTAATGGCCAACCGGGGGCCCAGGCGGTCCTTGTCCGCCTCCGCTTGCTGGTGCTCCGGGCTGTCCCGGATTTCCCGGGGTTCCCGGCGGTCCGGGTGGGCCGGGCTGACCATCCTGGCCGGGCTCGCAAGTGGGCTCACATCCACCCCCGTAGCTGGGTTGGCTCGGAGGCGCTTCTGCTAAAACACCGCGACAATTCAATTCAACTTTGTTTTGAGTTTTCAAACCGTCAGACCCGGGCTGTCCCGACCCTCCGGGCTGCCCATCTCCTCCGGGCGGTCCGGGGGGCCCGGGAGGTCCGGGTGGACCGGGCTGAGATACGCCACAGCCGCAGCAGCCGCCTCCTCCTCCACCACCGCTAACTGCTCCCGCGGTACCATACTGCCCTCCTCCACTTGTGCTTCCCGCGCCACCGCCTGCCGCGCCACTTGCTGCGGCGCCCGCCGCGCCTCCCGCTCCACTGCCAGCCGAGCTACCTCCCGCCGCGCCACTTGCGGCGCCGCCAGTAGCACCACTGCCTGCTGCACCGCCATATTGGCGAATACGACGGCTTTTGCCGGTATTTACGGCACGCGGTTGGCGAACGCCACCAGTGAACTGTGATAACACTTGGGTGCGCGTCACCTGTAAAACATTTTCCATCGATCAGTGCCAATGCCCAATGCTTTCTATTCGTTTCTCACCTCTCTCCAAATGTTACCGGAACGCAATTTGCAAAAGTCCATTTCGTTTTGCATTTGGGTGCCCACTTGTTGGAAGTGTTGGTAGGCGAGCGGAACGGTAACGACACAGACGAGAGTGGCTACGGTAGAGAGACAAACGCCGAAGAAGGCCAAAGTCCGGAGGGACTCCGCCTCATGGCGTTGCCTTTGCTTGTCGAAATCAGCGGAATCCATCGGAGTGATTTAAGGGAAAGAAACGACAAATAACTGTCAGAAGGGGAGGAGATCCTTTAAAAGGGTTGGGCCAAACATTATGATGGATGGCCAAGTCGAAATTGTGATCGGTGGGAGAGGGGGAGAGAAAGAGAGGGAGAAAGGGGGACAGAGAGACAGAGAGAGAAGGGGAAAAGAGAGAGAGGAACAAAGGGGGACAGAGAGAGAGAGAGAGAGAGAGAGAGAGAGAGAGAGAGGAGAGAACAGAGAACAGGGTGGTCTCACAAGAAGCAATGAAAAACGGGAGAAGCGGAAGTGGAACGCGGAGCAATCAAAATGTTAATTAACTATCAGTTTCGGGGAGCAGCAAAAAGTGGTCTCAGTGGAGCAAAGCAAAGGGAGGGGGAGGGGGGGGGGGAAGTGATCAAACGAGTTGGACATTCAAATTGGGCTAATTTGGTTGATCGTTTTCCGCTAACAAATAAATGTTCCAATAGAAATTCTTCGGCGGACAACATTTAAAATTTGATTGAAATTCGGATGATTAAACAAATCTTTTCAGATCTCGACAAATCTCGGCTGGAATTTGACCGATTTGAATGGACAGCTCCAAATCGCTCGGACTGATGCCACAGCCGAAAAATCGAAGCTGCTGATTTTCAGTTCAGAAGAACGGCAGGACGATGATCAGCTTTATTATTGGAAGGCGCCGGCGCCATTTTTGGGGAATCAATTGAAAAGTTTTGGGTCGAAAGTCCATTATTTTGTGTATTATGTGCCAACTGAAGCAACACATGGACAAAACACTCCGATCGCCGATTTGCTCATTCAGGTGGACACGAAGGACCAATGGGCAACAGAAAAGTGGCGAAACAAGCAGATGCCAAATGGCCGATTGGCCCTCCATCCCATTTCCTCTATATCTTTTGAACCCCTACCTTTTTACCCCCCCCCCCCCTTCGCTTTTAAGCTCCCTTATTTCCCTTCCCCTCTCGCCCTTCCCCATTTGTTAGACCCCTCTCTTTCCTTCCCCTCTCGCCCTTCCCCATTGGTTAGACCCCTCTCTTTCCTTCCCCTCTCGCCCTTCCCCATTGGTTAGACCCCTCTCTTTCCTTCCCCTCTCGCCCTTCCCCATTGGTTAGACCCCTCTCTTTCTCTGTCCCCTCCCAGCTCTCTCCCTTCTCCGTCTTTTCAGTCTTTCCCTTCAGAGTGACCAATTGACTCTCGAATATTACGGTCTTCTCAACTTTTTCCCCCGGGAGAACATCAGTGTCACCATCCCTTTAATGCCCACCGAAAATTGGTTCGACGCGCGGACGAGGCGAAACGTTGACAAAGTGACAAAGCCAAAAAAAGACAAAATGACATTTTTTGGCTAAGACCGTTTTTATGCGCGCGTTGGCCGATGTGAAGGGCATTTTGGTGCGGGCGCGGTACAGTCAGTACCAATTGCAGTCGAGCATCTACGGTTTTCACATGGAAACTGCTTGGGACTCGGCAACGGCGGAGACAGACAAAAATTTGGCAACGGTGGCACTTTCGGACCGAAAAAGGCATCCCGTGGAGGTGAAAAAGGAATTATGAAAATTGTACAAAATCAAAAAAGGGGGGGGGAATATTCGGTCGAGAACCATCTCGACAATTGCGAGCAGAAAAAGCGAACAACTGACAATTAATACATAAACAAAGGTATGCGCATGTCCTGAACACTTTGGAGGGAACAGCTGCGAAAAGTGTGAGAAAGGCTATCGAAGGGTGAACGGCCAAATTTATGACGGAATGTGCCAAAAGTGCGAGTGCCAAGGACATTCAGACAGGCAACGGGCGCCAAACCAGGCGTTGATTTTTGATTTTGGCATTTTCAGCTGCGACCCCTTCACGGGGTATTGCCTACACTGCCAAGTGAGTCTCTTTCCAATGATCGGGGAGTTAATGAGCCAATTACCAGCACAACACCACCGGTCTCAACTGCGAGCATTGCCTGCGCGGCTTTTACGGCAATCCGTCGCTGGGCCCCCTTTTGGGTCAGTGCCGTCCCTGCGCTTGTCCAACCGTTGCGCATTCGCATTCGGCCGAGTGCACACTGAGTCAATTGGTCATGGACCAAGTCGCAGCAGTGGGGCAGGACGACTACGTTTGTACTGCTTGCGAAACGGGCTATGACGGGAACAAATGTGAAAGGTGAATTTGAGAGGAGTAAAGAGATTGGCAATTGCCAAATGATGCCCTAAGGCAATGAATGACCCTTTTGAGTTGTGCCGACGGCTTCTTCGGCGACCCTTTTGCCGACAATTCGTCCCTCGCGTGCCATCCGTGTGAATGCAACGATAACATTGACCCGGCCGCAATCGGAAATTGCGACCACCGCACGGGAAAATGCCTGCGTTGTGTTGGCCATACCACGGGAGACCAATGCGAACAATGCCTGCCCGACCATTGGGGCTCCGCGCTTCTCCACTCGTGCCGTCCCTGTCGGTGCCATCATAAGGGGGCACTTTCCTCGCAATGCTCAAATGAAACGGGCAAATGCGAATGTCGGGAGGGATACACAGGCGAACGGTAGGACGGAGAACCTTTTTAGTTTCACTGTGGACCATTTTGATTAATCATTCTGCGAAAGGTGCGATCGATGTGTTTTGGGCCACGGCGACGTGGAAAACGGCTGCCCGAAATGCCTTTGCAATTCCACCGGTTCGCTTGGCATTGCGTGCGACGAATTCTCGGGCCAATGCGCGTGCAAAAAGGGCGTCTACGGCAAAAGGTAGGCTGATGATCATCGACTGATCAAATTATGCGCTGCTGATCCGCTGATTGTTTGGTTTGGCCAGGTGCGATTTGTGTGTGCCGTCTTACTTCAATTTCGGCCCGGAGGGATGCGAATTTTGCCATTGCAACAAATTTGGCGCTTTCCCGGACAAGGAATGCCACAATATGACAGGCGAGTGCCAATGCCAGCCGAACGTGGAGGGGCTGAAATGCGAGCGATGTGTCAAGGGCTTCTTCAATCTAACATCTGGGGACGGGTGCCAGGTTGTTGACCAAGAGCACTTGTCGGAATGAGAACACCATTAACCTTTGTCCTTGATTAGTCGTGCGACTGCGACTCGCAAGGGTCGCTGGAGGGGCAAAGTTGCGACACGGTGACGGGACAGTGCGGCTGCAGGGCGGGCGTGACGGGGCGCAAGTGCGACAAGTGCGAGCCCAACCACTACGGCTTCGATTCGTCGGGATGCAAACGTTTGTGCTGGTGCTTGTCCCTGGCCCATGCGACGAACCCACGTCTTTTAGCGTGCCGTGTTTGTCCTGCCCCTGGCCAAGTTTGCGACGCTGGCACTGGCGACTGCGTCTGTCCGCCAAACACGCGGGGCGAAATGTGTGAGCAGTGCACACAGAACGCGTGGAATTACCACCCGTACCGCGGCTGTGAATTGTGCCAATGCGACGGCATCGGCGCCGACTCGCAATTGTGCGACTCGCAAACGTAGGCATTGGCAAGCAAAATGGAACTGGACACAAACCATCGTTGTTAAGGGGCCAGTGCAAATGCAAGGTTGGCTATGTGGGGCACCGTTGCGACCATTGCGAGCCGGGCCATCATTCGTTCCCCGACTGTCGGCCATGCGAATGCGACACGGCCGGCACGGAGTCCAGCGAGTGCAGGGGAAACACATGCTTATGCAGCAACGAAGGACAGTGCAAGTGCAAGAAGAATGTGGCGGGACAAAAGTGCGACCGATGCCGCGAGAACGCATTCAGGCAAAAGCATTGATAACGAAATTAGCATTGGCAAAGCCAAACCAATTTCTGTTCAGTTTGGAGGCTTGGAACCCAAATGGGTGCACCGAATGTTTCTGTTCCAACAAATCGGCCATTTGCCATCAAAGTGCGCGCGTGTGGCACCAAATTTACGCGCCTGACAGAAGTGTGCTGTTCGAGTCGCCCTTTGAAATGTTCGATCGACGGCATCGCCTGCACATTCTCAAGTGGGTGGAGGGGGTCGAGAAATGATTTAATAATTTGTTAATTGCTTATGCCCTCCCCCACCCCCTCAGAGAGTTGCCCTCCCATTACAATTCGTACCCCACCGACCACACGCCCCTCTATTGGCCACTGCCGCAAGGCTTCAAAGGGGACAAAACCGGCTCTTACAACGGATTCCTTCGCTTTCGAATTCGAAACGACGACAACTTCCGGGGACGGCCAAATGTTCCGCCGGACGCGCACTCTTTCAGAATTTATCCGCAAGTGCTGCTGGTGGGGAACACGCGCATCGAATTGGAACATTTGGCGGACAAAATGGGGGGCGACGAAGGCCGATACAAGGCGAGGCGAAGAAGGGATTGGCCAAAACACTCAATGGGAAATGGGGACGACCCCGGGGGGGGGGGGAAAGGGAGGGGACGGAATGTGTACCCATCCCCTTCACGGGAGAGGGGAGGGCACGAGTGCGTACCCATCCCCCGGCCCCCTCTCCCCCCCGGCCAAGCCTAAGGCATGGCACCGTCCCTGATGTCAATTTAATAAGCCACTCCATATCAGTTAGGTAATTGTTTCTTTTTCAGATTCGCCTCCACGAGAGTCAATGGCGCAATCGGATCAGTCCGCAATTGCTCGTCACTCGCAAACAAATGATGGTCGCCCTTCAGCAAGTACAGCACTTTTTTGTACGTGCCACTTACAACGACATGTACCGCGGGGACAGAATTTCCATTTCGGAAGTTTCGTTGGACATTTCGGAAGAAGCGCAGGGAGGTGAGAAATGGAAAGGGAAATTCAATATTTATTTTATTCCATTAATAATAAAATATTTAAATATTGATTTTCAACATTTTTTAATTTGTTCCGAGTTGTTTCTCACTCCGTTTTTTTTCTCCGTTAAGCGGTGGGCGAAGCACCGGCCATTGGAGTTGAGCAGTGCGAGCAGTGCCAACGCGGGTGGGAAGGCCTTTCGTGCCAAAACCCGACGGGCGGCTTCTTCCGCCTGCTCCAGCCCGACCGTTTTGACCACCCTGACGATATTACGTTGCTCGGCATTGCCCAGCCATGCGCATGCCATGGCCACTCGGACAGTTGCGACCACGAGACAAGCCATTGCCAAGTCAGTGCGCCTTTTGGCAGCTGCCGTTTCCCCCCATTTTCAGAATTGTCAGCACAACACAATGGGCAACCATTGCGAGCAGTGTAAAAACGGCTTCTACGGAAACGCTCTCAGTGCCTCGCCCGAGGCGTGCCGACGCTGCACGTGCCCTTTGCCCGACAATTCCTTCAGCGACTCGTGCCGTTACAATCCGTCCGCCGGCCGAGGGTATTCTTGCGACTCGTGCCGTCCCGGCTACGTTGGCGAATATTGCGAGAAGTGCTCAGATTCCCACTCTTAAAAAATACATCCCTCCAACCTTGATCAGATGTGCGCGTGGCTATTTCGGCAATCCCTCCCTCCCCGGAGGCTTTTGTTCCCTTTGGTAGTCAATGGCATTTTCTGATTTGGCACTGTTTTTGTTTAGTGCTTGCCATCCCCACGGAAGTGTCAGTGCCATTTGCCACAATGTGACGGGCCAATGTCTGTGTCTGGACGGGGTGGAGGGGAGGGATTGTTCGGTGTGTCGGCCACGGCACGCCTTTCTGAACGGCGAGTGCACGTGTAAGTGAAAGGGAACACGGAATGATGCACTGTGATCAGCAATTACCTGTAGCATGTGATCGGGGCTGCTACCGCGATTTGATGCAAAAGGAGGATCAGATGGAACAGTCGCTCGCCTCCCTCCGCGTTTCGCTCGCCGGCGCTCGGCCAATCCCCCGCAAGAGACTGTCCCATTTGGCCGCTTCCACACACTCTTTGGTCTCACTGTTGGATGGGTTTGAAACGGACTCCGTCTATTTCTCATCCGCCGACGGACTGAGCGGCGAAGCGTTTGCCGCGGGGGACCAAAGTCGGCCCTTGAGACAGGCGCACTCGCTGGAGCAGGAATTCCAATTGGTGCTGGAGAGGAACAACGAATCGTTGAACCGGCTGAACAGCGTTGGGCTTCGACTTGGGGAAGGGCGGGCGCTGATTCAGTCGGAGAACAAACGAATCGTCGGTGGGTGGCGCAAAAGCGAAAGGAGCCGCGAGAGGGGGGGGGGGGGGGGGGGGGTAATTAGCGAGTGGAGAGCGAAAAGTCAACGACGGACAATCTCTGTTGCCATTGTCAGACATTGTCAACCGCCTCTCCCGCTTCACCGTCCAATCGCGCGAATCTGCGCCCGGCCATCTGAATTATTTGCTCAGCCAAGCCGATGCTCAACTGAATTCGATTCGGGAAAGGGACTCCGTCATTGAGAAGCGGCACAATTACGCGAAGACCAACGCGGAAGGGGCGAACAAACTTTTGAAGGTCATTGGAAGGAAGCTGATTAATTAGTGTGAGAGCTTTTAATTGCTTTAGGAAATTATGGCACGGAAACTGAACGAAACTTCGTACCGCCAATTAGCTGAGAAGCGGCGGACTTTGCAAGGAATTCTGCGCGACTTTGGCAACACTTTGTGGGACGAGGCGCGGATTGTGGGCGCAGAAGCGCGCAATGGGACTCAATTGGCGACGAAGGGATTGGAAAAGTTAGAGAAAACAGTCGGAGAGTGCAGGAGAATGGGCGAAGAGGCGGAGAAGGAGTTGGAGCAGGGCAGGGCGATGGTTGAAACAATTGATGAAAACACCGAACGAATGCGACAGATTGGCACTGTAACAACGAAAAGGGCAAAATGCCAAACAAATAAAAATTTAAAAGGAATTGGCCGACTCTTTGGTCCCTTCACTTCGTGAGCAAAGAGACGAACATTTGAAGCCGACCATTGAAGGAATGGAAGCGGCGATTGAGCAGCTGAGAGCCAAAGAGATGGCCGAGGCGGAGAAACACGCGGCCGAATTAGAGCAGCAAGCGGACACGCTGAAGGGCCGCTTTCGGGAGACGCAGGTAAATGCGCGACTGTTGCCAAACGCAGCGAATATTCGGCACGGCACAAGGCCAATGACGGCGACACTTTTTGAATTCTCACTCAGTTTTTCTCAATGGATGCGCTCGCCGCTTCCAATGCATACGTTTCCATTGCGGGCGCTCTGCGCGACGCGGCCGATGCGGCGGCAGCTGCAAAACGAAACGCGGAAGAATCGTTTGTACTGGTCGACCCAAAAAGTGAAGGCTCGCTGGCCCAATTGGCCAACAGATCGGCCGTAAGGTCGGCAGAATTAAGTGCCAATTTGGACTTCGCGTTGGAAGCGCTTGGCATGGGCGAGCGAAACGCGCAATTGCAAAAAACGCTAGTGAAATTGGAGGAACGCATTCAGATGGGCCAACGGAACATCAGCTCGATCAGGGGTTGGGCTGTTTTTTTTTTTTTAGTTTACCAAAGCAAATGCCAAATTTATTTGCTCAGACATCGCCCAGCAATTGCTGGAGGACCACCACGACAGAATTAACACAATTTACGCGAATGTTAACGACGCGGACGCGAGCATCAGCGAAATCGAGTCAGCCGCGACGGAATTCAACGAGGCGGTGACGGAACTGAAGCAGAGAACGGACTCCATTCAGCAGTTGTTCACCGCGTCGGGCATTGAGGCGGACATTCGCAATTTGACCGCGAGTAGGGACGAAGTGGCGGAGGTGGAAAAGGCAATGGAGGGACTGAAAGAGCGGACGGAAGCGCAGGAGACGGAGATGAAGCAGATCAACGCGGACTTGGCCGTGCTCAAGGAGAAGATCAGCGAGGCTCGGGAAAAGGCGTCGAAGGTGCGCGAAGGGCCGAGGCGGAGGAATCGTTGGGGGGGGGGGGGGGTGATCGGGCGGTCAAAGGGGAGACTGATCGTTTTTTCTCGTCCAATTTCATGGCTTCCCGACCCTTTTGCAAAAGTTTTTGTCGACCTCCCCCCCCCCCCTTTTTTCATAATTTTTTGTCCGTCCGTTCAGATTCGAGTCGGAGTCCGTTCTGACCAGGGCAGTGGCTGTGTTCGCCACTATCTCTCCCCAATGTTCGCTCTTTTGCCATTTCTCTTTGGCATTTCGTTTCTTTCCCCAGGCGTCCCTCTTCTTCCAATTCAATCGCCATTAAATATCGCCCCGCTTTGGACACTCCCGACTCACTCATTCTGTTCACCCAAGTGCAGGGCACACGCACTCAGAGCAGCGAATTTATGGCAATTGAACTGAAGCAGAAGAAAATCCACGTGAAATGGGACATCGGAGGGGGACGTAGAGAGGCGAGTGAAAATGGAGAGAGCGAGAGAGAGAGAGAGAAGAGCATTGGGAAAAGAAAGAGAGAACAAAGAGACATAATGAGAAAAGGGGTTAAGAGAAAGAGAGAAAAAGGAATTAGGTAAAAAGAAAGAAAGAAAGAGAAAACAAAAACGAGGTATTTAAGATGAAAAAGGGAAGAAAAAGAAAATAGATGGGAGAAAATTGAAGACATTTGCAATGTGTTCGACGGCCGAGTGGTTCCCTTCCTCGTTTTTGGCTGTTTTCTCTTGGATCGGTTCCTCGTGAAGTTTCTTATGAAAAGCCAATGATTAAAAAATTGGAATTACCATTTGATCACTAATGAAACAATTCCAAGCGGCTAACCAGATGGATGAGGCTTTTCTGATCAATTTTTTTGTCAGGCTCAAATTATCAACCGAAACATTGTGTACATCCCGGCATCCGACCGTTACAGTTGGTACCAAATCGAAGTGAAAAGGTGCGAAATCTCTCGGGACGCCCGAACTTTCATTTTTTGGGGTCGAGAAAGAATGAATAAAAGCTAGTCTTTAGAATTGCAAACACAATGAAGGCGAGCGTTGTGCTTCGGCAGAGCCTTGGCTCGGAGGAGTCGCGCGACGTCGACGCGATTGACCGTGTGGCGGTCGGCGACCCGGACGTTTCTTCAGACGTGGTCTGTCTGTGTCTCTCTCTCTCTCTCTTTTCTCTCATTAGTCTGTTTTTTATCCCTCGTCTCTCTCTTTCTCTTCCTCTCTCTCTCTCTCTCTCTCTCTCTCTCTCTCTCTCCTCTTTTCTCTCTCTCTCTCTCTCTCTTTTCTTCTTCTCCCAATTCTGTCTCCTTTTTCTTAGATTTTCAACACAATTCCCGGCCAAACACTTATTTCTCTCGGCTTTTCCGATGCGCGACTGACTCAGCAATTGGATTTGGCCATAAATCACTTCCGCGGCACAATCGGCGAATTGGAAGTGGATGGCATTTCGGTGCCCCTTTGGGTGTTCGCTTCCTCCGAAGGCATTTGCGACGGCGCTCCCGGGCCACCGATTAAAGCAATCACTGGTCATATGTTCCGGTAGCATTTGGCATTCTATGCTTTTGCTCATATTTTGCTTCTCAGCAACGGATTCGCCCAAGTGCGAATGCCAATGGCCGAGCTGACCAACACAATGTTCATCAGCATTCAGTTCAGCGCTTACTCCCCCAATGGCCTTTTGTATTTGCGCGGCAGCCCATCAAACGGAGAATTTGTTGCGTTGGAGCTGAACGAAGGCGCCGTGGCACTGAAGGCGGACTTTGGGGCGGAGACGAAAATTGCGATTCAATCGAACGGGGCGAATTATACGGACGGACGAATGCACAGAGTGCGAGTGATCAGAAAGGACGGGGAAGTGCACTTGCAGGTGGGCACCGACTGATCAAGCGGGAGCGGACGAGATCAGAATGAGTCGACGATTGTTGCAGGTCGACCCGCCGGAGGGCGACCATTTATCCATCACTTTGACGGACAGTGAAGCCCTTTTGGACATCTCCGAGTCCGATCACTTTGTCGGAGGTGTTCCTCCCGACTTTCCGCGCGATCGCTTTACCCAAGACCATGACATTCATTTTGACGGCTTTTTCGGTTGCATTCAATCTGTCCAACCCAACCAAGTGGCCGAGTTAGACTTGGCAAATCCGGAGAGAGCACAGCGCAAAGGCACCGATTGCACTTACAGAGAGGGGCGACTGAGCACAACGGAGAGAGTGATCGGATTCAAAGTCGGACTCCCCGGCCCATTTTCATTTTGTGCCGCTGAATTTGCCCCGCTTTAGGGACTAAACGGCGGATTTCTAAAGTCTCGCGGGATTTTGCTGGACACTTCCTCCACCTTCTCCTTTAACCTTCGATCTCGACGCGAAAATGCCGTTTTGTTTTACCAATCGAAGGAATTGCACCGCGCAGAAGAGGCACAAAAGGCACGGAGAAGGCGACGGAGGACAATGGGGGGGAATAGGACGAGCGGACGGAAGGAACGGCAAAAGAGACGGACAGAAGGAGGGGACGAAGAAACGCCGCAGGTAGGCCATGGGACGTACAGAAAGCGACAGGCGATTGATTGGCCGATCGATCGATAGATTAATTGGACGATTTTATCGATTCGATCGATTGATATCCGATTGATTAAGCATAGTTTTTCGTTCAGTCATTTTTGGCCATTTACTTGCTGGACGGCCGTCTGTCCTTCCATCTCGGCTTCGAATCGCAACACTCTTCCAAGCGTCCTTTGGTCGTCTCCTCCCACCGTTACAACGACGGCCTCCTCCACTCGGTGTTTTTGTCCCGTCTTGGCAAAGAGTGCGTCATCATTCTTTTGTTGGCCAATTTTATTTGGTTTCTTATTGAAGAGTTCAAATTCGTATTGATGACCGAGAAGTATTGGCCACGGTTTTGGACGACGACCGACCGATTGGTGGCATTGGGTGGGCCATGCTAATCGGCGGCTTTCCCGCCCGACTCAAAGAGTTGGCCACGCGCGCATTGGACGGCAAATTGGGCACTTTGGAGCCGATGGAAGGCTGTCTGTCCGACTTCCAACTCAATTACGAGTGCATTTTGTTTTCGTTCGCTTTCCCAAATTGTTTGCTCAGATGGCTGCCCATTCTGCTGGAGGCTCATCGCGGTGCCGTTCTCGGCTCGTGTCCCTTCGAAGGCGGCGATTTGCGCACCCCGTGGTCCTCCGGCGGCGGCGGCACTTTTGCCACTTCGCCCTCCTCCTCCCCCCCTTCGGATGAGCTTTCTTCCGATGAATCACCGCTTTCGGTGGATGTCCCAATGGATGAAGCAAAGGAAGAGCAACAAATGGAGGAAAACGGTGGCCATTTCCATCACAAAAAGTCGCGCCAATTGCTCGAGCAGGCGACTCCTCAGACGACTTTGTCGTCCCAACAACACAAAACGAATGGCCAAAGTCTCCCGAAAGCCTTTTAATTATCGGCTTTACGTTCCCTTCAGTTCACGTGCCAACCGAACCGCAGGAACTTCGTCTGACCACCTCCGAATTCGTTCATCAGTCCCCGCAGTGTTTAGCAAGTGAATTGTTGGCCAAAAATGGCTTCGATGAGAATGAAAATGACGGCGTTCACTTTGGGCTGGGCGATTACAGTCACTCTCGGCTTAACTTCGACCAGAAGCCCTTTCCCGACTATGACAAGTGCCTGCCATTTTTATCTCTCTTTCTCCAATCATTTCTTTCAGCTTCTCCATAACTTTTGAAATGCGCTCAAAAAAGCGCGGAATCGACGGGTTACTGTGGACATGGGCCAACTACCGTAATTTCAGTCGGTATTTTGTGCTGCAAATGGACGGTGACGGTTTCCTGCAGTTGGACCTAAAGGGGCACAATCGGCCGAAAGCGGTGGAATACCGCGCGAAAAGATTGGACGACGGACAATGGCACCGCGTGGAAATGGCGAAGAGGGGCAAAGAACTGAGCCTAAGGGTGGGCAATGAGGGGAGGATTCGGGTGACCCAACGGAATGGGCCATTGGAGGACGGAACAGAGCCAAACACTTTTGGCATTTCCTAAAACGGACTCTGCTGCCCCCTCCATTCCCCCCCCCCCAATTTTAGGTGGACGAAATGTCAGTCGAAAAAGTGTTGGACAGTCCGACGCCCAAAGTGATGCGTCGACGGATGTATGTGGGGGGAGTGATCAGCAAACACCGGAGAATGTTCGAAGATCAGCTGAAGGGCGACGCATTGGCAAGGGCATTTTCGGTGGGTACCTGAAGAATTGCAAAAGAAATGAGAACAAATTTTGTTAAATAAATAATGAATTCTTTGACTTTTGCGCTAATGCAAAATTTTTCCACCCCAAAAATGCTAATTAATTAATTACTTTTAATGATACCCTTTCATTTCGTCAAATTCCGCTCTCTCAAATTGCCTTTAGGGATGCATTCGCCACTTTCGCATCGACGGCAAAGAGCAGCGTTTGCTTCGGCACAGTCGTGATTTGATCCCTTGCGCGGATTCGCCCGCCGTCGCTTACATCCACGAGGGCGGATACGCCACCTTTGGCACGGCCTTCCATTTTTATGACCATCAGAATTTTTGTTTAAAATTTCTTTTCAGAATCTCTGAGTTCGCATGCAAATAAAAAGGCGAAGTCTCCGCCCGAATTTATCGAATTGAGCGCGCAATTTCGCATTTTTGGCCATTTACGACAGAATGCCAACGGCGGCGCCAAAACACGCCTTTTGATGGCTCTTTTGTTCGCCTCCAAAGACTCATACCAAACGAATCGACTTTTGCTGGGGACGGACTCAGTCAGTGGGGCGGTGAGTGCGCAAACATTCAATTGACCACGGCCAAATCAAATCGCAATTGGCCTATTCAGCTGTCACTGTCCATCCATCTGGCCAAATGGCGTGTCCATTTCGACTTTCTCTTCGACGGCTCCACTCCGTCGAATGAGTCCCTCTCTCTGTCCTCTCTCTCCTCTTCCTCTCTCTCTTCCCCCTCATCTCTCTCCTCTTCGTCCTCTTCACTTCCTCCATTGATCATTTGTCCTGGCCATTGGGGCCAAGTGCGTCTCCGTCTCTCCCCCTCCCTTTTGACCCTTTCTCTCGACGGCTTAAGTGCCGAGTTGGCCATGTCACTTCCTCGTCCCGCTTTGGACACTTTGCGTTCTTTGCCGGTCAATTTGGGTGGCACCACCGGTAAATCACTGACTTTTGCTTTTTTTACTTCTCTTTTCCAGCGCCTGTCGGCATTTCGCTTGGCGTTTATTCTTTGAATGGCTGCGTTAAGCTTTTCTCAATGAATGGCATGCCGGTGAATATTGAGCACGAAAAAACGAAATGGCACAAAATGGTGGCCGAGGGATGTCCGAAGCTAATCGACTGATCAAATGTTCTAACTGAGATTAATTATGCTTACAATTTGTTTCCATTTTTTACCTTTTTTAGAATTTGTTTTCGTGCATTATTTTGAAAATGTTGCAATTGTTCAAAATGGCACTTTCCTTACCTTTCTCTCCCCCCCCCCCCTCTCTTCCGTTCATTTTCTTTGTTTTTGTCGCTTCAATTGAGTAGAAATTTAGAGCATTAGTACATATACCTAAATGGGTTAAGAAAGGAAGTTGTGGGAGTGAATTTATTTAAATGAGAGGCTAATGGGAAGGGGGGGGGGAAGGGGAGGGGGGGGGGGACTTTTGCTCCATTGGGGCGCGGGTTAACGGTACAAAAATGATCAACCCTCCCTTTGTATACGTCACTTGGGGGGGGGGAGGGCATGCCAAACAAAAATCATAAGTCGGCGGATGTTTTCGTTGTGAAGGGGGAACAGTTGCCGTCCTTGTGCTTTAGATTTAATCCCTCCCTCACCCCAAAACAACGGAAAAAGAGAAACGAAAGGAAAAGCAGCAGCCGTTTCCTCCCCCTCCCCCTCGGGGGAAATTCATCCGTTACTTTTTGGCATTTCATTTCGTTTAGTGCCATTCCTTTGAGTTTTTTCTCTTCTGCGTGTTTTGCTTCGTTTATTGGTCCTTTCTTTGCCCAATTCACTTCCATTCAATTGACCAATTACGTCTTTCCAATCATTTACTCTCTCTTTTGTCCCAAGGGATTTTCATTGTTTAAATTTTGTCCTCTTTTTGGTTATTGGGTTTTCTCCCCCCCCCCATTTCCAATTTTTCAATTTTTTTTTCTCAGGTTTCACTAGCAGAAGTTTCTCTTGCAAATTTTGGATGTTATTGTTCTTTTCTCGCTTCTCTTCTGTTGCGGTTCCCTTCCTTCTGCTGCTCAATTCCCAGCCCTTCATTTCTCAACTTAATGAGGTGATCACAGATCCGAGTGCGATCACTCTTTTCTATTTTTATATGGAATTCCATCAGTCCCCTCTTTTCCCCCCACCCCACTCTCTCTTAACCCGCCCTCTCTTTCTCTTCATCCTCCCCCCCCCCCCTCTCTCCTTTTCTCATTTCATCACTCCTTCTCATCCCTCTCAGACTGTTCTCACTTCTTCTCTTCCTTTTCTTCGCTTCCTCCGTTTCTCCGTATGGGCACCTGCTAATTGTTGGCTTCGCTCATCAAATTCGAGCAGGTTGTGCTGTTATTCAGTGAGATCGTACTGTAATCACCGCAATTTAAAGGGTTTTGACTATCATCGAAAGCTTTAATTCTGAAGAAATGGCATTTGGGGAGCACGGAAGGGAAACAAATGGTGGTCATTTGGACGAGCGGAAAAAGCCATGGCAAATGGTCCTGTGGCTGTTCACGAACACTCCCGAACAGAGAATTCCGTTTATCACTTTGGTAAAGGTTGACAAGCAAATCGAATTGAAACGCATTACGGAATGTGAGAGGACGAGGGAAAGGGAGGAAAAGGACAAGGAAAAGCGGATGGAAGTGGAAGTGAGTGGGGAGGGAGGGGGGGGGGAGGCGAACGGAGGGGGAACGGACCCAATTCACAGGTCGAAGTTTCGACCGATGGAATGTTTGTGCGTGCCAAAAACGCGGTCCGTTACTCAATCCCAAACTCAATGGACAGCCCCGAGCTGAGAGTGTATTTTGTCGGAAATGACCAAAGCAACGGCAAATTGTGTCAGTTGAAGTCGCAGATGGAATTCAGAGAGACCAGTGAGAGACGGAAAAAGCCATTCTCGCAAAATCCTTCATTTTCCAAGGCAAATTCGCTGTTCCTCCCACCACTCCGATCACTCCCATCGACCGATCATCGCAAATCCTTCCCCCAATTATTCGGATCGACCACAAATGGCCGTACAGTCGAAAACGACCCAAAATCCCGCGTCGCAGCACAATGGCGGCCCAACGCCTTCTCACGCCCGCCCATTACGCCTCTCCCAGCAACTCCGCCCGACCGTTCATTCAGCGGAAGTCGCAACTGCTGAACCCCGTCCATTTCGGAGAAAAGAGCCAAGCAGAATCCATGGAGACGAGCACAACGGCGACTTACATTGACATAATTAGAGACCGACAGCTTTACGAGGAAGTGCAACGGTCAAAGTGAGTGAAACGGCCAATTCTTTGGCCAACAAAAGCCGAATGATTCGCCCACAGAACCAACGAACTGAACTCGCGCTGGTCCACCACCTTCTTCGTATTTATGCTGTTGGTCGCCTTTCTGATCGCAACTTCCGCTGCCTTTGCCCTTCTCCTCTCTCTTCTGCTCCAATGCCGGCCAAAATCGCCAAAACATTCTCAGCCAACCATTGCCACAATTGTTCAACGGTGAAACCAACAACAACCAACCATCAATTGTTGTTTCAAACTGTTAAATTCTTGCCAATAAAGCGAAATTACTCGAAGGCAATCACAAAAGGGACGAAAGAGAAATGTCACACCAAAACAATAAATAAAAACTTTATGACAGACTCTTCATTAACTTGTCACTTTCCCACGTGAAGAAATTTCTTTATTTTGGGATGGGGTTTAGCTAACATGCATAAAACAAAATTTTTTTGTTAATTAATGAGCCCTCTGTAATAGACTCATTTAGGTAATTAGACTCAACCGATTGAGCCCTGCTGATTTTCATTTAAATTCAATAGCAGAATTGCATTCAACAAAAACAAAAATAATTTGTTTGGACCCGGGACTTTTCGTTTGGGCACACTTTGAGACACCGACAAAAAGGAACAAAATTCTATTTTCCTAGAAATTAGTAGGAAAAGGGGAAGATGTTATTCGGTCTTTCAAAATTCGAAATTTTAAAAGCAGACGATGTAAGGTACTGATTAGCTGATTACCCACGGTTGTGTCTGTCACACTCACCTTTATCTTCGTTTGGTCATTTTAGTTCGAATGATTTCCAAACTTTTACATTCAACCGATTCCAATGAACCAATTAAACATCGCCATATTTTTTTTCTCTTCTTTTTGTTGTGAATCCTTTTTGTGCTTTATTTTTTTACACTTTTTTTTTAGATTATAAAGCAATGGAAAACGAGGAGGAGCCTCAGCTTCATATTGACGTGTTGCTTAACGTTGCAGAAAAGCTAATTTTCTCGGTAATTGTCGAGAACACTTATCGTTAGCTAAGCTGACAAATGCTTCACTTTTAGCCTGACAATGACTTTCGTCTTGATTTGAGAGACCCAAACGCCGACATCGTCAATTTTATGGTATTCTTTCTCGCATTTGTAAATGCTTTGTTCAAATGTTTTAGTTGAAGAGGGTCTCTTCCTTTTCAGTTCGCTGGGCCCGCCTGTCGTTGGTCCTTTTTCTCGCAGTTTCGGAAGCTCACCCAAGTCAGTGTCAACTCGGCCGAACTCCAACTGTACGCGCCGAAGCCGATTCAGGGCATTCGCGGCACTCTTTCCAACAACAAAGAGGCGAGTGGACCAACGGCAAATGGTGTCACTTTGTCCGTCCCCCCCCCCCTCCCTTTGCAGTTCTTCCAAGGGCCCTTCGTCGTCACCGATCAGTTCTTTTACACCCTTTTCTGTCGTGGCATTCTCCGACCCACCGTCGTGGACACTTTCTTCATCTTCGGCAATGACATCGTCACCTTCGACAGCGTTCCGTCTTCTTCGGCCTCCATAATGATGAACGATTGGAGGGAACAATCGGAGGACGGTGAAGAAACGGAAGAGGGAGAGATTGTCGAGCCGATGCGCGGAGACAGCCAATGGCACGAAGAGAAGGGCGAAAGCAACTTCGGCCCTTGCGAAATATCTTTCACTGACGGAGAGTCGCCGGCCGAGTCGTTGGTTCGTCTGTTTCTGTTCAGAGGTCGGCACAATGGCAAATAATGAACATTACACCTTTCTTAGGCAAAACAAATTCAGATTCGCCAGAATGTTTGGAGGATTTGTCCAGCAAAGAGTTGGCCAAGTGCGAACTTTACTTGGACTTTGTGAAGATCCACTGACGACACCACAGTTTACAGTGAGAAAAGCTGTGCTTTTTGTGTTCACCGCTCTCTTTAGGGCACATTAATCGCATTCTCAATCTGAACGCGAAGGACGTCCTCTTGGAGATTTCGACCGAACTGCGCGACATTGTCACCACTGTTGCCGAATATCACTTCCCGTGGGTACATTTCGCCCGTCCCAATTCGCCGTCCATCGCTTTCCTTGTCCCATTCTTTTCAGAGTCATTGCTGACCGCACTTCCAAATTGGTGTTCGCCTACACAATTGACGTTATCAACCCGGAACGCGACTGCGCCTTTCACTTCCCCACCAATGAATTCGTCGCACTTTTATGTTACATCGCCGCTTGTTGTCCCAATTTGGACACTTTTTCGTTGTCCTTTTTGTTGCAAGGCGAATTTTCTGACGAAGACTTCAAGCAGCTCTCTT
Source organism: Heterodera schachtii (assembly GCA_023374025.1). Lineage (NCBI taxonomy): Eukaryota > Metazoa > Nematoda > Chromadorea > Rhabditida > Heteroderidae > Heterodera > Heterodera schachtii. Next base: position 3,433,912 of record SIJG01000001.1, on the reverse strand, counting down.
CATGGCTGTACCGCACCATCCAAAGTGTTCTTTCGCTTCGCTGCTCCATTCTCTGCATCGATTGCAATTTGACCATCGAATTCCGTGCATTTTTCCCCGAGGCTACGCTTATGGCATACTTTTTTAATTGGCCATCCGAGTAAAGCTCTCTCTTTGCATTTAGGAGGCCAATAAGACGGGACACGGTTTGGCAACGATGGGCGAGCAACGGCGCACGGATGACAGCGAAACGACGGAAATGGACGACACGCCGGACACTTATTCAATTTCGAGAAAGATTCAAATGCGTGACGAGCCGCCCATTCAGGTGAGTCTAAAAGAGGAGGAAATTGACAATTGGGGATTATTTTGTTTTAGGTGCTCTATTCATTGGTTGGGCTCGAGGAGGACAGTGTGAACGACGGATGGAACGGCTATTAATTTGTTGGATTGTCTGTTTCCGCTGTGTTTCTCCGTCTTGTCGCAGTCTTTCCTATTTTGCTTCTCTCTAACCAAGGCTGCCTTTGGACTTTCCGTTGTATCTGTCCTCCATTCCCTTCGCTTTTTACGATTCGCTCGTCATTTTTAAATGAATCGTTCTAAAACGAACATATATTTATTTATTTGTTCCATTTCGTGTAAAAAGAATTTACGATGTGATTAGCGCTTTCCGCTGCTCATTTTAGCGCATTTTGAGGGAATTTTTATGACACCATTTGTCAACGCTATGATCGTTGTTGCTCTATCGGAGAGAACACCGATGGGGGGGACGGATTATGACGCGCCGATTGTGGCCCTGGGTCGTGGCAGTGATGGGCGTGATGAGTAATGGGCGGTTGATGTTTGTCATCCATTTGCCTGCTGCTCCGTCCGTCGTAATCCCCCGTCGGCTCCCTATTTAAACTGATCTTTTCCCCACTCCGTTTAATTCCATTCCTTCCCAATGGCTGCTCTCTCGTCCTTCGCTTCGTCCTCCCTTCTCCCACTTTTCCTCCTTTCCCTTTCGTCCTTTGTGTTTTGTCACTTTCGCCCACATTTTCCTCCGTTCCTTCAAAAAGCGTCGGTTGAACAACGTCGTCAGTACAACAGAATCGTGACCAGCCAAAACGACACCAAAGCACAAATCAACAGCAATGTGCAGAATTGGGCTTCAAATGCGGGAGTTGCGGTGGGTGGGGCCAAATTGACAAACTAAGGAAGCTTGGCACAAACATTTATTGGTCCAAATGACCAAACATTCCCTAAAGAGCGATTACAACAATTTCACGTCGGAGCAGCAGCAGCGGTCTCAGCAATTCCATGACGCAGTCACTGGCAATTTGACGAGCCAAGCGCTGCAATTATTCAACAACCTCTGGGCAAGCATTCGCTTGTTTTGCCATTCAATTGGTTAGAGTCTTTGCGGTTCAGAGCATTCGTCAGAATGATCAAATCACTCGCCTTGCCGAGTGCCAGCAAATTCGTGCCGCTTTGAATGCCACCGGACGGGACCACGTCCTTCACCTTCTCGTCCCCATTCCTCCTCCATCTATTGTTGGCCCTCCGCCTTCCGGATGTTTTCCTCGTCCTCCTCACTTGAAGCCATTTGGCGGGGGATTTGGGCCAAAGTCCGGCGGAGCAGCCATTCCGGGAAGAGGAGGACCACAGACACCGGAGAGAAGAAATAACATTGGCACTGAGGAGGGGGAAGAGAAAAAGTGAAGGACAGAGAAAAGTGCAAAGAGAAGCCGATTGATTGAAAACGTACAATGAAATCACATTCACTCTTTCGATAAAATGTTAATGCATGTGAAGGCCCCTGCTGAAGGTCATGGGATCATTTGGCATGGCATTGGCATGGCTTTCACCTTTTCATGCGCTTTTCCCCTCCCCCCCCCCCCGCTTAACAATGAATGCCAAACATAAGAAATCATTTTGAAATTGCCAAGTCACCAGCAGTGTCGTGTGTGCAGCCAACCCACACAATCCCTCGCCGAATGGAAAAAGCACAATCCAAGCACATTTGATGGGCATGCACCACTCATTTGCCCATCCATCCATTGATTTAGCCCCTATTATTGGATTTATCCCGCTTTTTCCTCTTATCGCTCCTCCCCTTCTGAACTCTTATTTATACCACTTTTTGCCCCCATTGAATTATTCTGCCAATTTTCCATTGGCATGGCTCTCTCTGCCCTTCTCCTCCTTCCTCTGCTTCTCAATGTGCAAAATATCCCAGGTAATTCCTCCCCCCACCCTTTGCTTTGTTCCATTGGCTGTCCCTTAAGATGAGTCCGTCCAATCGGATATGAAAGTCGTTGATTCGGCTATTTCATCGCTGGAACAATGGAAGGACCCGCGCAATTCGTTGGCATTCACTCGACTCACAGCTGACAGAGCCCCAACGAGCATTGGCCAAAATGTTTTGGGAATTGGAGACCATCGAAAAGGAAAAGCCGAAGGCACCGCCACAATTCGACTTGGGACTTTTCTCGGAAGCTTTGGAAGCGATGGTCGAAATGAACGAAGAAGCAAAGGAAGTGAAGCTGAGAAAGGACAAATTGCTCGAATGGGCAGGCGAAGAGAAAGCAAACGAAGGGAAAGAAGGGAAGACGAAGGAGGAAGAGACAATGCCGGAAGTGAGAGTTAATGAGAATGGAAAAGTGGAAGTGACGAACGGCGCCGGAGAGGACGGAAAGATGGAAGTCAAGCGAGGAAAGGACGAGAACGGGAACGAGCAGGTGGTGGTCACCTTTGTGAAGAGGGACGGAACGGAGGGAAAGACGGAGGAGGAACAGAAGAAAGAGGAGAAGGATAACCTACGGAAGGGACGGGAGGAGGTCAAGGTGGAGCAGGACAACGGAGGAGGGGCACCGAAAACGGACTCGGCCAACAGTGCCAAGTCGGCCGTGCCAATGCCCATCATTTTGTCCTCCCCGGCCGCACCGGCAGAGGAGGAGGAAAAGGCGAACGATGCGTTCACAGAAGCAAATGGGAGGAAAAAGGTGAAAAAGGACGAAGAAATGTTCATAATTATGACTGATGACAACGGAAGCACGGGAAATGCGAATGAAAGACAAATGGAATTTGTCAGAATGCCAAAAAAAGTTGGGAGAGACTTCGGCAGCGAATTGTTCGGTTTGCCACAACCTTCGAACGGCGGACAAAGCCCAATGGAAATGTTTTTCAATTTGTTTGGACGAAAAAAACGGGAAACGGTGCAGGAAGGAAGAAAGAAACGGAGCATCGAAAATTTAGCCAATTTGGGAAAACCGGGTTCAGAGTTTGTGACAAAAATAGCCGAACAAGCAAAAAACGATGACAAACAGGACGAGAAGGCGGAGATCAAGCAGTACCTGGAGAAGGGAGTGGCCAATGCGGAAGGAAACAAAAAGGCGGAGAAATTGGCCTATGTTTGGTACTCGGAACTGCTGTATTGGACAACCAAATGGATCGAGGTGGACACTCCCGCCGGGCCGAACCCCAAAAATTAGCACATTTTTAAGGCACTGGAAAATCGGGTGATGGGAGTCAAAACCGAACTGGCACAACAGTTCGTATTCTCAAAAACGGGAATGGCCGCTTACAAGGAGCTGAAGGAAGAGGTGGACAAATGCGAGGCGAAGTTGGCCAAACTGAAGGAATGGATCGGCGACTATTTCAAGTGAAAACGGAGATGACCAACCATCCCATGCCACACAGCCGATTCAGCCATTTTAGTTGTATTTCGGGGTTTAGTTGTTTTTCATTTTCTTTTCCTGTATATCAATGCCTTTGTTCTTTTTATTCCATTTATCCTTTTTATATTGTAGTGATTTTGTACATAAATTTGACTGTGGCAAACATCTATTTACATTTAAACGAATCATATGTTCAATGGGACGTTAACAGTTTGGGAGACCAGAAATAGAACATTTTTTTAATTCAGTGACGGTTTTTTGAAACGGGTCAATGGCAACTCACAGAATAAATTTTTTTAAAAAGTCTAAAGCTCAGGCCAAGCCAAAAACCAAGTTGCCTTTTGTACAAGTTGTCAGACACCTTTGAAACAAGGAATTGTGAAAATACCTATACAATAGGAATCTATCTTTGGCGCCCAATTGAAATAAAAAGAACAAATAAATTTGAATCTTTAAGAATTTGTACAAACATTTAAAGGGGAGGTGAAATATGCAAAAGGTTTTCAGTTAAAATGGTCATTTTATGCTAAGATGGCGGCATTCCCAAGTGTTGCTGCTGTTGGTGGACCTGCTGATTTTGTTGGTCTGAAATTGAAGGAAGATATTAAGAGTTCAAATGTTGCCTCAATTAGGAAAAGGCAGCCCTCTCCCTATTATGCTTATTATCATTAGCATCGGTTGCTTACTCTGTTGCATTTTCTGCATCAGTCGCTGGTGGATGACCTTCTTCTGCTGTTGTTGGTCCAACCCCGCCACCTGAGAATGTTGTTGTATCTGTGGCATCTGCTGCTGCTGTGTCGGCATTGGCTGTGCCATTCCCTGCATCATTTGTGGATGTGAAAATTGAGAGGGATGGTTCGGACGCATCGGTTGTTGTTGTTGCTGTTGAAATTGGTGCATTTGCTGCAACTGCTGATGCGATGGTTGCATTTGTTGAGGGCGGAATTGGGCAGACGCTGCGGGGGGAGGGAGTGCCGTTTGACTTGGCATTGGCTGCTGCTGTTGTGCCGGGTACATCATCGCATTCCTAACAAAGAATGTACACATATGCCTTTCAACAATTATCATGGGTCAACAAAATATGTGTAACATTGTTTTCAGAGGGGGGGGGGGGGGATCCGAAGACCTTTTTGTTATTTGAATATTTCAGCGCAGGAGAGTAAAAAACAGGAATTGTAGCATTTTTCGCCAAAAAGGATTGGGGCCAAAATTTAAAGGTGAACTGGGGGCACGGCGGTGCCGATAGGCGCCACTGGGAAAATTTTCTGAAATTTTAATATTTTATAAAAAAAATGGTTAAATTTTTTTAGAATTGCCATTTTTCGTGCCTATCGTCTACCTATAGGGACCCCAATTTCCAACAATGTTTTTTCATTGTCCCCCCTCCCCCTTACCCCATCATCGGCTGCTGTCCCTGTTGCTGCTGCCGTTGCATTTGCTGGTGCCACTGCTGCTGTTGGATTTGGGCTGTCATTTGCTGTTGTTGCATAATCACCGCCGGTTGGTTCATCGCACTTTGAGCCCCCATTTGTGATGGCATCATCGCCCCCGACTGTTGGGCCCCTCGGAACATCTCCGCACCACCCAAAATCGGTTGCTGTGTCTGCTGCTGTTGGAGTTGCGATTGCTTCGGCTCTTTCTTCCGCTTTTGCCCCCTGTTTACACAGTTTAAACTACGAATTGTCCTCCTCTCCATATGCTCCTCTCTCACCTCCCTGCCCCTGCTGCAGTTGTCCCACTATTGCTCCCCGTCTGCGATTGCATTTGATTGGTTCCCCCAGAAACAGCCGCATTTTTCCGTCTCCCTCCCCTTCCCGCGCCAGTCTTCGGCGAATCAGTGGCCGGTGTTGATGAGCCGCTGCGCACCGCGGCCTGTTGCTGGAGAATGTTGATCATCGACTGTTGTGCTGGTATGAAATGGCCCCCGCCGACGACAGAATTTCCGGCGCCGGGAAGGCCTTCGGGCATCAGTGCGTGCGAAGACACCAAATGTTGTTGGTGCTGTGCTTGATACATTTGCTGTTGTTGCTGCTGACTGTGCGGGAATTGTTGCGGCTGAGCCGGCGGCGGTGGCCCAACATTCATTTGCGACACCAAACCTGCAAAAACAACTCAACCTTGTGAAGAAACACTTTAAATAGGCTCCGGATATAAAAATAAATGAATTTCTTCACCATCAAATCTTAGATTTCTGTCATTTACCGGCGACGGATTGCTGCGGGTGCTGCGTGTTGAGCATCTGTTGGCTCTGCTGCTGATGTTCCATCATCAGAACATTCTGTTGCTGTCTCACGACTGTTTGTTGCTGTATCATTTGAACTTGTTGCCGTTGCTGCACTTCCGTTGGTGGCATTTCTTCTGTTGAGAACACAGCAACTTGTTCCATTTCAGGCGCAGCCAAAAAGGGATTGGCTACGTTCTGTCCGCCCATGTCCGTTTCACCAACAACGCCCGACCGCGGGACAAAGGACACAAACAAATCGCCTTTGGGCGAAGTGTGGTGTTTGAGGAACCAATGCTGGTGCCGAAGAAGCCGAAGCAACTGTAGAAGCAGGGAGTGGATTCGGATATTTGATGCTCCTTACTTGTTTCTGCAATGGGACCGTCTGTTTGTCCACAATTATGCCCTGAATTTTCGGTTTGTTCGGCACATTCGTCGGCGATTGTTGTGCAAAATGTGCCGACGATCCGCCCCCACTCCCTTTGCAGGCCATCGATGGGGCGGGCTTATGGGACACGTTTTTGAAGCTGTCCCACGCAGAAAGTTCGGCTTGTGACTTTCCGACGGGGAGCAATTGTTGCAGACAATAAAGTTCGTCGGGAATTCGCAGATTCTCAAGAGAAAAGGCAAAAAGTAATGAATTTAAGCGATAAAAAGGAGAACCTTGAATTTGGAAATGAAATTGGCGTACATTTTATGGGGGTAAATACGAAAACAAAGCATAAGAAGCATATCGAAACACGTGTCGAAGTAGTCACCGTCTCTTTCGTAACTTAAAAATCGCAAAAATTTGGAAAGCTAAAAAAATACACACGTTATTATTTCATAATAAAGCATTTGAAAGAAAGCGGAAGCCCACAGGTCGACGTTATTATTGGCCAAAAGACTATCGAATAGTCCGCTGATCAAATTCAGTCGCAGGATAAGGCCATCCCTTTCGGGCAAAAACGAACTTTGAAAGGGCACCACGGCATTCTGAAGGGAAAAAGCGTAAATAAAAATGGAGAGTGAATTAGTCTTCTTCAACCGACCCTTTTGACTCTTTTCACAATGTCATCAATGTAAAAAAGCAGTGAGTCAAGCAACTGCTTGATCTCTTCTCCCTCCGTACAGGAAAGCACCAAATTCAGAAAGGGTTGGTAATTAAGAAGCTGCTCGTATTGGATGGCACCGTCCGAATTTGCGATGCTAAGATTGTCCGCAACAACCTTCAAGAAATAGGCCTTCATGGCCGAGCTGTTCCATGGACACCAAAGCGTATTTTGGGGATTGCTCGTCGTCGGTGGCGGCGGCGAAGGCAAAGCGTTTATCAGAGGAGCAATTAGCCAATGGCAATTCACGGCCGAAAGACGGAAATTCTGGACAGTGTTCTGTCAGACAAATTTCGTTATGAGATAAATGACATATCCAACGGCTTCTAACCAAATCTTCACAATGAATGTCTCTCAGCAAATGCTCTTTGAACAGCAAATGACAAGCATTGGCCACGTTGTTGAACAGCGCCTGCTGATACATGGCCATTTGGTAAGAACTGGCCAATTGTTGATTCCCATTGCTCGTCTTGGCCGGTTGATTTTCGGGGCTCTGCTCCAAAATGTTCAGTTTGAAGTCGTAGTAGGTGGCTCGGATGTTCCAAACACTTAGTGTCGACAAAAGCTTCTCATACACTTTTTTGTCCCCCGTGTGTTCGATCAGTTCCTGCTTAATGCTCCGTTCACTCTTCCGACGCAAGGACAGACGCAGCAACTGCTGACCGACGTAATGGTTGCGCAAACGCTCAGAATTCGTGAACATTTCCAACTGGTCATGAGAGTCACAAATGCGGAACATCTCAAAAAAGGCATTGAAATATCAATGAGGGGGGGGGGGGGGGGGACCATTCCCCCACCCCTTATTCGTGTTTCCCCATTCTTACCCTTTGGACAACCCATTCCTGTTCGCAAATGGAGAGAAGGGCACAGCGAGCAACAAAGTAATTTTGAGCAATGCGAAAGTTGACCTTTGTGTGGCAAATGCATTTGCATGAATGGGAATGCGTGGTTATCAACTACCGCGTCCTTTCTGGCCTCGACTTTTCTTTTCAGGCCGTCGACCAATTGAACCAAAACGCAAAGCAACGGGAAAATGGAAGTTTCGAGTTCAGCGAGATGGACAATTCTGAGTGCCATTCTGTTGGCGTCCCTACTGAACACAGAAGCAAAAGTGGAGGAGGACTTTGAATTGCTGTCACAATCTGAGAAAATAAAGTAAGAAAGAACCAAAACATGAAAAAAGTCGGCACATTGGAATGGCTCGTCGGTGCCACAGATTAAACAGGCGCAAATGTACAAAGTTAGGCAGAAATTGTTGTCATGACCCCCGAAATCTGGAAAAACGAGGATGAGATAAAGCAGTGCCCCAATTTTCTCGATGCCAACAAATGAATGAATCACCGTCCGATTTGCGATGTGCCACCGTTGCGCTTTCGTTGCGTTCCCCTTGCTTCGCAAGCAGGGGAAACAGAACGTTGGACATGAGCCGGCAGATGAGCCCGTGGGATGAGAAGCAGTATTTGGAAGCCAGCAGAAGAGTGAACGTAGCGAGGGGGTAGTGAGTGGCGAATTTGGTCACCTAAAAGACGGACCAAAGGCCATTTGCAAATGAAAAGTGAATGCCCACATCGATGTCCTGGATCAACTCCTTCCAATTGTCACTACTTGCAGATGGGTAGCACAACTCCTGGATGGCATTGCACCATTCAATTGCGAGGCCCCAATTGGCAGAAATATTCGCACAAAAGTTGGCCAACTCGACAAGACGATCGTAATTGCGACCACAGCTGACAGCCGCTTTGAATGCGTCGATAACAAAGCTTAAACGGGAATGATTATCGATAGGATGGGAAACGATGGAAGCCAAAGGAAAGGGAAATGCAAAAAAGGGGGGACAATTGGCCAACCGAAGGACACAAAAACGGCACCTGTACCGCACAGAGTCATTTCTCATCAGAAGGGCCAAACGTTTGTAATGATTGTTGAAGAAAGCGCGTCTTAAGACAATGGGCAAATGCAAAGTGAAAAGTGGAAACTCACAGGTCAGTGAGTGACAATGCGCTGACATCGTCCGCAAATTGTTGGCGGTATTCGATGTTGGTGCCCACTGAACCGGCACCACTCGGAGGGAAAAGCGCTTCAAACTCTTCACTTTGGCCGAGAAGTTGGACAACGTCGTCAGGGCCGGCCTCACGCACGTTCAATTTGGAGACGAGCAAAAGGTGACGGGCGTGGTAGACGAACATCGCCACGGCCCTGCCCCACCCCGAACCCTCGCCGCATTCCTTCCTTCGGACGGTCAATTCAGTTTCAACGAGACGGTAAAAATCGTTTATTATTGAGCACGCCTCCGGGGAATACAAAAAATAAAAGAAATGTTCAGCCAAATGCGACGCAAGGACAAAAGCATACTAAACAAAGGGAAGGGGGAATTAATGACGAATAATAATTGACAAATTAAGAATCATAAAAATAGCTAAATGATACTTGAGCAGAAATAGAGGCAGAAAAGAGATCGGTGTTCAATTGGTTTCGGAGAATGGAACGCAAATGGACGAGAAGGGGCAACAACTCATGCGCAAGAGAGACGATGTTGTTGAAGGACCGGCAAATCTAAACAAAATAAAACTAACACACAATGTAAATGTGAGTGGTAAATGCCAAAAACAACAGAAATCGACATAATTAGGCCTCAAATTTGGTCGTTTGTCGATGTGCGTCCCCGCCTTCATTTACCGTGATCATTGTGCACAACATGTCCAAGCACTCGTGCGTTGGCACTGAAACATTGGCAGTTGGTGCCCCGCCTTTGATGCTCTCTTGTGCCAATTCCTCCGCTTGTTTGACAAACTCTTCGACGGAGTCCAAAAAACTTTCTGCGCACCATCCGCAGATGACCAATTGGTCGTAGTACGTCTGTGCATTGAACCGTCCCATCAGTTCGTTGAGTTGTTCGGAAGAACATCGCCTTTTGTAGCGAACTTCCGAATGGACGACGGAGTTCGGTTGGAGAGAAATGGTCAATTCGAAAGTCATTTTCTTCTGAAGTATAATTATTATAGGTAATCCCCCCCCCCATTTAAAAACCCAAATTTTGCAGATTTCTCTAGCAATTTTCCTCAGTTCCTGCCGTGCACTATCACGATGTTCGGAAATGCCGTAGAGAACAATGGCGCGTTGGTTGCACACGTCCCTATTGGCTTCAATCTGTTCAACGGGCAAATGGACGATAAAACGTTCATGGAAACTGAAAAAAAGAAGAAAATTATAGTGGTAACAGAAAATGGGTCGGTCGGTTAGTTCACCTCGGCCCCAGAAGGTTACATGACATTATACCCGGGTCTTTTCCATTTATATCCAAAATTTCTATTTTTTTGTTAAGTTAATTGCTAAAACGATCAAACCCAAAGTCTCCAAAAAGCCCGTCATAGAGGACAACTAATCTCTACCTCAATGCGGACGGTTCCTCCAAAAAGGGATGGCTATCAGTTTCAAATTGAGGAGTAAGTTTTGCAAATTCTTCCACTGGTTTTGGTGTTTGAGAATTTGGTCCATGTTGGTTTGGTGGTGGTAAAGTGCCGTTAAACTGATGTTCAACGGTAGTGCTGGTGAGTGATGAGTGCGCCGTGGTTGGTTTGGACATCGGAATGAATGAAATAATCATTTGAGGCTCCTAAACCAATAACAACATAAATTAGCCATCGTCCATTGGTTCTTTGTCCGTTTTCTCGCCTGTTTTATGTTCGGCTCGGGTTGACTTTGTACGGCTGCTAATTGTGCATTTTGCGATGCATTCGGTACGTTTTGCCGTCGATTTGTGCGTTCGTCTGCGGAATGAGGCGCCGATTTACCGACATTAGGGGCGACAACGGACATCGAGCGCAAATTCAGACGAAGGAAAAGGCCGCGACTGTCGAGAGTCCCGTCGCGCATCAGTGCTAAATAAATAATGTAAATAAAATGCGAAGGCGCTTCTGATGAACTGTATAACCCTTGACGTATTTGTCGTGGCTGAAAAGACCTAAAAAGCAAATTTAGTAGCAACAAATTTAAAATAATGCAAATTGGTACCGAAACGTTGCAATTCGTAGAAGAGCAGCATCAAATTGGCAAATTCTGCCGCCCAAACCGCCGAATTTGCAATTGCCTTTCCATTCGGATTTGCCCATTCTCTGTTCAAACAGTCCACCAAAAGTTCCTGCAGAGACGAAAAGCCATGGCCAAACGGAGGCTTTTTGTTATCATTTTGAGCAAAGTTGACGTGCATTTTGAGCAAATGAGCGACGATCAGTCCGCGTTGAGTGCCTTCACGCTCAATGGTAACGGCCCAATTGATGAGGACGCGAATGGTCATATCTAAGCACTCATTCTGAAAATGACACATTAATTTGTTTATCATGGTTTGTTATGTATAAACAAGGATAAAGCACGAATCATTTTAAAGTTAAAAGTTGGATGAATAGCAGACCCGAATACCTTACCTCTTCGCTAAAAATGTTATTGTAAAGGACTAATAGCGCATCGACTGCCCCGAGGTCGACGGTATCCATAAAAGAGAGAACGTTCAGACAATTCTCGACGACCGAATCTTAAGGCACATTAAAAAAGAGAAAAGTCAATTAAATGAAATAACTGTCCTCCGTTTAATGCAATAATCCATGGCTCACCGAGTCCGGACCGCGTGTTCGTCGGACTGATGTGCAGCCACCGCTGTTCGATGGCCATACTCCGCTGTTTAATCTCTTCACTTCGGATGCTCAGAAGTTGGTCGAGTTCGGCCTTGGCGTGTGCCGCCAAATGCTGAGTGGTCACGCTCAATTCGCATGGAAGAATGTCCAAAGGCGACTTACAAAGCTAAGGAAAAGCAAAAGGCAAATTTAACATTCAGACATAACGGTACAAGTTAATGATTCAGATTCAAATACAGCAAACAGCCATCACAAATGCGGCCAGGAAAGGCATTTTACAAAACTTTTTAATTCTTTTTTTTTTGAAAAATAGGGGAAGAGCTAAACTGGACTATTACCCCGCATAACTTACCCAGGCAACGCTATTTTGCACGCTTTCTCTCTCCATGGATTTGGAATTTCCATTTCTGTCCGGTTTAAACTTCGACTGAAGCCCCTCGGCCAGTTCGTTCGGCTCAAATGGAGTCCAAACCAATGCCGACGGACAGTCGATGACAATCGCATGAAGAATGCCAAAGATTGTGAGGATAGTCGATCTATGATGGTGACAATTGGCCAAGTCCTCGAAACATTCGTTTGCAGACTCTTTGAAAGTGGTACTGAAAGTGTTGAGAACGGAGTCAAAAACGCTCAAAATAAATTCCCGACTCTCTGATGCGCTCGTGGTCCTTTTTGTACTGATTCAGCCGAGCACACAAAATGTGGGCGACTTTACGAGCAATGAAAAGGTTTTGGGTGACAACGTCGAGGAATTGGGAGATCAGAATGAGCAAAGCGCGGAAAGTTTGTGGCTGTTCCATGGAGAAATTTGCGAATTCGGGCAGCAAATCACAAAGGTCGTTGACGAACTCGTACCGATCCAACATCCCATCCTAAAAGTGAGAATGGGGGAAAGGGAGGCTTTATTACTACCAAAGGAAGCATTTAATTACCGTTAATTGAAAATGAATTAATGAGTGATAAAGTGAATTTGTCTTTCAGAATACCTCGAAAGAGTGCTTAATTAGTGTCGCAATGTAAGGCCATCTTTGGTAGTAAATATTCTGCTCGAGTTGCCCGGGGATCGCTTTGTCGAATTCTTTAAATACGCAACGCAAATAACGGACAAAGAACAAACGTTGGTCTGAAAAGCAAGTTCATTAGGTCGAATTACTTCCCGCTTTCTTGCCAACTTTTTTTGTTTTATTTTGCAAATGCTAACAAACCACTGGCGTAGTCTTCGCATGGCATCACAATTGTGCCCTTCTTCGGCTTATTCACCGCTAATATTGGATGAGCAATTTGATTCTGAACAGATTAAAACTTGAAAAAAGTCATGACTAATTGTAAGCAAAACCATTTTGAAAAACCAAATGGCCTTTTGGATGGGCACGCCCTTCTCATAGAGTAAATCCATCGCTTCACACAACGGAAAGGCGGCTTTGTGGGGACTCAACGATGTTAGCCGGTCGATTGGGTAACGACAGAAAAGCGGGAAAGACGAATTGAGAGAGAGCCGCTTGTCCTTTATCTGAAGACGTCGTCCGGTTGCCAAACTCTCGAAAAATTCATCACGAATTCCCTCCTTCAAACTGCGGAGCATATTGTCCTTGAGCCAATTCTTGTCCAGGAAAATCACATTTAGCTCATTCTTTTTCTGCACAATTTGCTTTATCATTGCAATTGCCTTGGAAAACTGTTCATTGCTGGTAAAGAGACGGGCATTTGACGTCTTAAATTTATACAAGGCAAAGAATTAATTAATTGACAGTTGTTAAGTGAGTCGGTCACCTTCATTATCGTGTCATATTCATGTGATATCAGTGACCGGTGGATGACTTCGATTTGGTAGCCCCTCGCCAGCCGATCGGACCCCAAATTGTCCTCTTCCTGCTTTTCCTGCTGCGGATAGACATCGGCGTGGAGTGTAAGCGGAATAGTTGAGCTGCCTTTTTCTCCGCCACTTTGGCGATGGTTTTTTGGAGACCGTTTAAGCGGGCGCGCATCGGGACTAAGATGGCCTCTCGTCTGAATTCTCTGGATGTGTTGTTGCATTCTGTGATAATAAAAAGAGTGTAACAGAAAAGATGAAAAAAATGGGAAATAAATAATGGACAAATTAAGAGAAAAAATTGGTAATATTGCCGATGGTAAGACCCTTTTTGAAAAAAACTAGAATTTAACTTTAAAAGTCACTGAAGATATGTTTCGGGATTGCTGAATACGAATTTGATATTCATTTTGACTAATTGTGAATCATGAACCGGGACTCCAACAAAAAGCAAAATCTATTTTTTCAAAATTCATATTTTTTTTCGAATTGCGCTAAAACGATCCATTCCCCTTATTTTTCCTTAATTGGCTCAAAATCGCTTTTTGGTGGAATTCTGTTAACAAACTGCACTTTAATTTTCAAGCATGGTCATGAATCTGAATTAAGGTTTCGAGAATCAATGTTTTTGTCTATGATTTTCATTATCATAAAAAAATAAACTGCAGCCAAGCGGGCTCGAACCCCAGACCCCTGTCTCAAAGACCAGGAATTAAATTTCAAAAAATCGTAAAGAACTAAAAACTTGACTTCCCCGGCCAATCAATATCTCATTTGAAAGCTCCTTTTGAGCTCTACAACATCCGTCTATGCGTGATAAAAGCAATGATTTTGCAAAATCTAAGCTCGGATTCGTAATCAGCACATTTTTTCACCTCAGAGAAAACCAAAATAAAATTTTAACTTTATTTTCCGTCGGGACCACAATTCTGCAGTATACCTCCAATTTTTCGGAAATAGTAGTTAAAATTTTCTAAGCTTGGAAGCCGAAATCCAAGTACGTATTTCCATCCAAGTACGATGGGAGCCATAATCTTATATCTATTTAAACGTAGGTTAGTACGTGAATATAATAATTTCGCTTGGGTTTAGAACTGAATACTAGGTTTTATGGGCCAAAATTGTCTAATTCTATTTAAATGCATAAAATTTTGAATTTTCAACATATTGAGCTTTCAAATGATGTAGAGAACATGTATAGTTGTGATCCATAAAGAATTGTTAAAAGCCCGGAAAAATAAGTGCGTAAATCATATTTATGCTGCTTCAACTTTTGATTGTTTAAAGCTATTAAAAAAAATTAACAATTCAAAGAAAACAAATAGAGATTGTTGCAAGTAATCAGATGAGAGAAGATAAATTATGCAAATGTGAAAACTTTTGGGAAATTTTGAAAATTTCAGTACGAAAGTTCTGTCAGTCATTATGCGTTTTCATGGGATTTGGTAAGTTTGGCGCCGGCTAACATGGCAGAGAATACCGAGTTCAAATCATCCGACAAATCTTTGGGAGAATCGAACTCCTCCACTTTTCCTTGTTGAAGGACCTTTAAATACATTGCATTGTATTTGCAATAAAAACAGTCAAACTGTGACTTACCATGATACGGTCACTGTCAAGAATTGTCTCAAGCCTATGAGCAATTGTCAGAACGGTGCAATCGCTGAACTCACGACGAATTGTTTCCTGGACAAGCGCTGAATTAACGAAATTTGAAGCCTTTACAATATTTTATAGATTTAATTTAATATTAAAAAAAGTATTTTTGAATGAGCAAACACATATCTATGTTATGTTCTTTGGATAATTACTAATTGAAAGGGATTGTCTTTTAAAGAAACTGAATTTTTATTGGACTCAGAAATGAAAAGGACACTTAAGTAGGCCTCACCATCAGTTTCCATGTCGACCGAAGCCGTTGCTTCATCCAAAATCAAAATGCGACTCGATCGCAACAAGGCACGTGTCAAACACAGCAATTGGCGTTGTCCAAGACAAAAATGGAAAAGTTTCCCAACATTAAACAAAGCATTGTTTCTGTTGCCATTTTACCTGATGTTTGCACCCCCTTCGCTAATTTCGTGGTTCAGTCCGTTGGGCAATTCACCCACAAATTGTTTCAAATGCGAGTGTTCCAGCGACTCCCAAATCTGATCATCAGAATATTGGTCAAATGGGTCCAAATTGAATCGCAAAGTGCCAGAGAAAAGCACGGGGTCCTTAATTAAATTGGTAGAAGAATTAACCATAGAAATTGGATGTCCGTTCATGTGTAAATTTTGAAATTATAAATAGAAAGGAAATAAAAAATCAGCGAATGTTTTTCTTTCCTTAACACGCAATCATAAATTTTTAGCTTTACTTTGTTTTTTTCTTCTTAAATAATTTGCAATACCTTTTTTTTCAATTTTTGAGCGTTTCGTTTTATTTTACATTTATTGGAGGTAAAAATGAGAGAGAGAGAGAAAGAAAGTATAGGAAAAGAAAGAGAGAGAAGTGTAGGAAGAGAAAGAGAGGGAGATGCCGCCCATTAGTAAAACAAAAGCACCTGCGGTACAATTGTGAGCCGCGACCTGAGGTCGAACAACCCCAATTTGCTGATGTCCAAAGCATCGATAAATATTCGGCCGGAAGACAATTCGGTGAGACGAAATAGGGCAATGGTAAGCGAACTTTTGCCTTAAAGGACCACGAATGGAATATGGAAAGAGAGAAAACCGACGACGGATTACCTGCCCCAGTCCTCCCAACAATTCCAATTCGCTCTTTTGGGTTAATATGGGCAGTTATCTGAAATTTTAAAAAATACAATTCGCGATATGCGGCGAAGCAGTTTTTTTTTTTTTAAATTTAATTTACTAAATGTTCATCCGCCAATTTTGGTACCAAAAGAAAAGCTTTAAAAAATCATCAGACTCACCCCATTGAGCACTGTGTCAAGTGCGGGACGGTAACGCATCGACACGTTCTCAAACAGAATTTCGCCCTTCTCTGGCCAAGTTTTGCTAAGATTAAATTCGCTGGGAGTGTCGAGGTTTGCCTTAGTCGTGAAAATTTGTTTAGTGTTGGAAAAGAAGAATTATCACTTCGTTAGGGGTTTCAATGTATTCTTTAATGCGTTCAACGGAAACAATATTCGTCTCCACGTCGCTGGCCATTCGCACGACCTTTTAAAATTGGTTTCCTTTCTAATGGCTAACCAACGCTCACCCAATTCAAAGTTTGGGTAACGCCCAAGGCATAAGAAATCGAAAGACCGACGAGACCGGCGGTCAGATGGTCACTGTCACGAAAGAGAACGGCAAACAAAGCGGAGAAAAACACGATGGAATTGCCAACCAACTCGAGACGGATGGCCAACCAACTGAAGACGCAATTAACGTAGTGCCTAATGAACATGGATAGGCGCTAATCAAAGGTGGCACCGGTTCGCAATGATTGACGCATAATAGGCGATGAGATTATAATCGACGCGATGCTGAGAATCGCGGAGGAACCGATCGATGGCATTATACGCGCGAATTGAACTTGCGCCTTGGACAGACTCCTAAAAAAGGTGAAAAGACAAACAATAATTTATAAGGCACCTGAAAATGAGAGTAAATTGGAGAACGAGAAACGGATTCAAGTCGTTTAAGCTGACGAGAAGTGCTGACATAAAAACGCTAAATGGAAAAAGCAGCGAATGATAATTAACCAAAAAAGGAAGAGGAAAAGAAGGATGGAAAGGAGCAGGAAAAAGAGAGAGAGAGAGAGAGAGAGAAAAGGGAGAGATAGGTTAAAAATGGACTAAAAGAAAAGGAAGGAGAAAAAAGAAAGGACTAACAATGAAAATAAGACAACGGAAAGGGGGGGGGGGTAAAGAAGTCGAGTTAAAAAAAAGAACTGACAAGGACAAGTCCGTAAATGCAAGTAAGTGGCAAAAGAACAACGGCAAATTGAGGCGTGGCATAAATTATTGTGAACAGTGTCTGCAGAGAGGCGAAGACAGTTTGGACGAAGGAGGAGAGAGAGCGCGGAATTGCCGAGTCCAAATTGTCAACGTCCTCAAAATGGACGAATTACAAAGTTTAGGGAAAACAACACAAGAACGGACCTTACTGAACCGATTCAAAATACGGCCGAGCGGAGTGATGTCGAAAAATGCAATCGGACTCCGCAGAATACTCCGGAGCATTTTTTCATGCAGCGAATAACTGGCAAACACCCTAAAATTTGTGAAATGGCAATTAAAAAGTGAGGAATGGAAAACAGACATCCCAAGAGACATGACAACGGAGCCAAGCGCCAAAAAACAGGCTTAAACGGAAATATGAATTGGTAAAAAAAATGGATGGAATGACCTTGACCCATCCCAAGCCCCGTGTAAATGCCGAGGTGGGTGATGGTCGCCGAAGAAATGGTGTCATTTTCGTTTTGCAACTGAACCGAAGTGTAGGTTTTGTCGTCCGCTGAAAAGCCCTTTTCTTACCTCTTGGGCATGGTCAGACCAATTAGCAAGCCAAAGGAGACACGAGACGCCGAGAATACTGGAGGAGAAGAAGATGAGAAGGCATAGAAAACAGGTGCAGAGGCCAATGGCACGCAAATAATCCAAATAAACGCTGAATGAGTGCCTCAGGGCATTGGTTTGCCAACCTCCGCTTCTCCCACCTGTACTTCACGTTCCCCGTGAACAATGCCTCTTTCTCGATCAATCCTTTGCCTTTTGTCTCCCCATTTTGCTGCTTCTCTTCCGCTTCTTTTTCGAGTTGTGTTGTTCCCTTTGGTTTGGCTTCTTTCGTTTGTGAGAAAGACGAAAGTGCTGCGCTTTGTTGCGACAATTTTCGCTCCAATCCCTCGCCCTTTTCCGACTCTTCGGGTTTCATTGAGGTCAAAAACTCCTGAACAACAGCGTCGTCGTTGCCCATTTCTACGTCAGTGTTGGAGGGATTGCGATTGGTGAGGTAATCTCTGATCAGATCGGAGAAATCGCCAGAACCAGCCAATAAGTCACTGTAAGTGCCCATTTGCGCGACAGAACCATCTGAGAATGAGTGCGTTTTTTATTTTGACTAGAAGAGTGCTTTCGGTGACCTTTGATCACGACAATTTGATCACAATGCTTAAGGACAGAGAGGGAATGAGTGACGAGCACTCGCGTCTTTCCTTTCAGAAGTCCGTTATCGGAACCTTAGAATCAAAAAAGTGTTAGTAGATTAACATAGGAAGGGGGTCAAAGTCAAGACTTTACAAAAACAGAAAACCCCTCCCCCCTCCCTCCACCGGCAGAGGCCAAATGGTGCTGATTTACCCCAAACCCCTATCCAACTACTAGTATTTAACACCATACTGATAAGTTTGTCGAAAAGATGGGCTCCGACATGAACATCGACGGCAGAAAGGGGGTCGTCCAGCAAATAAATGTCGGCGTCGGAATAAGCGGCGCGAGCCAAACTTAAGGAAAATTTGGGGGAAGGGTCATTCCTCTGTGGTACAATAACAGAAGCAAATACCTCACTCTTTGCTTCTGACCTCCGCTCAGATTAATTCCCTAAATGGTAAAATTTCATTCAATCATACGCTTTGCATCCAATGCCAAATTCCGACTTTTTCTCCAATTTCGGTTTGGTCTCCGGCAGGCAGAACGGCCAAATCCTGTCGCAAAGCGCACACGTCGAGCACACTTTGGTAACGGTCGGAGTCGAACTCATGGCCAAACAAAACATTGTTCTCCAGCGTCATATTCTGAATCCAAGCCTAAATGAAAACAGATGTTGGTTGGACAACACTCCGAAAGGGCACCTGTTGCGGCACATACGCAACACTTCCGTTTAGAGAATTTTCCCCCGATTGGCGGTATAATTCGCCTTAATTTAAAGCCGAATACAAAAAAGTTTAAAAAAGTCAAATCACTAACCAAGCATTGCTGACAAAAGGCTGCTCTTTCCGGACCCGGTCCTTCCTAAAAGTGGACGGATTGTCTGTCGGTTCACTTAGAACTTGAGAAAACAAACCGACAATTGCCAACAGAGTTCCCTTCCGAACAGACAAATTGATGTCCTTGAGAACCAAAGATCGATCTTTTTCCCAGGCAAAGTCAGCATTTCTAACGGTTATCGAAATTTCTAAATTGCAAAAAATTCTTTTAAACGATTTTTTTGGAAACCAGAAGTTGGTCTCCCTCTCAACAAAGGCTCCATTTCCTCGGCGGCCAAAAAGTGTTTGAGGCGTCGATTGCTAACAGCTGTTTGAATGGCTTGAGAGCCGATCATTGCGAAGATGGCAATCGGAAAACGGAGAATGTTGAACTTGAAATTGAAAACAAAAAGAAGGAAACAAATGATAAAACTAAAATTACGAGTGAAATTGCAACAAAAGTGATCTGTGGAGTGAGAATATTATGCTGAGGGTCGATGATCAGATAAGTGGCGAAAGTGAACACCGCAACCAAAAAAGGAGCACACGCCCAGCAGAGGGAGACGAAGGCGTGCAGAAAGGACAGCTGGCGCAGAATGTTGACCTCCCTTTTGCGAATGGAAAGAATCTAAAATGAAAGAGGCGATGGAATGGGAAACAAATGGACCAAACAAGGGGAAATTCATAAGAAAAACTGAAAAAACGGTACTTGAGGTTTTGTCGCCCCAATCCTTTAAATTTTTATGCATAAAAATACACCTGAAAATCAGAAAACTAGAAAGTTAAATTTTTTTGTTTGATTTAGCGCCATTATAAAAGTCGATATAGTGACCAAAATCCAAATATTTTAACGTGTATTTTCACGTAACTCATTAAAACGGATGATAGCTAAAAATAACGTGATATTCATGATCAGCATCCAAAAGTATCCTAGAAAATCAAAAATTATATTTGTCCTTTGAATTAACACTCTCGCAGGTCTTTGCCCTCCCCGCCCATTTGTCTGCCGAACCCGTTTTTCGATGCTGCCTTCCCACGCGTACAGTTTCAGAATTTTGATCCCGTTCAGCATTTCATTCATCAACTTCAGTCGTTCATCCTTCAGCACCATTTGCTTTTGCTAAACCATTTCTTTTATTTTTTATTTGATTTGTTTGTTTTGTTTACCTGATAAGTCCTCATGGCCACGGTGAGTTTTGTGTTCAAAAAGCCAAAAGCGATCAGAGTGACCAATCCGCTGAGAATGGACAGTCCGAGCAAACGCCAAAGGAAAAACAGCGCGAGCACGACTTGAAGAGGGGCGGACCAAAAGAGCATCACGAACGGAGTCATGTCCTGGAAGCGCTGAATATCCACCGACATTATGTTCACTGAATGGGAAAATCACAAAATTTGCAAATGGAAAAGTGGGCCAAGCCAACAATACCAACCAATTTCACCAATTGTCCGCGTTTTTCTCGCTTCATTAGACAGCAAAATGGCCTAAATAATGTAAAATTAAAAAAGGGGGGGGGGGGGGGAATTTGTACTTTTCTGTAAACGGTGGAGGAAAGGACCGATTTGACATTCATTCCGAGACGAAACATAACATGGAAGTATTGGTGAAGAAACTGTAGGAAAGGCGGTTAATTCTTTTTTGAGTTAAAACATTACCATTGATTGGATGAGAGAGACGAACAGCATCGAAAGGGCTGAATTCAAGTTCATTGCAAATTGAAAAAAGCCAACCTGCCAAAGCCCCCCCCCCACCCAATGTGCTGAAATACTTTAGTTGCCAAACTCTCCGACCCTTCCAAAAAGACTCGCAAATGGATAATTTTTTATATATTATTATGCTAATTTTCAAAACTAAGATTGTAAGTTGAATCCTGAGGCCGAATTCAATACCGGAGAAATGTCGTTTTTTTTGGCGAAAAACGGCTACAAATTCCTTCTTTTTGCTCCCCAGCGCTGATTGTGAACTATTTAAAATAACACTGGAGAAAACAATGGAATTTTTACCCAACTTGATTTTTTTTTTTTAATTTCAAACTTACAACTTTCAAAAATTTTATTTTGTTTGGAAAAATTTAATAAAACCATAAACATTAAATTGCTAGAAAATTTTCAATTTTTTCAAGAAATTTTCTTATAAAGTTTCTATGATAAAACTCTCATTGTAAGCTGTTCCATGTGGTCTCACCAATTGCGATGCCTCGCCACAGGGGCTGTGAGTGGTCTTCCGTAAATGCGATGAGTTTACTCAGCAAGAAGGGGGCAACAAAATTAAGCAAATCATAGGTGATTTTGCAAAAAGCAGCCCCAAAGGAAGGCCATTTGAACGTGAGGAAAAGCGGCCAAATGATTGACGGCGGAGCATCGCCTTTCGGCCCCTTCCCCTTCTTTTTGGCACGTCCAATCGATTTGGAATCCATCTAAAAATTAAATTTTTGTGCTATTAAAAATGACGCTCCGCGTGTTGAACTTATCTGCAAAAGTTCCTTTTCTGCCGCTCCATCGGTGGGAAAAAGCTTCACTTTGGTACCGTTTTCCTCCGCATGTTTCTCTCCGTGTGCTATGAGAATTGAGGGTGGAAAAAGGATGTTCACCCCACCGGTAAAACAAAAAATAAACAAAAAAAAAGATAATTTTTAAAATTTATATTTCTTACAATTGGATGTTTTTTTGTCTAGTGTTCGCATTAATAAGCACAACAGAGCTAAAATTCCGACAGCAAAAACTAGTTTTTACTAAAACAAATTGATACTTTTTTTGCTTTTTATATCAAGTTTTAGCAACGCAGTTTTTTCAACAAAAAATGGCTAACATTAAGGAAGAAGAATTACTTATCTAAAAATTTGGCAGTATTTTTATAAGAGACTCTCGCCAAAAATGACAATTTTGAGTCAAATCTTGAAATAGAAGAATTGGTTTGGCGGTGCCGATAGGAAAAACTCAAATGAAATAATTTGTAACTGAAAATTCTTAAACTTCAAGCACAAACTTAGAAAACCATTTTACATTTTTGAATATTATAAATAAATAAATTTAGTTAAAAAGTAGGGGAAGGGAGGAAATGAGGCGCTACTCAATTAGATAAATGACCTTACCTTTTAATTGTTTTGCTCGTATTTTTTCGAATTTCTCCAGCAAATATTCTGATTGGTCTTCTTCCAACAAATCCCAAAGGTCGTCCATTTCCAAAGGCCGCTGGTGGCCAAGTCGCGCCATTCCGTTGAACCACCAAAAAGTGATTTGGTTGAGGAAAGAAACTCGTCCCTCCGGACATGCCTTTTTCTGTAAATTTTACATAATCTGAAGATAAAACTAAATAAATAATTGCATTATATTACAGTGTAAATCAAATTAGACGGAGTATCGGCAAAACAAGATAAGAAAAGTTCCAAAAGTACAGCGAAGTAATACAAAATGGACAAAACGACGAGGGCGTAATTCGTCTGAAAGTGATATTTCGAAAAATTAAGTAAATAAATTATTTTTGATTTACGAACTTCAGCTTTTTGCACAAAAAGTTGTTCAATTGCCCACGCAAATTGTGAAAGGCCGCAGATGGAAAGTAACAGCCAAAAATTGAACAACACTCCCGAAGTGACCAATCCGTGCTTTTTGTAGGAAATAAGCAAAAAGAGGACGAACACGAGAGACAGTGCAAAGAAGGAAAGCGAAAACAGTCGGAAGAAAGGCTTTGCCGAATTCGAAGGGGCAAAAGGGGGCACAGCGAAGAAATGGACGGCCAATTGAGAGAGGACATTCAGAATGAGAAAAGCGCAAATGCACTGAAAACAATTGCCAATGGCACAAACATTACGGTATACGTACAATTCTCAAAGTTGTGGGCGATTTAAAAATGAGCGGAGAATTGACACTTTTGTGAATCGAACGCAAAAGCAAAGGCGAAAAGAGGAGGAGAAACAGCGCGGGTAAAAGCAGGAGGACAGTCTCTTGGAAGCAATGTGAAAGTCGCGGAATCGTCGTCTTTGGAAAAGAGCCATTAGCGATGTGCTGCTGCTTTCTGTCATCAAAAAGCTTAAAGGATTCTATCATTGATACGTTTAATGCAAATAAAGTCTTACCCCAAAAGATTCGCCTTCACAAAAATACATTTATTTATGAGAATAATTAAAAAAATGTGTATTATGCAATACCCTTCAAGATAAAAAATAAAATTGTTGGAATACCAGGGGTGCCTTATGTTCGATAAAGAGCGCAAAATGTGCTATAAAATTGCTTCGTTGCTATGACTTCAAAACTTTAGGTACCTATTTTGATTTGGAAGAAAACAGAAAAAGAGAATTAACGGTATTACAATATTTCAATGACAAGATTGAACAAAATTAATTTTCGAAACGAAATATTGAGCTCTATTTTATTTTTTGAATTTGATGAACCGGAGAGAAGGAAAGGGCATCGGACTTTTACCCTCTTAATTACCTATTCTTTTTATCTTTATTTTATTTGAGAATATGCCAACACCAATTTGCGATACGCCTTCGATAAGCGGTGTAAAGAAAGACCAATTTGAAGCGACAAAAAAAGTTTGTTACTAATTTAAGTGTTAACCCTTAAAACAACATTCCTTTTCAGTGGAGGAAGGCCCTCAAAAATTTTCATGAGAGTATGCCATTGTCCACTCACCGGCGCCAGTTACGAACATTCACAGAAACATTCACTGGGAAAGATGCGTTGGATTTTGCCGAACAAATCTTTCCATCAGTTTTTCCTTTATGCAACACCAGGTCCTTTCTTTAATTTTATTTATGATTAATTTTCCATTTTTAGGGATAAGTCCAGACAACTTTTGGAAAAATTCTTATGCTTTGGGTACATTACAAATGTGCGTGATGAAAATTGCAAAAGCTTCTCAGACAATGCCACTTTGTATAAGTAGGGACTGTATTATTCTACAGTAAATTTGCTTATCGCATAAGTCGAATTCTGTTTGGTTTTTTAGGTTTTGCAACGACCGAATTGCCCAAATACTCTCGAGTAGTCAGGAAGACGAAATGAATTGGAGGCGAAATGTTTTTTTGGCACGGTCGTCTTCAGTGCGCGACAAAGACATAACTGATCGGCTACAAACTGAAGAATTCGCCCCCGCCAAAACCACTAATTTGAGGGAAGACTTGTCAAAAATGGCAAAACTGAACGGCCGTCTTTCAATCTCATGTCAAGACATCTCGGCAATGGAAAAACAGAACCAAGGCAATTCTTCGGTCGGTTACTTCATTCATTTTTGATTGTTCCCAAATTAATTTTTAAATGCATTTGACAGTCCCACCTCTTACCATTTCGTTTAAGCAAACAAAAAAGTCTGGTACGGGCATACTCAATAATTTGGTTAACATCGGAAAGGCAAGTGCCAGTCTCTTCTCACTCAATCGCAGTAATTCCGAGTCGTCACGCGTGCGGCAACAAAAGTGCGGCAATGTTTCAGCAACCACCAATTCAAAATTGTTTGGTGATACACGAATTGCGGGGAACAACAACGACAAAATGTGTGGCGCTTCTCGGAGCGTCTTCAAAACATGCAGTTCAACTGCTGCCCATTTGCTACCGCAACAACAAAATGTTCGCTATCGCGTCCCAATGTCGAACCATTCACATACTGTTGATCAGAACCAAGTGATTCATTTCTCTTTATGCTAACAAAGCCCTTAACATATTAGTCCATGTCCAAGGGTTGACTAAATTTTCCACTTTGCGTACCCCTTGGATATGTGTTAACCATTATTTAAAAAAATTCTGGTTTTAAAATTTAGTTGGCTCGAATGGTTTTTACCGATGCTGATGAATTCAAATTTTGGCGTTCTGTCATCGTCAATTGGTGCGTGAGTAATGATTAGGAATTAGAGTTGTAAATGCATTTCTTGGCGTTAAGAATTTATGCAATTCACAGAAATTCAAGCTCTATTATTTTTAAAATTTTCTGTTTAGGTTTACTAATTTTGCTTCCTTCAATAAACTCGGATATTTTTTTCATGCCAACTTTTCTGGAGCCGATGTTCGTTGGAATTGCAAAAGAATCAACGAAAATACTGGGATTGTTCAACGACTTCGTGAACAGAACGGTCCTCAAATGAGCGCGGATTTATATTCCAAAAGACATAAAAAATAAACATTTTACGAAATGATTATTTTCAATATTATCCAAACAAATAGATTTAGGTGAATTGCATCGCGATTTGCTCTTCTCTCTGCGTCGGCTTGGGCAATGGGGCGGGACGGACCAAACGCAAGAGACATTTCCCCCCTCCAATGGTCCCTCTTTTGTCAGTCTCTTTGACTGCCCTTTTCCCTCTCTTTCGTTAGATGCCTTTGCTCACTTCGCTTTGGTAAAAAAACATTTGACTTCGATGGCGCCTATAATCCCCCGAGAACAAGCTCAATGTCTGCAAAATGTCTTCAAACATTTCGCACACTTTGAAATTAATAGCGCAACCAAAGATTGGACTCAGGAAGGTGGACATTACTGTAGTATAATTACAGTCCATTCACTAGTAAAAATTACTGTCGTTTTCAGAATTGCGTCTTTACAAACGCTTGTTTCTCGGCCTGCGGCTTTGCACTTTGACTTTTCCTCCTCAATTGTTACGCAATTTGCAAATTCTTTTCAAATGCATCCGCCAATTTTGTTTCAATGCCAAATTAATGCAAGAAAATTGTTGGTCAGCAAGTTTAAGGATCTCAAAGGAGGAGAATTCACTCTCAATCTGTGAAATTAATGACCAGCGCATTGAGAGAGTTCGAGAAGAAGTATTGTGTTTAAACCTAAACTTTAAATTAAGGTTCTTCGAGAATTATTCGTTTTCTTTTTTCCGCAAAAATATTCGGAATGTCCAAAATCATTTTCGCTGTTTAAACTTTTGGTTGAACATGTTACGCCGTGTCTTATCCAAACGCCAAAATGGTTAACCGATGAAGTTCAAAAAGAAATGAAAGAATTTGTTAATATTGGACAGGTGAAGAACTGTTTCTAAAAATATTTTTTCTTGTCTCTTTAATTCATTTTTCAGACTCATAATAAACAAAGGACAAATGAAACCATTTTGCCTGCCAATTGGTATTGCGACCGCATTAACAGAACTGAATATGAAGCGCAATCAAAAGACTCGGATCGTCATTTGCTCGACCTTTTGGATCAGATTCTGAGTAATCACCATCCAAATTCTTTGCAACGATATGACCAGCTTAAAAAGGTCCATCCCGGCACATTCCGCCGATTGATTTTCCCAATTCATTTTCAGTTCCGACTCGCTTATCCTTCAATTTATGAGAAGCGTTTCCCAACACATTCGTCTCATTTGGTTGTGGACACTAACCTTAATCATTCTTGAAACTGACCGGAACTCTGATTGTGAGAAGGGAATCTCATTCATAAATGTTCTTTTATTTTTATGGACTCGAAAATAACTATTTTTGTAATATAAAAAAATTAAATGATTTTTTTACATAATTGGTTAAATGCACCGTAAAACTCTCGTCCTAAACCGACCATCCAAAGCAATTCTGTGATCCGTTTCTTTTGCAGTTCCTTTTACGTTCTCCGAATTTTAAATATTTTTGACAAGCAAAATGTAAAGCGAAATGTCTTTTTGCTTGATCCACTGATCATTGGATGTGGCCTCTCCTTCGAAACTGTCAGTTCAAATTGGAAATGTCCGGGTCGGCAAAGTAACACTCGCGTTCGATGCCCAAATTGTATTGGTCGCCCCTTCCTCCCCTGTAAATGCTGGTCACAATTCGGAACCATCCCGTCTCTCCCTAAATGCTCGAATGATTGTTGTGTTGAAGGAGTGCAACTCAATGCTTACCCACGCGTCCCCCCAACTGTTGCGCACAATCCAAAACTCCGTGTTCGACGCGTCGTCCCAACCCCAACCCGACACCGACACAATGTGATTGGTCTGCAATTGGAGAATTAATTGGTGGCGCCGCGGGAGTCCGAGATTAATTAGAGTCTCGGCCAGCAGCCAAAAGCAAAGGGAAACTCAAGAGTGACTTTTATCGGTTTCGAGACAAGCAGTTTACCGGGGCATCCGAAGTTTGTTGGAAGATGCCCCCGGTGTAATTGAGGTCGAATTGCTCCGTGGCTCCAATTGCACAAGCGATTGGTCCTCTGTTGTGTATTTCGGACATCATTTGCAGTCTGATTAAAAACAACAGCAAATCCAGCTCAATTTTATTCTTCTTTACCGTCCCGAAAGTTTTCCGTAGTCTTTAACGTAATAACGCGTATAATTTTGGATGGCAAAACAATCTGTGCTTTTAAAAATGTACAGATTTTTATGTTAAGTTCTCGTTGAAAAACCAACAGTCGGGCCAACACGAACCGCAGCGAGAGAACGGAGTGCATTCTGAGGGGGGGGGGGGGGGGGGGTGAGGATCAGTGGTCAGCACTGGTACACTGATCAGAAAGTTTAAATAGAGAGAGAGAGAAAAGATAAATAAATGGAAGAGAGAGAGGAAGAGAAAGGGGGGGAGTATAAAAGAGTAAGAGAGAGAGAGAAAAAGAAAAGATGGAGAGCGAGAGAGAGAGGGGAGAAGGTGAGGAGGGAGGGAAAAAGAGAGAGGAACGAAGAGAGGGAGGGAGTATAAAGGAGAAAGGGAGCTGAGAGAGACAGAGGAAGAAAGAGAGGGAGTACAAGGAGAAAGAGAGTTGAGAGAGAGGGAAGAAAGAGGGGGAGAAAAGGAGGAAGAACGAGAGGAGTGAGAAGGAGGGAAGAAAGAGAAGTTGAGAGAGAGAGAGAGAAAAGATAAATAAAGAGGGAGAGAGAGGAAGAAAGAAAATTGAGAAGAGAGAGGAGGGAAGAAAGTGAATTGAGAGAGAGAGAGGAAGGAAGTGAATTGAGAGAGAGAGAGAGAGGAAGAAAGAGAATTGAGAGAGAGAGAGAGAGAGAGAGAGAGAGAGAATTGAGAAAGAGAGAGAGGAAGAAAGAGGGGGAGAAAAGGAGGAAGAACGAGAGGAGTGAGAGAGGGAAGAAAGAGAATTGAGAGAGAGAGAGAGAGAGAAAAGATAATAAATGGAGGGAGAGAGAGGAAGAAAGAAAATTGAGAGAGAGAGAGAGGAAGAAAGTGAATTGAGAGAGAGAGAGGAAGGAAGTGAATTGAGAGAGAGAGAAAGAGGAAGAAAGTGAATTGAGAGAGAGAGAGGAGAGAGAGAGAGAGAGAGAGGGAGAGAGAGAGGAAGAAAGAGAATTGAGAGAGGAAGAAAGAGAATTGAGAGAGAGAGAGAGAGAGAGAGGAAGAGAAAGGGGGGGGAGTATAAAAGAGTAAGAGAGAGAGAGAGAGAAAAAGAAAAGATGGAGAGCGAGAGAGAGAGGGGAGAAGGTGAGGAGGGAGGGAAAAAGAGAGAGGAACGAAAAGAGGTAGGGAGTACAAGGAGAAGAGACTTGAGAGAGAGGAAGAAAGAGGAGGAGAAAAGGAGGAAGAACGAGAGGAGAGAGAGAGAGGAGAGAGAGAGAGAGAATTGAGAGAGAGAGGGGAAGAAAGAGAATTGAGAGAGAGAGAGAGAGAGGAAGAAAGAAAATTGAAAGAGAGAGAGAGGAAGAAAGAGAATTGAGAGAGAGAGAGAGGGAGAAAGAGAATTGAGAGAGAGAGAGGAAGAAAGAAAATTGAGAGAGAGAGAGAGAGGAAGAAAGTGAATTGAGAGAGAGAGAGAGGAAGAAAGAGGGGGAGAAAAGGAGGAAGAACGAGAGGAGAGAGAGAGAGAGAGAGAGGAGAGAGAGAGAGAGGGAGAGAGAGAGAGAGAGGAGAGAGAGAGAGAGAGGGAGAGAGAGAGGAAGAAAGAGAATTGAGAGCGGAAGAAAGGGAATTGAGAGAGAGAGAGAGAGGAAAAAGAGAATTGAGAGAGAGAGGAAGAAAGAGAATTGAGAGGAGAGGAGAGAGGAAGAAAGAGAATTGAGAGAGAGAGAGAGAGAGAGAGAGAATTGAGAGAGAGAGAGAGAGAGAGAGAGGAAGAAAGAGAATTGAGAGAGAGAGAGGAAGAAGAAAATTGAGAGAGAGAGAGAGAGGAAAGAAAGTGAATTGAGAGAGAGAGAGAGGAAGAAAGAGGGGAGAAAAGGAGGAAGAAACGAGAGGAGAGAGAGAGGAAGAGAGAGAGAGAGAGAGAGAGGGGAGAGAGAGAGGAAGAAAGAGAATTGAGAGAGGAAGAAAGAGAATTGAGAGAGAGAGAGAGAGAGAGAGAGAGGAAGAAAGAGAATTGAGAGAGAGAGGAAGAAAGAGGAAGAGAGAGGAAGAAAGAGGAAGAGAGAGGAAGAAAGAGATTGAGAGAGAGAGAGAGAGAGGAAGAAAGAGAATTGAGAGAGAGAGGAAGAAAGAGAATTGAGAGAGAGAGAAGAGGAAGAGAGGGAAGAAAGAGAATGAGAGAGAGAGAGAGGGAGAAAAGAGAATTGAGAGAGAGAGAGAGAGAGAGTAAGAGAAGAAGAGAATGAGAGAGAGAGAGAGGAGAAGAGAATTGAGGAGGAAGAAAGAGAATTGAGAGAGAGAGAGAGGAAGAAAGAGGAAGAGAGAGGAAGAAAGAGAATTGAGAGAGAGAGAGAGAGGAAGAAAGAGAATTGAGAGAGAGAGAGAGAGGAAGAAAGAGAGGGATTGTTACATGTAGAATGAAAGGATTATCACAGTTCTGTGTAAATATCATTTCTTTACTTTCATTGATCGCCTTGTAATTGTTACATCCTTCTTCTACCAAGCCTTGAATCTTTGCGTGCGCTGTACGAATTAAGCAAATCATTAGCATTGTGCAGGTCAACCCTTTGCTTTTTGGGCTCTCACTGAGTACGTCCTCCGCTGTCCCTCCGTTGCAACTTCCACGGCCATTACACGCAATAATTTCCTCCAATTTGTTTATAAAAAAAGCATTTATTTGTTCCCAAAACCTGCGGTGAAAGCATAGTCATTGGCCAACGATTTTTCCGTGCCACGTTAAATCGGTCCTGGAGAGAGCCTTCGAACGGAGAGCGACAGTCCTTCCGATTGTCCCCCCTCCCCCCGGCCTTTGTTTTGCCCACCCAAAGTGCCAAACACCCAACAGCCCCCACAGTAGACCGGGATGTGCTGGTTACGGTTGGGCGAACAAAAGTTGGTTCCGGACCTTCAGTGTTCGTTGAATTAATTTGACGTATGATATTGTACAAATGAATTTACGCACACATTTCGCCAGTCCCACTGGCGGGGAATGGTCGCCTCAAAGCCGGGCATTTCCCAACTGCGCGGGTACGTCCGATGTTCTCGGAATGGTCTGTCCATCGGTCGAAGGCACGGGGGTTTGTCCCTTGGAATGTTATGGGCACGGCGACGGACAACATTCGGCGGAGGGATGGGGATGGCATTGTTCGGATTTGGATTTGGGAAGGCGGTCGAAGGGAAGGCAATTCGTTTGGAGACGGAAGGGACTTTCTGAGAGAACGATTGGACTGCTAAAGACGACGAAAGTGCGGACCAAAGAAGGACGCAGATGAAGCATTCGCTGCGAGATGGAGCCGAATTTGTCAGCCCCAGCGACAATCCGATGCCATTCCCAAAAAGCATCCAACGGACCATCGGCGGATTCATCTGCCGTCCCTGACAAACAATCCAACATTTAATTTGCACAATCCGAATGCATATTTGAAAAAATTCACAAAAATAGACTGAAAAAAGCATTAAGTTTTCCCATGACCCACCGGTGTTTTCCATCAATTCTAATTCATCTTCAAACTGTACAATTGTGCCTAAACATCTGGCCAAAAGAACAGTGCTGATTGTAAGCAGCAACAAAACATTAAAATCCCAGAATGGAAATTGCAGAATCATCGGACAATGGAAAGACGCGTTTTAAGTGAAAAAGGGGGGGGGGGGGAATTCGCTTGTAAAAAAAAAGTACTGATAAATTGGCAAATGAAGAAAGGGCTCTTAATATAAATTAATTTGTCGGTCACCGCACCTTATCAGTGATCGGGACATTTTTATCAGTGAAAAAGACAAAAGAGAGGACTGCGAGAGAACGTTAGGGAAGCAAAGCAATGACCGAAGAAACACCGACGGATTCATTGGGTTTAAACTTTAAAGTTTAAAGTCAATAAGCATCAGCTAAATCCACATGCGAATGAACAATTTTAAGGCTCAATGACTTTTACCAAACTCAACAAATGAAGAATGCTTTTGTAACAAACCAAAGATGGTGAATAGGTCGCGATCAAAAAGCGACAAAAGTAAAATAAAAACTAAACTTTGCTGTGTGTGGACCATCCCTTAGTTTTATGACTCACCATTCAAAAGGCAATTAGTAGAGAATTTTAACCCTTTTCAATGGGCCTACTAAAAATTTCCAGAAAAATTTTCCCAACCCCCTATGGATTTTTTTCGAAAATTTTCCCGATTTCAAGCCATTTTTGGCTTTTCAGGTCACCATGAAGGTGTGATCTGATCAAGTTGCTGTAAAAGACTTTTTTGATCCGCATCAAAAGTTAGCTTAGCAGAAATTTTTTCAGAATTTTTATCCAACAAAATATTGATTTGTTATGAGATTAAATTTTTGTCCATAAACATATGACCACCTAAAATGGGCGCTATGCCTATTCACTCACGTGTCATTTTGTTAATAATTATTATTTCAGAAATTGATTTATAGGTTTAGAAAGCCCATAAAAAATGCTACAAAAAATGACAAAACATTAGTTCGTTTCAGATTTATTCAAGCAAAAGGGCAACTATTTTTCTCGATTTATCATTTGTCCATAAACATATGACCATGACTGTAGGCAAAGTTAGGCATTATAAAAGTCATCGTAGACACCCCAAACCAAGCGGAAAGGGTACTTATGTCGTTTACAGCCCATAAAAAATAAATAAATTTTAAATCAAGTATAAACATTTCTAGGGGGTTTTCGGGGTCGCTGATCACGAATCTAACATCCATTTCGACCAATTTTGAATCCCGGACCCGAACTCGAACAAAAAGTCGAAAATTCAAATTTTTGAAAAAATCTTTACGGTGCGAAAATAACAAAAGTTCAACAAAATGCCATGACAAACACAGACAAAATCAACGCTCGCATCGGTACAATTGTGCAACTTGAGACCAGAAATTAAAAAAGACAGAGTCAAAATCTCCGAACTGCTTGCGCCATGATTTTTTGAAAATTTTGAATTTTCGACTTTTTGTTCGAATTCGGGTCCGGGATTCAAAATTGGTCGAAATGGATGTTAGATTCGTGATCAGCGACCCCGAAAACCCCCTAGAAATGTTTATAAATTGATTTAAAATTTATTTATTTTTTTATGGGCTGTAAACGACATTAGTACCGCGGAAAGGGCTTCTTTCGTGCTTATCTGTGCGTATTAAGTGCGCAAAAATTTTAGGCATTTGCCTAAAAAAAGAATCCCTAGTTATTATTATTTTTGGGCTTCTCTCGCCATAACTTTAGCCGCAAAAATGTAAAAACCTAAAACTCCCATTATTGATAATTGATAAAAGCACTATTTTTTTTTACAGAGATTCTCAAATTTTAATAAAAAAAAAATGAACGACGAGAATGGAACCCTTCCGAGTGTAAGTACCATTAAAAAGAAAGCCAATGCCACGGGGGGAGGTTATGGCGTCGTAATTCATTCCTTCGATTCGCAAAACCAAAACAGCGCACAAAGCATTGTCTACGTGGACCACAGTATGTCCATTCATTCAGACTGACTCTCTGTTTGCTCATTCGCTGCTTTTTGTTCAGATCGACCTCTTTATGTTGTGCCACGCTATCTCTTCGACGTCACTTATCTGACCAACCAAGGCTTCTCCAAGTCGCAAGTGAACAAACGGTCCATCGAACTCGGATTCGGAGCTAACATCCAATTTGAATCCCGGGGCAACCAAATTGTCTATTTCGACCGATGTTCCAAGGGACAGGACTGGATCAAGATGGGTGAACAACTGCTCTTACAGGACAAGGACAGGCGCTTCTTTTTTGAAGACAAGGCAAAGAATTAAATCAAAAGCCTTTGGTCCCTTTATAATCGTTTCAAATTTAGTTCATTGATGCAAAAAATGCGAATATTTTGGTGGGTTTTGCCTTTCGCCCTTTTGTGGACTCTGTCCCAATTCGCTTGATTCCGTCTCTTTGTCAGCTTCGTGCCCAGGGGTGTGTGTCGGATGAAGAAGTGCGTCGCTTTTTCTGCCATTCCTTCCATTCCGTTGATTCGTTTCGCGTGCCTTACGCTGAACTGCAGAAAGTGATTCCGAATGTGCTGTACGATTTGTTTGTGAACATCGACTTGGACATGCACGGCTACGAACCAAACATGGAAAGCGCCCATTGTCAGCCCACTTTCTCACTCTCTTTCAACCGTTGGCACAAAGCTCTGAGATGGGAGTTCGAGAAAATCAGAGCGGCGGTAACTGTCCAATTTTTACACGTTAAACATTTGCAATTCAGCCTTGGCACAACATTCCGGTCCCGAGGATCACTTCTATCAATCTTCGGTACATTATCCGTGCAATTAATCCACCACCTGTTAGTTTCACACAATGTTGAAGGTATAAGAGTCAATGTTCGGCTTTAGGCTGTTTATTCCTTGTGCGGTGTGCTGATCAGTGAGAAGGAAGTGTTTTGCCCGTGCTTTTCCGACTTTCGCTGTGTGTTGGCCCTCGTCATGGAACACGACGTGACCCTGCGGATTGGCTCTGTTCTCCACTTCAACATGTTTTATTCTTTCCACAATAATGTTGCTTACTTACCTTTCCCGAATTTTAATTCCACATTTTGTAGTTTTATGTCATTTACGATTACTGGCACAAAAACAGCACCAAAAAATGCTTCGGAATTGAAAATCCAATGCAAATTCGGCGGACAGACAACGGTTACGAGGTGAACGAATCTGTTCGTAACACTTCGATCATTATTTTTTTTTTCTATCAGTTTTTGGCGTATGTCAAACGGATTAAATTCAACAATTTCTACGCCAGTGCGTCGCTCCCAATGATTTACGACCCAAAAAACATTTTGCACGGCTACTTCCCCGTTGATGATGAGAATATTGCGTCATCTGAAGATGAACGTTTTCAGGGTACTAACATTCTTTTGTCGTCTTGACAATGGCGTAGCCGTGGGGTGACACGGCAATCATGAAGAATGGGGGTCCCATATTCTCCTTTGTAATTTTGGGATAAAAACATGAAAATTGAGCTTTTCGGGGGTATTGATCACGAATCTAACATCCATTTCTACAAATTTTGAAACCCCGGACCCGAATTTGAACGAATGCTGAAAACTCATTTTTCACCAAAATTCACCTTTTATTGTCCAAAATCGATTCTAATTTTTTTGGGTCTGGGGTTCGAAATTGATCAAAATGGATATTATATTCATGATCAGCAACACCTAAAAAAAAAAAAAGTTATTTTACATGATTTTTTAAGAAATTTTATTTTTTGGAAAAAATATGGGACCCCCATTCTTTACGATTGCCGGTGACACTCACTCCCAGTTTTTTATTTTTATGAAGGCCTCGAGATAAATGCTAATTATGTTGCTTTTTTAGGTGTTGGCATTCCTGTTTGGGTTAAATATTTGCAAGAGAAAGTCAATCGAAAAAACCCGATGAGATTTGAAGTTGTGTCAATTGCTGAAAAAGAACAGCGCGCGAATGAAGATGGAACGAAGATTAAATTGAGAAAATGCTTGGTAAGTGTAAAATCATAACATCGAATCCATCTCAAAACTCGAACACTTATAAAATTATTATATAAAATATCCTCATTTTTAAATTTTTTGTTCAGGTTTTAAGGGTTTTTTGAATGAAACAATTTTTTTTCAAAATAAGGCTTTTAAATTTTAAAAAAATTAAGAACGTAAATTTCGGACACCTATAATACCCAAAACTGGCCCGGGGCCAATCACAATTACGAACGACAAAAGATAAACGACAAACGCCAAATCTGTCGTAATATACGTCGTTTGTCGTTATCTCCAATCACAATTAAAAAATTTGTCGTTTGTATTTTGTCTCCCGAAATTTGTCGTTTGTCGTCTGAAATTAGGCGTTTGTCGTTTGGCGTTCATAATTGTGATTGAAACCAACGACAAACGCCAAATTTCAGACGACAAACGCCTAATATTTGGGGGGCGCTCACAATCAACACCGCCCCTCAAATTTGTCGTCTGAGAAGTGTCCCAAAAATCCACCAAATTATTTTAATGCAAAAATTTTTATTTAATATTAAAAACATGTTTCTAGGGGTAAATGAGCTCGCTGATCACGAATCCGATCTCAGATTTTCATTTCTATACTTTTATCTGTGATTTTTCATCCATTTATTCGGGTCTTTCGAATTTAGTTTTAGAATTAGAATTAGAGCAAAATAAATGTTAGATTTGGAATCTACGTACCCAAAAAGCAATAGAAAGACTCTTTTGCCATTTTTCAATTTTTTTTTGTGTTTTTTGTGTTTTTTTTTTTTTTTTTGCATTTTCCTGAGAAATGTTGATTAATCCTTAAAAAAAAGGATGACAAACGACAAATTTACGGTAGATTTTGTCAATTGTGATTGGAGACAATTCACACGACAGAGACAAACGACAAACGGAAAAACGGCTTATTCAAACGACATAATTTTTTGTAGTAACGACAAATTCGGAGACAAAAGCCAAATTTGTCGTTTGTCGTCCGTTTTGTCGTTCGTAATTGTGATTGGCCCCCGGTGCCAATTTAATCCCACATTGGGAAATATAATGCTTTCAATTGAAATTATGTTTTATAAAACCAAAATTTTAGAAAGATTCATTTATTTCGTCGGGATTTTTGCTGAACAGACGAGGAACGGTAAACCTTTGCTTCCAATTACCAGCAAATTACGGTATTTTCTTTCTTTCAGGTCTATTGCCCTCACATCACCAATTTCCCTTTTATCTGGGCTAAGCCCGACGTGGAAATCGGCACTTTTTTCCAGTTTTCTGCGGAATTCGTTAAAGCAAAAAGTCGGTACGAAATCCAAAAGATTGTGAAAGTGATCTGTGATTGCCCTTTCGACGTAGTCAAACTGACGAAGGAAGAGGATGCATTTGCGGTATGTTCCTCTGAATCTTCCGGTGGTTTCTCGATGAGTGACCGTTTTGCCATTTCTTCTGCTGAATTGCGTTTTCTTTCAGTTCCAAATTCCCCTCTCAACCAACTTTTACTACAGCACTTATCTTGCAGTCGACGTTCGTTTTACCTTTTCAAATATATTATAATTATGTGATTTTCGCGGTTAGGGTCAATCTTAATTGAGACATTAAAAGAGCCATTCGAATTTACAAATTAAACGGTCATATGCCGAAGAAGTGCCCCTTTTTTCCTTTAGCTTTTAAAATATTTGTTTGTTGGTGATAAGTTATTTATGGCTGATCCCTCTTACAATTAGCTGACTAATCATTGCGTTGTTTTTTTTCGCTTTTCAGTTCTCTCGTGTCGGATTTGTTGAAGGGTCTGATGAAATTATTACTTTTCTTCGAGCAGTGGGCAGGGCAGGTACGAAAATAAATTCCTTCAATTTCATTTTGCTTTTCAGTGCCAATATGGTGCCGAGAAAACAGTGACCTTCGTGGGCGTGTCACTCCGCTCATTTGTATGTCCATCGAACAACCGTTGGGTGAGCATTTTAGAAAGAAGAGAGCTGAAAAACCGACGAAATAATCTTCTTATTTTTTCAATTGTATTGCTGCTTTGGACATTTCAGTCTTTTTGCTACGATTCCTTTCAAATATCAAATTGTCACCCCAAATTCTCAAACATAAACTGTTTTCAAACTGAGGAACCACGAAATTTTCGAGAATAAATCCATATTACTGTCATCCTACGAAGTGAGACCCTGGTGGATTAATTCTTCATATCATTCGAAGGTTCCTGCGCATTGTTCACTATCTCCTCCCAACATCCGGACAATTTTTCAATTTCCTTCTTGTAAAAACTAGTGGGTTTTGGACACGAAGAATTCATCAACCATGTTTCACCTGCGAGGGTATTGGACGGGGAACAAGTGTTAGTTACTTGGTGACATACCCTGAATTATTAGACGGGCAAAACTTCCCAAGCCCAATTCTTGGTGTCATTTTTAACCATTTGTAATGGATCAAAAAAAAAAAGTTAGAACCCAAAAACTCGGGCTGGCGCGAAACGAATGCGGACTCCGATCGAATGTTCAAACCAAAAAGTTTTTTTTTTTTTGGCGTTCTGGTTTTTTAATAAAAATAAACATTTGCATTGGCACTGGCACTTAACCCAAAATTGACTTGCTGATTTTTTTTAAATGTTCTGAAATTAATTTTATGATGTGTGATGTTGTATTCTTGGCTTTTTATGGAGTTCTAATTTTCGCAAATCCGTGCTGAAAAACGTATTATTTCGCTAGATGGTTTTATATTAGTTTTGAAAATGTAGTGTCCAATTTATTACCATTTATTTAGCTCGATAAAATTCTAACTCAGTTAGACATGGACCCTAATTTGAAGAGGAATGAAGACAGTAGGATTAGAAATGAGCAACGGACAAAGGCTAACTTTCAACTTGCACAATTAGTGGTCTGTTTGTTTTTTAAGTTATTTCCTGAAAAAGCTAACTTTTGTTTAGCCTGATGTTCCGCTAAGAGAGGACGAACATTTGTTGGAACACAGCTACGTATTTTCGTATTTTATGCGACCGCAGGGAAAATTCGACCCCGAAGATTATGCGATGTTAGTAGTGAGTGAATGGTTGAAAGCAAACACCGGCAGAGGGAATTAGAGAATTTGTTGGGTTGGGGGAAAAGCGGGGGAGGAGGAAGGACAGTCATTACTTAAATCTAAATAACTTCAGGTACGTGCAACCAGTCTCAAAGATCAGTTCAGTCGAACAGTTTTGGCAAGTATACCGATTCATCAAAAGGCCTTCCGGTTTGTTTGTTTATTCTATTTTGAGGGAAAAACGGCCATTACACGCAATAATTTCCTCCAATTTGTTTATAAAAAAGCATTTATTTGTTCCCAAAACCTGCGGTGAAAGCATAGTCATTGGCCAACGATTTTTCCGTGCCACGTTAAATCGGTCCTGGAGAGAGCCTTCGAACGGAGAGCGACAGTCCTTCCGATTGTCCCCCTTCCCCCCGGCCTTTGTTTTGCCCACCCAAAGTGCCAAACACCCAACAGCCCCCACAGTAGACCGGGATGTGCTGGTTACGGTTGGGCGAACAAAAGTTGGTTCCGGACCTTCATGTTCGTTGAATTAATTTGACGTATGATATTGTACAAATGAATTTACGCACACATTTCGCCAGTCCCACTGGCGGGGAATGGTCGCCTCAAAGCCGGGCATTTCCCAACTGCGCGGGTACGTCCGATGTTCTCGGAATGGTCTGTCCATCGGTCGAAGGCACGGGGGTTTGTCCCTTGGAATGTTATGGGCACGGCGACGGACGACATTCGGCGGAGGGATGGCATTGTTTGGATTTGGATTTGGGAAGGCGGTCGAAGGGAAGGCAATTCGCTTGGAGACGGAAGGCACTTTCTGAGAGAACGATTGGACTGCTAAAGACGACGAAAGTGCGGACCAAAGAAGGACGTAGATGAAGCATTCGCTGCGAGATGGAGCCGAATTTGTCAGCCCCAGCGACAATCCGATGCCATTCCCAAAAAGCATCCAACGGACCATCGGCGGATTCATCCGCCGTCCCTGACAAACAATCCAACATTTAATTTGCACAATCCGAATGCATATTTGAAAAAATTCACAAAAATAGACTTTGAAAAAAGCATTAGGTTTTCCCATGACCCACCAGTGTTTTCCATAAATTCTAATTCATCTTCAAACTGTACAATTGTGCCTAAACATCTGGCCAAAAGAACAGTGCTGATTGTAAGCAGCAACAAAACATTAAAATCCCCGAATGGAAATTGCAGAATCATCGGACATGGAAAGACGCGTTTTAAGTGAAAAAAAGGGAGGGGGGAATTCGGTTGTAAAAAAAAAGTACTGATAAATTGGCAAATGAAGAAAGGGCTCTTAATATAAATTAATTTGTCGGTCACCGCACCTTATCAGTGGCGGGACATTTTTATCAGTGAAAAAGACAAAAGAGAGAACTGCGAGAGAACGTTAGGGAAGCAAAGCAATGACCGAAGAAACGCCGACGGATTCATTGGGTTTAAACTCTAAAGTTTTAAGTCAGTAAGCATCAGCTAAATCCATGAAGTATGCTTTTGTAACAAGCCAAAGATGGTGAATAGGTCGCGATCAAAAATCGACAAAAGTAAAATAAAAACTAAACTTTTGCTGTGTGTGGACCATCCCTTAGTTTTATTCGACTTTCAACGCCTCATCGTGTCAACCAACATTCATCATCTATACTCATTTATTTATTTATTTTGCAGCTGTTTTGATGTACTAAATAGGTCGGTCTACCTCAGTTGGGCGCGCACGGTTGGGCGCTCACGGTTGGGCGCTCACGTTTGGGCGCGCACGGTTGGGCGCCAGCATGTTTTTCCACTATAACTTTCTACAACTTTTTTCTTTGTCATCCAAATCCAAGATTGTTGGTATCAATCGAAAGCTTACCATGTTTAGAAGCTTTTTCTAAGGTATTACTTCGCGATTAGACAAATACGAAAAAAGTTATACATGAAAATTGCGAAAAAGTCGAAATTTTTGAAGTTTTTTCTTAATAAAAATTTTTCCATGCTTGAAAATCTTTTGTTTTTTGTTAGGCTAATAGAGCATGATAAGAGCTTTCGAATGATACCAAGATTGTTGGATTTGGATGCCAAAGAAAAAAGCTTAAGTGGAAAAACATGCTGGCGCCCAACCATGCGCGCCCAAACGTGAGCGCCCAACCGTGAGCGCCCAACCGTGCGCGCCCAACTGAGCGGTTCCGAAATAGGTATATGTACAGTCATGGTCATACAGTATGGGACATAAGTATATGGTTAAACACTATCGCTGAAGAAAAAGTAGTGTAAAAAATGTCAAATTGAATGTTGCGAAAAACTTTCTTCACACAAAATTAGCCCCATCCCTGAGCTTTCGAAAGAACCCAAACTCACTTCCCTTCCACCGCTCTACGAAATGTTCATTAATTTTGAAAATTTGCGCTCGAAATTTAGGTGCTCAAAAGTATATGGTTAAAAGTAGAGTGCCACGGGACCGGGAATTTTGGGCAAACCCGGGAATGGAACCTTTTCGGGTTGAAAAACCGGGAATTTTTGGCTGGGAAAACCGGGAAAAAATCGGGACTAGTCCCGGTCCCGGTCAAAACCGGGACCTTGGTACTCAGTTGTACTCAGTTGTCCGCTACCAGGTCCCGGTCCCGTGGCACTCTAGTTAAAAGTTTAGAATTTGTTTTCTCGGAGCTAAGCTATGGGAAAAATTTGAAATAATTCCTGCTAGACTAACTTTTAATGCTCAACAAAAAAGCCAATTACACCAAGTTGATCAGATCACTCCTTCAGGGTGATCTGAAAACCCGAAAATGGCTTGAAATCGGGAAAATTCCCGGTAAAAAATTCTAGGGGGCTGGAAAAAATTTTCTGGAAATTTTAATTAGGCGTATCATAAAGAGCACAAAATTTGCTACAAAATAGCCTTTGATTTGTGGTTCTACGTTGAGTCTCCTCAAATTGTGAGACATAAGTTCTTCACCCGACCAATGAAATTTTTTTGGCATTTTTGGGGTGCCCACAAATTCACTCCTAATTCCTTCAGCTTTGGATCAATTAATCCATCCACCCCAGTATTATATTTAACATAGCCCTTGCATCAAAGCAGAAATTCACTTTCATTTTTCATTGATTTTACATTTTATATAGTGAGTGTCCGTACACTTATGACCATGACTGTTTGACATTGAATGTATTAGGAAATTAATTGAGTATTATTCAAAAATTCAAACTGAGAACGAGAAGTGCAAATGTCAGATAATACAATTTCACTCAAGAATTATACTCGATCGAGTTCTACTGTAAAAAAAACGAAAATATATGCTCAAAATTTGAAAAATCTATGTGGCCAGAAAAATTTCATTCTTTATCATTTTCGCGGCATAATTGCAAATCAATTGTCGAGTTGTTTGGGAATAAATTGTTTTTTTTTTCTGATAAACTTGTTTTATAAATGGAAACCAGGGTAAGAAATAGCAAGAAAGTTAATTTTTTGGGGTATTTTTCCCAAAAAAGGCCAAATATTATGTTTTTTAAAAATCTCTCTCAAAAATTGTTCTGAGAACTTGTTATTATTAGGGATTCTTTTTTTAGGCACAAAAAATCGCGAAATAGGCATCAAATAGGCACAAAATTGGCAAAAAAATTTTAATTAACGCTTTTTAGGTATTAAAACACATAAAAATTTAAATATTTTAATTGTAAATGAAATTATTAAATAATTTAAAGTTTTTTCCAGATACGGACAAATTTTTAAAACAAAAATTTTTATTGAGAAAAAAAAATAAATTTTGGAATTATTTTTGTGAAAATTTTTTCAAAACTTAGGGGTGTATTTTCTGAAATTTTTTTGGGTCATTTCTTAGGGGTGTATTTTTCGTTTTTATTGCATTTTTGTTAAGGATTTTTTCAAAAATCCTAAAATAGGCACCTTCGGCACAAAAACCCCGAAATAGGCAAAGTTAGGCATTCTAAAAGTCATCGTAGACACCCCAAACCAAGCGGAAAGGGCTTTTTTCGTGCTTATCTCTGGGTACTAATGCTGTTTGTATCCCCTATCTGTGCGTATTAAGTGCGCAAAAATTTTAGGCATTTGCCTAAAAAAAGAATCCCTAGTTATTATTATTTTTGGGCTTCTCTCGCCATAACTTTAGCCGCAAAAATGTAAAAACCTAAAACTCCCATTATTGATAATTGATAAAAGCACTATTTTTTTTTACAGAGATTCTCAAATTTTAATAAAAAAAAAATGAACGACGAGAATGGAACCCTTCCGAGTGTAAGTACCATTAAAAAGAAAGCCAATGCCACGGGGGGAGGTTATGGCGTCGTAATTCATTCCTTCGATTCGCAAAACAAAAACAGCGCACAAAGCATTGTCTACGTGGACCACAGTCAGTCCATTCATTCAGACTGACTGACTGTTTGCTCATTCGCTGCTTTTTGTTCAGATCGACCTCTTTATGTTGTGCCACGCTATCTCTTCGACGTCACTTATCTGACCAACCAAGGCTTCTCCAAGTCGCAAGTGAACAAACGGTCCATCGAACTCGGATTCGGAGCTAACATCCAATTTGATTCCCGGAGCAACCAAATTGTCTATTTCGACCGATGTTCCAAGGGACAGGACTGGATCAAGATGGGTGAACAACTGCTCTTACAGGACAAGGACAGGCGATTCTTTTTTGAAGACAAGGCAAAGAATTAAATCAAAAGCCCATTTTTGGTCCCTTTATAATCGTTTCAAATTTAGTTCATTGATGCAAAAAATGCGAATATTTTGGTGGGTTTTGCCTTCGCCCTTTTGTGGACTCTGTCCCAATTCGCTTGATTCCGTCTCTTTGTCAGCTTCGTGCCCAGGGGTGTGTGTCGGATGAAGAAGTGCGTCGCTTTTTCTGCCATTCCTTCCATTCCGTTGATTCGTTTCGCGTGCCTTACGCTGAACTGCAGAAAGTGATTCCGAATGTGCTGTACGATTTGTTTGTGAACATCGACTTGGACATGCACGGCTACGAACCAAACATGGAAAGCGCCCATTGTCAGCCCACTTTCTCACTCTCTTTCAACCGTTGGCACAAAGCTCTGAGATGGGAGTTCGAGAAAATCAGAGCGGCGGTAACTGTTCAATTTTCACACGTTAAACATTTGCAATTCAGCCTTGGCACAACATTCCGGTCCCAAGGATCACTTCTATCAATCTTCGGTACATTATCCGTGCAATTAATCCACCACCTGTTAGTTTCACACAATGTTGAAGGTATAAGAGTCAATGTTCGGCTTTAGGCTGTTTATTCCTTGTGCGGTGTGCTGATCAGTGAGAAGGAAGTGTTTTGCCCGTGCTTTTCCGACTTTCGCTGTGTGTTGGCCCTCGTCATGGAACACGACGTGACCCTGCGGATTGGCTCTGTTCTCCACTTCAACATGTTTTATTCTTTCCACAATAATGTTTCTTACTTACCTTTCCCGAATTTTAATTCCACATTTTGTAGTTTTATGTCATTTACGATTACTGGCACAAAAACAGCACCAAAAAATGCTTCGGAATTGAAAATCCAATGCAAATTCGGCGGACAGACAACGGTTACGAGGTGAACGAATCTGTTCGTAACACTTCGATCATTATTTTTTTTTTCTATCAGTTTTTGGCGTATGTCAAACGGATTAAATTCAACAATTTCTACGCCAGTGCGTCACTCCCAATGATTTACGACCCAAAAAACATTTTGCACGGCTACTTCCCCGTTGATGATGAGAGTATTGCGTCATCTGAAGATGAACGTTTTCAGGGTACTAAGATTCTTTTGTCGTCTTGACAATGGCGTAGCCGTGGGGTGACACGGCAATCATGAAGAATGGGGGTCCCATATTCTCCTTTGTAATTTTGGGATAAAAACATGAAAATTGAGCTTTTCGGGGGTATTGATCACGAATCTAACATCCATTTCTACAAATTTTGAAACCCCGGACCCGAATTTGAACGAATGCTGAAAACTCATTTTTCACCAAAATTCACCTTTTATTGTCCAAAATCGATTCTAATTTTTGACTTTTGTTCGAGTTTGGGTCTGGGGTTCGAAATTGATCAAAATGGATATTATATTCATGATCAGCAACACCTAAAAAAAAAAAGTTATTTTACATGATTTTTTAAGAAATTTTATTTTTTGGAAAAAATAT
The DNA here is from genome assembly GCA_023374025.1 of Heterodera schachtii. Lineage (NCBI taxonomy): Eukaryota > Metazoa > Nematoda > Chromadorea > Rhabditida > Heteroderidae > Heterodera > Heterodera schachtii. The sequence goes on along the minus strand of SIJG01000001.1, from coordinate 3,389,820 downwards.
GGGACCCCCATTCTTTACGATTGCCGGTGACACTCACTCCCAGTTTTTTATTTTTATGAAGGCCTCGAGATAAATGCTAATTATGTTGCTTTTTTAGGTGTTGGCATTCCTGTTTGGGTTAAATATTTGCAAGAGAAAGTCAATCGAAAAAACCCGATGAGATTTGAAGTTGTGTCAATTGCTGAAAAAGAACAGCGCGCGAATGAAGATGGAACGAAGATTAAATTGAGAAAATGCTTGGTAAGTGTAAAATCATAACATCGAATCCATCTCAAAACTCGAACACTTATAAAATTATTATATAAAATATATAAAATATCCTCATTTTTAAATTTTTTGTTCAGGTTTTAAGGGTTTTTTGAATGAAACAATTTTTTTTCAAAATAAGGCTTTTAAATTTTAAAAAAATTAAGAACGTAAATTTCGGACACCTATAATACCCAAAACTGGCCCGGGGCCAATCACAATTACGAACGACAAAAGATAAACGACAAACGCCAAATCTGTCGTAATATACGTCGTTTGTCGTTATCTCCAATCACAATTAAAAAATTTGTCGTTTGTATTTTGTCTCCCGAAATTTGTCGTTTGTCGTCTGAAATTAGGCGTTTGTCGTTTGGCGTTCATAATTGTGATTGAAACCAACGACAAACGCCAAATTTCAGACGACAAACGCCTAATATTTGGGGGGCGCTCAACACCGCCCCTCAAATTTGTCGTCTGAGAAGTGTCCCAAAAATCCACCAAATTATTTTAATGCAAAAATTTTTATTTAATATTAAAAACATGTTTCTAGGGGTAAATGAGCTCGCTGATCACGAATCCGATCTCAGATTTTCATTTCTATACTTTTATCTGTGATTTTTCATCCATTTATTCGGGTCTTTCGAATTTAGTTTTAGAATTAGAATTAGAGCAAAATAAATGTTAGATTTGGAATCTACGTACCCAAAAAGCAATAGAAAGACTCTTTTGCCATTTTTCAATTTTTTTTTGTGTTTTTTGTGTTTTTTTTTTTTTTTTTTGCATTTTCCTGAGAAATGTTGATTAATCCTTAAAAAAAAGGATGACAAACGACAAATTTACGGTAGATTTTGTCAATTGTGATTGGAGACAATTCACACGACAGAGACAAACGACAAACGGAAAAACGGCTTATTCAAACGACATAATTTTTTGTAGTAACGACAAATTCGGAGACAAAAGCCAAATTTGTCGTTTGTCGTCCGTTTTGTCGTTCGTAATTGTGATTGGCCCCCGGTGCCAATTTAATCCCACATTGGGAAATATAATGCTTTCAATTGAAATTATGTTTTATAAAACCAAAATTTTAGAAAGATTCATTTATTTCGTCGGGATTTTTGCTGAACAGACGAGGAACGGTAAACCTTTGCTTCCAATTACCAGCAAATTACGGTATTTTCTTTCTTTCAGGTCTATTGCCCTCACATCACCAATTTCCCTTTTATCTGGGCTAAGCCCGACGTGGAAATCGGCACTTTTTTCCAGTTTTCTGCGGAATTCGTTAAAGCAAAAAGTCGGTACGAAATCCAAAAGATTGTGAAGGTGATCTGTGATTGCCCTTTCGACATAGTCAAACTGACGAAGGAAGAGGATGCATTTGCGGTATGTTCCTCTGAATCTTCCGATGGTTTCTCGATGAGTGACCGTTTTGCCATTTCTTCTGCTGAATTGTGTTTTCTTTCAGTTCCAAATTCCCCTCTCAACCAACTTTTACTACAGCACTTATCTTGCAGTCGACGTTCGTTTTACCCTTTCAAATATATTATAATGATGTGATTTTCGCGGTTAGGATCAATCTTAATTGAGACATTAAGAGTCCCATTCGAATTTGCAAATTAAAAGGTCATATGCCGAAGAAGTGCCCCTTTTTTCCTTTAGCTTTTAAAATATTTGTTTGTTGGTGATAAGTTATTTATGGCGATTCCTCTCACAATTAGCTGACTAATAATGTCGCTGTTTTTTTTCGCTTTTCAGTTCTCTCGTGTCGGATTTGTTGAAGGGTCTGATGAAATTATTACTTTTCTTCGAGCAGTGGGCAGGGCAGGTACGAAAATAAATTCCTTCAATTTCATTTTTGCTTTTTAGTGCCAATATGGTGCCGAGAAAACAGTGACCTTCGTGGGCGTGTCACTCCGCTCATTTGTATGTCCATCGAACAACCGTTGGGTGAGCATTTTAGAAAGAAGAGAGCTGAAAAACCGACGAAATAATCTTCTTATTTTTTCAATTGTATTGCTGCTTTGGACATTTCAGTCTTTTTGCTACGATTTCTTTCAAATATCAAATTGTCACCCAAAATTCTCAAACATAAACTGTTTTCAAACTGAGGAACCACGAAATTTTCGAGAATAAATCCATATTACGGTCATCCTACGAAGTGAGACCCCGGTGGATAAATTCTTCATATCATTCGAAGGTTCCTGCGCATTGTTCTCTATCTCCTCCCAACATCCGGACAATTTTTCAATTTCCTTCTTGTAAAAACTAGTGGTTTTGGACACGAAGAATTCATCAGCCATGTTTCACCTGCAAGGGTATTGGACGGGGAACAAGTGTTAGTTACTTGGTGTCATTTTTAACCATTTGTAATGGATCAAAAAAAAAGTTAGAACCCAAAAACTCGAGCTGGTGCGAAAACGAATGCGGACTCCGACCGAATGTTCAAACCAAAAAGTTTATGTTTTTTTGGCGTTCTGGTTTTTTAACAAAAATAAACATTTGCATTGGTACTGGCACTTAACCCATAACTTGCTGTTTTTTTAAATGTTCTGAAATTAATTTTATGTTGTGTGATGTTGTATTCTTGGGTTTTTATGGAGTTCTAATTTTCGCAAATCCGTCTGAAAAACGTATTATTTCGCTAGATGGTTTTATATTAGTTTTGAAAATGTAGTGTCCAATTTATTACCATTTATTTAGCTCGATAAAATTCTAACTCAGTTAGACATGGACCCTAATTTGAAGAGGAATGAAGACAGTAGGATTAGAAATGAGCAACGGACAAAGGCTAACTTTCAACTTGCACAATTAGTGGTCTGTTTGTTTTTAAGTTATTTCCTGAAAAAGCTAACTTTTGTTTAGCCTGATGTTCCGCTAAGAGAGGACGAACATTTGTTGGAACACAGCTACGTATTTTCGTATTTTATGCGACCGCAGGGAAAATTCGACCCCGAAGATTATGCGATGTTAGTAGTGAGTGAATGGTTGAAAGCAAACACCGGCAGAGGGAATTAGAGAATTTGTTGGGTTGGGGGAAAAGCGGGGGAGGAGGAAGGACAGTCATTACTTAAATCTAAATAACTTCAGGTACGTGCAACCAGTCTCAAAGATCAGTTCAGTCGAACAGTTTTGGCAAGTGTACCGATTCATCAAAAGGCCTTCCGGTTTGTTTGTTTATTCTATTTTGAGGGAAAAGCACGCGCTTGTACCTTTTTGTGCAATTTGGTACTTATTCGGACTTCCTCTCTCTATTTAGACATACCGGAAAAGGTCGACTTCCATTTGTTCAAAGAGGGAGTTAAGCCAGGTCAAACCATTCGATTCGTCTCTTTTGTCTCTATGATTTTTTGGTTTTCAGTTTGGGAGGACCCATCGAATAGAAACGGAGGGAAATGGATTCTCAGGTAAGCAACAAAATGCCGTAGCTTGAATTGGATGCCACTAAGTTTTTCGTCCCGCTTAACTGCTTATAGATTGAAGAAAGGGCTTTCCTCTCGCATTTGGGAGAACCTTCTGCTCGCCATGATTGGTGAGTTACAATCACCCCATTTAATGCTTCATGACTTTTTACTGCCAAAAAGTGGAAAATTGAATTTTCTTTTTTAATTTTTGGCATAATTTTCTGAAAACAAATGAAACGGAAATGTAATGCTTGAAGTTATTAAGCATTTTATAGTCATGTGAATTTTTATTGTCGTACAAACTGCAATAGATCCGTAATTTTTTGAGTTGCGCTTTTCTTTTTTTGAGGCGAACAATTTCTCGTCGGTGACGAAGTTGTTGGCGCGGTCTGCAGCGTTAGGAACCAGGAAGAGTGTGTTTAATGGGAAAAGCAAGGGAAAAGCCAATTTTTCTTTGGTTTAGCATTGTGTCGCTTTGGAATCGAACGGCCGATTCTCACCCGGTGACCAATCGAATACGCGACACTTTGCGGAGAGTGCTCAATTTGCCAACAAACACTGTTTTGGAATACAAAAGACATGGTACAGAAAGGACATTTATTTATAGGGAGTCATTGGAGGAAAACGCGTAGGCCCAAAACCCACAAGTACCGAAAACGCATCTCTACGAAAATATTCGTACAAAAGGGGTGTCTCACAATTGGACGGCACCCTCTCTCTATCTTGTTTCCTCTAAGAATTTACACATTATTTTAATTTTTTAGTTTTTAAACACACTTTTGCTCCGTCTTAAGACGATTGTCTGCGTGACCAGCGTTCCTACTGCCACACCAGCGCCAGCGTTGGGCAGCAAACGCATGCGCACTATCAGAACCATCACCACCACCAGCAGCAGCAAATGGGCGGCGGGAGGGGAGGGGTGAAGTGAAGGAAAGGCGAAAGACACCGCAAAAGTCCGTCTGTTCCGAATATTGCAAATGTTTCTCGTTTTTCAAATATCTATCAATTGCTTGGATGAACAAAGCAGTTCGGTCATTCCCGATTTTGCTTCTTTTTCATTTTTATGACCGGATGCCTTCCAAGGCGCATTTGTCCTTTCTGTTAATTTAAATTTAAAGTTCGACATTAAAAAAGAAAGCCTGGACATAGTTCCATGATGGACATGAACTTGTATTTTCTGGACAAAACTCCCAGATTTATCTAGGTCTGAGCTGGATTTCTATTTAATTGACCTAGTAGAGTTGGGTTTTTCCCGTCTTTTAAATCTATTAATCATTTTTTAAGTCCAAAAACAGCCACTTGTTGTTGTGCTTTTTTTCGCTTTCTTCGTTCGTCGTCATCCATTTGATAGTTTTATTTATTTACCGTTATTTTTTGGTGATTAGTGGCGGCCTTTTTTGGGCATTCGCCTGTCCCATTCATTCCCCTCTTCCGTCCTTTAACCTCCTCCAACTCATACCAATTTTTGGTCGGTGTAATTTTCCCTTTCCCATGCTTTGGGCGCAACAGAAGCGACCCCTTATTATTTATTATCCGCAAACAAAATCAATAAGAAGTAATTTCACACTTTGCAGTTTTGTCCTTTTTTAGCTGATATTTTCTAAATTGGTTGTTTGTTATTTGTTAGTTCCATTTTTGCTAAAACAAAACAAAGAATGGCCTCCCAAGTCGGACGCGTGTTAATTTATGGGGGCCGTGGGGCGTTGGGCACGGCTTTGGTGGAGCATTTCCATTCGAAAAACATTGTGGGTTCTAAACAGCCGAACCAATTCAAAGAATTCATTCGTTGGGCAATGCTTTTGGTCTGTCCCTCCATTCAGTGGGTTATTAGCGTGGACTTGGCCAACAATGAAATGGCATCTCACAACATTTTGGTGGACCCCCTCCAGGGATGGCAAGAGCAGGAGCATTCTGTGCTCGCGGGGTTCGTTTTGCTCTTCTCTGTGTATGTTTCTCGGAGTTGGGCTTTTGCAGCGTCGATGGTGCGCTCGGTGGAGAAAAGCTCGACGCTGTGCTTTGTGTGGCCGGGGGATGGGCCGGGGGAAACGCGGCGCACAAAGACTTTGTGAAGAATGCTGATTTGGTGGGCCTCAATGTTTCAATTTCCGAAAATGGCATTTCCTATTGGCAGATGTGGCGTCAAAGTGTGTGGAGTTCGGCATTAGCCGGTCAGAAAAAGCGGCGACGGGGGGGGGGGGGGGGGTCATTTTTAATAAAAAACAATTTAATTAATGAAAAACGCTTTTTGAAAATAAAAAGCATCTTTGTTTTTAAAAAGCATTTCAAAACATTATCTACCTAGTTGGGTTGTCTGTCCTCAACCGAATTGTCCCATTGGCTGGGGCTTTAAAATATCAAATGCTTAATTTTTTATCAAAAGGAATTGGATTGAAAAGCCGAATTTTGTGCCTGAGTTTGTATTCTTGTGATTAGTTAAAGTTGACCTCATCTGCCAATAATGAGGCTCTTTTAGCCAAAATTGGCACTCGCTTTCTCAAAACCAACGGCCTTTTGCAATTTACCGGCGCTGCGGCGGTCGGTGACTTTTTTGTGTCATTTTTAACGGTTTTCTTCAGGCTTCTGACGCGACCCCGGGAATGATTGGCTACGGAATGGCAAAGGGTCGGTCGATCAACTGACAAATGAGCATTCTTTGATTTGAATGTTTCATTTTAAGCGGCCGTCCATCAATTGGTCCGAAGTTTGGCGGATGCAAAGGCTGCGGGGCTTCCCGAGGGGACGTGCTCTTTCGCTTTGTTGCCCGTCACTCTCGACACTCCGATGAACCGAAAATGGATGCCAAAGGCCGACCATTCCTCGTGATCACTTCGTTTTACAGTGCCGGAAATTGTATTTTTACTCAGGTGGACGCCACTTCCTTTTGTTGCCGAAACACTCTTCAAATGGACCTTTGAAGCACCTTCGGGAGAACGGCCCAAGTCGGGATCGCTGGTTAAGCTAAGCACCAAAGAGGGCACAACGAAAACGGAGGAGCAATGAAAGAGGAAGGACAAAAGGGAGGAGGAGGAGGAAGGGACGGACGGAAGGGAAAACGAACGAACAGAGGAAGAAAGATAAAATGATAAAGAGACGACGGATGGAAGTGGGGGGGGGGAAGAAGTTTTGGCATTATACCCAATTCATTTTATAATGATTTTATTGAAGTTGCAAAAGTTAAATTGAATCAATTAATGTGAAAGAGTTCTCTTTCGCTGCCCAATTCAATTTACTGTTTCGGCTTCTCCCTTCTTTTTACTTTTCTAAATCGTTTCGCCCGTCGTTGGCTTTGCTTTTTCTTTGGTTGCGGATTCCGTCGGCTAAAATGAAAAGCAAATGGCTTTTGTGCCGCGCGAGGATTTTACAACTTACCGGCGCTTTCTTGTTGGCCATTCCGTTTTGCTTTTCGTTCGAGGCTGCGTTGTCCGTTTTGGTGCCCGTTGTGTCGCTGTCGCCCTTTTTGTCCTTACCATTGGCCTCCTCCTTTTTGTCCTTGCCATTTCTTCCTCCTTTTTGTCCTTGCCATTTCTTCCTCCTTTTGTCCTTGCCATTTTCTTCCTCCTTTTTGTCCTTCCCATTTTCCTCTTCCTTTTTGTCCTTCCCATTTTCCTCTTCCTTTTTGTCCTTGCCCTTCTCCTGCTGCTCCTTGCCCAGTGTCTCCTCCTCTTTTGGCTTTTGCTAAATGCCATTTTTATGCTTTTCCCCCCTCCCCCCCCCCTTTCTCCCACTTTATTCTCCTCGCATCGCTCCTTCTCCAATTCCGTCCTCAGAAAGTCCCCGCGCTTTTCCGGCTCCGTCTCCAAATATTCGATCATCCGTTTGTGGTGTTCCACCATTCGCTTGTGATGTTCGATCAGTCGTCCCTCCAATTCCGCGCGTCGTTTCTTCGCCTCCTCCTTTCTCTGCATGATTTTGGTCTTCCAACACGGCAATTCGTCCGTCCCATTATCAGTGGTCTTACAGAAAGAAATTTATTTGAAGGAAAACAACGGAAAAAAAGGCACTGACTTTTCCCTCAGCCGCCGCGACAAAAACGGCCAAAAAAGAGAGAAGCAAAACGAAGAAAAGAAAATTGGCCATGGGAAGAGAAAAAGAAAGAAATTGCAAAGCCTAAAAAAATAAAGAAAGAAAGTAATCATTTGAATAAAGGCCATTTTGGTAATAAACGGAGAATTAAGAAAAAGAGAGAGAGAGAGAGAGGGAAAATGAACGGACAAAGCGAAAGAAAGTGGAAAATGTTGGGATGAAAGAGAGAGTGAATGAGTGAAGTGAAGTGACTGATTGAGGGATGACCTCCCAAAGAGAGTGACGCGGAGGAAAGGGGCGGGGAGAGAGGTCAAAAGGAACGGACGAAGGGCGAGTGAAGGCTTAATTAACGTTGGATTGGTACGATTTGCCATCCAAAATCTCTTCAGCAGCGCTTATCGCACGCCGAAAGAATATATAAAAAAGAATGCCAAGCCAATCATCAAAAAATGAAACAAATGAATGACAAATGGAGAAGAAAATCGAAGAACATTGATCAACAGAGATCTGAGGGTGCTTTTGCTTCAAATCAAATTGTACCTAAATACAATAAATGTTAAAAAAGTGCCTAAAGAGGTGCTCAAATCCCAAAATCCCCCTAAAATAGGTGCTAAAATGTTTGGTTGAAGAGGGCTAACCCCCCACTTTCGTGATATTATATAATTGAATTAGAATTGAAACATAAATTGCTAGAGAAAGCCCCACAAATTGTTTTTTAATTTATAGAAAGTTTTAATGGATATTTAAGGTGCTATGACGAAGCGAAAAAAGTATGAGTGAGGGGTGATCGGAAGGGGCGGGTCATTTCAGTACGGAATAAATAATTTTAATTAATTAATATATAATAATTTTAATCTATTAATTAGATTTTCTGATCATAATTATAATTTCGATTTATTATTTTAATATTCCCAAACAAGTTACATTTTATGAGAGAATAAAGTCCCAAAAAAAATTCTTGACTCAAACCTGAAAAACTATCTTATAGTTCATTTAAAAACTTGAAATAATTCATCTTGCATAACTTTTTGTGCTGACCAAAAAAGTCTCTTACACCAATTTGATCAGATCACTCCTTCCTAGTGACCGGGACCCCCACAACACACTGAAAATTGGGGAAATTTTCGAAATCCCTAGGGGGCTGGGAAATTTTTTCTAGAGAAAATGGGCAAGCCCAATAGAAGAGCACAAAATTTGCTACCTAATTGCTTTTGGAATGGTGGGTCTGCGATTTGTATATAGAAAGTTATACTTGGTTGAATAATTGATCACCATAAAAATGATTAATTTTTGATCAGCGCCATAACTTTTTGTGGAAGCATCCAAATTAAATAATCTTGGTATCATTTGATAGCGCTAAGTGTCATCTATTTTCTTGTAAAATTTCAAAAGATTTCGTTGGGTTTTAAAAAGTTGTGTCTTTTAAATTTCAAAAATTGATTTGGTAAACCTTTTTGACCAGAATTTTTTTGAAACTCAACCAAATTTTCTGAAATTTTAAAGTCATATAAAGGACACTTAGGGCTATCAAATAATATCAAAATGCTTAAAGGATGCTTTTTAGAAAAATTATAGTGTATGAAATTTGTCAAAATATTACATGGTCGTGTCTTTTTTTGTGGTCGTGTAAACTGAAATAGAGCCAAAATATTTTGTTATTATTAGCTTATTATTCAATTATAAATTTAAATAATTAACTAATCATTAAAATAACTCTTCCGTACTGAAATGACCCGCCCCTTTCGATCACCCCTCACTCATACTTTTTTCGCTTCGCCCACATTCATACTTTTTTCGCTTCGGCTCACCACGATATTTAAGTCTCGGGAGAATTCGGTCTCGACCATATCACTACTCATGTTACGGAGTGTATAAACAATAGCAAATCGATGTTAGAACTCGATTAGGGCACTCGCAGTTTGAGATGTTCGTTCCCCTGTCTGTCTGATCAGTTCGTTCGTCGCTTCTACAGTGTCTGTCCATTCTAACCGTTTGATCCATCGACTGACTTTAATTGCTCTTTTTTTTGTTTAATTGTTTTCAACAAATGCCGTGGCCTGCCTTTTCATTCTCCGTTCCGTCAATCACACGTCGCTCTCTCTTTCTTTTTCTCTCTCTCTCTCTCTCTTCTCTCTCTCTCTCTCTCTCTCTCTCTCTCTCTCTCTCTCTTTCTCTCTCTCTCGATGCCACTTTTCCAAACTTTCGGCTTTTCCCTAGGGGCAACTTTTGTCGTCCCCTCCCTTTTGCCAATCCGTCCTCTCCCACTCCCCCTGGCAATTCGTCCCCTCCCCAAATGGCATTGCTTTCCTTTCCTCTTTTTCATCAAAACATTTGCCACGGCACGCCTCCGTCTCGGCGAATTGTTAAGGTTTTGGAACCATTTGTGACTAGCTTCACTAATTGCAATTGTTTTGCCTCCGCCAAATTGCTTTTTCTCTTCCCGGCACATCAATTCAAATTCAAATTAATCCATTCAGCCCAATATTTTAATTCCTTCTCTCCAAACCATTTTTTAAGTCTATGGAATATTTCTTTTTTTCAATAATTTGACTCAGCGCAATCATCCAAAAAAGAAAGAAAGAAAGTTATTCGCTTATTCCGCCTAAGGGCATTCGAAAGATTTCTTCACGGGAGAGAAAAGCATTCACTCACTCATTCAGTCAATCGGCGTATTTATTGGTCGAAGGACAAAATCAGCTTTAAGGAAATAGAAAATTGTAATTTAAAAGTAATTAAACATTCCAATTTATACAATTAGCAGTTTTTCTTTGAGAGACAAATGTCGCATTTTGAATCAATTGAATTAAAGCACAGCGACAGCGGTTCCTTCTTTAAATTTTTAATAAAACTTAGAAACCACCGGAAACATTAAAAACCCAAATTTATAATATTAATTTAAGCCAATTTAACTAGGTAATAATAATAATAATCATAATAATAATAATACTAATTCCATTCGCTCCCATTTCCCCCTTTCTTTTTCATTACCATTTTAAATTATAAATTCGCTTCCTTTTCTCTCAATTTTCTCGGCCTATGTCGACGTCAGGCGCCCAAATTTCTATTCGATGCGATGCTCAGGAATTGCTCATGGGAATGTTGCCGGAAGGAACCGAAAATAATTTGGCTTATTCGTCTGACGAGAACGGAATGCCAAATTCGGTCAGAATAAAAATTATAAAAGAGCACGGCCTCGAAGTGATTGCTCTGTCACTTTAGGTTCGTACAGCGCAAAGACCGGTGGTCGTAATGGTGGCGCCGGAAAAGCAAAAAAACGGAGAACAGACAAAAGTTGGGAGAGAAAAGGACGAGCAAAAGCAGCAGAAGCAAAAGCAAATCTGTGGGGAGATAAGGCAAAAGCTGAAGTTGGAAGAACAGTGAAAAGAGAGCGAAACGATGGGAGGAGAAAAGGGACCGAAGCGGAGGGAAATGCCGACGAGGAAAAGCAGCTCCTTGGACCCGGAAACAGACAGACTTTTGGCAACACTCTCTGGACTTAGAATTCTGATGAGTAGGGCCTGTAATTATATGGACATAAAATCGCAAAATATGGCCATAAAATATGGACAACAAATCGCAAAATATGGACATAAAATAGCAAAAATCTCAAAATATGGACATAAAATGGAAAAAATATGATATAAATTTTTCAAAATTAGGGGTATAATGTCTCAAAATTTCTTCAAATTCGCTAAATGCAAAGTGAAACTTTCAAGAATTGCTAAATATATTATTGAAAATTATTTTTGAAGAAAAAAAACACGATACATTAATCAATATTTTCGACAAAATTTTGATAAAAAATGCCTTTTTCGGAAAAATTTTCCGATTTGGGGTCAAAATCCCAATTTATTTGATGGGGGCCGTTCTAATAGAGGTTTTTTGGAAAAATGCCAAAATATGGACATAAAATATGGACTTAAATGCCAAAATATGGAAAAATATGGAAATATGGACATAAATCGCCAAATATGGAAAAATATGGAAAATATGGATATAGAAACCAATCCTAGAAGCTTCAAACCGAGCTAAAAACATGTTTTTCGTGCGTTTCAGGCTTCCCACAGTCCAGGAAAAAAATATGGATTTCCATATAATTACAGGCCCTACTGATGAGAACGCGGAAAAACATCTCATCGATTAAAATTCGATTTCAAATGATAGCCCATTAGCGGAAATTATTAATTTTAAATCAAATATATAGTTTAATCCAGAGTTCCCAAGTGTGCTTATTTCTAAGATTTGTGCTTATTTTGAGGGGTCGGATCTTAGAAAGCTAAAATGTGCTTATTTCTAAGATTTGTGCTTATTTCAGCATTACGTGCTTATTTTGTGCTTATTTTTTGGGTTTGAAAATAAAAAATACAAAATTTGAATGACTTTTTGACTTAAATTTTTGAAGCGAACACTTGAATTAATTTTGATTTTGAAAAAAAAAATATTTTTATTTCATTTTCTTGAGTGTAAAATGCCCCAAAATTTCAGTGAAAAATGGTCAAAATTTCTATTTTTCCACCGGCGTCGCCTATCGCCACCGTCTGGCCCCAAAAACTTTTTTTTTCGTAAAAAATGGGCTCAAAATTTCAAAAATTGGCATTTTTTGGTGCAAATTTGTTAACAGATTGCATCGAAATTTTCAAAAAATTTTCACGGCGGCGCCTAGCGGCACCGCCGGACCCCCCCCCCCCCAGGTTCTCTATAAGTTTTTTGGAAAAAGTGCGCCGCAAAAAAGACATTTTTATTGATTTTTTCATTTAAAAAAATTTTCCAAAATGCTGATTTTTGACCCCAAATGATAAATTTTCAGTTGACAGGCCCTGGTTCTTACGCAAATAAAATACTGTTTTAAGTCGATTTTTCATGTTTACTGCGCTTCCTTTGCGTACTATTAATTTTAGACAAAATCTTATTTTTGGGGTCCGAATCTTAGTTTTTGAGCCATTTTGTCTTATTTTGAAATAAAAAACTTGGGAACACTGGTTTAATCCAATAAAAGAAAGTACTTGTGACGGATTGATTTGTCAGTTTTTGCGTTGTTTGTTCAGTGTTAACATTCATTGTCCATCTGTATTTTATGTATTTAGGGGCAAACGAATATAATGGCCCATTGTCCTCCGCTTGATGAGTCTCAATTAGTAAATGGGGGGGGGAAGCCTTTGAGGATGTGCCGAAATAAAATAAAAGGAAACAAAGACGCGGTAGGGAAAAGGGGCACCGTAAAGGGACAAAGACACGACGGACGGTGGAAGAACAACGAAACAATGGGGATGATTCTCATTTATGATTGTTTAAAAGCATATGTTCTTGATAAAGTGCCGATGGTCCCCCAAAAAATTGTCTTCACGTCCCCAGTCTCTCTGCTCGTGAATATGATTCTTTCTGACTAAATTCGAACCCTTAACCAGAATTATAAAAAAATAAAAAGAATCTTGGTTTTTGTTCAAGTAAATATGTTTTATAAATTTGTCGGACTGAATGGCTAATTCGTGACTACTACTTCAAAAAAGGGGGGCTACCATCGACAGTATTACCATAATTTTTACCCAATCGCCAAAAAAGGCAATCCCTTTCTTCCGCAGCAATGATGCATTCATAGAAATATCTTGATATTTATTCAGACAAATTGGATAAAAAGATTAACGATAAAAAAGGCTATTCCGATGGTGGAAAAGGAAAAAATGTGTAAAATAAAAGAACAATTCGAAATTTTGTAACCAACATTTTTTAAAATTTTTAATTGAATTTGATACGAAAGGATAAGAAAAGTTGGTTCATTTCAGTTGTGGAGAAAGGAAAGAATTCGGTCACATTTATAGCAATGCGAGTTGTAAAAAAAGCACGAACATACACAAAAGAATGGGATGCTAAGAAAATTAGGAAGGACTAGCATCAACAGACGAAATTCCCCAAAGCTCAGAAAATAAACGAACGCTCCCATCAAAAGAAAACCCCCGAGGGGAATTTCGTCACCAAAGAAAGTCAATAGACTCATTCACAAAGTCGTTCTATTCACAGAACAGAGAGAGAGAAAATGACAAAATCGTATGGAAGATGGATTAAAGTCATTCATCCCTTAAAAATGCGTTTATGCCATTTATTTGAAAAGTGCCGACACCACGGACGACGGCCCTACAGCTTCGCAACGTCTTTGACGGACGATGGATTTCTTAGGAGTTGGCATTTCCTCAGGAAACAGAAACAGGGAACGGCGTCTTCGACTGTGCGGCGAGTAATCAGCGATAGAACCGACGTCGTTTGAGTCATCGCAAAGATCGACTTTTTTGGCGCGAACCGACGAATGTTTTCGCGTTGATAAAAAATCTGAAAATGAAATAACGGGTTGCCTAATAAAATGGTTTACTTTTAACACAATTACCAATTTCTATTTTAATATCTCTGTTTCCTCACACACTCACCAGTAACTCGTGTCTGTCCCAATTCGCTTCGTCGTCTTTTCGGCGTTTGAATGCTCTTCTGCTGAAGTTTTCTCAAGACTGCGCCACCTTTCTCTGTCCTCTTTTTGTTACGGGGACAGTGACCAGCTTCCGACCCAAATTCTTTCCCTTCGATTAGCATCGGCTCTTCCTCCCCAGCTTCCTCCACAAAAGCAGAGTGATGATTCTCGGTGTCGCTGTTGCTTGACGACAAATTCAATGGTGAGAGTGCGTTCGAAGCGCGGTAGAAGCCGGGGACTGAATCGGCAGGCACAGCTTCGAATTCAAATCGGCTGTCAGCATTTTCCAGCGGACGTTCAGTTTCAAAGTCGAAGCCCCACTTGCATTTGTAACGTTCGGAAAGCTCATTGAGAAGTCGCTGGACAAATTGCTAAATAGGCAAAGGTAAACATATCCATTTTGCATTTCCATGCCAATTCTCACTTCATTGGTTTCCTCATCTGGCAAATCTTCTTGAAACAGTCGTCGACGTGCGGTAATTGTCTTTGGCTTAGTCCCATTTGCCTCTGCAGGTCGACCCCAGCCATGCCATACAGGACGTGTAGAATGGGGGACGAGAGAGCAGATATCAGCGGAAGGCAAAAGTACGGAGTTCATTGGAAGAATGGAAATGGAAAATTTGAAACAAGCTTAAATGTTGAAAATTAAGAATTTATTGGCGAGGGAAATAATTTTGGTCAAAAGAAAAAGTCCAGGAAATGGTTTTTTTGGAGGGAGAAGAATGAAAAAGGGCGAGAGCGGAAGAATGAATGAATAAATGGGGAAGGACAGAGGACGGTCAAAAGGTCAGCGTTGGTTCGTTTGTGCCCAAGCGCATTCAAAAAGTGGTCGAGAGAAGAGGGAGAAAGGAGGCGCAGAGAACAGACGGAGAGCGGTCAGCAGTCATCACTCACTCACCCCACAGGGACGAATGGACAGAATAAAAGGAGGGAGGGACAAAGGCGGAGTGACTAATGTGCAAGGGGAGAAAGGAGGCGGGGGAGGGGGGGGGGGGGGAGACCGGCCGATAAATGGACGACAAATTCTCTCTTCCGCCTATGGACTTACCGACCACCAAAGGAAATGACAGGCAACGAAGCGGGGAAGGAAAAGAAATGAGTAAATGGAAAATGAAGAGAGAGGAGCAAAAAGGATGGAAGAAACACAAAAAACCAAAAGTTAATGAACCCCTTAAAAGAGAAAAAATTATTTATAAAAAATAACGAAATTTGACTTGTAATTAAAATTTAAAATTTTATTCATTGTGCAGAAAAATGATAAAAAAGGAAAATGAATGTGAGGAAATGGGACGTGGGGCAGAGCCAGGACTTTTGAAAGTCAGAAAATGCTTATAGTTTTTGTTGTTAGATTGGTAGGGAATTAATTAATTTTAGCATTTTGGCTAGAAATTTCGGTCAATGACTTGAGTTAATAAAACATGATAAAATCATACAGATTAGAGTATGGAGCGGACCCATTGTGGGACAGGATTAACGGGACTCAAATTCCTGTTTTACAGTATTTTGTCGGGATCCTGATCCCGGGTGACATGATCTCGGTCCCGTCCGGGCAGTGTGAGGAGAGCCAGAAACTGATTGGTGCTCATTCTAATTATTGGCGGCGTAATTTCGAGGGTAATTTTGCCACAATTCATTTAAAACCAGGAAAATAAAAATGATACATGATTAAGAGATGTCAAAAATACTGTGATATTGGAAAAACGAGTACATAGTTAACATAAAAATGGGAAGGAGAAAAATAATAGATACACAAAATGCTCGCTGGAATAATACAAAAACAGACGAAGGAAACACAAAGAGAAGGGAAGGCACAAGGCGCTCTGTTATTGGAGAAACCGCAAAATGGAAAAAGCTGTCAAAAAGGAAATTAAACAGGGGAAAATGAGGGGGGGGGGGGGGGAAGAGAAGAGACCGAGTGAATACGAAGGGAGATGAAAGGGGCTTGAAGGTGATGACACAAATCGAAAAAGGGGAGAATCAGTCAGAGCAGAAATAAATGAGCCGCTGAGTAGTGAAGCAAATGCAAAAGTGGGGGGGGGGAGAATGTTTTAAAGGAATTAGCAATTGGATTGTGGTCGAGAAAAAGATGGATGGCATTGATAAGAAAATGGTTAAGAGAAGAGATGAGAGGATGGCATAACCAAAAGAGATAAACTCGAGAATGGAGGAGACCTTGAAATGAATGGGAGGTGAAGGTCTCAGTCCAACGGGGAAGAGATTGACGAGAAAATTATGCACAAAAATAAGGAAACGAAAAAAAGCACGTACCTACAAAAATAGGCGTTGAAACTAACAATTATATGCAATTTTTGCGTTTCTGAGAATTTTTAATCAATTAAATGATAAACCAGGGGTGTGCTCTGTTCTTATTTCTAAAAAATATTCTGATTTGGGTATTTGACATAATTTTGTTCTGACTTCTTAAACATATTCATATTTTTGAAATTTTATGGCATAATTTCATACCTATTTAGAAATTTCAAATTTTGACGCAAAATTTTTCATTTTTTAGACAAAAATCTGTAAACTAACCAAAATTTCAAAAATAAATTTCTGGCGGCGCCTATCGGCATCATCGGACCCTCACCCTCGGTTCCCCAAAAGTTTTTTGAAAAAAGCGCGCCGTAAAAAAACAAAAATTGATAATAGGAGGCGAAAAATATACATTATTGATCGAATACATTTAAAAATAACTAATTTGAAGCAATTTTGCAAAATGTTTATTATTTTTGGTCCTCAAGTCTTTTTTTGGCTTTGATGTTCTTATTTTGAAAAAATTTCGATCACACCCCTGTGATAAACTAAGAATTTAGGCAAAAATAATATAAAAAAATGGAAAATAATTTTTAATAGAAAATAATTTTAATCTTTGTAATCCATGCGAGATTTTGTTTACCAAGATTTTTTAATATTTGAATAATAAAAAAATAGATTAAAAATATGTATATAAAAAGAGGGGAAAATGCTAAAATAGCTTAAACTGTTGGCCCGTATCCAAGTGTTGTGGTTGGTGTGCTGTGTGTGCTTTTAAAACGAAGACTGGTCAGAAAGAGAAGTGACAGAAAGGAGAAAGGAAGCGAAAGAATCGATTGGACGGAGAGGAAAATGCCGAAGAGAGAGAGAAGAAAACGGGAAAGAATAACACATGGGAAAGAGAGAAAAAAAGGAGCCAAATTGAGAGGGTGACGAAGAGAGAAAATGCCATGCCGGAGGAATGGAATAAGCAACGTTTTCAGCAGTAAAGAAAGAATGACCGGTCAGCGAAAGAAAACTGGTGTGAATTTAGAGGAAACAACAGAGAGTGAGAATGGGAGAGAAGAGGAGAGAGATAAAGAGAGAGAATGAGTGAGAGGGGGGGGGGAGAGAAAAGGAGAGAGGGAGAGAGATAAAGAGAGAGAGAGAGAGTGAGAGAGAGAGAGGGGGGGGGGGAGGGGGTTAAAAGGTTCACCCATTGGGAAGACAAAACATAATAAATGTGCGCCCGCCACACTAAATTATACATAAATTGGTCAGATTTTAATGCCAGTAAATTATGTGCAAAAGGAGCGTAATTTGTGCGCCAAATGTCTTTTCATTTATTTGGTTTTGTCGAACAGACCGAACAATGATGGGAAGGAATGAATGAAAGACGGAGGGGGGGGGGGGATATAAAGGAAAGGAAAAAGCGCACAGGCAAAAGGAAGAAGGGAACAACGAAGTCCCAAGGTCGAGAATGGGGGGGGGGAGATATGGTCGAGATAAGGGAAAGTCAGCGGGGGGGGGGGGGAAGGGATAAGCAGTTTTTGATGGGCAAATGGGGCGGGGGACAAAGACAGCGAGCGGAGCAGACACTCACTCACTCACTGATCCATCATCGGCACAAAACAAACACCACACACACCGACCAATCCCTTTTAGGGACACTCCGCCCAACTTTGGATCTCTCCCCGTCGATCTCGACAACGCATTGACGAGGCCGAGGAGGAGAAAAAGAGTCAAATAAAGGCAAAGAGAGAGAACGATTAAGGGAGACGGAAATGAAAACGAAGCAAAAGGCCGAGGGAAAAGGAAAAGGGGAGGGAATCGGAATTAGCCGAATAAAAGGGAGAGACCGACGCCAATAAGGGCAGACGCAACAAATTTTAGAAAATTTATCTTTTCTTTGAGAAATACCAAAATTCGCATGAAAAATAACAAGGAAAAGAAAAAAAACAGAATAAATTAGCAAAAACGAAACTTTGAACTCAATAAGGGTGGAGAGAAAGGAAAGAAAGAAAGAGTAAACAAAACAAAACAAAACGTAAAGGGAATAGCCACCAAAAGGGGGGGGGGGGAAAGGGAAAGAGGGGGGGGGGGGGGGCAGTGACCCCGGCGCCCCCCCCCCCCACAAGTGAACCCCGTCATGTCCCCCCCCCCCCCCCCCCACAAGTGAACCCCGTCATGTCCCCCTCCCCCCCCCACAAGTGAACCCCGTCATGTCCCCCTCCCCCCCCCCCCCACAAGTGAACCCCGTCATGTCCCCCCCCCCCCCCCCCCCCACAAGTGAACCCCGTCATGTCCCCCCCCCCCCTTTCCCTTCGCCGTCATTCCCCGACCTTTCCTTTAAACTTTCACTATTCTTTTTTGGCGCGTTGGCCAAACGTTCAAAAAGATTCACAGCATAAAACATAAAACAACAGAAAAAGAAAGGGGAAAAAGGGCGGGCAATGAATGGAGAGGAAAGAAAAGAATTGAAATGAAATGAAAGATGGCGTGACAAAATTGCAAAATGAGAAGGGTCAGCAGCAGAAGAAGAAGAAGAAGGAGGAGGAGGAGGAGGAGGTGAATTAGAGGGGGAAGGGAAAGGGGGGGGGGGAGAGGGAGGGACGAGTTGGAGTATGGCAACAGCAACTGATGCTGTGCCACCTCCTCATCAGTCAGGGGGACAGACGCAATTGGGCAATTGGTTGTGCCGGACGAATCGGATCCCCCCCCCGCTAATTGCCCTCCTCCCTCCAATTATATCCCCAAAAGTGCAATGCCAAGGTTCATTTTGATTGCCCAACTGTCGCCACAGAATCCCCCAAAATTATTATTTCCATTTTAGAAGGTTAAAAGGTAAAAATAGTCTGAAAACCGAAGAAAAACTCTGCCCTAATTAATAAAGGAGTTTGTTAAGTAATTAAACTTTTGAAAGCGGAGGAGGGAACAAAAAACAAAAACAATGCAAACGGATGGAGTTGACTTTTGCAAATAGTCAAATGATTGGCATTTGTGGTGAGGTGGGACACTTCAGCAGTTCAGAAAGAGCAAAGTGGCGCCAAAGTGGATTTGACTGCACAATAACCGCCGCCTTTATTTAAGAGTCGCCCATTATTTATTGCGCTGTTGTGGTTGCCCTGAGGGGGGGGGGGAAAGGGGGGGAGGGCGTTTGATTCCATTTGATTTGCCCCTCTCTTTCTCTGTTCGTTCGAATATTTATTATGTTGTCTTCTCCCCGCGGGGTATTCATTCTTTTAGCCCTCTGCGCATCCCTTTGCCCGCGCTTTTCACAATTTAATGACGGGTCCGTCGGTTGGGGGGGGGGGGGGGGGGGGACGCCGTGGGCATTCGAACGTGGAGAAAGGGAAAACAACGCAAGCAGAGCACAAACATATCCCAACTCACGTCTGCAGCCTCAATTTGGCGCCAAATTCGCGCGGGGATTGAACACGGAAATTTTGGGAAGAGGCGGGGGGGGGTGAGAGAATTGACAAATGGGGGGGGGGGGGAAAGAGGGGAAAGAGTGGGGGGGGGGAGCAAAGGTCGACGACGGCACCAAACAACGGCTGACAACAAAAACACTTAGAATGGGCACCATTTTATTCTTTTTGTAAAATCATACTTAAATGGTGTTCTGTTTATTTAAATGTGTAATTTTGAATGTTTTCTTTTGGCTAATCCGGCTAATCAACTAATTAATCATAAATAATAAATTAATTGGTTGGTGGATTGAAAGTCGCCCCGGGGATGGCGCAAAAGTGGCGCGGACTCAACGAAATTACATGTGCCTTTGCTTTCCCACCCATAAATTAATGAGACAAAAAGAAAAGAAAAAATAAATTTAAAAAAATGCAAAATGACTGCCTTTTCATTCCCTTTTTTTACAGCGAATTATGCACCAAAATAACACAAGAAAAAGGGAGGAGTTTTTTGAGAAGAAAAAAGGAAGACAAATCAGTCGAAAGTGGGGAGGGGGGAGATCAAAAAGATCAAAATCAAACAGACGCAAACGGACGGATAAAAGGGGAGAAGAATGATGGATGGATGGAGGTGAATGGATGCCCTGTTTTTGAATATGTAAAATTTGAATTTCAATTAACAAAAAGGGGGGGGGGGAGGGGGTGCCTGTCGTAATGTGATTGATCGCTGATCGCAAATTGGCATCTCCGCCCCGCCCTCTCCAAATTGCCATCCTTCGAGTGCCGTCCATCGCTTTTGCTCTTCCAAGGTCGTCAAGATCACTTTTTGTCTCCAAATGCTCTTCCATTTGATGTTGTCCGTCGCTGTTCTTCTCTCTCCTTGTCCTTTCCCTTCCTTCCTTTTCCATTCGTCCATTACCTTTTTGCTCTCTCATCCATTAAGTAATTAATTAGTTAATTAATGCCCATTTCTTATGTTCCATTCTCGAAAGAATCAGACAGCCGATGACTTTCCGCCGTTCATTGGCATCGCCCTCCATCCGTCCGCCGGCGTTTTTGCCTGTCGTTGCTGTTTTGGCTATGCCTCGTTATCGCCCCTTTACATCTGCAAATGCTCTTTTTGAACTTAACTTTTCTCCTAATTGTTTCATTAATGAAAATGCCGCCCTTCTGCGAAGGATAATTCACATTGATTAATCAAGAAAGAAACACTGATCGATTGAGTAATCGCAGTTGGAAATGATTGATTGATCAGATTTGAAAATTGATTTATTGATTGATTGATTTACTAAATCCTAGCCAAAAATTCATAAATTAATCTTTTCGGTAAAATCTGTATAACATCTTTTTCGCTTCCGGCCTCAGTTTAATTTGATGAAAATATCGGCGGGCAAAATGACCGCATTTTGACTTCATTTAGTAAATCTTCCTAATGCTAATATGTGAAATCCGTCCCAATGCCAGCAAATCCTTCCGCCCTTTCGACTTGGCATTGTTCGCATTTCTTCGAGAGAATTCTGAAATTTTTCCTTTTTGAGAAAACCAGGAAAAATGCTTAAGTACTGATACAAAACAGGCAAGCAGAATGGGTTTTATCATTTGCTTCTCCCAATTTTCATTTTCCACTGCCCTCTCTCTCACTTTTTTGTTTGTTTTTCAACTCCCCCCCCCCTTTTGAACGTACTAATGAGAATAATAATGCCGAGGAGTGTCTCGTGCCGCCGCCGCCGCCGCCCCCCCCCCCCCCAATTTCCGTTTTCTTACTGTGTTTTTGTTCATATGATCAGTAGGCCAGGCAATTATAATGGAAATCCAAATCCATAATTTTTTTTTTCTGGATTAGAGATCTAAAAGGCACGAAAAACATGTTTTTAGCTTGGTTTGAAACTTATAGGAAAGCAATTTGTATATCCATATTTTCCATTAATTTATTTCCATATTTGTCAACATTATGTCAATTTTTTGACATTTTCCCATAAAATTGGCCTTTTGGCCACCTAAAAATCGAAAATTCTAAAAAAAAATTTTGTTTGTTAAGATAATTTTATTATTTCTTCTAAAATGATTTTTAATACAGTACTCAGCCATTTTAGTTTTTTTTTTTTTACTAAGATTTAATAAAACTTGAAGAACTATTAATTTTTTCAGCTCAATTTGGAAAAATTATGGCCATATTTTGCGATTTATCCCAATAATTGTCTGTCCTTCATAATGATCAGCTTCATCCCCCTCCCTCTCGCCTTTCTCTTCCGTGCGTTGTCGTCGCCTTTTCCCGTTAATTCCTTACTTAATTCTTTCTTCCACTTAATGTTTCATTAATTTCCCATTTTTCTTGAAATCCTTCCGATTTTTGCCATAGCTAAAGTAAAGCAAAATGAATAAATAAATGAATGAAGAGTGGTGAGTCAGCCGACTTTTAAAAGCAAATTAATAAGCATGATGGGATTATGGAAAGAGCAAATGAATTAAGAATGTGCTCCTTAGTCGGTGCCATCCTTCTCTTTTTAAACTCTCCGTCATTTTCGGTGCCATTCGCAAATCCCTTAAAAGTTCAGTTTTTTATGCCCATATTTCCCATTGGCCATTAATGCTTTTTCTCTGCAAATTCAAATGGCAATTGCCAACTTCGATTTCGCTTGCCTTTTGTTGCCTTTTGACTCGTGAAATAGCAAAAGCAAAAAACGAAAAGAATGATTGAAAATATGGAGCATTCATTAGCAAACAACGGACGGTTTTTCAAAGTCAGTTCATTGTTTGGCCCATCAGCAGCAATTCCTTCCAAAATTCGCTCTTCTGAAAGACGATCCCCCCCCCCTTCCCCCTTCCCCCCCCCCCAATTTCTCCCCCCATTTCCCCCCTCTTCCGCCCTTCCCTTTCTCCCCGCCTTTTCCTTTAAATGGCATTCGCTTTTGGCATTTTCCGCAAAGAAGAAACTCGAACCTTTAACTTGCCAACGCTTTTCCATAATTGCCATTCATTTGGCTGAATCGGCTCTTTTCATAATTTGGCTTAATGCGTTTGGTGGCTCTCAGCAACACTGCCCATGTCCATTGTCGCTCATCCTTTTCCTTATTTGTCTTTCTGTTTCCCTTTCTTCCTCTTCCTCTCTTTTCCTCGTTCCTTTTCTCCCCTCTTTTCCTTCTTTTATCATTTTCTTTTCTTCCTCTTCCTCCTTTTTCCCCGTCTTTTCCTTTTTTTCTTTCTTCTCCTTTCCTCCCTTTCCCCCTTTCTTTCCTTTTTATCCTTCTTTCTTTTCCTCTTCCTCTTTCCATTTCTCAGCCCCTTTAATTAAGCTTTTCCTCCTCCACTGCTTTTCTTCCGAATGATATGCCCTTAAGCAAGTTTCATGGAATTTCCCGGCGTCTTTTTATTTATTTTCCATATAATTTGCCGCTTCTTTTCCCTATAAATTTTATTCCCTTTATCCTCCCCCCCCCCGTTTTTCTCCCCACCCTTTCAAATCCCTCTGGCTAGGCAAATTAATTTTTGCATAATTAAGAGAAAGGGCGTGTGCCAAAGTTTGGCGCCGCTTTTCCTCCCACAATTTCGCTTTGCTGCGCTATGTTGGCGATACTTCTCGTCATTTTGCGCATACATCTGCTGAACCTGACAGAAAACTTTGTCAAAATGGCACAGTGCCATTCTCTCAATTATTTTTCCCATTTTTCAGGCAAAAAAAAGTTAATCATTTTTTATTATCCTTTTTTGAAAAATTGAGAAAAATATATAATTTAGGCTAAATTAAATTAATATTTTTGTTCATTTTTCTTAGCATGGAAAATTATCGATGGAACAACGACAGAAGAAGCAAAGCAAACATAAATAACCAACCATTTTCATTCTCATTTGATCATTGCCCCCGTTCCTCAAATGTTTCCCCACAAATTCCCTCACAAAAACCCCAAAATGGTCACTTCTCCGCCCCCCCCACCCATCAAAATTCCCCTCTAATGGAAACCCCTAACGCCGCCCTCCCCCTTCAAATAGTCCATCTTCCCTCACCCCCGCTCCAAATATCCCGCACATCTCCCCTCAAAATGCCCTCCTAACCCTTTTGGCTCCCTCCCCAAAAATGGCCCATCTTTTGCCCCCCCCCCAATTTCCCCTCCCTCTCCTTCCCTATGCTCTTCCCCCCCCCCCCCAATTTCCCCTCCCTCTCCTTCCCTATGCTCTTCCCCCCCCCCCCCATCGCTCCTCCTCTTATCATACCAACGATTCTTTCGTTCTTCCCTTTGTGCTTGGCAAATCAGTCAAAATGCATTCCTCTCCCCATTTTTGTCCTTCTCCCGCTGTCCCCACACTCTCTGAATTAATCGCCCCCCCCCTTCAGCAACTCAATTCCTTAAAATAGTCGCTTTTTTAATTGACAACATCAAACATTGGCCAAAGTGTTTTTTGCGGTCCAACTTTTGATTCTGTGTTTTTCTCCGTCGCAATATTTCCCTCCGATCGCCGCCCTCCCCCAGGCGATGAGTTCCCTCAACGAGTGCGAATCGGACCCCATTTTGGACCGTCCGATCATTCGCATTCCCATCATTCTCGCGTACATCGCCGTGTTTCTGATCTGTCTGATCGGTCTGTTTCTTTCTTCGCTTTTCCATTTGACCCATCGCTCCCAGGCAATTTGTTCACAATTCTCGTCATTTGTGCCCACCGTTCCATGCGCACCGCCACCAATTTCTTTTTGGCAAATCTCGCCGTTGCGGACCTTTTGGTTGCCATTTTCTGCATTTTCCAGGCAAAGCCTTCTCCCCGAAGCAATAGGTGTTCTCACTTTGTTGTAGAATATGTTCCATTTGGTTGGCACCAACGACGGACGTTGGCTTTTCGGTGAGAATGGTCAAATGGCGTGCCATTCACTCATCCTTGGCTTTGAGGTGCCACTTTGTGCAAATTGTACGCCTTCGTGCTTCACCTTGTCCCCTGCACCGGCATTGGCATTCTCGTCTGCGTCTCTGTCGAGAAATACATCGCCGGTTTGCTTTCCCAAGTGTGCCTTCCCCTTTTAAAGTGCCAACATTCATTTTGGTGCTCCACCCGCTTTTGGCCCTCAAAGTGCTCACCCCGCGCTTCCGCGTTTTGCTAATGGCCTCCATTTGGGCTATTTCTCTCATGTTCAACTTGCCCTATTACATTTTCACCAAATACATCTTTTACAAGAATGTTGCGGTGTGTACTCGGTTGATGCCTTTGGCTAATTCGACAAAAACTGCCGAAAAAAGGTCGAAGAATGCCAAAAAAAAGGGAAGAGGGGCGTTTTTTGTGCCAAAATCTCTGATAAACTTTCAAATTTTCCCCGGATTTTTTTGGCCTGAAGAAAAGTCCTTGGATTCTCTCTCCAAATTTTTTCTGCTTCCGGGCTTGGTCACAGTGATTTAGTGGTGGGTGACTGTTTCGAATTTTGTTGCTTCATCTGCTGACTGATCAGAATTGTCACAGGTTAGCACTGTCCCCTCCTTTTGAGCACACGTGACCGAATTTTCCATTATTATTAAATTTAATTGTCATTGTGATTCCAATTCCCTTATCTCAAAAAAGCAAAGTGTTTGTTTGGAAGGGTTTGTTGTGAATGATACGATAAATGGGCAGATGAATGGTGCAAAATTGGAAACTTAATTAGCAATCGGAATTGGCCAAAATGGGAAAATGGGCCCACTGATTGAAGGGGGCGGGAAAAACAATCGCTGTCATTCGCTGCTTTCACTGGCATTCTCCGATCAGTCTGATGAGCACCCGCAACATCGTCACCTCCTCCTTCGTCCTTTGGTACTGCGTCCCGTTGCTGATCATCCTCTTCCTTTACACTCGCATCGGTTTGGTCCTTTGGCACAGTGCGCCGCTGAAGAAACTGACACAAGTGGGCAAATTGCGAACCAACAGCAACGGTGGGTTAAGAGAAGGGAAAGCAAAAGCATCAGCAGAAGAAGAAAGCGATTGATCATTGTTCAGAGACGACGACAATTGTTGCCTCGGGCAATGGCAGTGCCAAAACGAGGGCCAAACGAAGTGCGACGCATCCGCCGCCGCCGCCGCCACAATCGACGGACGGCGCCGAGGAGAGGGCCAAACGGACGAACAGTGCCAACGAATTTGTAATGGCACATTTTCGAAGGGCGACAATGAGCAGCGACAGCGAAACGGACGGAAGCGAAGAGGAGGACGAACAGGAAAGGGACGAAGAAGCATTGATTGGGGAAGAGGGGACGGAAGGAGGAAGCCGAGCGAGAGGAGGCACAGCAGGGTGACGCGAAAATGGCACCATGGGACGACGGACAAAGTTCGTGCCAAGGGCTGGCCAAGGCGATGAGGAACAACGAAATGTTGGCACTGCCGACGGCAAAGGATGGCATTGCCACGCTGGGCACACCCAACGGCACAGTGCTGGTGGGCACGGTGGAGTCGCGTAAAAAGGTGCCGGGAATGAAATCGGGCCGTAACACCACCGCCGTTCAGGTGATCCGACTTCTGATCGCCATTGTGAGTTCCTTCGCCGTGCTCACCCTCCCCCACCACGTCCGTCTTCTCTATACGGTCGGTCGGCTTCCTTTTCGACCACTTTCGAACTCTTTTCGCCTTTTTGAAGGTGTGGACTGAGCAGATGATGTGCAACAACAGTTTGGAGCCGTTGGTTCAGCCGATCACTTACCTTTTGCTGTTTCTCTCCTCCTCCTGCAACCCTTTCCTTTACGCGGTATTCCTGCCGAATTAATCCGCGGATATTTCCTTCCGTTCGTTTTTTTAGTTTATGAGTCAGCGATTTCGGTCTGCCATTCGCGACATTTTCAAGTGCAGGTGATTCGAATGGGCGCGTGGGACTGATTCGACGGCGGGGAATTGAAAAATTGGTTAAGGAGAGGACGGGCGAGACGAAAGTCGGTGCGGACTCAGAATTCGGATGTTGTGGCCTGCACGACGACCTTTGGGGGAGGCGGGACGAGAAGCGCCGGAGGGGGCGCAACGACGGACGACGGAATGGGCATAATGCCAATGTTCTCCTCTCTCAGCCGATTGAACTCCGTCGTGGGCACGGCCACGGCGCACAACCAAACGCAAATGAACACGGCGGGCAGCGAGCGAAATTTGCTGTTGGAACAGCAATCGAATACAAAAAGCCAGCAACAACTACAGCAAAAGAAGTTAAGCAAAAAAGGGGTGAAATGCCAAAGAGATGGAGAGAGAGAGGGGAGCGAGAGAGAGAGAGAGAGAGGAGGAGGAGGGGGAGAGAATAGAAAAAAGAGAGAGAGAAAGGGAGGGGGAGAGAGAGAAAGGGGTGAGAGAGAGAGAGAGAGAGTGGAGGAGGGGGAGAGAATAGAAAAAAGAGAGAGATAAAGGGAGCGGGAGAGAGAGAAAGGGGTGCGAGAGGGAGAGAGTGGAGGAGGGGGAGAGAGTAGAAAAAAGAGAGAGAGATAAAGGGAGGGGGAGAGAGAGAAAGGGGTGAGAGAGAGAGAGAGGAGGGGGAGAGAATAAAAAAAAGAGAGAGAGAAAAAGGGAGGGGGAGAGAGAGAAAGGGGTGAGAGAGAGAGAGTGGAGGAGGGGGAGAGAGAGAGAAAGTTGTTTTTTACTTTTTTAGTGTCAGAAAAAAGTGAAGAAAATTGGCCAAAGTTCGTTTGGCGTCGCCTCCGCCGCTCACCGTTCCAACGGAACCGTAACAAATATTGCGGTGGTCTACAGAAAGGGGGGCCACCGAACATAAAAAGGGGAGAAAAGTGGGGAAAGGGAATGGTCAGAATGAATGTTTTTTGTTTGTCGGGTAAACAAAGGCAAATGATCGGTTGACAGATCAATCAGTCAACGTTTTGTTGTACATAGTCAATCAATCAATTAATAATTAATTAATTAATTAGTTATTAATTAAGTGTTTAATTGATTGATTAATTGATTGATTAGCATTGTTTTGTTTGTTTATTTGTGATTAATCGCCACTTTCTCCGTCCTTTTTCTTTCTTTTCTTCTGTCCCATTTTTCTCTTCTCCTCCCATTTTCATTTTGTTTTCCCTTTTCCGATTGATCTCATCGCTATTTCACCGTACAAAAATGTACAAATTATTCGAATAAATTATAAAAAAAACAATAACAAATCATTTCATATATAATGAAACGAATATTGGACAAATCGGAGAAAATTTTACAAATTGAAAATGGACAAAATGAGAAAAAGGGAAGAAAGGCCGACCGATTCTTTGGGAAGAAGCGCAGTTTATTCAAATGTTCGTCCGTTGGCTCCCATTTGGCCATTCGTCACTATTTCCCACCCAATTGTCCAATTGTTCACTCATTCCCTCTCAATGGCCCTTCGTTTTTTTGGCTTTTGCCCCCCCCCCCCCCGTAAATTTCCTTTTTTTGTCCGCTTTTATAAGGGATCGTTTGCTCTTAATGCATTTCCGCGACTTTCATTCGCTGCTGCCAATGATTGAAATGAATGAGAGGGATTTCATCGTTTGCGGTCGGTCTTCCCTTTGCCCTTTTTGTTTAATTGACTGAATTTGAAAATTCGTGCCCGGGGCAACATAACACTCCCCCCTCTCCCCCAACACTCCCCCCCCCCCTCCCCCAACACTCCCCCCCCCCCTCCCCCAACACTCCCCCTCCCCTCCCGCACCCTTTCGCTTCCCCCTCTCCTTCTCCCTCTCCCTTGCCTCCTCCTTCTCCCTCCTCATCCCTCCCCTCCAGGGCTGGCCGTGATCACGGATCACGGCTCACGGATCACGGAAATCACGGGGTTTTTGGGGTGCCGTGATCTCGGATCACGCGTCACGGATTTTTTCAATATTTCCGTGATTTTGATCCGTGATTGGCATTTTATATAGGCAATTTTTATTGAGACGAAAATAGGAAAGTGGTGTGTGAAAAGAAATTTTTTGAGAAAAAATTTAATAATAAATTGTTTTCTGTTAATGAAGTACACACATATATGTAGTCTGGTGGTTAAGCCTTCTGTCTTTCATTGTCTATCCCTTGGGTTCAATTCCACATTGGGACAGTAGATTTTTTTTCATATTTTCTTTAAATTACTTTAATTGAAATTTAATTAAAAGAAAGTTTTCTTACTTTAAAAATATTTTTCCTTATTTTTTAAAACATTAGATCCATAAATTAACAAATGATTGGACATTTTTTGGACAAAATCTGTTAACAAATTCATTCAAAATTTCAAAATTTTTCCCGGCGGCGCCTAACGGCACCACCGGACCCCCATTTTACATAATTTTCTGAAATTTGGACCACAAAATGGCAAAAAAAAAATAGCCGTTTTTGGCGCAAAAACGGCTAAAATCCCTATTTTTTCTCTCCGTCGATGATAATGTTGGTCCAAAAGAATTTTGTTCACCATCAAAAATTAGCTTATTTGTTAAAGGAATTTTTTTTCTATATAAAATAGAGTTTTGATTAAATTTAAGAAAAGTTTGAAAATTTTTCTTAGGAAAATTTACTCAAAAATTAAAATTTTTCCTTAGAGATTTCTATAAAAAACTCTAATTTCCTCAAAAAATTGGCTCAATATTGTAAATTTTAACATTTTTGGACAAAAAAAAATTATTCAGAAAATTTTTTACAATCACGGATCACGGCTCACGGATCACGGGAATCACGGGGTTTTTGGGGTGCCGTGATCACGGTTCACGGCTCACGGATTTTTTTGAAAGCCCCGTGATCACGGCTCACGGATTTCCGTGATTGGAAATTCAATCACGGCCAGCCCTGCTCCCCTCCCTCATCTCATCCCATTTCATCCCATCCCAATCTAAATCAAAACAGTCAGCCGCTCCGTTTCTCTCCGTCCATTGCGTCACCCCCTCCCTCCCCCCTCCCTCCCCCCTCCCCCCCCCTCCCCTCTTCCCCTCTTCCCCTCTTTCCCCCCCCCCCCCCCCCTCAATTTGTGTGTACGTTAAATTTTCGTCTCCGCCCTTCGTTAAGTGGCAACAATCAGCAGAAGAGACAATGACGGGAATAACGACCTGCTGCGGTGATGGTGATGATGGTGAACTGGAATTGGAATATCCGGACTCTTCTTCCCAATTTATTTACCATCACTCCTTTCTTTCGTCCGTCTACCCTCCCCAATCAAATCATCGGCTTTTGAGCATTCTCAATTATTAAGGTTCGGCCCGCTTTTCCGATCTGATTACTATTTTTCGCTTTTCCGATCAGATCATTTCTTCCCGCTTTTCCGATCGGATCATTTCTTCCCGCTTTTCCGATCAGATCACTATTTTCCGCTTTTCCGATCAGGTCATTTCTTCATGCTTTTCACGCTTTTCCGATCAGAGCACTATTTTCCGCTTTTCCGATCAGATAATTTCTTCCCGCTTTTCCGATCAGAGCACTATTTTCCGCTTTTCCGATCAGATCACTATTTTCCGCTTTTCCGATCAGATAATTTCTTCCCGCTTTCCGATCAGATACTATTTTCCGCTTTTCCGATCAGATCACTATTTTCCGCTTTTCCGATCAGATCACTATTTTCCGCTTTTCCGATCAGATAATTTCTTCCCGCTTTTCCGATCAGATCACTGTTTTCCGCTTTTCCGATCAGATCACTGTTTTCCGCTTTTCCGATCAGATCACTGTTTTCCGCTTTTCCGATCAGATCACTATTTTCCGCTTTTCCGATCAGATCACTATTTTCCGCTTTTCCGATCAGATAATTTCTTCCCGCTTTCCGATCAGATACTATTTTCCGCTTTTCCGATCAGATCACTGTTTTCCGCTTTTCCGATCAGATCACTGTTTTCCGCTTTTCCGATCAGATCACTGTTTTCCGCTTTTCCGATCAGATCACTATTTTCCGCTTTTCCGATCAGATCACTATTTTCCGCTTTTCCGATCAGATAATTTCTTCCCGCTTTCCGATCAGATACTATTTTCCGCTTTTCCGATCAGATCACTATTTTCCGCTTTTCCGATCAGATCACTATTTTCCGCTTTTCCGATCAGATAATTTCTTCCCGCTTTTCCGATCAGATCACTGTTTTCCGCTTTTCCGATCAGATCACTGTTTTCCGCTTTTCCGATCAGATCACTGTTTTCCGCTTTTCCGATCAGATCACTGTTTTCCGCTTTTCCGATCAGATCACTGTTTTCCGCTTTTCCGATCAGATACTATTTTCCGCTTTTCCGATCAGATCACTGTTTTCCGCTTTTTAGACCGGTCATTCGTCCGTCCCTTCTTTTGCTTCTTTTCTTTCCTTCCTCCGTTCCTCCAGCGGAACCTCCCAAATCGGCGTTCTTCTTCTTCTGTCCAAATGTATTATGTTCAAAATCTCTCTCCAAAATAAGAAAGTGCTCCGCGCCATTAATTTTGCTCTTTGTCATTTCCAACATTAATTAATTAACCCTCCGCCCTTTCACCACACAAACTTTTCAGTTGGACTTCCCCCCCCCCCCGCCGTCACATCATTTCGATTGATTGTGTTCGAAATTGCTATGACAGCAGCGATCGTCGTTGTCCTTAGAGGGAAAGAGAAATCCCACCGCATCCTACCGTCCCCACCCCCCCCCCCCCCCCCCGCCTCCTTATTTCCCCCTCTTTCCCCCTCCTTCTTTACCCCTCTTCTCCCATCCCCCCTCTCATCCTTCGTTCCCCTCTCCTCCCCCTCTTTCCCAACTCCTTCTTTCTCCCTCTTCTCCCATCCCCCCTCTCATCCTTCTCTCCCCTCTCCCTCTCCTCCCCTTTTTCCCTTCCTCTCCTCCCCCTCTTTCCCAACTCCTTCTTTCTCCCCCCCCCTATTTCCCCCTCTTTCCCCCTCCTTCTTTACCCCTCTTCTCCCATCCCCCCTCTCATCCTTCTCTCCCCTCTCCTCCCCTTTTTCCCTTCCTCTCCTCCCCCCTTTCCCCCCACGCCCTCCGCCCTTTCCCCTTCCTTGTTCGTTCGTTCGTTCGTTCGTTCGTTGGTCGCCTTTCCACTGCCTCTTTGATCGCCCACCCATCCGTCATCCCTCCACACTTTCCCACATTTGATCTTTTTAAATTTTATCCAAATCATTCAGATATATTCATTCGTCCATCACAATCTCTGCTGTCATTCATCTTCACCGACACCACTGCCACCAACGACAGCAACAACAACAGAAGCAACAGCAGGTTATCCAATCCGATCCGATCCGTTCTCATCCCATCACATCAGTCAGATCAGCAGATCATTGGACGACTAAAATTGAAAGAGAATTTGACAAATTTTATCAATGAAAAAGTTCAAGCAACGGATAAGCAAAGCATTTAGCGGAGGCGCCGTTGAGGAGAGAGAAGGGCAAATGCAAATTCAAATTGGGACGGAGCAACGCGGGCACGGGGGAGTAACGCTGAGAGAGAAGGCTTTCCGACCGCAGCAGCGGCCCCCCCACCCCCACGGCGATTCCATCGCCCGCCAATTAAGCGCTGCCTCTTTCGCTTCGTCCTCCTCCCAATTTTTCCCCGGCTCTTCCGTCCCCGTGGACCCTTTTATCCCTAGCAAATATTTCCCAGCGAAGGATTTTTCGGGATGGAATCGGTGAGCGAAGAAAAACAAATTCGAATTTGGCATTTTGCCATCAGCAGGAGCAGATACCGGTGGAGCTTATCAGACTCACTGTCTCATATAAATGAAAGGATTGGGCCGTTGACTGTGCAGGAGGAGGGAATAGCGGGGGGAGAGAGTGCCAAAGGGGGAAAAGCGGACGAAACAACGGCACAATGGGGGGACAAAGAAAAGTCAAAGGTATGGAAAAAGAGCAAATAAGGGGGAAATGCCAAAGAAGGAAAAGCGGAAGCAACAACGGCAAAATGGGGGGGGGGAAACAAAAATGCAGGGATTGTTTTTGACTTTTGCTTAAAAATTGAAGCACGGCGCAGCCGCACGTCCATTGGAAGCGATGCCGGCGGACACCACTGGCGATGTGCCGGTTGTGGTGATGAGAGCAAAAAAGCAGCAGATACAACAAAGGCACTTCCAGTCCAAAATCAAAAGTTGGCACGCCCCGCGATGGGTGAGAAGAGGAAGGAAAGGGAAAGGGAAAGGCATCGCTTGGCATTCGTTTACCCAAATCATTTGACAGTTCGGAAACGCCGTCCATGCCGCCTCCGCCTCCCTTTCCCTCTCTTCGTCGTCCAACAATGTGCCAAAATTGGGCTCCGATGGGGAAAGTGTTGCAGAAATGTCTTCGCCGAGCACAAGCGGAGAAACGGGGACGGCGGGGGACACGCGGGGAACGACGACGCAACAGAAACAATTGCAACAGCAGCAGATGGAGTACGTGCCGAATGTGAGGCTGAGGAACAAGAAGAAGAAGACGCCAACCACGGCATTGGCAGCGGGGAACGTCGCCAGGAAAAGGATGAGTGAGGTGAGGGGGGGGAAATGGGACAGAGTGGACGATCATTAGGCGGGAGTCGACTCCACTCTCGACACAACATTAATAATAGCAGTAATCCATCGGCATTTTAGCAGGAAATCCAGAAACGACTCTCTCTGCCCGCTTACATCACAATTCCTTCTTCGGTGTTGGACAAATTAAGCCGACAGCCCATTTTGGGAGACAGTCAATTAAGCAGGAAAACCCGAAGGGCATCACTCAGTGAAATTGGATTTGGGAAAGTGGAGACGTATCGCAAAATCGTCGGTTTGGGCGAGGGCACTTATGCAAATGTGTTTCTTGGCCAAAGTCTGCTGACGGGCAGAAGCGTGGCACTGAAGGAAATCCGATTGGAACACGAAGAAGGAGCGCCGTGTACAGCGTAAGGGGGGACTGAAATGGGACGAGGAATGGGGGGTGGACTGAAATGGGACGAGGAATGGGGGGGGGACTGAAATGGGACGAGGAATGGGGGGGGGACTGAAATGGGACGAGGAATGGGGACGGGGGAATAGGGGGAGGGCGAGGGGGGAGGGATGCCTGAACACAACGACAGGCGACGAGTTGGTCTTGCAGAATCCGAGAAGTATCTTTGCTGAGGAACCTGAAGCACTGCAACATCGTCACTCTGCACGACGTCATTCACACGGATAAGTAATTTATTTTTTATTTGTTTTTGGCATTCCGCTGGGCACTTTCCCTCAGTTTGCTCACTTTGGTGTTCGAATACGTCGAGAAGGACTTGCGCGAGTACATGGAGCAGTTGCAGCAGCCCATTTGCCTTCCGAACATTCGTCTCTTTTTGGTGCAGCTTTTACGCGGACTCGCCTATTGCCATGCCAAACGCATTCTGCACCGCGACCTGAAGCCACAGAATTTGCTCATTTCGAAGAATGGGGAGCTGAAGTTGGCCGACTTCGGCTTGGCACGGGCGCAGTCCGTTCCGACCAAAAGTTACACGGCCGAAGTGGTCACTCTGTGGTAGGAACGGCACAATCAATGCGGCAAGACCTAACGGCAATTTAGGTACAGACCACCGGATGTTCTGCTTGGTAGGCATTTGTTTGTCCATTTTGCCACTCTTTGGCATTTTGTCAGGTTCCACGGACTACAGTACCCACATTGACATGTGGGGCGTGGGTTGCATTCTGTACGCCCCGCGTTTAATGCCCACAATGCATTTCCTTTAAGCTTTGAAATGTTGGCCCGGAAGCCAATGTTCCCGGGAAACAAAGTCGAGGATCAGCTCGACCTAATTTACAGGTGACCGATGCCGTCGCAGTGAATCTCAAAAATCCCTTCCCCGTCAGAAAACTCGGCACCCCCACGCCACAATTGCACCCGCGGCTTTGCGCTTTGCCCGCCTTCAATTGCCACCCGCGCCATTTGCGGCGGCACTCGCCCAGGGCATTGGTTTGCCTGGCGAGCCGAATAACGCACGAACGGGCGGATCTGCTGCAGAGACTGCTCGCCGTTGGTGACGGGGGGGGGGGGAGGGGCGGTGAGCGAGTGTGCCGACTGGAGACATTTTTCGGGTGTTTGGGGTATGGGACTCAATTCCCAGATTCTTGTAAAATATTTTCTTACATATCCCTCATTATGGGCGGGGGGATATTCTCAAGCCCTTTTTTTTGCCTTCAGTACGAGGACAAAAATCGGTTGTCCGCCGTCGAAGCGATGCGTCACCCTTTTCTGAAGTGTTTCCCTGAGGCTATTTTTGGACTTCCGGATAGGGTAATTCATTAATTTAATAATTACAATTCATTTACTAAAATTCGTTTGCCATTTGAGGAGTCCGTTTTTTGTTTGCCCGACGTCTTTTTTCACAAAGAAAAATCGGCGAATGGAAATTTGGAAAATGAAAATGGACAAAAGTGGCCATTAACAGATGAACAATAAAGAAAAAACCTTATTATGTAAATTCGAAAGTGTTTTGCTTGGACCGAATCCATCTTATCAGACTCAGAGACACTTATAAGAATAAGTTTACGGATTTGGAATTTATTTTAAAAGTTTTCTCTAAAAGAGAATACAACGATGCTTTGGTGAAAGTGCAAATGAAATCAAATGTGGTGCTATCTTTCTTCTTCTCCGCTTTTCCTTTGATCACTTTTCTTCCTCCATCGTTCCTCTAATCATTTTTCTTTTTCTTTTCCGCTTTTCCTCAGATCAGGTTTTTTCCCTCTGATCACTTTTTTCCTCCGCTTTTCTTTTGATCACTTTTCTCCTCCGCTTTTCTTTTGATCACTTTTCTTCCTCCTCCGTTCCTCCAATCACTTTTCTCCTCCGTTTTTCCTCTCTGATCACTTTTCTCCTCCGCTTTTACCTTTGATCACTTTTCTTCCTCCGCCGTTCCCCCGATCACTTTTGGCATCCGTTCGTTCCGCTGCTGCCTATCCGCTTCTTCTTCCTCTTCCTCCCCTCTTCCGCCGTGTTTCTCGTTTCCGCGACCGTTCTCCGTCGTCCGCTGCTCTCCATCAATTGGTCTCACTCGTCCGTAATATTTTAGCAGAAATTCGCGCACTTTTCCCTCGTCGAATTTGTCGCCCCTGCGGCACTCGGGGCAAAGGAACTTTGGCGGGAATTGGTATTTGGGGAATTTGGGGTCCTCCGTCTCGCGGCCCCTCAGCCGACCATTGACCAAATTGTGCGCCTTCCACAAATACAGAAAGACGTCCTCCTTTTGGCGAACCTTAGCAAAGAAAAGTGAGAGGAATTTTGGGAAAACGACTGACCGCCGCCTCAATTTTGGCCGTTTTTGTGGTCATCCGATGGAAATGGGCGCGGCAGTGTTCACAAGCGAAGAAATGCGTCACCCAATCTTTGATGGTGAGAAGCACGGCCACCGGATGGAACTGCTGCTGCTGATCACCTGATAAAGCACAGAGAATGCACAATCACTTCACACATTCATCACTTACTGTTCTGCCGAAAAGCATTGACTGTCAGCGAATGGAAAACCATCCAAAGGCCGCAGGTGAAGCCGCGGAGAATGGGCGAACTTCTGCAAAACGGTCGCACATTTCAAAGGGAGAGAGGGGGAGGGCCCAGAAAATTGGACAGAAACTCAAAAGTGATGGGAAAGAAAAGCTCGGAGCAGAGTGATCAGAGGGACCACTCCCCGATCGCGATGATCAGAAGGATCACCTTCCGACCAAACTGATCACTGTTCAAATGGTGCCCCTCCCCCCATTGCCTTGTCATTTCGTTCTCACCCTTTGCAATGCTCCCATTCCTCCGTCACGGGAAAAGGGCTTCCTTGATCGACCTTCACTCATTGGAATGATCGGTGGTAATTAAGCTGATTGCGATTAATCCCTCTTCCCTTTGCTCACTTCCGCTCGCAGAAATTCCCTTTTCCAATCGTCCAAAGCGACCGATCCGTCCAATCCGACACTCTCAACAAAATCCCTCAAATGACTGAACACAACGCGGGCGCGTCCACTTGCGTTCAGAAAGCGCTGAAGCGATTGTTGGCATTCGCCTCCAAATTCGTTTCTTTCACCTCAGTGCGATTTCCGTCCGCTTCTTCTCCTTCTTCTGTGCTGTACGGAAAATGCTAAAGAAAAGAAAAAACATTAATTAGCATTTGCTAATTGGTCATTTGTTTGACTTTGGCCAATAAATCCACAAAATTGAAAAGGGCGCTAAGATTGGAACCGCTGAGATGAGAACCTTCGACGATTTGGAGGTCGTTGAAGAGGGCTGTAAATTTTGAAAAGTGAAAATGGTTCAATGGAACGGTATAAACATATAAAATCATTCCCCCCCCCCTCATTCATTCATTCGTTTCTGCTCACCCATTCGCGCGCTTTTCAGCATGTCCAACTCGGATGTAAAATATAACTTCTTGCACCTAAACATGAATTGGTTAATTCCTCCTTTTCCCTCCCATTGGCATTAGGGAGGGGTACGTACCACAGGGAGGGACCAAATGGCAATATTTGCGGTCCCACCTTTGCAGTACGTACCACGCTTGGCCCCGCTCTTACTGGGACACCAATTGCTCACTCTTCGGGGTTCGTCTCGCAAAAACTTTCCGTCCGTTGCGCCGCTCCTCCGCCGTTTCCCTTTCTACGCGAAAAAGTGCGCGGAAGTGCTGCGACCGGCGCATTTGTGCTTTCATTGCGAAGAAACTGCTCGAACTCGTTAAACAGCACACGACGGAGCCGAAAGAATAAAAAAAAAAGAAAATAAAGAAAAGGAAAGTGACAGAAAAAGAGGGAATCACTCGGCAACGAAAACGGGGAAACGCTCGCCACGCCGAAAAACGGCAAAAGTTGGAAAGTCGATGATTTGAAGGGCCGTGCTGAGAGAGTTTTCGACACATCTTTAATTGTCAAGATAATTAGTGATATTCTGATTGATGACAGGGGAGGGACAGAAAAAGCGACGGAATGTGGTCCCAAGGCCAAGCCAACCAAGGAAAACCAAGCCAAGCCAGGTGAGGCCAGGCCAAGCCAACTCAGTCAAACGTGCCTTCGAGCAACGATTTTGTCACTGTGTTTTTGCATGTCCAACAGAAGTTGAGGTCCGACCAGTGAGTCGACACTTTTCTCGAATATGACCACCATCGTCTGAATGTGTGCGTCGACTCCTTCCCACAATTCGCTGTGCGTCTCCACCCTTTTTTCGGCATTTTTAATTAATCACTGCGGGGGCGGGCACTCACTCGCCCAACGGTTCGAAGTCGGGCCAATCCGCGTAACGGCCCTTCTCCCATTCGTCCAAAAGGGCGCGAGTGATCTCTAAACAGTCAGTCGAAGTCTCTCGTCCGCCCTCTGTCTATCGCCATTCCTTTCGCCCCCTCACCGTCTCTCATTTCGGCCATGCTTTGGTGCGATCGGAGCAGTCGCCCCGTTTCGGCCGCGTCCATCGACGTGCTGTTCCGGGGGAAATACTTAAAAATTGGGGCTTTTGGCTGATCAGTCCGATCGGCACTCCGTCCATTCACTTTAATGTAAGGGTAATGGGTGATTCCGCTGAAGCGACACGTCATCGAATTGATCGGATCCGCGCAGTTTATCTGCAAGGGACGTGCATTTGGCCAATTGGGAAGTGCGGCCACTTTTTGGCTTTACAGCGGCCAACTTCAGCACGCCGTTCCAACTGCGAAGGTCATCCGCCAACGCTTTGTACACGCGAGCATAGCTAAAACAATTGAAAAATAAAATAAATAAAATAAAAAATAAATAAATATTCGAATTGGTCACTTCAATTCACTTACGTTCGGCAATGCCCGCACCAATCCGAGTAAAATTTGACGACCATTGCCGTGCATTTCTGCTCCTTTGGGAAGGCCGCGTCGGCGTGGGAGCAAAAGACGGTGTCGTTGAAGGAATGGTCGTCCAATTGGACCACTAAATCCTCCGAGTCGTACAGAGTTGGGCTCGTGCCCTGAAAAGGGAATTGCAATTTTTTGCCGGGGCGGGCGACGGCGCCGCGTGCCCTGGGGACACTGCCGTGGTCAGCGAACGGAGCGGAAACGGTGCAGACAAAGCCGACGAAGAGCAAAGCGAAGCGGACCAGCGGCACGGGGAAATGCCGACGCACGGAACCGCGCCGCAAAGCGTCCGCTTCCCCAAGCGACGCCGATTTTGCCCATTTCCTTCGTTTACGACCGATGAAGAACATTTTTGGATTGGATTTTTTGATTTTGACTGGGGGAGAGCACCAGTTCATTCGTTGGGGTGGGGAGAAGAGAACCTGTTCTGCTCTGAGCTTCACCCATTTATAGCCAAAGGACCGAAGCCAACCCCCGGGGGGGGGGGGGGGGGAGAAGGGATCAACGGGTTAAGCAAACGCAAAGGGAAAATATGGCCGACACGAACGACGGGGGAAATAAGAGCAAATTGGTCGGAATGAATGGGGATGAGAGAAGAGAATTTGGTGCAATTGAGGGGGGGGGGGGGAGGGATTTGAGAGGAAAGGGAGAGAGAGGGAGGGGGGGGGGGGAGATTTGTTGCAACGAAAATTTAATGTTCCTAGCAAATGGAGACAACATTTATTTGCTCATTGAATGACATTTGTCCAAATGCTTCTCTGCTGCTGGTGACTTGACACTTTCAGCATAAAAAACTAAGAAGCCAAAGAATTAAATTCAAACAAATCGAAAAAAATATATTCAAAAGATTTATTGAAATTGATCAGTAATCGGGGTTAATTTTCCATAATCCTTAAGCCCTTTTGTTCCATTGATTACGCCGTTCATTCATTCTTTCGTTTCTTCGTTTTTAAATTATGACAAAGCATCGAAAATAATGCCAAAACGATGGCGATCAGTGATAAGAGTCCACCGAAGGTCAGCAAAACCAAGTCGATGCCGTACAGTTCAATCGCAGTCAAATTCCTCGCTTCCGACATAAGTTCCGGCAATCTGCCGCCATTTTGTTCCAAAAACCGAATGTATTTGGTGAGTTTATCACGCGCGGAAAAGGGCTAAATATACAAGAATCTGTGGTTGTGTCCCACTATCCCTCTCTCCTCCCCTCTGTGACCCCTGCTTTCTCTCTCCCCCCTCCTTGTCCCCCTAATCTTCCCCTCCTTGTCTCCCTCCCGCTCCCCTCCATGTCCCCTGCTTTCTCTCTCCCCCCTCCTTGTCCCCCTAATCTTCCCCTCCCTGTCTCCCTCCCGCTCCCCTCCATGTCCCCTGCTTTCTCTCTCCCCCCTCCTTGTCCCCCTAATCTCTCTCTCCCCTCCGTGTCACCCCTACCCCCCGCCCCCTTAGTCTTTTCATCTCACCGCCCGTTCTCTCCAACAGCTTACTTTGGTTGCCAAAATTGTCTTCACTCGCTTTGCCGCCCTGCTCAACTGCTCGTTGTCCTCTTCTAACATCTCCCTGGCCGTCTCTCTGAAGTCGTTCATTCCTTCCAACAGTTTCCAATTTTCAAATGCCCTTCCCCATCCATTTCTCTGCGCAACCAATGCATTCCTTCGCTGATCCGCGAAGAATCCGATGCTGAGCACGGGAGTGCCGCTTTGTGCACCCTCCAGCAAAGAGTTGTAACCGCCGTGGGTAATGAACAGACGGAGGCGGGGATGGGCTGAGGGGGGAGGCAATTGGAAAATGCGAAAAAGCAAAGGGAAAAGCAAAAGGAAAAGCATAGGAAAAAGGAAAAGCCGAACACTCTTTGCGAAGGAAAACATGAAGTGTAAGACTTTGAAAGTGCCAAATTTTTTGGTTTCTTTTGCCAACATATCGACTTAATTGGAAAAGAGCCCACAGAGAATGGCAGGCTGAGGCGCCCACGAAGTAAGGCGAATGTTGGGCACGTTCTCAGCCATCCTCCGGCTTTGTTCGTCGTCCGGCTCGATTTTGACGATGAAATGCCAATCCGGCAGTTCCGCAAATGCTCCGATCACATTTTTCATAAACGGCGCCGGCAAAACGTCCGTTTTGACGGCGGAACCCATGGAAAAGAAAACGACGCCCTTTCGCCCCTTCAGCAGCTCACTTTTGTACGGCTCCTTCGGGGGTCAGATTAAATGCAGGCAAATGAGACAGTGATGAGCGAAAGAAGAAAGGACCTGCAGGGCTTTGAGCTCGGGTGTTCCTTCGAGTTCCAATCCGCCGATGAAAATGAAATTGGGAAAAAGAGGCCGAGGAAAGTCGGTGAACTCATCGACGTTGACGAACACCTCGAAAAGGAAGGACCAAATGCGATGGGAAGGTTTTTGGCTTACCAGCGGAGACTCTCTGACAATTTCCCTCACCGATCGCAGCTGATCCCTGGAGAATCAATTAGCATGGAATGATCAGCACTTTTCCAAAACAGCAAACCCAAATTTCCGCCTAAATTTTGTTGTCAAATCGTCCATTCCGTATACAAATACGTTCTCGTAAATCTTTTGAGCGATTGAATTTACAAATCGCTCAAAAAGTGACATTTTATCAGTGTAAGCAACGCCATAAATGGAAGGCACATAGCTGGAAGGAGAGTGAAGGCCAAACACTGAAGTGACGTGTTCCTGGAGGGGGCAACTGCGAAGAACGTGCTCAAATTGACGGACTGTGAGAAGGGCGACCTGGCGAGAAGGACGTGGACGGGGATGGCCAACAGTTGGCTCAGAGCGGACCCGCAGAAATTGATTTGTCCGCCTATGAACAGGT
Organism: Heterodera schachtii; assembly: GCA_023374025.1. Lineage (NCBI taxonomy): Eukaryota > Metazoa > Nematoda > Chromadorea > Rhabditida > Heteroderidae > Heterodera > Heterodera schachtii. The sequence goes on along the minus strand of SIJG01000001.1, from coordinate 3,348,622 downwards.
CAAATTGGTCGCCCTTCAGTGCTTCCAGCAGATCGCCATTGCCATCCACAAATTCTGAACGACGCGTTCGACCGGCGGTCGGTCGACCCGCTCACTTTCGCATGCGCTGTTGAAAACCCTCTGCAGTTTTTCATTCCGTTCTCCCCACGCGTTTGTTAGCATTTTCCAGGCGGTCCACGGCTTCAGCGTTTCGTGCAGCAGTTGCGCCCACTGCTCCTTCCCCGCCTCCATGTGCTGCCCGCTGACGCCGATTTTACGCACGCCCCTCGCCACCGACCCGCTGAAGTTGGCCAAAGGCTCAATGAACTCCACCTCGACGATGGTCTGAACGTTTCCGCTTCTGCCAGTGACTCTGTGCCGTGGTGCGCTTCTCTTTTACCACGTTGTGCCCATCCGCCGCCAAAGTCTGCGCCACTCGCGCATTAAGCATCACGTGACTTCTGGTGAAAGTTTGGCTGAATATCAGCACTTTGTACGCGCCAATTGGCAGCGCAAAAGTGGCAAATAATAAAATGGGAAAATAAGCATGGAATGAGTACATTTTGAATAAATAAAGCGAATGACAAAAGAAAAGCAAGCGAAAGTAATCAGCGGCGGAAGAGACAGCAGAAAGAAAGTTATCGAACAGATTATCACACAAATTCGCTAGTGATAAGAGCCATTGCAATTTTATACGCATATTATAACATTTTTGCTCTGTTTGTGAAAGGCGTGGGTTCGATGCCCACCCGTGGCGGAGGCATAATATTTAACACATTTTGGTGTATTGGAATTAAGCAACCAAACTTATGTACTGTATTATTTACTGTATTTATGAATTAAAGTCCAAAACTGAACACATTTCATCTTTCCCTTTACAAGGCTTTTGTTTCCTATAGGTCAAATTATTTAGCAATTTCACGAGTTACGTTCAGTTTGGTTAGAAAGAAGCGATTTTTTTTTTTGAATTAACGCGGAAAAAAGATCTAGGTATTTATCTTGTCGTTATGAATGGTCAAACTAAACAAATGAATGGACCACCCAAAGTGTCGGTCTCTGGGCAATTGTGACACACCATCCCAAAAAACGAGATGTGTACCAATAAATAGAGAGTGCCAGAGAAAAAAACATCTCACTTTTTGGCGTACTATTTCTTTAACTCTGTTGATAGAGAAAAACCTAATTCACTTCGCTCTATAGAACTTTTTTTTCGCCTTACAGATTTTCTTTAAAATTTGTATACCGATATAGAAAATTTTTTTGCATTATTCTATGCTGAAATTATTATTGTCTATGCTCAAGTTCAAAAGTTCGAAGTTTAGAAGGCCCATATCTTTTTTCTAATTCATCAAATTGTTTAACATGTGCTTAGAAAAAGCTTCTCCTCATCAAGAGCTTTCGAATGATACCAAGCTTGTTCAATTTGGTTGCCAAAAAGCTTCAAAAATTATTCCCAAAAATCGTCATTTTTTAATATTTTGGACAAAAATAAATAAAAATATTTGTGTTGCACAACGGACTCGAACCTCCTCCCTTTGTCCCTTTACTATCTTACAAAAACCACTTCGCCACACATGCAAATCTTTTTTGGTATTGGAGCTCATTTCTGGGATGGTGTGTGTGAAGATTATTGGTCCCGAAATTTTTTAATTATTATTTTTTTCTGAAAATTTTTTAACCACTTTTCTAGAGGTGTTTTGAGGCGCTGAGCACGAATCCGGACTCCATTTCGACCAATTCCGAATCCCTAACCCAAACTCGAACATTTTTCGAGAATTAAATTTTAAATTTTTTAAAATTCTCTTAAAACATTGTTTTTAGCGTTTTCGGGGTTGTTAACTTAGACAAAAACCGTTTCTGTAAAGATACGAACATAAAAATGAATTTTTATAATTTTGAATTTCCGATTTTTTGTTCGAGTTTGGATCCGGCATTAGAAATTAGTCAAAATGAATGGCAGATTCGTGATCAGCAACCCCGAAAACGCTAAAAACAGTGTTTTAAGAGAAATTTTAAAAAATTTTAAAATTTAATTCTCGCAAAATGTTCGAGTTCGGGTTAGGGATTCGGAATTGGTCGAAATAGAGTCCGGATTCGTGCTCAGCGCCTCAAAACACCCCTAGAAAAGTGAAAATTTCAGAAAAAAAAATTAATTAAAAAATTTCGGGACCAATAATCTTCACAATTGCCGGTCCTTCTCTGGTCCCGTCTTTTCTCGGCTAATTTTTTGGTGTGGGTTCAGCATTCAAAATATAAATATCGTTCGTGACATTGAAGAGACCCGGGATTTTTATTCGTAAAAATTGTACTGATGTTTTCCATCCCTCTCCTTAAAGTGCCTTTCCCATGGAATTTTCTGGCACTGTTTGCGCCGATTGCGGTGCTTCTGGTCCGAGTTGGGCTTCGCTGAATCACGGCGTGCTGATCTGCTCCGATTGTTGTTTTGTACATCGAAATTTGGGTCTGTCTCCCTAATTTTGCTTCGTTTTTCCTTTCCAATTGTTCCTCTCCTTTAGGCCGTCACTTCAGCCAAGTCCGTTCACTGACAAAAGGCGTTTGGCACGACAAACAATTGGCTCTGCTCCAATTGCTCTGTCGTAATGGCGCCAACAATGTTTGGGAGCATTCGCTGATCGATTCGTTGGGGGGCGCAGGTCGGGCGAAGAAGAAGCCCGTCTCCAAGTGGGCTGACATTTGGCAAAAAGCAATGCGCATAACTGTGTCTTTCTTCCCATTTAAGCGATCCGATAATTCCCAAAAAGGAGGCGTTTATTACGGCGAAATATGCGCAATTGGCATTCGCCATCAGACCGGCCAAGGACGAATTCAATGTGGACGATTTGTAAGCATTCGAAGCAATTTCAGCAGAAAGTGTCCCTTTGGAAGGAATCGCCAGCTTTGGTCGTGTGTTCGCACTGCGCACGTTGAAACCGCGTTGAGGTGAATGAATTGGGATGGAATTGTGAATCGCTTTATTAGCTGAAATAATTAAGCAAACGCCCAACAAACCAATTAAATGATTAGATTATTTGCTAATATTCGCCCTATTTACGTGATTAAGGCTTTTGGCGCTTGGCGCGTGTCCAAATTACGCGGACACTGAGAAGGGAAACACTCCGTTGCATGTCGCGGCCAAAGAGGGTCAGCATTTGCAGGCGGAATTGCTTTGGTTGTACGGGGCGGACATTGGCCAACGGAATGGGGCGGGGCAAACGCCGGCGGAATTGGCGAAAACGGAGGGATTTGTAAGGGAACGGTGGAAAAAGGGACAAACAAACAGACGGAGAAGCGCACATTTTAACATTTCAGAACGAACTCGCGGAACGACTCGTCGAATTGGAGTACGAAATGACCGATCGCTTTTCAATGTTTCTCTGCGGTAAATCTTTTGATTTGTCATTTCTTTGGCTTTAATTTAAATTTCCATCAAAGGAAGGCGACCCTCCCACAGAGAAAACCAACACTTTCTCATCCCGGATCTCGTCGATTCAAAGAAAAACAGCCAAGTCAAACAGTTCAAGGATTCCATTCAGAGAAGCAGTGGGTTGATACTCGAACGGATGGTTCAGGACGTTTATGACGAGGTGACCAAACCGCAACAAAAACCCACCAAACGCATTAATTGGCTGTTAATTGTTGTTTTGGAAACATCTTTAGCCTCCATTTTAAGGTCGACCGACGCGAATTGAATGGCCATTGGAGTGCCGTTGCATCTGAGCATCACCCCACCGCAAGTGCCAACCAACACGTGGCCATGTTTTTGCCCGTATGTTTTCGACCTTTTTTCCCCACTTAAACCTAAATTTTCACAAATTCTTCCACTGAGTTTCTTTTTTCAGCCCAACCCGCGACTTTCCGCCACTCGAAACCAACTCAGACAGAAACTTGCCAAATTCTCTTCGGCCGATTTCGCCCACTTAATTATTGATTTGCTTAAAGAAATTCGTCGTCGGCGTTTGAATTTGCCCTTCCCAGCGACGGATTCCCAAAATGGAAAAGAAATCCGCGGAGAGAGTGCGTTGCGTTTGTTTTTCCCCGGCCCTTTCGTTGACTTTCTCTCTCTCTCCTTCAGCTGACTGCGAATGGCTGCGGCGGAGAGTGCCCACCGATGAGCGATTAAACGCGTCGAATAAATCGCGCGTCTCTTCGAACAGCACAAAGTTTTTTCCGATATTTTGGATTGTCCAAATCCTTTTTGTTTTGTTAGGCATTCTTCGCCCGTAAAGTCGGCATTTTTGGATGAGCAAATGAATGGCGGACTTTCTTCTTTGGATTATTATTTGGAACTGAAGGAAAAGTGGGCGGAGGCCAAAGAGAGAATGGACCAATTTGGTTCTTCAAATGCACAGATTTTGAGGTGTTTCAATTCGCTTTTTACAATATTTTCCTTTTCTGTCAGTGCCCTGCAAATTCTTCAACGGACCGTCGAACAATTGCAATTGGACCAAGCGGACATTCGTTCGGAATTTAATGCACAACAGAAGCAAAAACAACGCCAAAACGGTGTCATTTCTCCGCTTCAAACGATCGCTTCGTCCATTCCAAATGCGGTAATCACAAAATTCATTAAAATTTCCCTCCTGCGGCGCCTGTCGGCTAAAATTTCTTATTTCTCTCAAGAAAAAATTGGCTCAAAATTTCTGCCATATTTGTTTCAGTGCGTGTCGACGCCCCCACCTCAACAAAATCCGACTCTTTCGACGGGCATTCCCCCGCCTCAAATCGGTGCCATTGTAATGTCCGCCTCCACTCTCATCCGTCCTTCCCAACAACAGAACCAAGTGCAATCACTCCATCAATATTCCACGGGTAAATTCAATAATTTTCATAAAAATAGTGAATTTTTAAAACCAATCAACTACTAAAGATGGTTTTTTTAGAGACCGAGCCGGGCCGGGCCCGGTACCGGGTTTTCCCGGGCTCGGCAACCCGGCCCGGCGATTTTTGGGAAAATCCGGGTTGACCGGGTTTTGAGAGGCCGGGCCCGGAACCCGGTCGTTTTTGAAAATCCAACCCGGCCCGGAACCCGGCATTTTTGACCGGGTTTTACCAGGTTATGATTTAGCCAAAATTTGTTTTTTTTGATTCGAAAATCTCTTTGGCATAATGTTTATAAATGTTTTTTGGTTCATTTTCTTGTTAAATTTTTTCATTCGAACAATTCTACTTTGTAGAAATGATTAATTTATGTGTTTTTCTTTCTAATTTTAGAAAATGAGTCTTATTTGGCAAATTGGCTATTTAAAAAAGGTCAAAGTTTAACATTTCTTTAAAAAAGTAAGAAAAATAATTAAACCGGACCTTAAGTCGTTTGGCTTTTACTAGTAATTTTTTGGGCCCGATGTCCTGATCTTGAAAATTTTTCGATCCGAGCCCTGCTTTAAAATTAATGTAAAAAGATTTTGATGAACATCATTGAATAATTTTCAAGTAAATATAGAAAAATATCAAAAAATTTCCGATTTCAGAAAATTTGGTGCCTATGCCATCCCTGATACACAATATTATTCATTATAAAAATTTAGAAAAATCTTCTTAAAATTCTCTCATAGAAAAATTTTAATAGATTTTTTTTTAAAAATTTGAAGTTTATAATTGAAGATGTCATTCCTGAAGTGAAATAGAGCAAAATTTAACACACGGCCCGCTTATTGGGCAATTTTAGAGTTGAAATATATGTAAAAATTAAAATTTTTACCAACCCGGAACCCGGTGCCGGGCCCGGCAATTTGAAAACCCGGGTTTCCGGGTTGACCGGGTTTTGAGAGGCCGGGCCCGGAACCCGGTTACTTCTGGAAAACTCAGCCCGGCCCGGCCCGGCAAATTTGGAAATCTCGGTCTCTAATTTTTTTAATACTCGGCCATTTCCCATACCAAATAAAATTTCCGACTGCTGGCGGACAGAAAGAGGGTTTTTGTGTGAAATTTGCTATATTTGATTTTTCCACTTTGTCGCTATCACATTTTAGACACTTATCCGTCCGCTCGGATGCGTCCATCCCCTCTAAACGCTGCTTCATCGTCGTCCGATTGCACCAGTCAAATGCTGCCTTTGCCCCCTCCCCACCATCCCTCCTCCCATTCGGCCACTTCGATGGCAAATGCCATTCATCAAAAAGCGCCAAAATTTGGTTCTCAACAACGACAAAAACCTTTTGGTAGCGCCACAACAACCGCTGGGCATTCGTCCATTGAGAAAACCGTCCCGGTCTTCGCGTCAAATGGCGCAAGTTCAGCAACGGTCTGCCAAAGGAATGCCAAGCTCCAATTTTTAAAACGCTTTAAGTTCTCTCTTCGAAATGCCTGCGAGCCGCCGACGACGCATCCATCGAATTCACTCGCCGACCCCTCCGCTCAAAAAGGCGCTTATGGCGCGACGAATGCGATTTTCAACGGCGAAAGTAAGCATTTAATTTTGTAGGATGGAAGGAGCTAATTGTAAGCATACGGATTCTCCTGGGTTCTTTTTGACTGCATTATTTCCTTTTCTTTGCAATTGAATTTTAGAATCCTCTTTCAGTTGAGTTGGTTAATAGAATTTTGACTTCTTTTTTTCTCCAAAAATTGAGAAAAGCTCTGCGGAATTACCGATTTTGAGAATTAATCCAATCCATAAACCATTAAAAATCTACTTTGTAGTTTTCCCGGACAATTTGATTCTCGAGACGGAATTGCTAACCAACGCAATAAAGTCTCTCTTGTTGGACCTCCAAAACGCGCCATCCAACAGAAACAATAGCGGTGGTGCGAGTACCGAATCCAACGCACTTTTCCACGCCGATTCGGTGAGTTTCTTCATTGTTTGTAAATCCGACACACCAAATTTGTAGATAAACCATCACATTGTCCACATTCTTGGCGTTATCCCCGACATGTACATGCGTTCGAGCAGAGTGCAAAACTGTGCCTTGGGAATGGAAGCGGCGATGAAACAGCTCTCCCGGCAGTGCTTGGCCAGACCATTTAGCATTGACTCCACTTGCCAAGCCGCGTATGACCTGGCGAAGGCGGCCAAAGAATTGTTGATGATGGTTCATGCCCAGGAAGAACAGCGGAGATAAATAAACAAATGGATGAACACACTGAATTTTCTAATTTCCATTCAAGAAAAGTTTTTTACAAGGACTTGGAATTAACTCTTCTGATTGTGAGTCGAGAAATTTTAATATCTAACAATAAGCCGATCCGACAAAAGAATCATCTGTTCGAAGAGAATGCAACAAACAGACAATAGTAACAAATGTGCGATTACTTGAGTCTTTTAATGAATCTTTCTTGTCTCAGCCACCATTCATCCCTTAACAGAGGTTAAATTATGTGTTTGGTAAATATTCCCCACCAAGCATTGTGTTTGTCCCGGTTGTGTGTTTCAAATGCGATTTGAGGATTCGGATAAATGTCTTCGACGTTTGTCAAGTCTCTGCTCGGTTGGTCCTCCTCCAAATCACTGCTTATTAATGCATTCGCATCTTTTGGATACCATTGACCATAATTGAAGTGACGGAAGGGCACGTTGAAAATAAACGTACCTTAACAATTTGAGGGTTAAAAGACCAACGATTAAACCAAAAGGGACCGTGCTCTTTGGCCTTGAGAAGTTGGGCTTGCAAATTGACGTACTGTTCCTGACAAAGTCCGGTTTGAAATATGGGCAGGGGCTGATCAGTGCCGGGGTAAAGGAAATGCTCAAGCAATTTGGGATTCTAAAAAACAGTGGAAATTGAAGGTCATTGTGAGGAACGTACTCTATAATTGAAGAACAGATACTCATCACGACACACCGTACACGCATTTCCGACGTTGAAACGACCTTTAAATGGGGGATTCAATCAGACACAGGAAATGCCAATTCTTAAAGTCATTTCGGAGTTTACCATTGCGGTCAATGCAAAAAAGTCGAGGCGGCGGTTGCAATTTCCACTGGCCTTTCATATTACGTTTCCACATAAAACAAATTGGACGTCCTTTGTAAGTTTCGGCAAAAACTGAAAAGCAAACAAGCTTAAAAGCGCAAAAGTTTGGCCTCTCAAACCTTCGCTGTTCATATATTCTATCTGTTCCTCAAGTGTGTGGATCGGTCTGATAAATCCTCTCTTTTTTTCAACATCTAAAGTTTAAATGACCGACCTTTTAACAAAATCCTCCCCCGTTTATTTATAAATTAAATTAGAAACATACTTTAAAGTTTTTTCTATCTTTTCCAACCACATGAATAAATTTTGCGTGGGTCGCATGATTTCTCCCATTATAAAAGCTTTTAGCTATTCAATTCTAAATATCTCATTTTATTAATGTACATTTTTACCACGACACCGAAGAAGAATGTTTTCATTTCATTAACCCGAGACAAGTGGGGAAAATTTCAGAACTCACAATTATACGCATAATCTTCCGGACCGCCGAGTGTTTCCCCCGCATGCGAGTTTTTTCTTCACTTTTTTGATGGATCTGTTCCGCAAAGACAAAACCAAAGGATTGACCAGAGGGCTCCTACCCAAAAGCGACTTCAGAGCAAGCATTCTCCACAGCTGGAAATTTTCAAATGTTTGCGACTCCTATCGAAAAAGTAACTATGTGAAGTAGTCACACCAATTTGTCAGACAATGACTATGAAAATTGTTTATTATGAAAACAAATAAACAAGAAAAATTAAGGGACTTCCAATTTGGATGCGACCAGTTCCAACAATTCAAGGGTTTTCTTTCCGCCAATTTTTCACATCCTTCGATGCTTCTTGCCACAATTCGCCGTGCCTTGGCTCCGATTGTAAACATCGCTTTTTCACTTCTTCCTGCTCTTCCTTAAAAGGGTCATGCATGTATAGACAAAAGATGGAAACTTCATTAGTGAACAGAACCTGAGTCCCATGCATCAATTCGAATCGGTAAAAGTATGCCCACGCATCGCCAAAGTCGGGGTCGACCTTCACGGTTCGTTGGAACCAACTCCGCGCCTTCTTAGTCTTCCTTTCTGCCCAGACAAGCTTGGAACCAGCCAGCAGTACATTCGGGTCGTGCTCGCATTTCTTCAAAGCATCTACTATTTTCGTTTTTCTCGCGTGTCGCTGTTCCATGAAAATGGCTTCAGCCCATAAACGACCTAAACCAATTAAACTTTAAACAAGCAATTAATGGGCTACTTGCCTGAATGTTCGCACTCCTGGAGAGCCCGTGCAAGCATTGACTGTGCAAGTTCCTTTTGCCCGGCGCGCAATTCCATACGGATCCCTTCCAGCCACAACTGGTCACATTTGGAATTTTTGGTCTTCGCAATGTCCAATTGGGACCGCGCTTTAATGTGCCGACCACGCGAATCTTCCAATCGAATCAGCAGAAGCCAAAGTGCAATACTATGAGGACTCCGACGCTAAAATTTTTTGAAAGGATTAAAAAATAAAATGCTTGTTTTTGTGATCACCGTTCCTTCCAAGTATTGTTTTCTTGCTTCTTCAAACTGTGCTTGTTGAGTGAGTATTTGCCCCAACATCATGTAGAATTTCTCAAAGTCGGGGTAACGGCCAATTCCCTCAGCGAGTAATTCATTTGCTCTGTCTAAGTTGTCTAGACACCATTCTAATCGAGCACTTTTCATCCAAAAACGCGGAGAAGGGGCAGAATTGCGCGCTCTTTCTAATAATTTTCGAGCACGGTCAAATTCCTTAAAACAACAAAAATAAGAAATTAAGATAGTCTAAACGATCGTTCATTCATCCCGAATTAACCTGGTTTTCCGATTCCAGCTTAACAGCGGCTGTCCAAATTTCCTCGGAGTTCGGATTATGTCTGAATGCCTGTGAAAGGATCTGTCGTGCTCCCTCCACGTCGCCGCCTTGCCAACGCGATTTCGCATGCATCAGCCAAAGGTTTTCGGCGTCAGCACAATTCTCCGTTGCTTTTTTCAGCAATTCCTCGTACGCTTCGACCGTCCCGTGCTCACGTTCAAAGAACGCTGCTCTCGTCCAGATGCCTTTCTTCTTCGGGAATGTGTTCAGCGTAAATGAGAATACGGCACGTGCACATTGCAGTGCCCCCTGCGTGATAAACCATTCTGCGTCTTCCATCCACGTGTGCTTTCTGTCTTCGTCCTCCACACCAACCGCAAGCACATTTTGGCTTAAGAGAATAAAAAGCTAATGCTTCTGAAGACAATTGGATTTCGTTAATTACATGATTGCTTTGCTGGTCAGAGGACAATTCGCCCGTTCACATTCGACGGCGTCTTCAAGCCATTGCTTTTTGTTGATTTCGACTTGCGCCGAGCGCAGTGAAATAAGCGCACGATCAATCAAAAGTGGCACACGCTTTGCTTGACCTCGAGTCTCTTCCAACCTGGCAGCTGCGATCCAAATCATTCGTTCGGTAGGAATATTTTCACGTGCTTTGTTCAAAACCTAAAGATTCTTTATGTTATGATCATTACAATAAAGAAACTTTTTGAGCATTTTCATAGGTTTCAAGTTTTGCCAATGCCAGCCAAAGTTCCGTGCTCAATGGGCAGCATTCGACCGCCCGCGTGAGCAGTGATCGGGCATCTTCCGGCCCTTGTAGGTCAACGGCCGCCTTCCATAATCGAACCGAACTTGGGTTGTTTTCTAATGCTTTGAGCAACACAATCTTCCGCCCTTTAAGATCGGCCTCCAAATCAGCATGCTTTTAACCAAATTTTAACAGAATGGGGCAAAGCCCGAACAGCATTCGCAACTGAATTCAAAAAGAATATTTTTAATTGTTTACCTGTAATTTATAGTACCAATGTTTTTTCCCACGTTGGGAGGATGAAGACGAATCGCTTCCAGCCAAAGATCTTCTGACTTTTCAATCTTCTCAAGCCCCTCCATGACCAAGTTTCTGGCCGCCTGCAATTTTCCGCTAGCTTCTTCCAACCGTGCTGATGCAATCCATCCTATTTTATAAGTTTATTATATTAATGCCACCTGGTAAAAATAATAATAATAATTAGAGTTTAACCTGGATTTTTCTCCAGGTTATTTTTTGGCGAGCTGGTTTTTTTTTTTTGGAGTCCAACATGGAACCAGGTCCAGGCTTTTTTTCATTGTCGAACTCAATTAATAACTTACCCTGTGGTTTTTCTGGATTTGTCTCGCGCAGTGATTTCAGCAGCATTCGCCCTTTCTTAATGTCTTGCATGTCTGCTCCAAACTGAGGGATCATGGATTGGAGGTCAGTCAGATAGCCCTTAGGGTCAACGACAGTTTGACCGGACACCGAGTCGGACACCTTAAAAATTGCAAGGTTTATAGGAATTATTATAAAATTATTCATTGTTTAAAATTTGCTATGTGCCATCAGATTGAAAACTTCGTGATCAACCACCTTTTCATTAACTCAGTTGTACATTTATGACATTAAAGTGTCTTTGCGGGTTTAGATAAATGAAACTAATGTGCATTGATTAGCTCACTAAAGTGACATTTCATTTAGCAAGTAATTTAAGGGAATGCAAAATTATATCCCCACAGACAAGAGAATTGCACAAAACATTTGAATGCATTTCAACAGCCATTAATGCACAGTTAATGGGCGTCAGACCTTTTACTTCCTCATCATTTGGCAACCATCAAACTTTTATAAAAATAAAACACACACCTGGTTAAGTCGAATGTCCATTATTCTGTTTTTTGCCTGTCCGATTTTGCGCAAATCCAGGTCAGTTGAGGAGCCAGTTTGTGTTTTCCACCCTGGCGTCATCTGTCCTCCATTGAGGGTAGAATGAAATCCTCCGAGGGTCGATTGAAACCCAAAAGTTGATTGGAACCCAAACGTGGATTGGAAGCCCCCGAGAGTTGATTGGAAGCCGGAATATGGAGTAGAAATCCCATTCTGCACATTTTTGTCAAGCATTGTGTTCATTTGGTTGTAGCTCATTGCAGAGGCAATTACGGAGTCGGGGACAGGAGTTAGTCTTAAAGCTTGACTCAGAAGAAATCATAGTTGGCAGGGCTTACTGCTCTCCTCGTGGATTGCGTTTTGCTCTGTTTCTGCTGTCGCCGACTTCGGGAATTGCAGCCCATTCCTCCTCCTTCACAGTCGCTAACTGCCGTCTCAAATCACTGAATTGTTGCTGGATCTTCGGTCGCTCCTTTCGGTAACTCTCGACCGCCTCTTTGTACTTTCGCTCTCGGTATTCTCGACGACGTTCGTCCTGCCTCATATCAACCGCATGATAAATTTCGTCTGCTTCCTCATCATCTTTGTCGTATGGGTCTTTAGCAAACAGACTTCCACCATAACCTTCGAACTAATAAATCTTATTATTTTCAAAAGGTTTTTTGTGTGAAACCTCGTCGTAATTAGCATCATTCAAATCCTCAGCTTCATCATGGTCATCGTCATTTCTTTGTTTTTTGGGTGGCGGCCCAGGCGCTGGAGCAGCAGCTGCAGCTGCGGCTGAAGCCATAGCAGCATCCATAGGGACGTCTGTGCTGTCCCTGGCCGGCCCAATGTCGGACCGAGTTGTAAACCCAGTGGCACCACGACCAACTCCGGCCACATAACCTGCCGGCGCCGTCATACCCAAAAAATGCTTCTTCGTTTTGTTAACCAACGACCCAGGTATAGTAGTAGCCATTTTAGTATTTTACTGAATACTTGCTAAATGTTTTGTCTTTGTAAAACGGACATTATTATGTAGTCGTTTTGGTACTTATGCAGTTTACGCCACATAAAATTTTTTTTTGTTTTTTTATGATAAAAACATGTTTCCATGGGTATTCGGGTCCGCTGATCACGGATATGACATCCATTTCGACCAATTCTGAATCCCGGACTCGGATTCGAACAAAAATTCGAAAAACAAAATTTTTGAAAATTCGTATTTATTGCCCAAAATTGATTTAAATCTACTAATAAAAAAGCAACAGTCCATAAATTCTCTAAAATTCACACCTAACATATAAAGGGGTTGGGGTCAATTCCCTACCGCCAATTCCCTACCGCCAATTCCCTACCAGCCAATTCCCTACCGGCCGATTCCCTACCGGCCGATTCCCTACCGCCAATTCCCTACTAAGGCATTTGGGCCATTTCCATACCAAAAAATTTTCGAAATTTTTCGGCAAAATTTCAAAAACAGAAAGAGGCTTTTCAACATTTTGATGTTTCTCGTGAATTATAAGACAATAAATTTTTTGTTTAATGTTGCAGAGAAGAAAATGGAAATACTTCTAACAAAAAAAGAACCGTACAAAGCTTCAAAACAATGACCATTCATACTTTTTCACAAGTCGAAGTAAAAAATTTTAAAATAGTGTTTTGTCTATTTTAGCAGCTTTATCCGGTCCCCGGATTCTTAAATTGAATCGTGAATTTTCTTCGAATTTACAATTGATTTCAAATCGCTTTGTAGGACTTCCAGGGGCCCGAAAATTAGGAAGTAAGGCCGGGGTTTAATTATTCAAATTTCATACAAGCAGTTACTTTACGAATCCGAAGTCCCTAAAGCTCCGGGATCTTGAGCCCGGTTTCGAGTTCCCCGAAAGTTGCGGAATTGGGTTTAAACCTATTTTTGGGTCGGTTCTAATTTTGAAAAATTCAGAGATTTAACACTTCTAACTTTTTTTAAAACGATCGAATCTTGATAAATTTGGTATCATCAGAAAGCTCTTGACGAGCTAAGTCTAAAAAGCAGTGAATAAGTTTTCTTGTGTGTTTCAATCTCAATGTTTTCAATATTCAACACTTTTGGTATGGAAATGGCCCAAATGCCTTGGTAGGGAATTGGCGGTAGGGAAGGCAATTTGTTCAACTTGAGATTTATAATTTTAAAATAAAAGTAGCTCAGTACATGTACATATTTTGTTGGGTTTTCTTTTCACTTCCCTTTGGCAAAAGGCGACACTCTGTCATTTTTCCCTGTTCACCCAAACACGTTAATGTTAGCCGAAAAAGAAAGAAAAATCAATTCAATTCCTTGCGTGGTGAAGATAAGATAAAAGCAAATGTGTACAGACCAAATGTTTATGCATTTTTTATGTGCTAAAACAAAAAGGAAAATTATTTTCGCTTTCTTTTTTTTTACATTTACACACAATATATGATTGTTATGTATATGCATAGCTTATCGTTTAGCTTATCTACCTATCTTTTTTTTTTAATTCACACACAAATGACACTGAAAGCAATTGTTGGACAAAGTAAAAAACTGTATTATTAAAAAATAAATTAACAAAATTTTAGAACTCATTAACGAAGTTCTTCAACCACTTCATAACCCGCAGAAGGGCGGAGCATGGAATGTACTGATTGTGGACCGATTGGCTATGCGAATGTTAAGTGCATGCTGCAAAATGCACGATGTTATGGACCAGGGAATAACAATAGTCGAGGACTTAAACAAACGCCGTGAACCTCTTCCTGCTTTGGACGCTGTCTATTTGATTTCCCCAACAAAAGTAAAACTTTCTTCAATCATTTTTATGTTTAACTAAATATCAAATAGGAATCGATAGACAACTTGGTCAGAGATTTCTCCGGCCAAAATCTTTACAAATGTGCACATGTTTTCTTCACTGAAGCCTGTCCTGATCAGCTGTTTTCTACGCTTTCGAGAAGTCCTGTTTCGCGTTTCATTCGAACCCTTAAGGAAATTAACATTGCATTCACTCCTTACGAATCTCAGGTTTTTATTACCTTTTTTGTTAGTCAAACATTAATCTCTGTTCAGGCTTATACGCTTGACTCCCCAGACACATTCTTTTTGTATTACAATGCGCAAAAACAGGGCAGCCTTACCTTGAATTTGGAACGTATTGCTGAACAAATAGCCACTGTTTGTGCTACATTGGGAGAATATCCATCAATACGGTGGATTTCGTTGTTGTTTTCCTTTCTGAATATTCTTTTCATAGATACCGAGCCGACTTTGAAAGGAATGTTGAGCTTGGACATTTGGTTGAGCAGAAGCTTGATGCTTACAAAGCGGACGATCCGTCGATGGGCGAAGGGTCTGAGAAAGCGCGATCACAATTGATTATCATCGACCGTGGATTTGACGCAATCTCGCCATTGCTGCACGAACTCACTTTACAGGCGATGACCCAAGACCTTTTAAATATCGAAAATGATGTTTACCGTTACGAAACGGGAGGAGCCGAATCTGTGGACAAAGAGGTGCTACTTGATGAAAACGACGACCTATGGGCGGACAACCGTCACAAACACATTGCTGTTGTTTCGCAAGAAGTATGGAACATGGGGTTAAATTAAGCAAATGCTTATTTATTTTAACTCGAGATGGCATAATACCCATTTATTCAGGTGACTCGTGGTTTGAAAAAATTCTCTGAAAATAAGAAAATGCCAAGTGATGCCAAGTCAATAAAGGACCTTTCGCTTCTGATCAAAAAAGCTCCGCAATATCAAAAGGAATTGAATAAGTTCAGGTGGCTTATCTAACAAAAAAAAAACAGATTATCGTTATAAAAAACGATATTTCTTTATTATTTGCCTTTTAGTACTCATTTTCATCTGGCAGAAGAATGTATGAATCGTTACAAGCACGGAGTCGACAAATTGTGTA
The DNA here is from genome assembly GCA_023374025.1 of Heterodera schachtii. NCBI lineage: Eukaryota > Metazoa > Nematoda > Chromadorea > Rhabditida > Heteroderidae > Heterodera > Heterodera schachtii. Next base: position 3,333,106 of record SIJG01000001.1, on the reverse strand, counting down.
AAGTTGAACAGGTCTTTGCTCCGGTTACCAAATTCGTCCGAATTATATTTGGTCTAGGATTTGGCGATTGGAATGGATGCTGATGGGGAGAGAATCAAAGACCCCATGAAACTGATGGTTCCTTTGCTCATTGACCCGTCAGTGAAACTTGAGGACCGCTTGCGCCTCATTTTGCTTTATATTTTCCACAAAAACGGTACTGTTTGTTATATCATGCTAGTACACTAATAAACAGTGATTAATTTTCAGGGATAACGGATGAGAACCTTAATAAACTGTTACAACATGCCAACATTCCTCAGACGGAAAGGGAGACGCTGACGAATGCTGCTTTATTGGGTCTTAACATCGTAATCGATGTAAGTGACAAATCATTTAAATGTTCGGTCTCCTCCCCCATTGAATCCATGGCTCAGTGCATCTTTCATTTGTTTCCTTTGGTTTTGGTGGATGTTCGCTTCCTTTTCCGTCCGATTGATTTTGGTCCTTTGACTGGTGCAATGGCACAAAGTCCAAATGATGAAATTTAATTGATGATTTATTGTGATCATATAATTTTGTCATAGTTACTCTGATGGACTTTCACTCATTTTTACTATTCGGGTTTTAAATTATTTTATACAACAATTATTTTAGCAAGGGCGTAAACGCGTGTGGAACCCCTCACGTCGAGAACGAGGAAATGAACAAGTTTACCGTGAATCTCGTTGGGTTCCTGTTGTCAAAGACTTGATGGAGGACGCCATTGAAGACAAATTGGAAATCAAACATTTCCCATTTTTGGCAGGACGTCAAATTAGTCAGCCCTACCGGTTGGCATATTAAAATGGTGGAGTATTTTTATTTCTTTTACTAATTCAGGGCACCCACGAGCGCTCGCTATGGCCAATGGCACAAGGATCAGCGTTACTCGCAGATGCGCTCGGGCCCGCGACTGATCATTTTCATTGTCGGTGGCGTCACTTTTTCCGAATTGCGATCGGCTTACGAAGTGACCAGAACGCAAAAGACGTGGGAAGTCGTCATTGGTTGGTCATATACCTTTTTGTATCATATTTATTGCCAATATTTTGATTTTTAGGTTCGGATCAGATTATCACTCCTGAACGTTTTCTGGTCAATTTGCGTGAGTTGAGCAAAAAACCTCACGATTGATACTGACTTCACTTTTGCACATTCCTTTGGTTGGTCACTATTTTCTTTTTTGCTTCGTTTCTTTTTTGCTTTGTATCTTTTATTCCCCAAATTGATTTATGTAAATTAAAAAAGGTAAATTAAAACGCAAGGAAAATACCCTTTTCTAAAACATTGTACATTATAATAAATGATTTGCACATTATTTATTCTCCTTTTGATCCTGTCGCACCTGATTAAATTTTGATTCTTTTGATCGAATTTTTAGACCAAGTCACATTCAAATTTCGAAGCTTTAATTCACATTCCAGTCAATTCTCTTTTTGTCATTCATCCTTTAAAAAAAAGCATAACCTGACAAAAAAAAAATTTGAAATCCTTTATTAAAATTTAAAAAAGGTTGTGCTTTTTATCACCCCACCCCTCCACCATAAAAGCACGATATTTGTCATTGTTTTGGTTCGATTGTAGTCTAAAAACAAATATGTGAAGTTCAAATGCAATAAATATAGTAAACAACGATTTGAACAAATTTTAATATTTTGTGCTTTACTATTAGGACAAAACGTCGCCGCAATTTTTTTTATAATTTTAGAAAAAATTTAAAAAATATTATAAAATTCAAGGAACAAAAAAAATCGTTATTTTTTCTGAAAATTTGCAAATTTAGTTTTCATAACATACCTAGGTTTTCAAAAAAAAGCTTTAAAACTTTTAAAAAATATTTCTTGAAATTTTAAAAAAATTTTTGTATTTTTTTTCCGGCGACATTTTAGGGTGTACCCGTTCAGGAGAAAACTCGGTGATTTATTTATTTATTTTTTTTGTCCCTGAGTTTCCCTTCTACCTTTCATATATGGAGACAGAAATACCAAGACTGAAGCCTGTTTCTAAATTATACAGTTTAGTTGGTCATTTTACTCCCACCCCGCAAATTTAGTGTTTAGTTGTGAAAAGAAACGGTGATTGTATGGTCTGATAAGGGAAGCGAGAACTCGTCGAAACTGTTTTGTGACGGTCATTTGCAGACGCCCTTTACTTCGCCCTAAGCAATGGACTGGCACTGCTCGATTACGCCGGAAACAGTAGAAGCCTTTGGCAGGGTTATGTACGAGTTGTTCGGTGTGTACACCGAGTCCGATATTCAGAAAATTCTCGACAAGGCGAATCTGAAAGATGGAGAAATTGAGATTAAGCAATGTTTAAGAAAAGGGTAAAACGAATTCTTTTGGTTTTTTAAAAAATAATTTGATGTGGAGAAAGTTCTTCTGCTAATTGCCTGGCTAAGTGGCTCCCTGATGAATTTATCTCCGTCGAGAACGAGAAACTGTTCCTTTGAGAAGTGTTCCAACCACCGACCAAAGTGTTCGCTGTACAGAGAATTGCGGATGGGGCTGAATTAGTTTAGTTTAATTCAGTTAGATCTGCTATTTACCGAAATTTGGTGTTTAATTCCAATGATCCGTTCTCGGAATTAACAAATGCCATCTTTTGGAATTCGATCGGTTCTTTTTGCCTTTCAATTCTCGTTTGACGAATCTGAAGCGAAGAATGGAATTGAGCTGGCGTTTCATCCGATCGCTTTTCGCCTGGGTGAAGTCGCTGATTGTCCTGGTCACCGGCTCGCGTACAATGAGAATCATTTTCATCCCCGGGTTCAGAGAGTGCACTCTCTTCGGCACCGCAGAGCTCGTAAAATAGGCGGGCGTTTTCTCCACGACCACCTAAAAGTGCCTTTGTTTGCCCACCGTTTGTCCTCTCTTCTGCCCACTTCGTCCGTCTTTGCTAAAGGCATTTGCTTGCGGTACCATTCAGTCCCCTGTCGGAAGAATTCCGCCCGGTCGAAGAAATGCACTTCGTGCCGAGCCACGCGAATCCGCGGATGCAAAGCTAACGCATCCAACAAAGCGCGGGTGCCTCCCTTTCGTACTCCGATTATGAGACAGTCGGGCAGACGCCGCTCGGCAACAGAAACGGAGGAGGAGGGCCTTAACAACCAGCGGATCAGTGAATTACGATTATGGTTGTCTGATCAGTGTCTTTGTCCTTCCCCTGGATTTGATTCTTTGTCTGATCAGTGTCATTGACATTCTCCCCTGGATTTGATTCTCTGTCTGATCAGTGTCATTGTCCTTCCCCTTGGATTTGGTTCTCCATCTGATCAGTCATTTTCCTTCCCCCTTTTTTACCTCTTTTCCTCTCCCATTTTTGCCAACCTTTGTTCCCATTCTGTGCTTTCATTTTGGTTTATCTTTTGATGCAAAATGTCTGCTGCGGTAGTTTTAATATCAGGCATAACTTTTTGTTTAAAATGTAAAGAAATGCCAATTGGAATTAAACGCCGATGGAGAAACACAATTTGGACGACACTGAACAATAAGCAGAGAAAGAGGCACAGACGTCGTGGGCAAAACGAATTGTTAATGGGCCGATGAGAGAGGGGAAACGGAGAATCGGAAGAAGCGCCGAATTGAAAAATGGGAGGACGCATTGGGAGGAAAGGGGAGAACAATCACCTGAAATTGAAGCTAAATTACCAAAAATGGTTAAAAACTATGGTTAACTCAAACAAAACATTGGAGGGCTTTTTGACTTCGTTCGGAGAGGGGGGGGGGGGGGGGGGGGGGCTTAGAGATAATTCGTGTGGATAGATGAAAACGAAGTGAAGAGAGGAGATGGTAATTGGAATAATATGTGAAGGAATTTAAAGGGATTGGGTGACAGATCAAATGACTAAAGAGACAGTGAATGAAAATGCCGAATTAAACAATAGGCGGCAAATTGACGGGGTTTGGCTCCCATAATTCGGCTTTTTCCTTCGACGAATCCATCGCTTGGCCTTTTGACTGTTATGATTTGCGTATGCATTTCTTGCCAATCTCAGCGGACATCTGTTTCCATCGGCAACAATCAAACCAACACATGGCAAATAAAAGAAAACCTTCGCATTTTGAGCGGACCCAACACCAACAGCAGAAGCAGCGCACTCTTTGGCGGGGGGGGGGGGGGGGGGGCAAAAAAGAAGGGGAAGGGTAAGCCAAAGGTAAACAGAAGCCAGCGGAAAGTCATCATCCACTCCATTTATGCCAATTTAGGACAGAAACGGCATTTGAAAATATTAAAAGGGGCAGAGGGAGGAAAGTTGGGAATTAATTATTGGGTGGTATCGGGGGAAAAGCGCAATCTGCGGAGACTACAAAATGTGCAGCTAAAGATTATATTTAAAATACAATGAAAATGGCCAAATAAACGGAAGAAGAATCAATGAGAAGCGATAAGGAAAAAAGTAACTGATGAGAAGAAAAGAGCAAAACGAAGAAACAACTGACAGAGAATGGAAGCAGCACAAATGAGGGAGAGGGAAGGAAAGGCAATTGGGGGGGGGGGGAGAGAATGACCACGGGGATGAGTTGATAAAACAAGGGAGTGGTAGGGAGAATGACCACGGGGAATAATGGGGGGGGGGGACGGGGGGAGGACTCCGGGGAAAGGGTCATGAAACGGGGAAGGAGGGGGGGGGGATGACCACGGGGAATGGGTGTTATAAGTTATAACGAGGAGGGGGGGGGGGGGGGAAGTCCGATAAACATTCTTTCGGGTTCGGTGGATTATGGAACAGCGGTGAAAGTTGTATTTTAAAGCCTTTGCTGCTTTCCTTTCTCATTGTCAATTGTTGAGCTTATTTTAGTTTGACCTTTTGGTGCGGCGATTGTTTTCCTTGGAGAGAAAACGGAAGAGCAGAGAAATGGCACGGAAGGGAAGGGGGAAGGGACGGAGGAGTCGGCAGAATGGCAAGGAATGGTATCCAATCGTGGGAATGGGCGAGGGGGGGGGGGGAGGGAAGACGAACGGCACGACACGACAATGCGATTATTGTAGCGAGTGAAAAGCACATGCGCACCCCCGAATCCAATTAACCCACTGCAAAAATAAAGGCGTTTTCGTCCAGAAGTGTTGGTTCGGATGACGGATTTAAAATATCGAAAAGAATGGGCAGCGAATGACTAACGGCAGCGGGTCGTAAAATTAATGATGAGGGGGAGAGGGGGGGGGGGACTTGCCGAGGGGCAGGGGGGGGGGGGGCGCGTTGATGGCGATTGAATGAGTGACCACACTCCCCTCCCGCGACTTTTTCGTGATGAAAATGGTCATTTTGGCATGATATAAAACTATTTTTGCGTATTAATGGATTTGAATATGAGCGAATAAATTGGTTTTCCCGTCTTTATTTTTAATTAAAACCTTTTTCTTCAAGCAAAAACTTTTCCTTGTGAGGCAATTTTTAAAAGAAACTCTATTTTCAGAGGAACAAGCAATCAAAGAATTTTTTTATTGAACTCATTTAATAATTTATTCAATTTATTGCCTTTTTAACGGCCATTTACATAATTCACGAATCGAGCTGAAATTTTTACCAAGAATACCTAGCCCATAAAAATTAAGAACCCCACAAAAAACCTAAAATGGCTTGAAACCGGCGGGGAAATTTCATAAAAATTCTTAGGATTCTTGAAAAATTTTTAGTAAAGACAAATAAGGCGGTCAGAAAGAGCACCTAATTTGCTCACACCGAGTCAAAAAACGAGACATGTGTCAATAAATAGAGAGTGCAGAGAAAAATACATTTCTCTCATTTTGGCGTACTATTTCTTTACAGAGATAGAAAAAACTTAAAAAATTACGATATTCAAGGACCATTTTTGAGAGTTTTTGCTAACCAATTTGGACAAACTTGGTATCATTCAAAAGCTCTAGATGAGGAGAAGCTTTTTCTAAGCAAATGCTAAGTAATTTAATGAGTTCGAAAAAAGATATGTGGCTTCGAAATTTTGTTTTTTGAATAACTTTAGATGGGAGCGTAAAAAATAAAATTCGAGCGTTAAAAATATTCATTATTTTTTTCTCTATCGGTATGCAAAATTTGAAGAAAATCTGCCTGTCGAGAAAAAAAATTTACTGTTCGAAGTAAATTCCGTTTTTCTCTAATAACAGAGACAAAGAAATAGTACGCCAAAATGAGAGATGTTTTTTTCTCTGCACTCTCTATTTATTGACACATGTCTCGTTTTTTGACTCGGTGTGTGCTACAAAATTCAAAAAAACGCATGTCAATACCACGGGAAGTAGTTGGAAACGGAGCATAATCTCATGCTTTTGATCATTTCAAATGCGTCCGTCCTTTTGCGCATTTCGTCTCTTTGTTTTTTCGGTGTTTTGTCTTTTATTCCGTCATTAATTTTTATTTATTCTCGCGCATTTGTCGTTCCGTTCCCCCCACTTTCCCACCACCCCCCCCCCCCCCTCCCTCTCTTAATTTTCTCAAACGATTAACATTGACACGCACTTGGATAAATTATGTAACATTACGGGGGGGGGGGGGGGGTCGACGGAAGGAAATGCAAATGCGTCAATGCGCGGCCAATGAATGCGATGACCGACCACAAAAATTCACCTGCTGACCAATTAAAATACAAATTGTGTGGGAGGGAGAAAGTAGAAAAGAATGGAATACGTAAATTAAATAATAATTAGCATTGAATTGAAATTTGTTGCCACTATAAATAGCGCCTTCAATTGCATCGTTCACTCATTCCTATCGCATAATCTTCAAAATTCTGTGTCCCCCCCCCCCGCCTCTTTTGCCGCCCTTTTAATAAATATTGTTTTTAAAGTAATTATCAAAGTTATTTGTTTGGAAATGCCAAAATATGCTATGCCTTTAGGCATAGCATTGGTTAACAAAAACAAGTGCCTTTAATTGCTGCCCTAATTGGCAATAGAATTAATTTTCTCTGCTCGGATTGTTTTGTCTCTTTCGAAAGGATATTCTTTTTTATCATCAAATAATTAACTAAATGTTGGTTATTTATCAGTTATGTTCCTTTCTTTTCTCTCTCTCTCTCTCCTCTCTCTCTCTCTCTCTCTCCTCTCTCTCTCTCTCTCCTCTCCTCTCTCTCTCTCTCTCTCTCCTCTCTCTCTCTCTCTCATCTCTCTCTCTCTCTCTCGCTTCTGTAATGTATCCAATTTCCTCATCTTTTGGGCCATGCAAATAACGACGAAAGAAGCACAAAAAGCAGCGGAAGGATAAAGGAAAAAAACATGCGAATTGGGGGGGGGTGACTTGCAGGGCGTAAAGATGACATAGGAGCAAAGAGAGGGGAATGGGGGGGCACAGGACGGAAAATGACGCAATATGCTTGGGACACGGGGGAGGGATGACGGGGGTGACAAATGGGGAGGGAAGGGGGGGGGGGGAGAGGGACGGCACGGCACACAACGAACGGAGGGGGGAGGGGGGAAGCTCATCTGTTATTCACCCATCACTGTCTATCCCCGTGGCTGCTGTTTATTGATGACCCGAAGGACTCACGCAAAATTACGTCACGAAATGCATGCAAAATGAACGGAAAGGCGACAAATGAATGGGAAAAGGCAGCGGGGGCCCGGGGGAGGGGGGCAAAGCGGGGAGAGGGAAGCCAAAGTGTGGTAATTTCAGCAGTCATTGGCCCGGTCGGAATTATCGGGGGGATTAATGGCCGACAAAAAAACAAAAATAATTATTTTTAGCGCTTTTATCAAAGATACTCAACTCTACCAAATCCGGTTCTATTAACGCATAATTTTTGATAATTTCCCATAAATTTTTTTAGGTTCCCTTAGATTTTCCAGTGACTTTCACTTCCCCCCCCCCTCCCCCTGCAATTTTCAAATTCTTTCCAAATTGCCCCCCCCCCTTCCCCCTTTTTTCGTTGTCATTTGCTTCCTCGTTAATTTATTTACAGTCAGCTGAGAATGGCCATGCAAACGGCGAATGAATAACAATACATAACTGAGCACACAAAGGGATTATTCAATTACCTTTCAGTTCACCCGCTTTTCCTATGCAATTTTTTCGTTATTTTTGAGTTTCCTTTAAATAATAAAATAACAAGGCATACTGTATTTTTTGATTTCATATTTTTTCGGTTGTTTTAATTGGCCATTTATTTGCACCTTTTTTTGTTGATGGGATATCCTCCAAATCCTTCGACGGCGGATGATTCGTCCGCGTTCTCCTCCGCCTTCCTTTCCCTCGTCATTCTTCGCTTAATCTCCCCCCCCCCCCCTCTTCCGGCATTTCGCTTCCTCTTATTTCCATTCTGCTTCTTCCTTTTTATGTTTTGCATTGCATTTTTTATTTTTGGTTATTTTTAAATCTATTTTTTTCTCATCGCTGAAAAAGAAGCACTTTTTCATTAAAAGAAAAACATTTTCTTTTTGTCCATTTCATTTTGGCAGGTCAATGAATTTTCTTCCGCTTTTCCCCGTTTCGTGCCTTTCCCCGCCCCCCCCCCCCCGCCCTTTGCCCTCTTTGTCCGTTCGTTGCGCATGTTTTGTGACGCAGTTTCCGCCTCAGGCAAACAACCAAATTTTGGAATTCTGCGCCTCCCCCAATGCCAATGCCAACCCATCCGTCCCCCTCCCCGTCCATACATCACTCACTCTGCGCACAAAATAACCAATTTATATTTTGCAATTCATTAAGCCAATTACCGCTCTATTTTTGGTAAAGTAAAATTTAAAAAAGTGAACAGACAAACGAAAATAGATAAAAAGAAGAAGACAAAAACAGAAACAAACGCTAACAAAAAAGACAAGGACAAAACGCAATTTAAAGTGTCGGAAAGGCATTTTTTGGGGTGCGCGGAATTACAAATTATTTCCAACCGCAAAAATTTCCATGCGATGTTTTTTTGGTACTTTCCCATTATATGACCACAAGCCAAAATTTTAAAAAAGCAACAAAGGGGCGCGCAAATTCCATATTCCCACCGCATAAAGGCTTGTGGTCATATAATGGGAAAGTACCGTTTTTTTTTCTTGGAACAAATTGTGGCATTTTTATGCCACCAAATTCGTTTTCCTTTCCCTCCGCGCCCTTCCCTTTGTTTCTCTCTTATACAAAACCGAAAAGTACCGTAATTCTTTTTTTCTCTTCCCAAATTGAGAGCGCATTTATTTTGTGTGAATGTTTTCCAAATTGCGCTGTCCGTTAAGCATCCCTTTTATCTCTTCCCCCCCCCCCCATTTATTCATTGACCTCATTCTCTTCCAAATGTCCCGTCATTTTATAGGCCATTTTTCACGCATTGCGTCTCGCCCCCTCCATTCTCTCCATTTGGCTCTCTCTATGATTACGTCACTTTCTCTCTCCCCCTCCCCGTGTGACGTCGTCTCTGACGTCGAATTGCTCTCTGACCTTCTGCCATCTCTCGTGCTCTCTCATCCGCTCTTGCTTCTCGTTTCCTTTGTTTTCTTTGCTCTTTCCTTGGCACCCAACAGAAAAATGCTCGAGGGCATTGGAAACCCCGCCGAAGGAATGGCGCGATTGTTTTACGCGTTTCTCCCCCCTCCCCCCCCGGCTCCCTTTTTGGATGCAAATGCAAAAGGCAGACTATGCCGATATAAATAAGAGGCCAAGACTTCCGTGTTAATAACGCGTAATTAGTGGCTGCCCGGGGCGCTGACCCAACGAAAAATGAAAGTGAGGGAAAGGCGGGGAAAAGGGGACAGACGGTCCGCAGTTTGTTTTGATGAGACAACAGAAGGCACACAAACTATAATTAAGGGAGGGGGGGGGGGGAAATGCAACTCATTTGATGGCTTTATTTGGGCATCCGTTTGTCCGTTGTTATGTATCCCACCACTTCCTTCTTTAATTTCCGTTCATTTCACTTTCATTCTTTTGAACTGTTCGGTCATTTTTCGTCTGTCCGCAGTTTATTTTACTCATATTTTACCCCTTCCTAATCTCCCCCCTCTCCCCCCCCCTCCCTCTCTCTCCCCCCCTCTCCCCCCTCTCTCCCCCCCTCTCCTCTCCCCCCCCCCTCTCTCCCCCCCCTCTCCCCCCCCCCTCCCTCTCTCTCCCCCCTCTCCCCCCCCTCTTCTCTCTCTCTCTCTCCCTCTCTCTCCCCCCCGTTCGTCCAAAATTACATTTACACTTGTTGTTCTTTTCTCTCCGCCCACATTCTTTTGTGTCCATTTGTCATTCTCTCTTAAGTCATTGGGTCAGGTGGACCCAAAGTGAGAGAGGGAGAGAGAGTTGGAGAAAAGAGAGAGTGAAAGAGAGGCGGAACGGCTGAATCTCTCCCCCTCCCCTTTTAAATCATCCACTCGAACGCTGGAAGACATGCAGAAAGAGATAAAAGGGAAGAGCATATTAAGTGCCGAAAGGACCATTCATAGCCTTACTCAGCTCTTTGTTTGGATTGTTTGAATTTTCATTAATTCCCCTCTCTCTCTCTCTAATGTTTTTCTTTCTCTCTCTCTCTCTCTCTCTCTCCTCTCTCTCTCTCTCTTCCTCTCTCTCTCTCTTTCTCTCTCTCTTTCTCTCTGCTGTCCTCTTTTTCGCACTCTCTCTCTCTCCCCCTTTTCCCTCTCTATCTCCCTTCCTTCCTTTCTCTGCACTCATCCAATTCCCCTTTTCCCTCTCAGAGTCTCTCATTCCCTTCCAATTCCACTTTTTGCCGGTGATTCCCCTTTCTCCGCCTCATTTTTGCTGTTGCCATTGATGCTCTTGCAGCAGAGTAACCAACTGACCATCCCATTGAACTGCTCCAACTCTCCGTCCGCTTCTTCCGCCGACTCTTCGCTTTTCTTCGCCGCTTTTGTCCCTTCGTTGGGCCCCCGTCGCTCTCTTTCGTCTCGTCGTTTTCCCATTTCGTTCGTTCAATCGGCAACTTTTGCGCAATTTATTCCTTTGGAGTTGTTCGGCGAAACGTCGGTCAGTCCCCCCCCCCCCCGCCCAAATTCTTTTTTTTTTTGTCATTTTGCCCCCCCCCCCCCGTTTTTTGACTGTCCCTTTCGTTCCTTTTAGCTCTCACCGCTCTCCTCCCCGTCGCCGTCTGCTGGCGACGGGGAAGTGCCCTCCTCCTCCTCCGTCCATCGGTTGTCCCTTTCTTTGGACCACCGCCGCCGGCGTTCCTCCGCTTTTTCTGCTGATACTTTCGCAGGAAGTACTTCCCGTGCTTCTTCCTCCTCTTTCGTCAGCTCATCCGTTGGCTGTGGTGCTGTTTTTGGTCAAACGGCGATTCGCCGAGAAAGGGTCGGTCAATTAAAACTAATTGGGGCCAAAATGTTCGATGGGTCGGTTGGTCATTCCGTCACAAAGCATTGTCATAATATATTTATTGTCCCTCTTTTATTGTTATTTGTGCTTCTTCAGAACAGGGACGGTCCCAGGGGGGGGGGGGGGGGGGTTTGCGCGTACCCCCCCCCCCCCAAGGCCCCTCCGCACCCGAAATTTTTAAAGAAAAAGTATTTTTGCTGAAAATTTTAGATTTTCCTTGCTGGTACCCCCCCCCCCCCAGACCTAGCCTCACCCAAATTTTCCAAAAAATTTACGCTAAATTTTTCAAAAAATGCAATGTACGATTTTTGATGAAAATCTGTCAAAATGGCTCAAAATCGCAAAATTGGTCATTTTTGGTGAAAATCTATTAACAAATTGCATTCAAATTTTCAAAAAATTTTCCCGACGGCGCCTATCGGCACCGCCGGACCCCCTGTTCCCCAAAATTGTTTGGAAACCCCCCCCCCAAGCCGAAATCCTGGGACCGTCCCTGCTTCAGAATCCTCCACTTGGTCAATTGGAGCAGGAACTTTCACGCTCCTTGGAGAGTTTGAACATGGACCAACTGTTCGGAGCACAGAGCGAAAGCGCAGGAGAAGGAGGAGGAGGGGACAAATCGGAGAAAAAAGGAAACCAAAGCACGGAAATGAAAGGGGAGGAGGAGGAGGAGGAGGGCGAAGAAGAAGAAGCGGAGACGGAGGAGGGACAAAATCAAGGGCAAGAAGGACAGCAGCAAGGACCAAACCAAGGACAACATCGACGGGAAGAACAACCGCAGCAATTGCCGCCATTTTTGGAAGAGAATTTCCAAAGCATAATCGACATGATATTAAACGAAGAAGTGAGTGGGATTTGGAGGTGAAAACGGATCAGTGATCAAAGATCCGCTTTCTCTAAAGTTGGCTTGGCTTTACCTTTGTCCTCCCTTTTTACTTCCTCCACCATTTTTAGCCATTGAGAGCAGAACACGTTTATAAAAGGTGCCATAAAAAGATTTGTCGTCATTAGCCCCCCCCCCGTCCTTTAATCCCTAAACTCACCTCCTTCCCTTCCAGGATTTCCTTTGAAAAAGCGCAAAATAAGGAAATGGGAGGGAGGGAATTAGCCTTGGCCAACCAACCAATACCCCCCCCCCACCCTCCCCCTCCGCTCCCCCTCCCCCCCCCCATCGTACGACCGATCGCTGCCTCTGATTAGTCAACCCTTCCCCCCCCTCCCACCCCCCCCCAAGAGAGGCAAAAACGAAGCGATCCTTCCTCAGTGTTTGCCCCTCAGCATCATTCTCCGTTTGGCGGTGAATGACACAAAAAATTATTCAGCCCCATTCCCCACCTTCCTTTCCTTCTCTCCCTGGCAATTGGTCTGGCAAAAAGTGGTGCAAAAAACTGATTTGAATAGATTGGGGGAGTTCGTCAGTCTGCCAATGTGTTGCGATGTGGCGCCCCCCCCCCCCCCCCCCCCCCCTTATGCATCTCACGTCCCCTCCCCACTATGTCCCCCCTCCGTCCTCTCACTCCCTCCTCTTCCCCCCCCCCTCTGTCCCCCGTCCCTCTCCGCCCCCTCACCCCCCGCCCGACCTCTTCTGCTGCTTCTGTGCTTGGATTATACATTCTTCCTAAATTCCTTAGGCCAACACATTTGTAGGGATTTTGAATTTGTCTTAAACATTACCCCCCCCCCCTCCCACACATTATTATCGCTTCTAATCTCACAATCCCCTCAAATCCAATCCCACCCGCCGCCCTTCTCCCAATCAACAAATTGGACTGATTGGCACAAGGAAATGGATTTTGGATTAATTATCCCCCACCTCCCCCCGCGCTCACTTCGACTCGATCACTCACTCACTCTTTTCTTCTTTTCCCTTTGCTAATCCGTGCACAAATTGGCAGTGCAAAACATCTCATCAAATTAGCGATTATCCCCCGGCACCAAATCCCACCAAAGACCCACCGGGGATTATAAAGCGGGCCAATCGCAGCCGACTTGGCACTCGAAGTGGCAGTGTTTAATGTCCTAATTTGTGAATCGCTTCCTTCTGTTCTCATCCTTGGCTCTTTTGTTTCTGTCCACTGTGGGTAATTTCAGATTATACTTTGGAGTCTAAAGATTATCGTCGCTTTCAAATTACAAAATTAAAAGGAACAATTAAATTATCATAATTACTATACTATTTTCGTCAAGTTTGGCTTAATGCCCACTTGGCCAATTCATTGTCTGTCTTCTTTGCACACAAAAATAGATTGGCACATTGGTTGCCGCCAATCCCTGAGAGAAGAATATTTTGAAAAAAAAAAAAACTAAGAAATTGATTTAACTTTTGATCATGGAGCAAATTTGTAAGAATGCAGTGAAAAAGTGGCGATTAGCGTCAAAAACAAAAGGATTCGCTTTACCCTCCCCTCCCCCCTCTTTCCCGTACTTTACCCACCCCCTACCCTATCCTCTCCCCCGCCCGCACCCCTCCTCTCCCCCCCCCCCCTCTTTCCCCTCTCGCCCCCCCCCTTCAAACCCCTCCCCGTCTCCAAAACGTCCATCTTTTAACAGCGAATGCCATGCCATCATTGACGAACTCTTCCTCGCTCCTCTACCCAAATTGACTTTGTGCTGCTCTGATGACGTCCCCGGGAAGCCCTTCGGTTGACCATAATAACTCGCGTATTTGGCCTTTTCCGGACCCGCTCTAATCCAAGGCCATAGTTGGAAATAAAAATCTTCTTGAATCGCCGCCCATTCTCTCCCCAGACGCCCCTCCCCCCCCCTTTTTGTTTCAAAATGTCTCAATTTATCCGACCTTTTGAGAAAAAAGTTGTCTATTTTAAGGCTTTATGCGACTGTGTTGCCTTTCAAATAAATTTATCAGTGATAATTAGGGGGGGGGGGCATTTAAATGCCATTCACTCTTTTGTTTTTTGTTTTTGAGCTGTCTTTGCCGGTTTCGCTTCCATTTCTATGTTCCCTTCTCAGCAGCACTTTGTCTCCACCTTCTTTCAATTTTTACACTTTGTGTTTTTTTTTGTTGAAATTTTTGGCTTATTTTCCGCTTTATAATCGCAAATTTTTTCCAAAATATTTTAATTTTAATTCAGAAACAACGCAAAGTGGCTGATCAGCAGCAGCTCAGCAACCCCATGGAAATTCAGGGGTCTTCCGCCGCCACCTCTCTCCACTTGGACAAAGCCGTGAAGCGCGAGGCGAAGCAGGAACAGTCCCCCGAGGGGCCCTCCTCCTCCGCTTGTACCGTAGCAGGCGCCTCTTTTGACCACTTTCCCGCCTATCGTAGTCTATTTGCACCATCAGCCACAAACTCCGCTCAAATGCTGCTTAAAAGGTCAGTTGAAGCGATGGAAAAAGTGAAAGAATGGCGATTTGGATACAGTCAAAGGGGAGAAAGAGAGAGAGGAAGTCGAGAAAAGAGTGAGAGAGAAAGGGAGAGAATGAAGGGGAAATAGAAAGGGCAGACGAGAGACAGAGAGAAAGAGAAAAGAGAGATATAGCCGAGATGAGAGAACGAACGGGGAAAAGGAGGGGGAGGAGAGAGAAAGAGAAATTTAACTTCATACCGTATAGCTCACAATTAAGTAAAAGGAAGGAGGGCAGGGGTGAATCATGCTTTTTTGTTCTTTCTCTTTTCCTCTCTCCTTTTCTTCTCCAATTTTTCCTTTCTCTCTCTCTCCTTTTTCTCTCTCTCTCTAATTCACTACTCCTCCTACAGTCTCTCCTCCGTCCCTTTTCTTCGCCCTTCCCATTTTGATGTCTTTCCGTTCAGTTTCGACTTCCCCTCCACTGCTTCTTCCTCTTCCTCTTCTGCTTCTCTTCCCACAATGCAAATTCCCGCTGATCATTTCCAACAACAATTCGTTTCCCCAAATTTTGCGCAAAATCCGCCAAAATTGTCCTCCATTTATCAGCAACAATTCGGCAGTTCACTTACCAGGTATAAAAGATAAAAGGACTTTGATGGGCTTTTGGTGCCGAATTGGCATTTGCCATTTCCCCCGGGGCATTCTTTGGCCTTTTGTCCACTCTCCGCCGTTTGTTCAGTTGTCCCCCGCCGGTCACTTCTTCGTCCGCCCATCAGCAGCTCAGCAGTGGCGGCGGTTCCGGCTTTATCGCCTCGTCGCATCCCTTCGCCCAATCGGCCGCCAATTTAATGCGCGGGTTCAGGTCGCTTCATAATTTGGCTGATCTGTGCCTCGCCCCGTCCGACTGTCGCCCCAATTTCAGCATTTTCTCGTCCGACTCCCAGCAGTTCCCCTTCCCGGTGCCTCCCCAGTCGCTTCAGTCTGTGATGAGCGGTGCCCCCTCGGGCGTTCCCTCTGCTTCTCTCGCTCGTCCTACCTCCTTCCCAGCCGTACTCTCTTCCCCGAGTTCGTCCTTCGTTGCCCAACATCAAAGTTCCGCCTCTTCGTCCGGCCAACCCGCCGTCATTTCCTCGTCCTCGCCCGATTCACCAATTACTTCCAATCACCCGGCAGGGCCAATGGAAGAGGGGCAACTGCACGAGGAGCCCAAATTATGTGCCGTTTGCAGCGATTACGCAATTTGGTAAGTGGGAGGAATGGAATGAAATTGAGGAGGAGGGAAGGGAGGGCACTCCCTGCAGGAAAGAGTGCCAACGAATTGGTCACCGTTCGTCCGTTATTCCCTCAACAATCATTGGCATTTGGCTTTAGTCAGCACTATGGCGCGTTGACTTGCGAAGGCTGCAAAGGCTTCTTTAAGCGGACAGTACAAAAGAAGTCGCAGTATGTGTGTGGTGAGTGTCCAATTGTCTCTTTTTCTCTCACCGTCTCTCTTTAAGCGGGCAACAAAAATTGCCAAATTGACAAACGCTATCGCTCCAGGTCAGTTCTTCGCTCTTTTGGTCGTTTATTACTCAATCGTTTGGCAGATGCCAATATTGTCGCTTCCAAAAGTGTTTGGAGGTTGGCATGGTGCGCGAGATTGTCCGTTACGGCAGTCTCCAGGGACGCCGGGGGCGGTTGCCGTCCAAGGTGAAAAGTTCGAGCGGAGGGATTGGCGGCAGCGCCGGCACGGCGATGCCAATTGGCATGGGCGGTGGAGTGCAGCCCGAGCCGGCGCCAAGTCCACCGCTGCCCATTCTGACCATCATTGCCAAGGTGGGTGGTGCCTAAACTGTCCGGGTGATCAGATTTTTGAAGGCCTTCGCCGAGTGCCATTCGCCGTTTCATTCGGTGTCCCGCCAAAATGTGAGTGACGTCACTTTTTGACTCGGCACTTTCGCTGTTCTGTCGCCCCCCCGTCCCCACACTTATTCAAAATTTCATCAGAAAAGCCTCACGCTTTCCGAACTCTGTTCTCTGATCGATTTGGAACTCCAAAGGATTTATCATTTCGCGCGGCGTGTCCCCGACATCAATGAATTGTCCGACTTCGAATTGCATACGCTCGTCCTCCACAATTTCTTTCCGATGTTCGCCGTCCGCCAGGCGTTCCGTTGGAGCGAACTTAAGTCAGTCAGATCCATGGCCAAGCGAAAGGGGAATTTTGCCAGGAATTCCCGCGCTTCTGAGGACGTTTTTCTGGAGGGCGGTGTTTGCTGCGCTTTGGACGACCTTCCGGCGGAGTGGCGGCCGTGGTTCGGCGCGGTCGCCGCGTCGGCCCAGGCGTTCCGTCAGTTGGTCGATTGGGACGTGGTCTGTTTGGCTTCGCTGCTCGTCCTTCTGCTGTTCCAAGTCGGCCCGAGTGAGTCATTTCCGTGTTTTTTTTCCATTCGAATGCCCAACAGACATTGCCACTTTTGTCACTCAACCGACAATCGACCGCTTCCACAGCACTTACATAAACGCCCTCAAAGACCACTGCTGCTCGGGTGGCACGGTCCTCCAACCGCCCAAACTGTCGCGAATAGTTTCGCAGGTGACAAATGCATTTGAACGTTGAAAGTTTGTGTACATTCTTCTCAATCTTGCAGATTTGTCTCTCTTTCTGTCTTTTGCCCCCTGTTTCTCTTTTCCAACCCCTTCTTTTTATCTCTCGTCTCTCTCTCTCTCTCCTTCCTCTCATTTCTCTACATTTTCTTCTCCCCTTTACTTTAGATCACTCATTTTGTCTCTTTTCGCCAATTGGGCGTCGACTGTCTCAGTCAGTCGTTCCTTCGCATTTCGCCCTCCCAATCGCTTGGCCAATTGCTGTTGCACAGTGGCGGCGAGCTCCAACCGATTCAGCAATCCGTCGGTGGCCAAGGCGGGTTTTACCCCGCGACGGCAGAACAACGGCACCAACAGCAGGACGAACGGCAACAGTCGTCCTCCTCGGCACCCTCCCACCACCACCAACGGCACAATTTCTGATCGGACAGAAAAGCGGTTGAGCGGATGGAGGGGGGCGAGGGCAGTGGACGCGGATACGATGGCACAACAGTCAATCATCTACTTACCGTACACATTCCTCTCCTCTTGTCGTTACCGTGTCCGTCCTCTTCTCTTTCTCTTCCCCTCCCCTTTTTTTTTGCTATTTCATCGAATTTTAATTGTTCATCGACGGCGTCCCTCTTTGATCTGTTTTTCGTGCTTTGTTTATTTATTTGTTTTTGTTTGTTTTCCTTTAATTAATGTCATTTTCCCTTTGCACTTTCCTTTCCATTTCATTCTTTGCTTTGTCTTTTATAAAATATAAAATAAATTTATGTTTTTGGCTTTAAATTTTTCTTAAAAAATGAAAGTTAATTTGGAAAAAGAATAGAAAAAAGCACTGAAATTAAAAGAATTAGCGCATAATTTGTAGGGCTGGTAAAACTCATGAGTTCAGCAAGAGAACATATTTTAATTATTATTTATCCCATAGTAATGAATAAGGAACAAAAAATCATGAAATAGGCACCTAAAAAGGCAGAAAAAAAATCGCAAAATAGGCACAAAAATCCTCAAATAGGCAAATAAAATTTTTATTAACGCTTTTTAGGTAGCAAAACACATAAAAATTTCCAATTGTAAATGAAATTATTAAATATTTTAAAGTTTTTCCCTTCAACTCTCTCCTCCCCCTCGGGGCGGAGTCGTTATTTAAAAAACCATCATTATGAAAATTTTTGTCGAAAAATTATTTATAATTTTGCTCCAAAGCAACCAAATTTTTAATTCTTAATATTTGATAGCCCTAAGTGTTCTCTATCATTCTGCAAAATTTCAAAAAATTTCTTTGAGTTTCAAAAAAGTTATAGCTCGAGGAACTCAAAAAACCTTGGTTTTCGAATATTTTTGGCCATAACTTTTTTTAAAGTTAATAAATTACCCTCCCCCTCAACTCTCTCTCCCCCTCAACTCTCATAAGATATTCAAATTACTTTTCTTTTTTAATTTAAAATATTTTCTGTTATTTTAAATTTCTTTATTTTTGTATAATTTCGGTGAATATTATTTTGATGCTATAAAAATTATTGAAGAAAAACAGAGAACGAAGAAATAGTGTAAGGAAAGGGCAGAGACAGGGAGAACAGAGAGAATGGGAAAGTGGGAATTTGTAAGAAAAGAGGGGAAAGTGAGAGAGTGCGCTATCTCCCGCCTTTCTCTGCCTCTGAGAGAATGGGAAAGTGGAGAGCTTGTAAGAAAAGAGGGGAAAGTGAGAGAGTGCGCTATCTCCCGCCTTTCTCTGCCTCTTCTTCCTCCTCATCCGATTGTCCCTGTTTTGCCCTTTGAATCTCCCTCCCTCGGCTCCCTTTTTCAACTTACTTGGCTGGGACCCACCGGCGATCATTAAGGCCGGTGGTCCACGGCGAGGCTTACCCATTGCACTTTCGTGGTGGGCTGAACCGTGCCATATCCCCGCGCTGGGGATGATGGACAGCACAATTTTTGAGTGCGGGGGATGGCGTACGCGCCGCCCCTAAAAAGTTTTTTTTTTCTTTGGCTTACGCGTTTCAATAGAGACTTTTGCGTCTAACGACAAGGACACACTCACAAATAAATTACTTTGATGACGGGGATTTATGGACCGATAATTGGCAGAGCCCATCGGGACAGCCACCAACAAACGGGAAGAACGCATATTTTCGGCTCGCAAAAGGTCGGAAAAGAAAGTTGCCGTTGGCCGCCCATTTGAAAGAGACGGGGCACTCGTTTTGGCAATTGTTCCAATTAAAGAAATGGGCAGCAAAAATTTTGTCCTTTGGTTTGTCGTCCCCCTCACCATTAATTGTTTTCAAGACACCGAATAAGTCGAATTCATTGGAACAGTTTAAATTTGCTCAAAAAATAAACAAATTAATTAATTCTCTGATGACCGTTATTCCCCCGTAAGTGAAAACATTAAAATTTGTGAAAATAAAATATTTCTAAGGAAATGTGCTTACTGAATCGTAGGAATCACTAGCATTTTTTTATGCTAAACGACTCTATTCCAGTTTATGCGTCCATTCGACTTTTAGGCGTCCAAACTTCATTTTCTTAGGCTTTAACTTTTTTCATTTTGGTATCAATCGAAAGAATAGTCACAGGAATTTATAAATACAAGAAAAGAGCAAATAGTTGTTTTAACCCAGAATTTAGTTATATACCTAAATATTAAGAATGTAGGCATTGACTAATAAGAAAAAAAAAAGTTACGGCCTAAAAAAGTATTAAAACCGAGAAATATTTTTTTTACTAATTTAATTCCCCAATTTTTAAGCTTTGATATGAAATATCCCGATCGAAATATCACTTAAATGTTTGGGATAAATTAAAGCTTCAAAAACAAAAAAATTTGTTTTAATTGCTTCGACTTTCTCCTCGCTACTCCTTTGGGCTTTGATTCGACACATTTTAATGATAGAATTCGAAATGGATGAGATATTTATGGCAATGGGCGATGAAAGGGTGCGTCGACAAATCATTTTCATGCTTCGTCAAGTCCCGAAATGTGACTGTTCGTCGCACTTCGACTGTCCGTCGTGCAGAGAAGGCGAAACCGTTTCAACGAGCCAATTTCGATGTCACGGAACAATTGCATCTGAAGTGGTTTTAAACTTCCTTAAGGGTTTTTATAGTAAGAAATATATATTTTTTCAAAATAATTTTTAATGGAAAAATCAGAAAGCTAAAAAGTAAATTTTATTAATAAAAAATTAGTGCATTCATCTCATACATAAAAAAGGGGGGTGGGTCGGAAAATTTTTTTGCGATTTTGAGCCAATTTTTAAAGAAAAATTGGGATTTTTGGGGTCCGGCGGTGCCGATAGGCGCCGCCGGGAAAATTTTTTTGGGTTTTTTAATGAATTTGTTAAGAAAATTTCCAAAATTTGCGACCCCCAACTCGCCGCCGCGAACCCCCTCCCCCCACCTCTTTTACACCCCCCCCCCTTCGCTGCGAACCCCCCCCCCCCCTCGCTGGCCCCCTTTGCGAGCGAGGGGGGGGGGAGTCCGACCCCCCCCTAAAAAATGTATGATTCATCTCGAAACTCCCCTTGCCCCACCTATGTCTGCTCCCAATGGAAAAGCCAAACCGACCTGGAAAATGCCGATCACTGTTGTGAGAAACCCAATCACATTTCCGATCACATCACTGGCACCCAAACAAGCCCATTCTTTGTACCTAAGGGAGGGGGGGGGGACATTTGGCCAAAGTTTTATTTGGAGAGAAACGTACAAAATGGAACTGGCCAAAATGACGAAACTTGTGAAGAACACGTAATAAATGGGAGTCACCTCAAGCAAAACACACTCAGCACACAAATTAATGTACTCTTTTTGAATCATTTCTTTTATAAAACTAACAATAAACAAATTTAACGGTGGGACCAGCAAATGGTCCCTAAACGAAAATGGAAAGAAATTCATATTTCGAACCCTTTTTATTATTACCCTGAAATGCCCCCTTCCCCAAAACAAGGTCTATCAACATTTCTATGGTGTAAAAATTTGCTATTGAAATGGAAACGAACCAATCTCGGATTTTTAATCATTTTATTTTTTTGAGGGGGGGGGGGAGGGATGACCACATTTCGTTTAAAAACACCAAAAAGTTCGGGTACCATCGAAGTGTTGTAAATGTCCAATGATTTGTTGAGATAGACCAATTGGACGGAGATACAGCCGAGCACAGCCAACAGCCAAAACCAAGTGAGCCTGAAAAGAGGTGGCGAGGAATGGAAAAGCCGCAAAGGACGGACCAATTGGTGAACTGTTCCTCCGTCGTTATGCTCTCTTTTATGGCCAAGCCCAACCCTTTGACCGAAATCACTGACAAAGAACCGATCAAAGAACAGACGGCGATGTACACCAAAATGTTGGTGTGGCCATAACGGGGCGCAACGTAAACGACGAGCACAAAAGTGAACAGCAAAACGAGCGCAACGTAAAGAATGAACACTAAAAGAGAAAAAGGGTGAGAATAAAAGACAAATTGTAAGCAAAATTACGAGAAAAAAAAATTTAAAAAAAAAATATATATATAATTCAAGCAGCTCGTTTCCCAGCATTCAACGAACAAAATCTAATTGGGAAAAAGAACCATTTTATAAATTTGGTCAATAAAATTGGATAAGATATCTCAAGTTTTCCTGGGGACTTTTTCCCCTTCGAATAAATTTTTGGTTAAATTGAAAAATTCTTTTTTATTTTTTTCGAAGCTTAACTCGAATATTACACGAGGAAGGAAAATTTAAAAAAAAAAAAGAAATTTACCCCATAAATTTTGAAATTTCCCCCCTGGCGGCGCCTTCGGCACCACTGCCACTGGACGCCTCCTTCCCAAGAATTTTTTTTGTGCAAATGCTATCAAAATTAACAAAAAGTTCGCCCTCCCGGGGATATTTTTGTGCCAAAAGTTTGGTTGACCCTATTCGAGTCCTTAAATACCAGAAGCCTTCATTTTCTCTGCCAATTCGGCCATCGTGGACACTTCCTCCTCTTTGGGCGAGTGAATGACAATGGAAGTTGAGCCGAGCAGACAAATGGCACATCCGATTTTGCCGAGCAAATTGAGCCGCTCCTTCAAAAGTTTGGAAGAGAGGACGGCGGTGACGAGAACACTCTGAGAAAACGAATTGGAAGAAAAAGCGCAAAATGAAAACGCACCAAAGCGCCCATCGGAGTGACTAAACTCGCGGGGGCGAAGGCGTAAGCGGCGAAATTGCAAGCCTCGCCAACTCCCATTGTTATCACACCCATCCACCTGAAATGCCAACAAAAAACATTTAAATGGCGGATTAAAACGCTTAAAAATGTGAATTTTTTTTTTTTTTTGCGTTTTACTTCGTGTTTTTGAATGAATATTTATTAAAAGCTCAGTAATTGCCTAGTTTATGTGACATTTTGTCTGACATACTTTTTATGTCTATTAATTTGCTTATATTGCATCAAATTTTAGTATGGAAATTTTAAAACTATTCTCAGTGTCATCTAAATTAGGCAAATACCAAAAGCTCTCTCTCTCTCTCTCTCCGCTTACCATAACCATTCCTTCAAATAGCCATAACCCCCTTCCGACGCTCTTTGGTTGTATTCTGCCGACCCCGCAAGTTTTATCAGTGCTTTCTTTTTGATGATAAATGAGGAGCCGATGAAAAGGCTCGAGCTGATGGCCAACCCGAGACCAATGTAGAAATCGACGAGACTTGCGCCGTTTCTTACGTGTGGCGCGGGGCTCGCAAAGTCTGCGGACGACGGCCGATCGCCGCCCATAAGCTCAAAAGGACTGAAAATGGAGGCAAAGAAATGGGAGGAAACTGAAAAAGTTAATTTAAAATTGAGAAAGTGAAAGGGAATTATTTACAATAAAAAAGAAATTTTGGTGCCGATTGGCTAATGCTTTTAATAAAAATTCCATGGGAGCGAACAATTTCATGGCCTAATGCTAATAATTTCTCAATACAAATTCGTGTGAATTAACAAAGTTTTGGTTGCCCTGGTAAATTTGACCGGCACGAACATTGTTACGTGAAAAGCCAATGGGCGTATGAAAAGGGACAATTACCAAAAAAAAAAATGGATGAAGCGGAAAGGTTTCACTTTGACGTGGAGGGAAAATGGATAGAAATTCAAATGGAAAATCACAAAATTCAATTGGCCTCACTGCTAATGAAAGAACAAACATTGCGTTGGAAGAGAGAGCGAATTAAATTTCATTTTTTAGCTAAAAAAACGTAAAATGTTTGTTGGTTTTCTCATTCTTTAAGCAAAACGATCGATAAAAGGAAATAAAAAACAAAAAAAGACATTTAATTCGATGGCAGTGATAAGGCAAAGGCAGGAGAAACTCACGAAGGCATTTCTAAGAAGGACGAAGGCGAGGACGAAGAAGAATTGACGGAAGGGAAAGTTTTGTGCAATTTGTACACTTCCATTTGGGACGACGAATTGTGCAGAAAGCTCATGGAACGGTTGGCAGCAGCTGAAAATCGAATCGATGAAAAGGCAAATGAGAAAAGTGATGAATCATTTATTCATTCATTCATTTTCAATGGCTCATCATTTTGCGAATTTACTTTTTGACGAAATGAAAAGGCGTTCTTGGCCTTCCATAATTTGTTAAAAATACTGACAGTCAAAAACCATCACTCACTGAACAAAAAAGGGAATTAATTAATCATTCGCAAGGCATTGATTGGAAAGGAAAAAAGTTAATAATTTAGAAAGTTTTAAAGGGAAAAAAACGGAGGCAATCGGATGATAAAAAAATTTTTATAGGTAATTGTTAAAATTAATAAAGTTAAACGTAAATTCAGCAGCTGAATTTTTGTTTCGATCAATGATGGAATCAATCTCTTTGCCTTATTAATATTTACATTCCAAATCATTAGCTTTAGCATTAGCAATGACATTCACTTACACATCAAAAGCATAAGTATGTAAGCATTGAGAAGAGAGCACCAAAAATATCATGGGAATGAATGGAGGGAAGAAGCTTTTTATTTTTACACACACAGAGAAAGAGAAAGAGCATTTGTATCTGATGATTGATGATGAAGCTGACAAATGAAGTTGAGATGGAAGCGGTGAGTTGGACGGCAGCGAATTATTCAGTCGGCTTTTTCAGTACTTCATTTGAAACAGAAAAACAATCACGGATTAAAAAGAAAAAATAAATTTTAACAAATTTTACGTAAAAGGTTCGAGTCCGCTCCACGACATAAATATTTTTATTCATCGAAGGAAAGGAAAGAGAAAAAAGGAAACTGAAAGAAAATAAGAAAAATTGTTAATTTCTATAAAAATCTCTTAACAAATTTCATCCAAAATTTGATTTTTTCTCGCGCAATTAGCATTCGTAAGAGAATTTGTAAAAAATGTAAGGCATTCGTAATCGTAGCCGAAATTATTGAAATTTAAAAAATTTATTTTTCATGATGATCGGGCCATTAAATCGGGAATTCTCCAAAAAAAAATTCCTAGGGGGTTGAGAAAAATTTTCCGAAAAAAAGGAATAGGTCGTCAATTGGGAGAACACACAAAATTATTGGTTTGACCCATTATAACTCGATGATGGATCGCTGAATTGAGATGCTTTTTACTTTAAAGAAGCCTAATGATAGAGGTCATTTTGGCATCATAAAGATTTACAAATATTAGTTTTTCTAATTTATTTATTTTTGCTAAAAAATAATTTAAAATTTATTTGAATTAAATATTAAATATTTAACATATAAATTTATTTTGCCTTTTTGACGCTTTCATTTTGCGCTGCGTTTGGCCTCGCTTTGTCCGTTTCCCTGCCTTTGTGTGTCTTCTGCCGTTCTTTGCTTTTATTTCTCTCTCATTTCTTTCCCTTTTTTTGCGAGGGACAAAAAAGGAATGGCTTATTACTTATTATGTTTTGCTTTGCTTTCCTTTGATGTCTCGAGGATTAAACTTTTGTTGTGCCAATGCAAAAGAATTTATTTCGCGCGAACGTTCGTTGGCATTTCTTTGCGTTGTAAGATTAAATTGTGCTTTTCTCGTCATTCATCCGTTCTTTCGTTCATTCGTTTCTTTTCGTCCTTCCGATTTGTTCGTCCGTCCGTCTTTCACCACCAATACCCCGAATAGTACGGGTAAGCGTGGCCGTAATACGACGAGGCGTAAGGGTAAGCGCCGCCCCATCCTGAAATTGGTGCCAAATCACCGCGCACCGGTGAGCCCCGCGTCCCTTCTCTCTTTTCACCACGCCCAACCCAAAAAAAGTTCACTTACCGCCGTATGCGCCGTAGTAATACGGACTCCAACGTTTGGCACGCCCCGCCTCGGCTTGATGTTGCCCGCCTCTGCTCAAGTGAAACGAGCAAATGTTCAAACTGATTGTGAGCATTTAAATTGGCACCCACTCGAACATTGGCCCCTCGGGCTGTGCCGGCATTGCAATGGCGCAGAGACAAAAGACGGCCAAAAAGAGAGCGGCGAAAAAGAGAGGCTGAAGAGAAGACATTTTGTGAGGATGGGCCAAGCAAGAGAAGTGGTGGGGTTGAGAGTGTTCGGTTCGGTTCGTTCGTTCTGTTTGGTGGCGTTCCCTCGCGACTTCGCCCTTTTATAGCGCCCAATTCAATGGACAAACTCCCAAAGTCATCTTCATCCCATCAAAACATCATCAACCTGTTCCCCTCCCCTTCTTCGCCTCAGTTGCGCTTTTGTAAAGTTGTCGCAAATTACTTTTTAGTGGATCTTCTCGGCAATTTTCCGCCAACACTCAAAAGATGGCAATTTGGCAACAATTAAAACGCAGTGCCAATTGCCAACCCGACCCATCGCTCCAATTCACTTCGCCCCTCGACCCTCTCAATTTGATGCACTTTTTAAAGTCCCACCGAAGCGAACGAAGTTAAATTTGTTGGTGTGTGAATGCAATTGAAAATTGGAGAGAAAGGTGCGACAATTATTGTGAACTAAGGGCGAGGAGGGATGCCAAGGGGCGAAAAATGGGGGAATTATATTTAAAAATGGAGGGAATTATATTTAAAAATGGGGGGAATTATATTTAAAAATGGGGGGAATTATATTTAAAAATGGGGGGAATTATATTTAAAAATGGGGGGAATTATATTTAAAAATGGGGGAATTATATTTAAAAATGGGGGGAATTATATTAAAAATGGGGGGAATTATATTTAAAAATGGGGGGAATTATGTGTATGTAAAAATGGGTGGAGGGGGGGGGGGGGGACTCGTTCTGCTGGTAAATTTAAAATGAATGCCAAAGGCATTTTTAGATTTTTTAAATTTTATTTATTTCCCGTCATTTTGGTCTTTTTTAGAGAACATTTTAGAGAACAATTGGAGATGAAATTGCCATTTTAAGCTTAGCTTTTTTAATTTGTATTTGCGACTGTTAATAATTATTGTTAATGAGTTTGTCTTGGCTTTTGTCTTGGATTCCCCCCCCCCCTTTCGCCCCCTTTTAATTTGCCATTATTTCATTAATTTCCGTCCCTTTTCCCTCACTCTGTCCGTTTACCTTTGATTTTCATTCGTTACAGAAACAGCTAATGATTTTGTCTGCTGTTGTGATGCTAAACTCTGATAATAATTATGACGGGGCGGCGGATTAGCGGGGAAAGTGCCAAGGAAAATGAAAGTTAAGGCATAATTGCTGAGGGTTTGGGATTTTGGCTTGGCTTTTGCTGTTTCATCCCTTTCATTTTGTGCCGTTTCCCTTCGCATTAAATTTCCTTCGAATTCATTTTGAACGGAAGGATTAGCGAAAAAACTGGAAATCATTCAGCAAATGGAGCAAAAGAAACGTTAAGAAGGACGGAGCAACCAAAACATTCGCATTTATTCACCCCAATTATTTGCACAGTTCTCGCAATTTTTGAGAATGGACACCAAAACGGGCGTTACAGAAAATGCAGCACACTTTTGGCTTGCTTCGAGTAGCGACGAAGTGGCGCCGTCCAGCAAAAAAGTGATTCCGCCGGGCACAAAAGTGTTTTTCAGGTCAATCGGAGGGAATGAAAAAGCCAAAAAAAAGTTTCAGAAAACTCGAAATTTAAGAAAAACGCACCCCATAAAAATGAAACTGATGAGTAAGCTGTTTTGAGTATGGCATCCTTCTCTTTTCAGATGGGTCAATCGGACCGATGTTTGGGCGTCGTCCGCCGAAACTCACAAAAAGTTGCTGAGGCAAATGCAGCAGAACGGCAGAAGGGACGAGGCGCGGTCGGACTCAAATGAGCACGGCATGGCGCCCTCGCCCGATGGTCCGTCCGTCCGTTTGCCTCCGATCATTCGTTCCGTTCCCCTTTTAGACGTCGATTTCTTTGAGCCGCCCCTTCACTCAAATGCCGATGGCCTTTTCTCCGCCGTCATCGTTCTCCTCTCTCTGATCGGCCTCGTTTTGGTCTTTTTGCTCGGCTATTTTCTCGTCCGATTTTTCCATGGCGGCGACGGCGACGACGACGAAAATTCCCTGCGGCGCGAGGAGGAAAGCCCGAAGCATCGGCACGAGTTGCGAGTGGTGCTGGTGCCGAAGAACGGACGCCGAAAGTCGTCGCTTCCGTCCACACTGATCCATCCTTTTGGGCTTGGCGACAAAAAGCATTTGATCGGTGAGTGAAAGGAAAGAAAATCCACTGACATGTCAAACAAAATCAGTCACAAATGGGGCACGGTCTGTTGAGTCGGACACTTTCAGTACCGGAAAATTAATTGTTTACCATACGATAAATTCATCGATTTGTTTATGGTTTTCTTAACTGGAAATCTCCTCGAAGCTATTGAGGCTCACAAAAGCTGATCAAATAGAAAAAAGAGATCAATGGAAACCGATCACTTCTGATCACTTGATCACCATTTAAGTCCTTTTTTGGCTTCATTCAGAACGAAAGGCGACGGTGGCGGAGTTTGGGCATCAGCAGCCGACAAATGGGGCGGCGCGGCCTTTCCCGAAGAGAATTTACGAGTTGCAGGCGGAGGAGGGATATTTCTCCTGTCCCCCTTCAATGCGTGCCAGTTTCGAGCTCGATTAGAGAATCAAATGTCCATTTATTTTAATAAATTAATCGTTTTTACATTTCTATCAGAATAAACTTTCGCCATTTCTTCCCAATTTTTCCATTTCTTTCGCTTTCATTGCCAAATCTCTTCGGCTAATGCCTTTCGCCGAATTCGCCTCAATAAAATCCATTCGATTGGAATTGAAACGGCCAAAACGAAGGCACAGCCTAACGAATTGACTATCGAAAGAGCGAAGGAAGAGGAGAGAATCAGCACAAGCAAAGTGATTATTTGGAAGGGCAGAAGAAGGAACTGAAAGGGGGGGGGCATTAAAAGAGAAAAATTGAAAAGCATTAAAAAATAATCCATCAATTAGCGTAAATACCTAACGGACCAACCGAAAGAGACAAATTCGGCAGAATCAGTGCCGCATTATTTCGCGCCAGGCCAAATATTGCGGAAATGACCGAAAGTGACCAGCTGAGGTTGACAAACAGCGAAACGAACACAACAAGCCTAAGAAAACGCAAAAATAAATGAAGAACATCAATAGTCAGTCTAATTTAATAGGACAAAATGATCGGTTAAGCGATTTTTTTGATGGCACTGATCGGAAGAACCGACCGATCACTCCAAAACATTGCCTGGATGTTTCGTAGTGAAAGGCCGACGGATGGAGGGCGAGGAGGAGTGAAGAGTTGTGGAAGACTTGGCTGAGAGAAAGGGACAATTGGAGGATGAGAAGGGCAAGGCACAGTTTGTGAATGGCCAACGAATTTGGGGCATTGGACGGAGGCAAAAAGGGGGCAAAACGAACGGAACGATCATTGCAAAGTTTGGCCATTTTGGGAAAACAAATGAATGAGTCGGGGGGGGGGAATTCATTTATAGGGGGGAGAATAAACATTTGAGCAGAAAGGGTGACGGATTGACTGACACTTTCACGGGGAAACAAAAGCAGGAGAAAGGCACCCCAGGGAATTTTATTCAATTAAAAATATTGAAAATGGCCAATGGAAATAAAAATGATTTAGCGCCACCTTTTAGAAATAGCTCACTTTCAGCAGCAGTCGAAGCGATTATTAACGCAACAATTAATGGAATATTTGAATTTGACTTTCAAAAAAGGCGATAGCAGCGAATTTGAAGGTAAAAGGCCTTAACACTTTGAAAAATCATTAAATGCTTTTTAAGCAAAATACCAGCATGGAAATTGCTTGGAAGGTAATCGCCGAGGTGAAAATGATCAGCCAATCCAAGTCGAGTGGCTGATCAGCACTGATCCACCAGTCGGAGAGCCAATTGGCCACGGAGAGAGTGTGAAAGACGCAGACGACGCCCGAGGCGCAAATAATGGGCAAAAGAAAAAGCGGACGGAGCCAAGAAAGGCCGAACATGGCCAAAATGACGGAGAAAAGCGTGGCGAAACTCAGCCCACACACAAAAAGCAGTGAAGGGCTCAAACGGAGGAACAATTGGGGAAGAAAAGCAGCGGAAAAGCCGACGGAATGCCAAATCACCTCGGATTGAGTGGGGCGCCGGAAATACCCTTCGATTGGGAATGGGCACAGACAATGCCAACGGAGGCGACGATGGCCACGCAGGAGAGGACCAATTGGACGAGCAGAAGTGCCCAAGTGGCAGAACGGACGGACGACGCATTGGACATATAAAAAGGGCAAAGTTAAAGAAAATGGACGAAAAATGAAAGGGGAAAATGGGGGGAGAGAGAGAGGGGGGGGGGGGGGGGAAGGAATGCGCAAACAAAGCAAAAAGCACCGCTTAAAAGGGATAATGAATTTGGGAGGGGGGCACATTTGGGAAAAAGGGACGAAGCGCGGCCAAAAAAAAGCGGAGAAAAGGGAAAGTGGCGAAAAGACGGACCAAAGTGACATTTGAGGGAGGACATTTGATGACAAACGGCACTACAGATGCGAAGATTAAGTTAATGAACTAAAACGGAAAATAATGGAAGGGGACGGGGATTTTCCGCTTGAAGAGATTTGCCGACACGGCACTCAAACACGGCACATTTGTTTGCTTAGAGTAATTAGCGGAGTGAAAAATTAACGAACATGGGAACATTGGGGGGGGCGGCGTTTTCCCATAAATGGCACAAAACGGCGGACAATTGGGAAAAATACCCGTGGAAAGAAAGGTAAAGAAAAAAAGGAGAAAAGGCAACAGAATGATTACTTCATTTCTTATTTAAGCAACGAATTAAGCATTAAAAATGGCATTAATTAATTAAATTGTAATTAATTCATTAATTAAACATTTACAAATGCGCCGGGAAGGAAAAAAAGCATAAGAAATTAATGATTGGGTTGGAAAACTCGTGGAAATGATCTTTTTTTATTCTTATTCTTCTTTAATATTTTCTCATACTTTTGCATTTTCACTCGACGATTTGTCACATTCACATTAAATGGTTTAAAAAGCGCATAAATTGTAATGGGATGATGGAAAAGGGCGAATTGACGTCATTTTGGGAGGGGGTGGGGACATTTGAGGGCATTTGTCATTGAGAGGGCGGACAAACGGCGGAAAAGGGACAATTGGCAACGGAAGAGACAAATGGTGGAAGAAGCATTTGAGACTTGAAGATTGGGCTCATTGGTTGACCAACAGAGAGAACTAATTGAATGTAAATATAAAATTAAAGGAGGATTAGGGACCCGACCCTTCGGCGGGGTGAGAAAGTCGGGGTTGTCGGGGTCAGCTAAATCGGGGTCAGGGTTCGGAGTTTTCAATTTTTGCCTTATGTCAGACAGTCAAAAAGTTTTTCCCAAATATATTTACATGTAAATTATTGGCAATAATTTTACGGGATCTTGGGCCCTACCCTAATTTAAGGAGGCAAAAATGTTAAATTTTCAAATGCCATTAAATCGCAGTAGTGAAATTAGTATTATTTTATTGTCTTTTAAAGGCATTAAATTACATTGTGGTGGCGGACAGCTGTGATCAGCAGCAATAATTAGGGGGGGGGGGAGGGATCAAGCGGATCAGCGGACGCAATGCGTACGAAACGGCAGTCAGTGTCAGTGTCCACCCCCTCCCAATTTATGTCCGAAGTCCTTCAGCAGATGGCCACCCTCTCTTTCGTCATTCCCCTTGCCCCTCTCTGTTGCCCCTCCCCCTCCCCTCTTTCTCCCCCCTCACTCCCCCCGCTTCAATGATCTTACTTCCACCTTCTCCGCCCCCTTTCTCCTTTCCTCTCCCCCTTCCCCCCCTCGCACTCCCTCGTCTTCTCCCCCCTTTCCCCCCTCTTCGTCCTCCCTCTGCCTGTCCCCCATCATTTCCAACATTTTTTCGGTTGGCCAAATGATTCGTCCGCCCCTTTCTTTGCTCCCCCCCCCCCCCGCTTCAGCTCCGTTTTCTGTTTGTCTTCGTCGGTCATTCGGTGTCCCTTTGGTCATCTCCGCCTTTTCTTACGTTTTATTTTTGTCCCTCCGCCGTTTTTTGCTTTTTCGTCCATTCATCACAAAGCACACGCACACCAAAGACAAAAAGGACCATTTGATTCAGTTTTGGTACTCATCAGAAGCAGCAGTAGACGAGGTCATTTCGTCCGCTTTTTTGCTTTCGTATTAAAAATTAATTAATTGGCAATTAAGTCAATTCATTACCATGGCCAAATGAAAAAGGAATTATTAAATGTTTGGCCATTCATTATCCACCAATAAGTTTTTGTGAGATGCTTCTTCCGCTAATTCAGCTTACTTACTCTTTTTTTCTTATTACTCCGATCATCTTTGTCGAATGCATTTTATCGATGCGCCCCCTCCGAGTTACGACCAAATCGCAGCCCAAACGACCAATGCCGTCGCAAGGGACTCAGTCGGCTACGGCCTTTCGGAAAAAATTGCAGAACAATCGACGGTAATAAGAGTCCAGGAATTGGAGATTGGGAAGTTGAGGAGAGACTTGGGACGGATGAAAGAACAAATGGAACGAATGGAACAGAGAGAGGACGAGGGACAGCCGGGGGGCACAGGCGGAAAAACGACACCAATTCCGCCCAAATTGGAGCAAACGCTGGTCCAAGTGGTCACCGAGGAGGAGGAGGAACGGCGGAGGAAAAGAAGTGGGAGACGAAATGGGGAGGGGGGGGGGGGGGTTTATAGGGAAAGGGAAGGGAGACAAAATGGCAAAATGGGAGAGAGAAACCGTGGCAAGCCTTGGGGCCCTCTCCTTTCAATTGCCATTTAAGGGGGAAGAAAGTGCGACATCATCAGCGGATTGGTCTGTTTCGTGGCACTGATGGCCGTTCTCGGATTGGGCATTTACATTGTGCTGAACAAACCCGCAAATACTTTGGCCAACAATCTGACCACAAATGATCAGCCAAAGATGGAAAAGGAAGTGAATTCTTCGACAGTCGCAGCACCAAAAACGGCACCAGCAGAAGAAGAAGAGGGGACAATCGTACGGCACTTTCGCATTATCGGAAAAGGTTGGAGGAAATGCTTTTTATGTAAAAAGCATCAAATGGGAAATTTTGACAAAAATTATTGTCGTGCGGCTTAATAGAAAATGCCAATGATTTTGCCCCATTAAGCGAATGGTGACAATTTGTGTTGGGCCCGTGCCGTGATTTCTCCTCCTTCTTCTTCCCTTCTTCTTCCCCTTCTTCTTCCTCCTTTTCTTCTTCCTCCTCCTCTTCCTCTGATCAAATTCGTCCCAATCATTGCTTTGTATTCCGCCGCTCTTTGGATGATCGGCGCCTTTTCTGCTCATTTTCCCTCGGCCATTTCGTTTCGCCTTCTTTCGCTGCTTTTTCTCAAAATGGGCAATTTGCGCTGCCGGCGATGCGCCGAGGAAAGGCCATGATTTTGTTGAAAAGTAATCGAAAATTAAAATAATAATTAGAGAGGGAAAATTAATTAAAAAGGCCCCATTGTCATTCATTTATCCATCAAATCAATTAATTAATGGATTAATAATAATCTGATTAATGATGATCACTTAATTACGAAATTCTTTAGATTTTTTAGATCGGCAAAGACTGCGCACCTTCAGAAAAGGCATCGACACTTTTCACACGCACACATTAAGCATTGAAGAAGCGACCCAAGCCAGGGCCATTTGCACAGAACAGTTTTCGCTGTTCCGCCGATTTGGAGGAAAACGACGCGAATTCGCAGGGGACGGACAGAAAAAGGCGCCGATGGCACCGCAAACGCATTGGACAATAGAAATGGGAAAAGCACACAAAATGAGGACACTGATCAATTGAAATGATCATACATAAATGAATAAATGAAAAGTGATCAGACAAAGACATCTGCTAAATGGACTGATCAGTCATTAACAAATGGACTGATCAGTCATGGCAAATTGATCACGAACAGTTGGGTACTGACTGATCTGTTGAGCCTTACTGTCCTTCTGATCACTTTGGCCCCTCCGCGTGTCAATTTTCTATTGCGTTTTCTTTTTTTTTTTTAAACAATTGATTTTTCTCATCAGTCGATGATAAGAAAACATTGAATGTTTTCTTATGGTTTTCTTTTGTAAAGTGATGCAATTCAAAAGAAAGAAAATAAAATAAAAAAGGGAGGAGAAGAGGAAAGAAGAAGAGGAAAGAAGAAGAAGAGGAAGAAGAAGAGGAAGAGGAAAGAAGAAGAGGAAGAGGAAAGAAGAAGAAGAGGAAGAAGAAGAAGAAGAGGAAGAAGAGAAGAAGAGGAAGAAGAAGAAGAGGAAGAAGAAGAGGAAGAAAAAGAAGAGGAAGAAGAAGAAGAGGAGAAGAAGAGGAGAGGAAAGAAGAAGAGGAAGAGGAAAGAAGAAGAGGAAAGAAGAAGAAGAGGAAGAAGAAGAAGAAGAAGAAGAGGAAGAAGAAGAAGAGGAAGAAGAAGAAGAAGAGGAAGAAGAAGAGGAAGAAAAAGAAGAGGAAGAAGAAGAAGAGGAACAAGAATGAATGGCCAAAGAAAGAGGAATCACCGGCGAAAGCCCAACCAAAGCAAATTTGGCATATTTATTTTTTAAATTTTAATTATCTCTTTTCTGCTCTTTGGCTTATCGTTCGTCCCCACATGCGTCGCTCTCTCTCTCTCTCTCTCTCTCTCTCTCTCTCTCTCTCTCTCTCTCTCTCTCCCCCTCCTCTTTCTCTCTCTCTCCTCTCTCTCTCTCTCTTCTCTCTCTCTCCTCTCTCTCTCTCTCTCTCTCTCTCACTCCCCTCCCCCCTCTCTTTCCCCCCTCTCTTTCCCCCCTCTCTTTCCTCTCTCTCTTTCCTCTCTCTCTTTCCCCATATGATAATCAACAAAAAGGAATGCGTCGTCGGACTGATCACTGCTTTGCTGATGCTGATAAGGTCATCCATGCCTACTGATCACCATCCTTCATTCACCCCCTGCACTTCCCTCCCCCGCCCTCCATCGGTTGCTTAACCCTCCGCCGTTTGTCCCACTCATTTTTCAGTTTCGTTTCTTTTTTATTTCTCCCACTCATTGATAAAAATGATAAATATATAAATACCCATTAGCTTCACCAACGCTTAATTGATTCTCAGGACACATTAATTGTTCTGTTTTTTTATATCCCACCGATTGGCACTTTCATTCCTTGGACTTTCTCTTCACTTAGAATTATTTAAATGGATAAATTGGTTTTAAAAATCCGTGAGCTCCTCGATGAGAACGAAGTAAATTTTGGGGAAGTGCAGCGAATTTTGGAAGAGTATAAAAGTGAGCCGAAGGATTGGAGAAAATTCACACATTTTGACGAACACAAGTGAACAGACGAAGTGAAGCAAGTGGAAAGCAAAGTGTTGTTCAGATACACGCGAAATTTGGTGGACGCGGGGAATGGAAAATATAATTTGATGATTCTGTGCTGGGGACCCGGCATGGGGTCGAGGTGAGAGATTGGGGGGGGGGAGGGGGAAATGGGGGAGGGGGGAAATGGGGGAGGAAGGGGGACAAGAGAGAGGAGGGAGAGAAGGACACGTGGGGTGGGAGGGACAAGGGGGCGGGGACAGGTAGGGAGCACATAGGGTGGTGGGGAGAGAGGGACAGACATAGGGAAGGGGGTAAGGAAAGGGGCACGGCTCACAACAATGGAAAGCGCATTAACTCCAACGATTTTCAGCATCCACGACCACAGTGCTGCGCAATGCTTCGTCAAAGTTTTGGATGGGCAACTTTTGGAGACGCGATTTGCATGGCCAAAGAAGGAAAAAGAAGAGAAAGAGGAGGAAGAGGACTGAAAAGGAAGAAGAGAAGAAAAAGAAGAGAAGGAAGAAGAAGAGGGACCGATGAGGGCGACAGGGACGGAGCTGTTCAAAACGAACGGAGTCAGCTACATCAGTGGTTCGTTGAAGAGATAAAGCAGGCAAAATTGAACAAAAAGAATAAATCACAAAGGAAACGGATGAAATTCAGACAAATCGGAAAAACGGATAAATTCAGACAAATCGGAAAAACGGATAAATTCAGACAAATCGGAAAAACGGATAAATTCAGACAAAATCGGACTCCATCGGATGGAAAATCCCTCGCACGTCGACCCGACGGTGACCCTTCACCTGTACATTCCCCCGTACAGCCAATGCTATTCGTTTGACCAAGTAATGGTCCCCATTAATTTATTATAATTTAATTTTAATTCATTTTTTTCATCGAAGCGAACGGGGCGAAAACAGCAAAATACAGTAAGCTTTCATTCAAAGTACGGTCGAAAGGTGGACTACGGTAGTGGGAACAGAAAAATGACATTGGAAACGGAAACAGAAAAGGAACGACGAGAGATAAACTAACAGAGAAACAAAGGGGCAGAGACGAAGAGGAAGACGGAGAAGGAAATGCTCAGCAGAAGCAAAAGCATTGGCCCAATCAGTGAATCCGAAAACGTAAAAAAAAGAAAAAGAAAGCCAATCCGCCGGTGAATGATTCATTCCCCCCCCCTTCGCCCATTTATTTCCATTTTATAATTTTTAACCCCCGCGGCACGCACAAATTCATTCGAATTTTGAAATAATCATAAATTTATTTGTCATTTTATCATTTTCCAAATTATGTTTTATTTGCCATTCCGTCGATAAAACAGTTTCTTCTCTGCTCGAGGCAATGAATTGTCAAATGACTTTGCCCTTCTCCGTCCCTCGATCCAATTTTCTCAATTTTCTCTCAATTAAATGCGTTCCCACGCCCCCCGGGGGAGTGTCTTTTCTTAGTATTTCCTTTCCTTTCCCTTCGTCCGTCCGCCCCTCTTTTTTTGCTCATTCATTTATTAGCCCCGTTTCTCCGTTCCTCATTTGGCAGACCGTCGCCCCCCCCCCCTTTTCCAAATTGAATTTGTCTCTCCTTTCATTCCATTCATTTCCTCCTCCTCCTCCTCCTCCTTTCCCTTCCTTCACTCATTCTTTCTCCCCCTTTTTTCTTTTCTTTTTTCAGTCCCTTAAAATGTTCCGATCGCCCGCACTTTTCGCGATGTTTCTTCTGCTGCTGATTGTTTTTCAGCTGTTTGGGGTTGGAATTGTGCAGGGGTCGAAGCGAAGCAAAGGCCGCGCACGGACAAAAGAAAGCGAAGGCATTTCGAATGGGGGGAAAGAATCGGCAAAAGAAAGTGAGAGAACGAATTGTAAAAAGGAAAAGGAAAGGAAGGGAGAAAGAAAAAAGAAGCAATTTAGAAGTGGACGAATTGGAGGGCAAAAAGACTCAGAAAAAGGAAGAGGAGGAGCAAAAGGAGGAGGAAGAGAAGGAAAAGGCAAAAAAGGAGGACCCATCGACGGTAGAGGGAATGGCAATGGCACCGACGGGGGGACGAAGAACACGTCGAGAAGGAGGAGAAGTGAGAAAAGGATCGGAGGAGGGAGTGGGAAGGGGGGGAGGGACAAATGAGCAATTAGGGAGGGACAAATGGGCAATGGGGGAGGCACAAATAAGCAATGGGGGAGGGACAAATAGGGAGGGACAAATGAGCAATGGGAGAGGGACAGATGAGCAATGGGAGAGGGGCAGATGAGCAATGGGAGAGGGACAAATGAGCAATGGGGGAGGGACAAATAGGGAGGGACAAATGAGCAATGGGAGAGGGACAGATGAGCAATGGGAGGGGGACAGATGAGCAATGGGAGAGGGACAAATGAGCAATGGGGGAGGGACAAATGAGCAATGGGAGAGGGACAGATGAGCAATGGGAGAGGGGCAGATGAGCAATGGGGGAGGGACAAATAGGGAGGGACAAATGAGCAATGGGAGAGGGACAGATGAGCAATGGGAGGGGGACAGATGAGCAATGGGAGAGGGACAAATGAGCAATGGCGGAGGGACAAATAGGGAGGGACAAATGAGCAATGGGAGAGGGACAGATGAGCAATGGGAGGGGGACAGATGAGCAATGGGAGAGGGACAAATGAGCAATGGGAGAGGGACAGATGAGCAATGGGAGGGGGACAGATGAGCAATGGGAGAGGGACAAATGAGCAATGGGGGAGGGACAAATGGGCAATGGGGGAGGCACAAATAAGAAATGGGGGATGGACAAACAAAATCCAATTAATTTGTAAGGTGAAAAAACCACGCGAGGATGGCCAAGGGACTGTCACTTTGAGAAGGGCACCCGGCGAATTGGGGGAAATGGGCACGAAGAAAAAGCACCGCGAAGAAAAGAAACGACGGATCAGACGACGGCACCACAGCGAAAAATGAAGAGGAAAAGGAAAAAGAAGGAAATTAAAACGAAAATGGAAAATTTATTTAAAATTAAAAGTAAAATAAAATTAAATTAAAACGAATTAAAAATGAAGGAATTTTGAAAAGAAGAGATTTATTCACTTAAGAATAGCGATTTTATTATGTGAATGTCAAATTTGAAAAATGTACAAAAACAAACGGAAAAAACGGAGAAAAAGTGCCGACGGATTAACGGATTATAAAGCGAAAGTGAAACAAAACAAAAAGGAGGAAAAGGACGCACAACGGCACAAAATGCCAATGCCTTTGGCCCTTTTTTCTCTTTTTTTTCGTCTGTCCGTCGCTTCGCTTCCCAATTTCACTTCGCCAATTGCGCCATTTTCCTTTTAAAATTGCGATTGCTGCTGTGGCTGTCCCTGTTGTTGGAACATTTCCGCGAAACTCGAGTAGTACAAATTGTTGTTGTTGTTGTTGTTGGCCGTGTTCGTCGGATTATAAGCGAATTCGCCGCCGTTCCCTCCGTCCGTCGGAGGCGCAGCGAGCGGAGGCAAAGCGGACGAATCGGACACGGCCAACGCGGAGGAAGGCAAATGGGTCGGCTGAAGCGGCGGCTGTTGGGAGGAAATGCCGTAATAGGACGAAGAGACGGGGGAACCTGAAAACGATTGGCATTCTGTTAGTTTTAAAAAAGGCAAATAACAAACAAATTCAAACAGTACCGTAACAGTAACCACCGAAGGAGGACGCCTGCTGAGCCGCAGCCAAAGAGGAGTAGGGGAAGCTGTTGGCATAAGCAGCGGGAAAAGCCTGAGATGGCAAAAGCAAGCAAATGGAAAACGTCGGAAGGGAATTGTGGAAGGGTAAAAAAGGGGGGGGGGTAAGTAATCCCGTCTATGAAAAATTCAATTTATTTTGAAATTATCCAATTGGATAAAGGAAGTGGTGGGGTGAAAAGTGAGGGAGAAAAAAAGGGAAATAGAAAGGAGAAGAGAGAGAAAGAGAGGGGAGAAGGGGGGGGGGGGGGGGAAAATGGGAGAGGATGGGGAGGTAAGGAAAGAGAAAAAGAGAGAGAGACAAGAGAAAAAGAGAGAGAGACAAGAGAAAAACAGAGAGAGACAAGAGAAAGAGAGAAAAAGAGAGAGAAAAAGAGAGAAAGACATAGAGAAGGGGGGGGGGGGGGTAGAAGAACTGCTAATCAAATATTATCAAGGTCAAAGTGATAAAAAGGTCTTCCTTCCCAAACGAACAAAAACAAACCGAGTCAAAAGGAGTCACTGAAGAAATGTTAGGCACCGGCGGCGACTGCCAACAGCAGCCAAAGTTGGGAAGAACGGCGGAGGCGGCAGCTTGGTGAAGTCCAACAGAAACGTTACCGTTGGACAATTCGTTGGCACCGACGAGGCCACCCAAAGCACCGGTGGACATCAAAGAAACGGCGAAAGACGACGAATTGGCGGAGGAGGGGGACGAAACGGCGACGCACAGACCCCCCGGGTTGGCACAGAGCGATGCCGAGTTGGCCAAACCCACGCCCGTCTCCGGTTCCGATTTGCTGTCGGCCCCATCGTTGGCCAGTGCCAACGCGGTCTCCGCCCCGAATGGTGCCGTCCGCTTCCCCTCCCTCCGCGCGTGTCCTCCGTTTTGCTGCTGCGGCGGGTGTCTCTTCCTCGCCGACTGCACTTTTGCCACTTCCTCTCCTCCTTAATCATTTTAAAGCTCATTAGGAAAGTGTCAAAATGGTGTCGCCACCGTTTGGCTCCTCCGCGCCTTTTCCCGTCGGCACCGCCGTTTGTGCCGCCGCCATCCGTGCCGATTTCATCGCGGCCACCGTCTGCGGTTTGTTCGGCTTCGATTGTTTGTCGTGCTGTCGCTGCTGAAATTTCAAACTCAGTCAAAAACATTTTCTTGTGCTTTTGCCCTCTCTGACCTTTGCCCGCCGATTCTTGAACCAAACCTAAACAAACGGAGAAGCAATAAACAGTCGCCTCCTCCGATCTCTCCTCGGAATTAACCGTTCAGCAGAAACCCCAAATATTATTTATCAATCCGATGGGATCCATTTCAAAGGTAATTGTGCCGACACGGGGGAAGTGGCCGGGGGGGGGGAAGGATTAGCGCTTCGCTTCTGTCGCCAATTGCCCCGGGCGATGCCTCGGCTTTTGCCCTCCCCCGCCGGACACTCACTTGAATTCGCGACTCCTGCAGTTGAATTTGGTCAGCAATCTGTTCGCGCACATACACATCTGAAAACCAAAACCAAAGTCATTCGGAGTCATCCTTAGGCTATTATTTGCCTGGGTATTGCGACTGATTGAACTGTCCCTCCAACACTTCCAATTGCTGCCGCGTAAATGTCGTCCGTTCGCGGCGGTTTTTGCGCGGTTGTAAGCCTTTGGGGCAATTTGCATTTCTTGGCCAATGCTTACGCTTCTCCTCGTCCTTGGCCCCTTTCCCACCTGGTGACACTCCCTGCACCGCCGTGGCCGCTACGTTCGCCGCATTGAAATACTGCGGCCGCAGCCGCAGCCGCAAAGGCCCCGCTGACGTAACTGCGCGCGTAAGTGCTTCCCGAGTCGCCGGACAATGCATCGGAGGCGGCGGAAGAGAAAACGGCGCCCATTGGGGCGGCGGAAACCCTGGCGGAAGCAGAGGACGAGCTTAAACCATCGAAAGTCGAAGCAGCTGCCGAAGGAAAGCCCTGGTGAGAGGGCGAGGAGACGGAGCAGTTCAGCGGGGGGACCAATTCGGAGGGAATGGAAGTGACTGGAAGAGCGGCGGAAGAATTGTCGAAAGTGTGCGCGGAGGACGAAGAGGAGGACGAGGCATCCTTCAGCGTGGATGATAGAGAGGAGGAGCCGTCGCTGGCGGAGGACGGAATGGCGGACGCTGTGTCGGAAGAGTTCAGCAAATGGTGCGGGGACTGCTCCAACCCGTTCAGATAGGCTTAACAGTTCGATAAACATGTGTTTCTAATAGTCAAAAAGGGAGCCGGTCAATCCAATTTGGCATTTGGCGGCCATTGGCCAACTCAGCCCCTCCCTGTCTTGGCCATTTAAGTCTCAAACGGTCACTCACCACGGGCGATCATCATCTGTTCTGCTTGGGTTGGAAAACGAAGTTGAACACTGTTGCTATTTTATTATTTAGTTTGAGTTTGATCACTTGTTGGTGAAATAAATAAACCTACAAATAAATGACTCTTTGACTTGCTAATGAAATAAAAAGAAAGTGAAAGAGAAGGAGGGACACGCAATCATTTAACAGCCAAAGGATGAAAAATGGAGGAAAACGGGACGAATGAGCAGAATGAGAGCACAACAGAGTAGCATGGCTTTTTAAATCATTGAAAAAGGCTAATTTCGCACTTCGTTTAGGGAGGAAGGCGAGGATTGAAAGGAATTGGGGGGGGGGGGACGGCATCCATTCCCACACGGAGAGGGAGCAAAAAAGGGGAGGGGACGGACGGATCAAAAATCAAAAAGTGCCTTAGTTTATTTCAGCAGTTACCAAAATACTATGAGTATTTGTGGATATGACAGAGGGGGGAGGGGGGAATTTGTTGTGATGGGAAGGGATGGACAGAGGGGGCAAAAATGGGGGGGGGGCAAAGTGGGAGAGGGGGGGGGGACAAGCGAGAAACGGCACTTGTCAAAGGAGTTAAGCGATGGCAAAAGGAATAAAATGTTAAAGGAGGATGCCTATTTAGGTGAACACTTTGATGGGCAGAACAGAAAGGGCACGCGATTAGTGTTTGGTTGCTCTCAATTCAAAAAGTGCTTCAATCGGCCGCCGAGTTCGGCGTGTATTCGGCGTTGCTCAGTCCACTCTTTGGTCCCCCTCTTTCCATGCCTTTCCTCCCCTCTTTCCATGCCTTTGCCCCTCCCCCCCCCCCTCCCTCTCCCCTCAGATTTGCATTATTTGTCCCATCATTCTCTCTCCCCCTCTCTCTCTCCTCTCTTTTTCCTCTGACTCACTTATGCCCCTTCCAATCGCTCATCAGCCGTGAAAACAACCATTCACAATTCCCTCGAAGGGATTATCATCGCCCCACTCATTTCTCGATTGATCTGTCGAAGGATTAGTGAGCGAAACGAAATGGAGCAATTTGGGAGGAGAGGGGGGAGAGATCATGACAAGAAAGGGGGGGGGGGGTTCTGATAATGGGTAAACGAAAGAAATGGGGGAAAGGGGCGACGGAAGGACTTTTTGAACGCAAATTTGGCAAAACAAACGAACGGTCGGTACTTTTCGCTTAACGGACCCCCCAAATTAAAAGTAAAATAATTTTTAACATTTAATGAATGGAATGCTTCAAGTTCAAAGTAAGACTAAAACACTGATTTGTAAAACATTAATAAAAATAAACAAATAAATGAATGAATCCTCCCATAATTTTGTCCCATTAAAAAAGGATAAAACAGTCAAAAGAGCGACCCTTACAAAATTAATTTTAATCAATTTTTTTTTGTTTCTTTTCACAATTTTGGGTCACTTTGTTTTGGCCGTTTCTCTATTCTTCACTTTCCTTTGACTTTTGCCATTGATTGAATTGGCACATGAACATAAATAATCACTTATTATAATAGGAAATAAATGTTAAGGGAATCGGATTATGACCGCGCAGAAGAAAAATTTGGTGGGGGCATCGATCGGCAAAACAAAAGCGAGGCCATAAGCGGATAAACACGGACATAATCCGCTTACGGGGGCAGAGGTGATTGGTGGTGGTGGCGGTGGGCGGGAGGTAAATTGGGGAAAGGTAAGGACGAAAAGAAACAAAATAATGGACAGGGAAAAGGAAGAGAGGGACAGAATGCCAACCGAAAGAAAAATTCAAAATTGGGCATTTTAAACGGACAGAAGAAGAAAGTGCACTTGGGGGGGGGGGGAGAAGCACAGTTTGGTTTTCATCAAAGGAATGAAAGTTTTGCTTATAGTAAAGCGACAGAGGAAGGGAAAGAGAGGGCGGGACAGAAAACAACCAATGGGGAACAGGCGAGAGAGTGTGGGAAAGGGGGCGACATAGGCGAGAGAGAGTGGGAAAGGGGGAGACATAGGCGAGAGAGAGTGGGAAAGGGGGAGACATAGGCGAGAGAGAGTGGGAAAGGGGGAGACAGACAGAGGCGAGAGAGAGAGAGAGAAAGAGAGGATGGTGAACAAGGGGGGAGGAAAGCAGGAGCGAGAGGGGGGGGGGGGGGGCTCATTTTTTTGTCAGTCCACACGCCCCCCCCCATTCATCGCAATTACATTTGTTCATTAATCACTCCTCCGCCCACCCTTCGAATCCTTTCTCTTCGCCTTTCAATCGATCATTTCTCGATCTCTCCAAAATATACGATAGAATTTCAGTTTCACTGATTTTCCAAAATGACATTGGCACGCCATCAAATGTTTTTCAGCCAAATTTTGTCCAACGAATGCGAAACTTTCTTCCGTTCTATCCGACTTTTCACTCCGTAAAGGGCGCCACTTTCCGAAAGGATCCGTCCGTCCCGCGCTTTGCTTTGGCCGCGTGCCGTCGGTTGCCCGTGGAGATATGCGTCGATTGAATTGACTGTCTTCGTCGGTTTGCGCAATTTCGCGCGTTTGCACCTCTTTCCCAGCTCATCCGGAAATGCCACGGGATTCTTTCGATGGATTAAATTCCCACTCGGCCAACAATTTATAATGACATAATGGACCGAAAAGGGGGGGGGGGGGGAGAGGGGACTAATTAATGAAAGTGGCGGAGGGGAGGGGGCGAATTTAGGGGAGACGCACTTCACCAGCAGCAGATAGTGGTGGGCTGAATATATGTAGTCATTGCGGATGAACTTTTTTATTTTAATTAATTACCCATTAAGCGAAAATTTGGCATTTTAATTTTAATTAAAAAATGAAACAGTTCCTTCAATTTTAATAATTTTGATAAAAAAAATTTTTGCCAGCAGCTCTTTTTTTAAATAATTTAATTTGCATAAGTTAGCAAGACGCAATTCAGCTTTATTTGGTCAGTCCCGTTTTTCCAATATTATTGCTCCAGGACAGTTACGCATGGCAAGCAATTAATTACACAACCACCGAAAGAAAATGGAGACGAACAATTGGAATCGGCAAAAGGATGGGAACAGACGAAAGTGAACGCCGGAGGGAAACGCTTCCGGCGATTTTCTTATGCTATGGAGAAATTTGTTGAGAAAATTTGGCGACCTGAGAAAAATTTAAAAAAAAAGGAAAAAAAATTTGGGAGAGTTCCACGCATAAGATTTTGGTAATCCTAAGACCTAAAATGTGTCGGTCTTGATCAAAAAATTGCCTAATTTAGAAATTTAAAACAAAAAAAAGCGGGAAATCATCGAAGGGAAATCATCGAAGAAGCAGGACAAGAAGAAGAAGGGCGAGAGGAAAAGCCGCAAGAAGGATGGTAAAAAGGAGGAGAAGCCGAGCACGGGAGACGCTGCCGCCGCAACGACG
The DNA here is from genome assembly GCA_023374025.1 of Heterodera schachtii. Taxonomy (NCBI): domain Eukaryota; kingdom Metazoa; phylum Nematoda; class Chromadorea; order Rhabditida; family Heteroderidae; genus Heterodera; species Heterodera schachtii. Next base: position 3,288,923 of record SIJG01000001.1, on the reverse strand, counting down.
CCTGCCGCTGCTGCGACGACACCTGCCGCTGCTGCGACGACGCCTGCCGCTGCTGCGACGACGCCTGCCGCTGCTGCGACGACGCCTGCCAAAGCGGCGCCGACCAAGGAGCAACCGCCAGCAGCCGCCGTGGAAGCCGCAATGCCACCCGCCGCAGCCAAGCCAGAAGCTGACGCAGCCAAGGAGGAGCCGAAGAGCGCGGAGACGACGACCGACCAACCGCCCGGCAACGCTGCTGCTGCTGATCGCGCCGCGGAGCCCAAAGAAGAACGGACAAACCCGCTGCGGACGAGTGACCGATGATGGCATTGGACTGACCGCGCCTTCGGCCTCAATTCGCTCCCTCTTTTTCCCTTCCTTTACTTGTGCCATGCCCAATTTCATTGTTGTACAAATGTGTCCCCCTTTCTCTGTCCATCCCACGCAATTTCGCTGTGTGATAATTATTCCATCCCATAATTGTGTACTGTATAATTGATGTTCTTGTATGTACAACCATTGATGTTTGTATTAACTTTGCGATTGATATGATAAACAAATTGAGACGGAGAATCGGTGGTTTTCGAGAAGGGGTAGGGGAATTTTAGTAGAACAAAGAAATTTTATCATGCAAAAAATGAAATTTATTTTTTTGTTGTCGAATTGATTAATTTTGGCGAGATAAACGGGGTCCGATCGAAAATGTTTCAAAATAAGAAAATAATTGGTCAAAATGAGATTTTGGAGCCAAAACCAGAACATTTTGCAAAATTGTTTATTTTACAATTTATTCTAGAATTGTACGGGACCGGGAATTTTTGCCAAAACCGGGACCGGGACCAACCGAGAAATTTTCCAAGAAAAAAAACACAAAAAAAAATTTAAAAAATTATATTTTTATTTTATTTCAAGTGAAAATATTAAATAATTAATAATTTTTTGTTTGGTTTTTATTTTATAAAACCCAAAAGTTAACGCAAAATTAATTATAATATATTTAATCAATATTCAAACCAAATTTAGGTAATATTGCCGATTTAAAGGCAAGACACAAAAAAAGTTCTTGAATAGTCTCTGTACCCCAAAAAGACTATTTTCTAATTTTGAGTATTTACTCTTTTTTACAGAGTGGCCAAGTTTCTTTTTTCAAAATAAGACAAAATGGCTGAAAAATTAAGATTCGGACCCCAAAAATAAGATTTTTTCTAAAACTAATAGTAGCGCGAAGGAACGCAATAAAAATATGAAAAATAAACTTAAAACAATATTTTATTAACGCAAAAACCAGGGCTGCCAACTGAAATTTCAAAACCAGCATTTGGCCGACAAAAAATCATTATTTGGGGTCAAAAATCATTTTGGAAAATTTTATTCAAAATGAAATTTTTTTTTTTGTGGCGCCAGCGGGGGTCCGGTGGCGCCGGTAGGCGCCGCCGGGAAAATTTTTGAAAATTTCAATGCAATTTGTTAACAAATTTTCACCAAAAAATTACCAATTTTGAGTTTTTGAACCAATTTTTATGAAAAAAAAATAAGTTTTGGGGCCCGACGGTGTCGATAGGCGCCGCCGAAGGAAAAATAGAAATTTTGACCATTTTTTAACAGATTTTCACAGAAATTTTGAGGCATTTTACACTCATGAAAATGAATTAAATGTAATTTTTCAAATTAAATTAATTCAAATATTCGTTTCAAAAAATGATATGTAATTCAAAACAGTTATTCATTTTGTATTTTTATTTTCAAATCTAAGAATAAGCACAAAACAAGGAGGTCGTGCCAAAAAAGGACAAATCTTTGAAAAAAGGACATTTTAGCTTTCTAAGATCCGGCCTCTCCACAAAAAGACAAATCTTCGAAAAAAGGACACTTGGCCACTCTGCTTTTTTGTTAAATTCCCAAAGACTTTAAATTTATGAAAAAAGCTATGGACGAGGAAACTGAAGATTGGACGCCTAAAATATATATATTTAGGCTTGCGCAATGGAGCAGCTTTTTCAGCAGGCGAATATGGACCTCCATCAGATCCATCTCGAAATGAGACATTTGGAACTTTGTAAAAATGAGAGTGAAGCGCAGCCTCTTTTTCAGAAGCTTCACCAACAAATAAGGCATTTAGCTAAATGTTTCGTATTTGTGCTTATAATATTTAATATTCAAGGCAATCTGCCGCTCAGCTCGACGGCCTCGAACTTTTGGTGAATAAAGAGCCTTCTGGGAAGCGTCACACTTCGAAATATCGGTTTGAACAGCTGCGACATGATTATAATGCCCTTGAAATGGCAATTAATTCACTGCAAAATCGACTCACAACGAAATGGAGAGCGGCTGCTGAAAGGGAGGAATTGCTGACGATGAGGTGATAATGCAACGATTTGCTTCTGTTGAAATTCCAAAAGCTTGTCTTATAATTTGATGCAATTTATGATGATAATATTTTGGTGTTCCCCCTATTTTTCGAAAAAAACAAAAAGTTTAACAAAGTCGCATAAAAGGCCTTTCCTAGCGTTTTCTAGGTCGCTGATCACGAGTCTGACATCCCTTTCTAGTAATTTCGAACTCCAAACTCGAATTCAAACAAAAAGTCGAAAACTCAAAAATTTCACAATTAACCTTTATCCTCGTATCTTCACAGAATAACTTTTTTTTGTTGTTGCAATGTCTTGAGACTACTTTTAGCTTATTTTATTAAAATTTAGAATAATAGTGAGAATTTTGAAAAATTCGACTTTTTGTTCGAATTCGGGTTTGAAGTTCGAAATTACTAGAAATAGGTGTCAGATTCGTGGTCAGCGACCTCAAAAACCCCAGGAAAGGCGTTTTACCCGAAAATTTTTATTTTTATTTTTTGGAAAAATAGGGGGACAACCAAAGTATTACCCAATTTATTTAATTGTCTCTTTGACGGCTTATTTTAGATTTAAACCAAACGAAACGCATTTGGACTTTGAGGGGACGGAATTGCTCGTCAACGACCGACTGAAACAGTCGCACAACGCCGTGGACGATCTGATTGCGCATGGGAATTCAGTGCTCACTTCGCTTCGTCATCAACATTTGGGGCTAAAGGACGTTAAACGGAAAATGCTCGATATTGGACAAGTGGTAGGCGATAGTTTTTAAGTGACCTAAGTTTAGACGGACCGATATATTCAGGAGCTATTGGATTTTTTAGGGGGTATTAACGCAAATCAATAGGGTTATTAGGTAATGGCTAAATTTTGTCAATTATCTAAAATGTGTGTTTTTAAGTCTTACATTATTGGTTGGTTATTCAGGATCAAGAAAAAAAGCCCTGGTATTGGACATAATTTTGAAAGCCATTTATCATATGCGAATTTGTTCCTAATTTGATTAAGCTTGGTTTGTCAACGACAACTCTGCAAATGATTGAAAAGCGATTGGAGGACGATTGGCTGCTTTTCCTCGTCCTTTGTGTGTTGTGCGTTGTGTTCATGTACTGCTTCTACAGATTTTGGAAAGGCTAAGCTCTTTGTCCTCTCTGTTCACAATCAGAATAACTCTTGAAAACGTTATGATACTTCCATAATATGAAAAGGCATTCCCTTTTTTCGGGTCTTTTGCTTATTGTTTTTTTCTTTCACTGAATTCTTTAATTATTTTTTCTTGTGATAATAAATTAGTTCGTTTATTCTTCGGTATTTAATTAAGAAATTGAGATTTGCACGCTTTAGCATTGCTTTATACAATATTTCTTGGCTTTAAAGCATTATTGCGTTATTCATTTTCTGTTTACGTTTTATGACTTATGGCCGAAATAGTGCGCATATTGGAGAGGACGATTTCACCAAGTTTGTTGTACATATTTAGTTCCTAATTGAGCTGAAGCCTTTTGAGGTTATGCCGACCAGCAATTGGCACTTACCGCCTTAAGCGACGCGTCCCAAATCAATTTTGTGAGTGTTGAAAAAGGGATCGGGACAACCCCTCCCCCCTCGTCCAATGTTTTGTCATTCATTTGCTTCTTTAGCCCGAATTCATCCATCAACTCGCTGTCGTTTTGTCTGATGCTTCGAATAGTCCAATCGTTCGAAGGGCTGCTGGGCTTCAGATCAAAAATGCGCTCGTTTCTCGTGAGCAAGCACTTTCGGATCAGAAGAGGAATCGGTTGGTGGCATAAAGGCAAAGGAATGGGTGAAAATGGGGGGGGGGGGGAAATCCCCGTGCAAATGGACGAATACAATCCTTTCCTTTGACCTGCAGATGGCTCTCAATCCCAGCTGAAGTCAGAAATGTTTCAAAAATGTGTCTGTTACAATCCCTCGGTACGGAAACGCGTCCTTCGGTGGCCGCACAATGTTTGGCTGCGATTGCTTGCGTCGAATTGCCATCCAATGTGATTTATCTAAACTTGCTCATGCCCTTGGCTGCGTTCTGTTATTTTTTTTTGAAACGATTGAATGAGGTCCAAAATGTATTTAATCCAAATTTAGTAATTTTTAGACCAAATTGTTAATTGTAAGCAATTGCACTTTTAATTTTCAAAAGTTGCTCTTTGTTTTTGCTAAATTTCCCTCCCTTTTTTCGTCCCTTTGGCCATTTATTCTTTTGTCCCCTCTTCGTCAGCAATGGCCCGACCTTTTGGACCGTTTGGTTGCCAATGTAACGACAGATGGCGCGGACAACGCTTTGCTGCGCGAAGCTTCCCTGGAGGCACTCGGCTACATCGGCTTGGACATGGCCGAGAAGCAGAAAATCGGGCCCGTTTTGGCTGCCATTGTGCGCGGAATGCAACGCGAGGAGTCGTCCGTCCACGTGCGCCTGGCGGCGGCGAAAGCCCTCTCCGAAATCGTGGATTGGGTCGCCACGCGAACTTTGGAAGAGCACGTGGACGCAATTGTGGACGCAACTTGCGCATTTTTGTGGGTGTTTTTAACGGGTGTCTCAGGCAAACGGCAACGGCCATACGATGTATTCCTGGGGGGGATGAGCAGATGGGAGAGGGGGTGACTCAGGAGTCCGTTTGGGGAGCAGGAGGGGTCCGATGGTGTCAATTGGCGCCACCGGGGAAGATTTTGAAATTTTGCGGTTTTGTGCCATATTACTTCAGGGTTTTGGGCTTGTGGTGAAATTTTTTTTTTTTTTGGAGTTTCAATGATTTGTTAAGAAAATTAGAAACTTTCCTCTTCCCCTTCGCTATTCCCCTCCTTACTCCATCCCCTTTTACGAATGAGGGGGGGGGTCAAGACACCCCTTGCCCATTTATGGTATTGGTTTTACTGTTTCCATTTTGACTGTATCTCCGTTTATGGCCCTTTTGTTGAAGACAAACGGCCGAACTCAATTTGTACGAAGAAGCGGCGAAATGTCTGTGGAAAATTGCCTCGCGAAAGTGCGCAAAAACTACCGAAACGCCAATTGTATGGAAACAAAAGTTCCGCTGATTGGTCTTTTTTCAGGTGGTCTCAATGTTCCGCGATGGTCCAATGCGGCAAATTCTCACTGCTGCGAAGTAATTTAATTTTGTTAAATTTCATCTGTCTGTTTTCCCGAGGGGATTGACGGAAATGAAAATGTTAGAGTGATTTTTTTTTTTGAAAAAACCCGTAAATTCGGAAATCTCCCCTCCCCCCTTTTGTATGTGTTGGCCTTATTTTTCTTTAGTTTGGCTGCTGAAATCAGTTCATCCAGCTATGAGCACTACAAATACCTGAAGGTGTGTTTCCCTTTCTCAGTTTTGGCGTTTCGTTTCGGTTTTACCCTTTCAAAATCCATTAAAAGGTTCTCTGCGATTTGCTTTGCGCACTTGGCCTTCATTTGGCCGAAGTTTGGTCCTATGTGATGAAACCCCCGCCCAATTTTTCGCTTTATCTTGCGGCGCTTTCCGCCTTCTTTCGGCACCCCTCAATTGTGAATTACCTCTTCAAATCTGTTTTAAAACCTTTATTTTTCAGTATATTAGGGCCGAAACTGCTCAAGTGCTCGCCACTTTTTTTGGCCATGAAAGGATATCAAAAAACGCCGATTTCCTTGTTTCCATCCCTCCGCTCATTCACTTCTTACCAAAGGCGATGAATAAGGTAATCAATCATTTGGTGTGTACATTCTCTACTTTTGTTTGGCCATCATTTCAGTCCTGCTGCACTTCCGCTTCAGTGGACCAACCCGACATGACGGAGCAGTACTCGCAAATGGACTACGAAAACGAAACTGAGTGCCAACGCGAATACATTCGTAAGACTGATGAATTGCATTTGTTCGGACCAAAGTACACAAGGGGATGTGATAGGCGCCGCCGGGGAAAACATTGCAATTTTTAATGAATTGTTTAAAAAAAAAACTTGTTAAAATTGTTAAAAAAAAATTTCGCCCTACCGCCGCCGCCGCGGCGACCCCCCCCCCCCCCCCCCTCACGACGCACAAGGGTGTGGTGCGCCAGTTTTGTTCGTGAAATTTCGCGATTTTGGGCAGGAATTTCCCCATTTCGCTAACATTTACGAAATTACGTGAATTTCATTTAAGGGCTACGTGATCACTGTTTGCGAATTATTCGCGAGTGCTCAAATGACCATTTCGACAAATTGTTGGAAGTCATGCGAAATTGGATAGCCAACTGCGTCAGAAATGCCGAGAATGGTCGGTTTATTTGAGTTAAACGACGGCATGCTTTGTTCAGTTCCTCTCGACGAGTGGGAAGTGATGAAGCGACTGATTACCGCCGTTCTTCAAGTCAGCCTATCACAAGCAGCGGAATGGGCAACCCCGGTAAATTATGACAATTCGTTTTGTTGCGGAGGATGGACTTTTTTTCGTTTTGGGAAGACCTTTCAGAATTAATCTTTTTTGAGGAGGTGCGCAAAGAGTACTTGACTTATTTTGACGCCGTCTTCCAATGCTCCGTCAGAATTTCTTCTTCCGCGCAAAATGCCAAGCAACAACGCCTTTTGAACGGAGTCCTTTCGATTCTCTCCGCGCTTTTTCCCATTTTCGACGACTTTCCCGAACGCATTCCCGTCATGCTCGACCATGTTTGTTGACCATTGACAACATCCTTTGTGATTAGCGCTAAAACTTTAACAAGTCTTTGCCAACTTTTAAATGGGATTGACCCTCGGGAGAGCTTTTGATTTGGTTAATATTCTCTCGAAGCCTTTTTCAGTTAAAGTCTCTTCTTATGGTGGACAATGCTCAGCAGGACATGGACATTATGGCCACGAAAAGGCATTCCATTGCTTTGCTGCTCAAAATTGTGTCCTCTTTCTCCCAGGCCATTAAAGTTCATTTGTGGTTAATTATGCATATTTGACAACATTTTCTCCCTTACAATAGCCCTACGGCCAAACTCTGCTCGAATTGGTCCAAACCGTCACTCCGTTCGTGTCGATGATGCAACGGGCCAACCTCGTCCCGATTTTGGCCGCCCTTAGCAATTTGGCATATTCCGTAGACGCACAAGCCACTTTTCTCAGCACTTCAATTCGCGCGGACATCGAATTCATTGAAAATGAGCCTTTCTCCGCCAGTCCGTCCAACTTCCTCATGCACAGCGGACTCACCTCAATGCCGGACCAAGTGGCGGTGCTGAACCAGCAGTGTCCTTTCTATCAGAATCGGCTAAATGTATTTTGGCTTTTCATAAAATTAAAAATGTTTGAAATTTTAGCTAAAAGCGAGTTTGACAGCTTTGGAAGGCGTTCTCAACCAAATAAATATTTCGTCGGATGAATCATCTTCGAAAATATTCGCTCTTTTTCGGCCTGTTATACCAAAATTTTTTCAGTTTTGCGAGTAAGTTTTTGTTTAAAATGTCTAATATATAATTTCGCGTTTATTATTTGTCTTTTTTGGTGTCTGAATTTGATTTATGAACAACAAAATTCGTCTTTGATTCACTCCGTTTATGGGCCATCAGTGCTCGAAATGGGCTCTTCGGAGAGGCTAATGCTTGTCTGTGAGTTTGGTCAATAATCATTTAATTGTTTTATGTATCTGAAACTTTAGCATCACTTAACCCCGAAGGAATGGAAAACGGCGGAAAGAAAGGAACGGACGAATTCGAGTCGAGTCAAACGAATGGAGTCAAAAACGGAGGCATTTCCACGACCGATTCGACCATTTTTATGCGCAGATTCATTCGTGAGGTGGCAAATACGAAAAGTGAGAAGCATCCCACAAAGCCAAATCAGATCACCGACCTGACCCAAAGCATCGTCGGACTGATTTGTGCTCGCTTTTCTCGCGACTTTTATGCCATTTCGGATGCGGCGGAAGCAATTGGAAGAGTGCATGTCGGCATTGAATACGTGCCGAACTTTCGGATTCGCTTTTGGATCAAAAGGACATGGTCCGAATTTCACTATTTTTTCCAAAAAATTACGTTGTTTTATGCACTCAAAAGCACTTTTTTAGGAGTCGCATTGTCTGTTCTTGTCCGGCCGATCGTTCTCAAATTGTGTTGGCATTTCTCAAAAGGGTAACCAAACACATGCAGAAAAGGCTGGTTGAGCAGTGGGAATTGGTCAAAGCACGCCAATCGCCGGACGAAGGTCCTTTTGCTCTTACGAAAACCCATTTACGACTCGGAAACTCACTTTTAAATTCACAGAGACGGAGCCCACCGAAGAGGAAATGGTCGCCGAGAGCACAATGAGTCTTTTTTCTCGAGAATGCGCTTCTTTTGCTTCGACTTTTATTCTCGGCGAATCGTTTTCCCCCAAAAATGTGAAGAAAGAAGCGATAGTTTCACAAATCGCCCAAATTCTGCTGATGGACAAGGTAAATTTGTTGAGACCGAAGCACTGAAATGAACTGAAAACAACGGCAAAGGAATTGTTCCTGGACATGCTCGGACTGCTCGCCAAACTGATCACTTGCTCCGACTCACAGGCGGCGGTCAAATGCATTCCGATGCTCAACGTGCTCACTCTAAATGTACGCTTTGAGAAGCAATTAAACGGCCAGACAAAGGATGCACAACATCAACATTTATTTATCTTCCTCACTTTTACAGTACGCCACATCATTTGACGAACAAACCGCGGTTCAAATTCTGATCCATGCCCTCCAAAGTCTGCAAATGTATGTGTCCGATGAACTCGCTGCAGGACCCATTCTCACGCTGATCTTCAACATTTATTCAACATTCCGACCAAAATACCCAGCACTTCTTGAAGTCTTGAGACAGGTTTCAGTTAACATTTTAGTTTATACTATTATCTGTTTAATTGGATCAGGTCCCGAATTCCATGCCCGAGAATGTCGAGCAGTTCGACCAACGAATAATAACAACAATTCAAAACGAAGAGGAGGGAAAAATGCACGACAAAATCAAGAGGGATTTGATGAGGAAGGTTTTGATATCGGTGAGAATGGAGTGCTTTTGAAACATGGAAATTTTCAAAATACAGAGAAAAGTCAAAATTCACCACGGCCAAAAAAGTTCGAATGGAACGGAGGAAGACGGGGAAATGGATTGACCAGAGAAATGGCGGAGGAGAGATTGTTCTTTTTCTTATTCACTTTGTTCTTATTTTTGCACTGGAGACGGGATCATTCATTGTTTTTGTTTTTGTTAAAGCGATTTATAACAAAAATGGCAGAAAAATATGAAACACAAATTGTTTTGTGTGAGATTAAATTGCGCGTCACTTTTGTTTTCCGTCCGTTCATTTCGCCCGCTTCGCTTTCGATTGTGCGGTGGCCCCTGAGGGTTCCTTTCTTTTTGTTGCGCCCGTCGATGCTTCGGCCTTTTCTTGCGTCGATTGCTTCTTCCGTCCGCCCCTTCCCCCCTGGGCGCCCTTTTGCTCCAACCCCAAGTCGCCCATTTCCTTCTCCACCAGTGAAATTAAAATGTTGCAACGCCGTTGTAATTCCTGAAGTGAATTACATAACATAAAATGAGATCCCCCCAAAAAACAAAGTCTACAGACCCGTAACAAGAAAAAAGGGCCAGCAATAGTATTTCTGCTTTGGTAGTGCCCTGATTCAGTAATGACCCCTCCTCCCCCACCAAAACTTAAGGCTCATACCATGGCAGTTCGAGAGCGAATAAACCAATCAAAGCGAAATTGGGGAGCGGTTCGGATTTTTTGACGCAATTCGTCATATAAATTTTCATTATCAAGTCCAATTTCGTAAACGTTGTAGAGGAGAAATCTGCAAAAATGAGGCAAAAGTGCATTTTCCCGAAATCATAACTCTTACATAGGGCTTATGCCTAGACTTATTTATTTAATTTGAATTGCCATTGACTCCCTTTCCCCCCCCCCCTTTTTCACCTGTCCTCCTCCTCCGTGTAATTTTTACATTTTCCCGTCCCGTACTGAAGACGGAGTTGGTGCTGAGGTGCCTTGTACTTGTTGATTTTGGCCTCCAATGCCTGTTTGATGGCATGCCTTTTCTGAATGCGTTGCTCCCCTCGTTCGATCTGCGCCCGGTACTTTTCCCCATCTGTCAGGTCGTCGATGCGTCTCCAAAATACTTTTGCGTAGCGGACAACCTAAAAAATGAACGGAATTGAACAACAAATGTGATTCCTCTCTTTTTCATAATTCCGTTTTCTCGCCTCGTCGTATGATTTCGTCTCCACGTCGCGTGCGATTGCTTCCATTTCGTTTCGCCCATACCTTTCATTTGCATTAATAAATTGTCGAAATTCTCTCTTGGACCAATCGGCGAATTCGTTGCTTTCCAGCAATTTGTGCCGTTCCTCCTCCTCTTTTTCTGTCAATGGTTCGGCCGCGTCAATTCTCTCCTGTTCCTCATTTTGAGCTTTTTCCGCCTCTTTTCCCCGTCAAATCGTCGGGAGGCGGTGCTTTCCAACCTCAAAAGTTGAATTATTCATTGAAATGTTCGCAGTTTCAACGATCTTTTCTGTTTGTTAACTGACCAACGGACTTTCTATGGTGATAAACTTCCTTATCGAGCAGTTCGACCAATCGTTTTGGGTAGAATTGGAAGTCGTAAATGTTCGGGAAGTTCTTAGGAAATGGGGCCCTCGTTTTTGTGTCTGTGCGTTGACCACCCCGCATTTGTTCCCTTAATTGAAATGTCAGTAAAAATGCCGTCGTCATTCGGCCACTGACTTGTAATACAAGTCCACTTTGTAACTGTTGGCCTTCCGTTCCCTCTTCGGTGGTTCGATCCAATAGTCCCCAACAGCTGCCCGTCGTTTGCTTTGGTAGTCCTCCCCTTCAAATTCGTAGACGCTTTTCCCTGCCGTTGTCCCAGCGGTATCCAACGTAAAATTGCGCAGCGACGACTCGCCAAGCTTTTCGAGTTTTTCGTTCAACACCTCCAAAAGCAACGAAATCACTGCTCTTTTCCCCTGAGGTGCTCACAAACCCTGGTCTTCTCCTCCGCCTTTTGCAAAATGCTGTCGATGTCCTCGTCCGTTATTGTCGCTTCTTTCCCGGCGAAAATTACGTTGGCGCCATGACGAATAATCGCCAGCATTTCATCCTTTCCGAGTGCTTTTTGGTTTTCTGCTAATCTTCCCTAAAATGTGAGTCCGTTTTGGAAAAGGTCCCTTTCCCAATTATAATATCAGCACTTGTTGGATGACAATGTTGTCGAGCCGAAGTTTCATTTCCGCCTTTTCGATGATTCGTTCGTCGACCGTACTGAAATTGACGTGGGTTTTCCTTCTCGAGTATACATTTGGCTTACTTTTCGGTGATGAATCGGAATATGCGCACTTGTTTGGTCTGTCCAATTCGGTGGGCTCTGTCCATGGCTTGGAGGTCGACTTGTGGGTTCCAATCGGAGTCGTAAATTATCACAACGTCAGCAGTCGCCAGGTTAATGCCAAGTCCGCCTGCCTAAACCTCCCATTTGTAATGAATGTTTTTCCTTTCCTAATTAAATTTGTACCCGAGTCGTGAGCATGAAAACGAACTTTTCACTGTTCGGTGCATTGAATTCGTCGATGGACTTTTGTCTCTCTTCGTGCGGAGTGTTCCCGTCGAGTCGGCAATAATGGTAAGAACGCCTGGGAAAAGGGAAGAAAAGGAGCAAATTCGGCAGGCAAAGGTTAAAAAGGCGCACCACCAACAGTAATCCTCGAGCACATCCAACATACGGGCCATGGAGGAGAAAATCAGCACACGCGAGCCTAAAGTGGACTGACTCACTCTGGACATTCGCCCCTTTCGTAAAGATTGAATCGTCAAATTATTTAGAATCTGAAATTGTTGTTTTTAGCCCCACCCCGAAAGTGACCAGCAAAAAACAAAATTCTAATGCTATGAAAAAAGCTTTTTTTTTATAGTAAATTGGCAAACGATCCACCAATTAAGCGTGAAAATGTTTATCTCTTAATAGGAGGGAGGACCTTGTTCTTTTAGTCGGGACAACAGTTTGTCCAGCAAAATCATTTTCCCACAGTTTTCCACCAAATGTTTGTCCGTTGTGTACGGCGGTCCCGGCTCAGCGCCATCAAACAAATATGGGTGGTTAGAGCTAAATTCGATTTGTATAAATAAAAATAAATTTGACTACCATTTCCTGAGATGCATCAGAATATTCATGAGGCGTGCCTTTTCAAGCTTGCCGGAAGCGTTTAGAATTTCCAAGTCCTTCATCAAAATTTTGGTGTACCATTCGCGTTGCATTTTGGACATTCCGACGTAAACTTTCAACTCTTTTTTCGGCAAAAGGCTTTTCTCAACATCTGACTTCAGACGGCGGAGTAGAAACGGCTTAAGGATCTGAAAGAAAAAGGAAATTAAACCAAGGGACCATCCCATTTCCACCCCATCCCTCGATTCTCCATGTTTTCTACCTGATGTAAACGCGCAACCAAGTCGAGATTTTGTTGGCCAAGAACGTGGTCTTCCGTAAACATTGAGTCAAAATGTTCAGCGTCGGAAAATTTTTCGGGCAGTAAGAAATTAAGCAAAGCCCAAAGTTCGTGCAGATTGTTTTGCAGCGGAGTGCCGGTGATAAGAAGACGGTTTTTCGACTTGAGTAAACGGACCATTTCGGACAATTTGCTCTTCTCATTTTTGATCCGATGCGCTTCATCGATGACCAAATATCGCCACATGAACTTCTTCAAAACGCTTGTCGTTTTCAGCACCATTTCATATGAAGTGACCAAAGCCTTGAGAGAAAAGGAATTCACAACACAAAGTGCCGAGGGGAGGGACGCACTTCGAATTTGTGGGGCAATATTTGTTCCTGAATTATCTTTGTACGCGCTTCCTGGTCGCCTATTAAACAGCACGTCGTTATGGAAGGGCACCACCGTTTGAATTCGTTGTCCCAATTCTGCAGAGTCGACTTGGGCACAATTATCAGAAAAGGACCATTCTGATGCTTGTAATGCCTGAAACATTCGCTTTCACACTCGCTTTTCAATTCTGTAAAACTTCAAAAATCCAAGAACGGCGATCGTCTGAAGGGTTTTGCCAAGACTTTAACGCATTGGAAAGGTCATAAAATTAAGTAACCAAGTAACATTTTACCCCATTTCGTCCGCCAAAATGCCGTTGATTCGGTTGTGTTCCAATTGAATTAACCAATTCAGTCCACGGACTTGGTAGTCGCGCATTTCCCCGTTTTTGATGAAAGGTGGGGAATTCTCGAAGATGAACGGACTGTCGTCGCTTCTCACGCTCTGTTGCAGCAGTTGCTCGTCTTCCTCTTTTTCGGTCATTCTGTGCCGGTGGTCCCCCAACGCAGCCGACTTTACCAAGGCCCCTTCACGTTTTGCTGTCGGTGCCGCCTTTAATTTCTCTAATTTGAAATAGCAAAAAGAAATTAACAAATTACCTTTTCTTGAAAAACTTGCTTTTGAACTTCATTTTCGATCTCATTTAGGAATTTGTCGAACTCAGGCTTCGTCTAAATTATTTATTGCTGAAACAATCCTCAATCCAAGCAAACCTTTTCATCCAACTGTTCTTTAACTTCCTCCATTTTTACGTCAGAATCATCAAAGCTCTTGGACGAGTTTTGTGTCTCCATCTTTCGTATACTAAAAATTTAAAATTAAATTAAAATACCTAGTAGATTAATTAAAGAAAGTAATTAATTTGACGCACGAAAACTAAGTTTTTTGGGCGTTGTTAACAATAAGCTACTTTTCGAGTTATCCTTTACACACTGTACTAAATTAGAGGAGGTTGCACCCCTTTTTATCATTTTGGTTGGCGTTTGGCGTTATATTAAAAGAAAGAAAAGAAAAGAAAAATAGCAGTCTACGTCAGTTGGGCCTTCACGTTTGGGCCCCCACGTTTGGGCCCCAGCATGCTTTTCCACTATAACTTTCTATAACCTTTTTCTTTATCATCCATATCCAATAAGCTTAGTATCATTCGAAAGCTTAATCTGTTTTGAAGCTTTCTAAGCTATTGCTTAGCGATTAGACAATAATCAAAAAAGTTATAACATGAAATTGCGAAAAAGTCGAAATTTTTGAAGTTTTTTCTTCATAAATTTTTTCTAGGCTTGAAAATCTTTTGGCTTTTTGTAAGGCTAATAGAGCATGTTAAGAGCTTCCGAATGATACCAAGATTGTTGGACTTGGATGCCAAAGAAAAAAGTTATCATGAAAAAACGAGCTGGGGCCCAAACGTGTGGGGCCCAACCGTGGGGGCCCAATCGTGAGGGCCCAACTGACGGGTTCCGAAAAATAGTGAAGAAATTTTTATTTTGTAATTTGTGTTCGAGGAGAGAAAAAGTGGAGGGAGATTAAGAGAAAGGGAGAAAGGAACTAAGAGAGAGAGAGAGAGAGAGAGAGAAAAGGGATATGAGAGAGAATGATAGAAAGAAGGAAGAGGGAGAGAAAGGAAGACAGAGAGAGACAAAGAGAAATGAAATGAGAGAGAGGTGCAGTGAGGAGAGAAAAAGGGAAGAGAGAGATGAGATTAAGAGAGAGGGAGAGAGAGAGAGAAATGAGAGAGGTGAAGTGAGAGAGAGAAAGAGAGACTAAGAGAATGGATTGAGAAAGGAAAAGATGAAGAGTAAGAGGAAAATGATTGAGAGAGTGAAAGTGGATGCGAAAAGAGAAAGGAAGAGAGAGAGATAAGATAAAGAGAGAGGGAGAGAGGGAGAGAGAGAGATTAAGAGAAAGGGAGTGAGGGAGAAATGAAGTGAGGGGGAGAGAGAGGGGAGGGAAAGAGAATGGAGAAGAAAGAGAGAAGTAGAGAGAGGAGATAAAGGAGAAGAGAAATGAGACTTGTAAAAACCTATTTTCGCGGTTTTCATCTTTTCATAGCTTTTACAATAACAGAAAGGTACAAGTTGCCATTTTTACTACGTATTATTTTATTTGTCGATGAATAATGTCTTCTCGAAGAAATGAATATCTCGATGCGAAGGTTTTAGGTTTTTCTACAATAATTTTTCAAAAACACTTAAGATTTATGTTGGTGGTTTACCTGAGGATGCAACTTCTGAAGAGGTTTTTACTCATTCCAATTACGCATCCAATGTCTTTTAGGCGTCCAATCCGCTAGTAAAGTTTATTTGTTGACTGAAACTGTATATATCAAACTAAAACAAAATAGGCTGTACTAATTCCGATTGAGTCGTATTGGACGCACAAGCTAGATATTGTTTTTATAATTGGATTTTAATTTTATAGTTGGACGATGCGTTTCATCGCTTTGGACGCATACGAAAAATCTGGGTTGCTCGTCGTCCTCCTGGCTTTGCTTTTGTCGAGTTTGAGGATGCACGAGACGCTGAAGATGCTGTGCGTGCACTCGACGGAACGTATGTGATTTCCTAAATAGCAGTCGCTCAATTGTGTTTAGGAGGATTTGTGGCGTCAAGGCCCGCGTAGAGCTTTCTCATGGGAGCGGAAGAGGGGGCGGACGCGGTTTTCGAGGCGGAGGGGGACGTTATGACGGTAAAGGCCGTAATCTTTCGAAAACTTCAGATTTGTTTCTCTCAGACCGTTATGGTCGTGATCGTTTTGACCGTGATCGCGACCGTCGTTATCGTTTAAGGTATTAATGAAATAATTCGTTGAAGCTTTTTTCGAAACTTGAACATTGCGCGGATGAGTGGTCGAAGTTTATAAACTTCAATTTGTCAAATTTAGCTTTTCTTCATCAACCATCCCATCTTGTTGCCCTTCTCCTCAATTCTCCCTCAAACTCCATCTTCCAATCTCAACCCTCACATAATGCCATCCACCCCATCTCTTCTCATTGTCAGTCTTGGCACCCTCTTCCTTCGCAGCAAGGGGAACAAAAAATTCATCCATCCACCCAAACATTTTATGGTTTTTCCTTAAACTTGGATGGAAAAATGCCGAAATAGTTAAAACCCTTCCAAAATCACTCTTCTTCCATTCCTCGAAGAGAAATTTCTACCAATTCAATTTTTTCAGGTCGCGTTCTCGCACTCCTCGCCGTTCCCGAAGCCGCTCTCCTCCACTTCGCGAGCGCAGCCGATCTCCGAGCTACAGCCGTCGTTCTCGCTCTCGTTAAAGTAAATTGGCAAAACTAAAGTCACAGTATAGCCCTTTATTGTTTCAGGGAAAGAAATGCTCATGATGCTATCAGAATGAATGAGTGCTTACTGAATGGAAACGCCCAATTGGTAATAGTTAGGATGGTTGCCCCTATTTTGGTGAAAATTTTTAAAATTTAAAAAGTCATTTAAAACAGGTATCTAAGGGTTTCCGGGGTCGCTGATCATGATTCTGGCATCCATTTCGCTCAATTTCGAACCTCAAACCCGAATTCGAACAAAAAGTCGAAACTTCAAATTTTCAAATTTTGCTTTTTTCGTCTAAAAACGATTTAAATACATGGAACATTCTGAAAACCACGAATATCGCAATAAAAGATAAATTAAATCGTTTTTAGGTGAAAAAAGCGAAATTTGAAAATTTAAAGTTTCGACTTTTTGTTCGAATTCGGGTTCGAGGTTAGAAATTGAGCGAAATGGATGCCAGAATCATGATCAGCGACCTCGGAAACCCCTAGATACTTGTTTGGAATGAGTTTTTAAATTTTAAAAATTTTCACGAAAAAATAGGGGCAAATAAAACCATCTTAACTATTACCGCCCAATTTATTCAATTAATTATCCTAATTTGTAATACATTCGTACAGCGGTAAAGTTGGCCCCTATTTTTGTCTTACAGCAAACGACTCATATTGACTTGAAGGGGCTTGACAAAGATAGGTATTTTTATGAGTCTAATCAATTGAAAATACTCGGTTTTTTCAACAACAATTTTTTTCATGTTTGAAAAAACCCTATATTTTTAGTATCATTCGAAAGCACAAAGTTTGAATACTGCAATAATATGAGAAAACAAGAGAATTCTAACATTTAGAGAAAGTTGCAAACGGAAATAATCAACAGGTCCGGCCAGGAAAGTTCTTCGAATTAGTGCATTTTGTTTACAAATTCTGTCAAAAAGGACAGAATTTTGCGATTTTAGTCAATTTCACGAATTTTTAAAAATTTATGAAATAGGAAAAGATGAAAAACTTAAAAATTTTGGTACTTTTCGGTTACACTTCGCTACCACATCCTCAGAACCACACACCATGGATAATGCTTTTCCTTCTAAAAAATTTTTCATTTAAGCAGATTTGGTGGAGAAAAAGTTCGTACGATACGGCTTTAGCCCTGTGTACACATAGCGAAAAGTACCAAAATATTGGCCCCCCCCCTCCCTGTGCCCCCCCCCCTTGTGCACCTATGCCAATATTCCTCGGTAATCCTAATCACATATGAACTCAAAATTCAATTCAAAAAATTGGGAAACAATTGAATGGATATTTAATCATTTTCATCATTTGTCCGTTCGCCTCTGCCTCTATAAGCTCATGTCCTTCGTTGATTCAGTGACAACGCCGACGGGCGATTCACTCTTTCCTTCCGTTGCGATATTTCCGCTTCTCTTCGAAATGCCGCTCATCGGCAACATCAATCGGCTTGCTTTTCCGATCCTTTGTCCAGCGCCGGTCAGAAAAGCCGCCCGTGGCATCAGCCTTGAGGGCTTCGTCTGTTGTTTCGCTTGTTTTTGTTCAGTTTTCCCGTCCACAGTCTTCGTTTTATCGGTTGTCAAATTGTGGTCGTCCTGTTGCCTCCTCCATTTTCATCCGTTTTGTGGGCGGATTGCTCAAATAAACTGATATTTTTCTGCCCCTTATCTCCGCTCCGTCCGCCCCCATCAAAGCGGCGGAAGCGCTTTGTTCGTCGGCAAAATCGACGTAAGCACAACCCTTGGAGCGACCGTCCCATTTGGTGACAATTCGCGCGTCCACTACAGTGCCGAATTTCTCGAAAAATTTCTTAAAAAGCATAATTGTGCTCCATTTCCCTTTTTCTTACTTACTTTGAGTTCTTCGCCTGTACACGCCCAGTCCAATTTCTTCACAAACAATTTGTTCTTCTCCAGTCCGGCGTTGTATGGAAAACTTTTCTCGGACAAACTCGGCGGCCTTTTTCGCTTTTCACTCGCCATTTTGTTCGTTTCCAAGGTCCTTTTCTCGTCATTTTTCTCCATTTCTTTTTCCATCAGTTCGTCCTTTTTATTGTTTTGGCCAATGCACGGAAGAACGGGGCCCATTGGGATGGAAGAAGTCTGAAAATATTAGGCGTTTCAAAGACTGTTAAATCTTTGATTTTTTGCCACTTGCCTCAAATGTTGCGGTTGTGCATTCGTTGTCGTCCATTTGACTTGTCTCCCCCCTCTCATCTTCCATATTTTCTCGTTGTTCCTCCTCCTCCTCTTCTCCTTCCTTTTCCTCCTTCTGAGCCTTTTGTCGTTTTTCTTCCTGCCGTCCATTTGCCTTTTTCTGTGCCCTTTTTGTCGTCTCTTTTCCCTTTTCTTTTTGTCCTTTTTCTTCGCCGTTTTTTGCCCTTTCATTTCGTTCGTTCGTCCCATTTTCTGTTTGGTTTTGCTGTACTTCTGCTGTTCCATCCATGTGTTGTATTCCGTCGCTTTGGCGTTCACTCGTGCCAATGCCAAGTCCAATTGGTCCCTCGTCCCCTCCTCCCGTTCAAATTGTACAAATCGGCCAAATATTTCATCCTGACGATAAGTGACGGCGTCAAGTGCCTTGAAAAAGAGACGACGTGCGTACCCTAAAAAGCTCAGAATAATGCGGAATAACACGCAAAATAAAATAGCCACAAATATCGCCGTAAGAACGTTCGAGAGCAATTGCCTCAAGCCAAGGAAAGGCCGACTGTTCTCCCTCAAGCAATTTGTTCCAAATTTCGCGAGCCTAAACAAAGAAAAATGAGCATCAAAAAACAATAAAACTGAAACCTGGTCAGTTTTTTTAATTTTGGTGTAACAAAAATAGGCGAAATTCTTCTCAAATCGAATGCTGGCATCGGAAAAACTATCGAAGCATTCCTCGAGAAAATTCGAACCCTCGTGGAAGAGTTCCTCCGCTCTCGAATAGTCGGGACTGCCTTAACAAGTGAAATACAAAGCATTCCGAACCCCGAGCAAGAGTCGAAGTTCAAATCTATGAATTACGCATTTTAAAAATATTGCAATTACGAGATTTTTAGAGTACAATTGAGAATAATTTTTTGTTTACCCCCCCCCCCCCTGAAATTCAACCTTCAAAATTTCCGCTCACTTTTTTCCCTTTCGGCGAAGCGTCCTCGACATATAAATAAACGTTGTGTACAGTGAAACCATTTGTTCTTCGTTTTCAATCATTCCCTTCGCCTCCTCCCAAATTGGAAGAAGACCTTCATACGAATATTCTCCGCTTTTCTCAGCATCCAAAAGCATTTTCTGCAACTGTTCAGCAGTTAGAAGTCTCTTTCTGGTCCATTTTTCAATCTGTGCACATAAAAAAATTACAAAAAACATAAAGAAACAAATGGAATCAATAAAATGACACAAACAATTGTTTGTAAATAAAAATAAATTCATTCTCATTGATCGCTTTTATTCTTCACAAATTCCATACATTTGCTGGGATCGGTGGGGAAAAATTCTTGGCATTTTGACATTATCCTAAAAAAGCGTTTAAAAATATTTTGTAAAATTTGCTTGCACTTTAACGAATTCATTTTGATATGCTTCTAAATTTACTAATAAAACATTTGTTTATTCGCACGAGACCTTTTTGGTGATTAAAGAATATTTAAAGTGCAAGAACTCGTGGTTAATAATTTAATACCTTTTAAGACCGTGGATGTATCTTAAAATTTATATAAATTTAAATAATTGAAACTCGGTTACTTTCTCTGCGTTTCGTCATTCATCACATGTGCCACATTGGACACGTACGCCTTTGATGAGCCGGGGCGTTGATGGATGCCCGACCGAGTCACTCCGACGGGCCACGGAGCATTGCCAATTGACCTGAGAAAAGAAAACATTGCAAGGACGACTAAAAAATAGCTGATTGTAAGAAAAGTAGTGACATTTCCATGTAAGCAGTGCTTGCGACGATGTAATTGCGTTCGACAACACAAAGTCTGAAAATATAAGAACAACAAATAAATAAAAACGTCAATGATTGGCCGCAAAATGTGCAACAATTTTGTCATTTTCAAGTCTCTATATATGCAAGACTGAAAACTCAAGTTGTATTGCTACAATCATTCACTTTTTCCTCCCTTTGTGTCATCAAATGCAAAGTGAGCAAAAGATGAGACTCAGTGTTAGAGGATTATATTGGTAAAAGATATACCAAACCCAAACGGGAACACCCATGGTAAAGTGATTGTTTGGTTTGGTCTCTATCCCTTGTCATTTTTAGTCACTTGTCTTTGTCAAGGGTCTGTTTGTCCCACTTGGTAATGTTGGTCAAGTACAGTCGGATGTCGTTGTTCACTGTGTACTTTTCCAGGGATTTCATCAGCGGGGAGAGATGTTCCACCGTTTGTTTGTGCATTCCCGCTTGCATTTTGCCTGTTGCACTTCGCTTTATGCTCTCTTCCCGTGCGTTCAGCTCTTTTCCCCAGCGTTTCAAAATGTAGGAAAGAAAAGCCCGGATGAGGTCGCAGTCGGCCTGGTCATTTCCACTGCCAAGCAAAGGTGCCATCATCTGACAAAAGCGAAATTCAAAACATGACAATCGAACTTTATAATGAGTGCCGTATGTGAATAAAAAACCATGTATGTTTTTGCTTGAAAATTTTTAAAACTATTATTTTTTTTTCATTTAAAATGAATAATTTCTAATATCTTTTTTCAAAAAACAGCGAATTTGTTTAGAAAAGAAGTTACTTTTAAGAATCCTCTCAAAAATTCTGTTTTAAAGGAAGAACCGTCATTATAAATCTTATATGAACTCCAATGAAACCGCATGTGTTAAGCACCGCCCTCCATGATGCTTCTTACCACAATTTGGTCCCAGCTGGCGTCGTCCTCACTCTGTTCAATTTGCACGTCGTGTCTGCCCATTTCGTCCTTTCCACGCTTCCCCCTGATCACTTGCTCCATCAGTTCCTCATTCTCCACCTGACTGAGTGCCGCTTGAAAGTCGTTCTTCCACCCCTCATTTTGTTCCGTCTTTTCAATTTCCAAACGCCTCAATCGCTTTAAAGCCATCGCATCGGATTCACCAAAAAGCCGAATGGGCTGCCCTCGGGCTCTCAATCGACGCACAACTTCGGGACGCGGCATCGAATCCGAGCCGGTCAATGAAAACTTTGCGTCCAAAAGTTCCTCAGTGTTTAAACCCTTGACAGAAAGGTGCTGTTCCTTTCCCAGCTGTTTTTGTCGCTCCAAATAAGCGTCCTTCTCTTTCTTAAACAGATCAGAATGTCTGATCATTTTCGCACCACTCTGAAAACTATTATTTCTGGGGAGTTCAAAATGCTAATATTACCCCATGTTCGATTGCGATATCCTCAATCTGCTTTCTTTTCTGGGCAATGATTTCTAACAAATCCATTTTCTAAAATCTAAATAAAACGACCTTTCTTAATGGGACAATTAATGCAAAAATAAATATTGACAGAAACAAACAAATTCATGAAATAAACGAAGGAACTATTTTCAGTGACAATGGAATATTGACCAAAAATAACAAAATTTGCAAGCAATTAAATGATAAAATAATAAAACATCAATAATAATAATAACGATGGACATTTCAAGGAATGTAAAGCCCATTCAGCTCTCGCAGAGAATCTTCGCCTTTTTCACTGGCACTCCCTCCTCCTCGTCTATTTCGTTGTCTCTTTTCTGTTTGTCGTCAGAAATGCTTTTCGCCCCTTTCGTCGCCTGTTCTTCGACTTTTTTGAACTGTTCGCCCGTCAGTGTGTTGTCGTTGAAGAGGATGAGCTTGAAGTTCAGTTGCTGGGCATAGTCATCGCACTCCAATTGCGTGCCGTTCAAAACTCCCAATAAGCCAAGAGAACGGTCCAAAATGGAGTCGGTTTCGCCTTCTTCACTGGAGAGCAAAATTCGGTGGTTTTGGCAGAGATCCATCACGTCCGGTTTCAACATGTTCAAAGCACCGACCAAAACATTTTGACGGAATGTTCTGAGCAACATTTCATTTAAATTGACGTGTACAATCACCTGAAAAAGCACCAAAAATGGGCAATATTTTGGAGGGCGTCGTGTCACCTCTCCTTTGCCGGAACAGACGTAACATTTCGGGAACGGAGCACTGGGTTCCTGGTCCACCAGAATTTTCCCTTGCGGATTTGGTAAGCGTTTGATAAAAATCTAAACAAATGAAAAGGGAATTAATTGGACAAGCGAAAGTTACCGTTCGACATTTGCTCAGCTGACCAGAAACGATTTTCAGAGCCTCGACGACAATCATTCCAGCAACACAGGCATTGGTTGTGGCAATAGCCGGGATAATGTTGCCAGCCATAGCTAAAAACTAATTTTGAAAAGGCATTTCGCGACCAATTAAAACCTTTCAGGTCAAACAATGGTTTTGTGCCGATTCCAAAAATGTAAGCCCGTAGATTGGCACAGGCCGCAACAAATTGCATTGCCGGCTCGTCGTCCTTGTCCCAGATGAGCATTCGCTTTTCCTTGACAGCTCCTCGGTATCTTTCTGCAAGCGCAAAAAGAGAGTCCTCAAACAGTTCAGCCCATTTCGATACGCCCCAATGCTCGTTCTCGTCCTCATTCGGCCGACTCCCACCAAGTCCTTTAGTTAAACAAAGTCCATTTTAAAAATCAGAGATTCACATTAGAAAATTGAAAACCTTCGTCAATAATTTGCATAAAGTGAATTGGCGTTGGTTTCTTCCGCTCCTTCCAAAGATCGGCCATCGAAAGCAAATAATTAATGTCATCAAAGAACAACTAAAAGTCTGAAACTTAACAAGAATGTTTTACTTTGTTAAACAAACCTTCTCAAAAATTTGTTTTGGTCCGTAATCCGTCGCTTCCGCAAATTGCCGTGTGCTCATTTTTCCATTTTTTGTAATCGCATCATTAGCACTACTATTCCCATTGTCAGCAGAAATAACACTTCCATTGGTTGTCGTCCCATCATTGTCCATTGTTTGTGAGTTTTTTTGGTCGCCCATTCCATCGGAAGTGACCGTCTCAGGTGAAACATCGTCATCGGGGTCACTCTCGCCAAAAAGTTGACTAATTTAAAAGGGAAAGAACGTAACAAAATGAAATATGCGTTTAAACGTGATCCTAATAATAAGCCTTTCGAGTCACTTACTTGAACAAACTTTTGGCCCAAACAACGCAATGAATCATTTCCGTGGGTGTGTTTCGGATGGTACAACTTGCATATGTCTTTTGGTTCGGCTTCGGTGTGCAGTCATAACATTCAGTACGGCCTTTCAATATGACTGCAACTTGGCCGAGATAACCCGCGGAACCGCTTTCAATCAAAGGAACCCCGGCAACCAAACAGAGTCTATTCACGTGACTTCTAGCGGCTAAAAATGAATTTTGTTTTGTTACATGAAAAATCGACTATTCATTCCCACCTTTGTTGTCCAAAGCGTTCATAACGAGAGAAAATTGCCGAAAGAAATCAACGTCAAAGCGCTCGTTCATAATTGAGTCATGGAAAAACGTTATATCGACGTCAGGGGCTATCTGTTTGACTGCTTCACTAGCAACTTCCGCCTTGGATTTTCCGACATGCTTCTTCCGAAACAGAAACTGACGATTCAAATTGCTAATGTCAATAGTGTCCAAGTCAATCTGAAGGTTGACATTTTCGAATGCCGTTCCATCAATAAAAAAATTACCACACTAATTTTTTTGAATCCTGTCAGTGCCAAATTTTTTAGAAGTTCACAACCAATTCCACCTGCACCAATAACGAAAACTTTGCTGTTGGCAATGCGTTGGGAAAAGGTAGGCTCGCGATAATTAATTTCTTGTTCAGTGCCCATATTAAAGCTTAAAAGCTAGATTAGGTACATATTTTTTGAATTATAAGAAATTAGGTAGGTAATTCGATCGATAGCCGGTGGAAAATAAATAAATAGCCTTTAACTTTTAAATTTTCTTAAATAGAAATGTAAGAAAAATAAAATTTTTAATTTATTTCTTCAACCATTTACATATATATTTTTAACTTTTAAGCCAGACTCAATTTGTGAATTTGATGTATTCTACTGTAATTGACCCTTTTTCAAAGTCTGACCCCGAAATTGGGATCAGAAATCAATTTAAACTTTACAAAAACAAAAGCTACGATTGGCGATCCAATGTTATTGACCCTCACAACAACAGTCGTTTTTGTTTTCTGCAGCCATTGACTACGTACACACCTTGGATATTCGAGACCACTGATCAAAATTTTCATTACCAACGGAGCAAAATTTATGAGCAACGAGAAAAATTGGATGGGCTAAGTTATGCAAGACAATTGATTCGGTTCAGTGCTATGGCATGGCAGAGCTTTTTAGGCCCTTAGATGAATGGATGGTCTCCACTTTACCGAGTCGACCAGGGTTGTACATTCTCTTCGAATTATTTTCTGAGGAGCAACAGCTTCGTTGGCTGGGAAGGAGTCTTTTTGAGTACCCCGAACCGCCTAACATCACCAACTTGTCGTCCAATGGCACTTATTCCGGCAGTTCCGTCTTCAAGACATGTGGAGCTGAGAAATTGCGATGGACGACACTCGGCCTCGATTACGATTGGACTAGCAAAGATTATTCGATGGAAGAAAAAGCACTGCCGATGGAAATTAAACAAATTTCCAAATTGGTGATCGATGGTGCGTTTTGGTTGTCGTTTCCGCACATTGAGCGATTGTTGAGTTCAGTGCTTGGTTCGTTCCCCCTCGTGCCGGATGCTGCGATTGTCAATTACTATCCGAAGAATGCGTCCATTTCTCCTCACGCGGACACGTAAAAATGTTTTTGAGAATTTATCTTTTTCTATAAAATGATTTTCTATGAATCGATGTTTGCAAATTTACAAAATATTAAGGGACTGACTCAGTTGGGCTGACCATCGATCATTCCTTTGGATTGATTGCCTTCCTTTCAGATCGGAAATTGACCTCCGTCGTCCGCTCGTTTCCCTTTCCTTTGGCCAATCGGCCGTTTTTCTAATTGGCGGTCGTACCCCGGACCTTCCAGTCGATGCACTTCTCCTCCGTTCCGGCGACGTTTTGGTGATGGCTGATTTTCAGCGAATCGCTTTCCACGCGGTGCCGAGAATTCTCAGCGGAGAAACGACTTTTAGCGTTGGGAAATGGGGGAAAGAGGCAGAGGAAGTGGTCGAATATGCGAACAAATGCCGAGTGAACATAACAGTGCGACAAGTGAAAAACCTTGGCGAAAGGGGCGACGGAAAGGAAAGTGACTAATTGAAAGAAGACGGCACCAAACGAAGTGGCGGACTGTGCCGAATTTGGCGATTTACACATTTATTTCCCTTTTCTACTTTGGCTTCTGTCGATTAAAGCTAAAAAAGTCTGATCCAATCTCCGCTGGTGTTTTGTTATTATTAATTATTTTTCAGCCATTCCCATCTCACATGTATAATTTCGCCGTTAATTGGTTCATTTTCCTCTCTCTCTCTCCCCCCTTCTTCAACTTCCCATGGGATAGCTACGAAATTCGCCTCCATTTCAATGAAAATCGACCACCCCCCCCCCCCCTCCGTAGTTGCACATTTTCTTTCCCTTTCATTGCTCGATTTGGTCCCACGTGTTGTTATTTTCCCTCCTCCCCCCCCCCTCATATTTTTGAATAATTCCTCGTTTTCACGTGTTTTCTCAGGCCCACGTGTCGGAATTTGACTTCATCAGCAGGGCTTAAGGCTGATTTGGCGGAAGAGAAAGACTAAATCCCTTTTATCCTTCCTTTAGTTTTTGTACTTTAAAAAGTCACAGAGTCATTTGTTTGTTTGCTCGTCGTTTGAAGTTCGGCCCTTTCTTTCTAATGATCGGCTCGTCATTTGCTCCCTTTGGTTTCGGTTTTGCTGCTTTTTCTTCTCTTTTCTCATAGCGTTCGATCCGACGATTATTGCATCAGCCTAACCCAATCAAATGAACATTATTATTCAGTCGTTTTTGTCACGTTCTCTCCCCCCCCCCCCTCCCCCCGCCCTTCCGTCGTCACTTCCCTCGCCCTTTTCTTCTGCTGATCGGCCGGCCTTCACTTCATTCTAAATCAGTTATTTATAAAGCGAATAAACACCAATTCTCTTGAGAACGATTGGGGGACATTAGGGAATTTGGAAAATATTGCAAAAGAATGTTTCTTGCCCCCCCCCCCCCTCATATTCTGTAAATTTCGTCGTGTTGTGTTGAATTGTCCCTTTTGACACTTTTCGATGGTTACATCAGCTTCTCTCCCAATATCAGTGGGCGGAACTTCTCAAATTTGTGATGAGTGAATGGGGGGGGGGGGGAGGAGGGCTCTTTTATTGGCAGTGACTGATTCGGCCGTTAAATATCACTCCAATAATAAATAATCAGCCAACCCATTCATTCCGTCCCCTTTTTGAAGTTATTCCCTTTCTTTAATCAGTGTTTGTGTCCGTTCCCTAAAATAATTGTCATAATTTATTTCCTTTTATTTTCATTTTAAGTTTTTCCTCTTCCTCCCCCGGGGGTTCGAAACTTTATAAATAAAGCAATGACTTGTGCGCGACTTTCTTCCCTTCTCCGTGTCCGTCCTTCCACTTCTTCCTCCTCCTCAGTGTCCTCCATTTCGTCCTTTTTGCTCCCTTCCAATCATTCCACGGCTTCTTCATTTTCCTACACAAGTCGAGGCGTGCCAACAATTGGCATCCGAAGGGAGACAATCAACGCGTGGGAGGTGAATTGGCAATTTTGGCACTGCTTTTGTCCCTTGTTTTGGTCCCTTTCATCACCCCCTTCCCCCCTATAAATGCTAAACTTTCTTCAGAGAAGGGCTCCGCTGTCCCCCAACCATGTGAAGGTTCTGACCCGGAATGGCGTGCGTGTGCTCATTCAGCCCTCCAACAGAAGGGCCTTTCCCATCCAAGATTACGTCGGTGCCGGGTTCGTCCTCCGATTTGGCATTTCTCATTAATTCACGCTTTGTTTGCCTTTTCAGTGCGACTGTGCAAGAGGACCTTTCCCCGGCTCAGCTGATCCTCTCGGTGAAGCAGGTGCCGGCCGAGGACCTGATCCCGAACAAAACGTACGCCTTCTTCTCGCACACAATCAAAGCACAGCCGGACAACATGGAAATGTACAAAAAAACACAAAGGGACTAATCATTTTGTTGTGTTTAGGTTGGATACCATTCTGCACAGGGTTGGTTCGGGGCTGATCACTCTATTGGCATTTAAGCTCTTCAGAAGATCAGACTGATCGATTTCGAGAAAATCACTGACGACGAGGGCACTCGTATCGTAATGTTTGGGAAGTGGTACTGTAGAAGTGCTGTCCCCCTCCGCAGATGATGAGTTTGGTTCTTTGCCAGGGCTGGTTACACCGGGTTCATCGACGTTTTGCATGGGTTGGGCCTCCGACTGCTCGCACTTGGCCATCACACGCCGTTCATTCACATTGCCCTTGCGCACAATTACAGTGACAGGTCGCGGAAAAACTAACAAAGCCACAAAAAATTGAATTTCATCCCCCGCCCATTTCAGTCACATGGCCATTAACGCAGTGCGCGACTGCGGCTACGAAATCGCATTGAATCGAATGCCACGCTCAATTGGGCCACTTATTTTTGGTGTTTTTGGGGGAGAAGGGTCAAATTTAAGGCGAGTGAGTTTAGTGTTCACGGGCACCGGAAATGTTTCTGGCGGTGCCATGGAACTGTTCCGTCATTTGCCCCACGAGTTCATTGACCCGTCGACGCTGCCGCAAGTGGCGAAGAAAGGGCGTAAGGGACACTTTGGCAATGCCCACCCTTAATGAATTATGGTCAGAGCTGAACAAAGTCTATGGCTGCGTGGTTTCACGCGCTGATCACATGATCAGAAAGGGCGGTGGCGTTTACGACAGGGAGGAATTCGAAGCGCAGCCGGAGAAATACGTGTCGCGATTCGCCAGTGAGGTGAGCGAAGCGAACGAACGGAAGGCCATGGACTTTGAATTGGCTTTGCCTTTGAATTTGAAGCATCCATCCCCACCCCTCCCTCCCTCAGATTGCCCCCTTTGCCACTGTGATTCTCAACTGCGTCTTTTGGGGCGTCAACACTCCAAGGCAATGCCCCTCCCCCCCTCCGGTGCCATTTTCATCGTTTAATTCCTCACAGATTGCTCACCATTCCCGATGCAAAATACCTGTTGACCCCAACTGTGAACAAAAGTTTGGAGGTGCCTAATTGCCTGACTTTGCTCATTTCCTTCTGTTGTCTCCCCCTTAGGTCCCCGGCTGTCCGTCGTTGCCCCACCGATTGGTGGGCACTTTCTGTTGCTGCTCTCCCCTCTTTAAGTAGTCGATTATCCCTTCCCCTTTTCCGATGGCCATTTGTGACATTTCCGCTGACCCCGGCGGTTCCATCGAATTTATGACCGAATGCACCACCATCGACAAACCCTTTGTCATTTACGACGCGGACACAAACAAATGCCATGAGAAGTGAGTCAAAAGCGGCTTTTCCTTTGGCTCTCTCTTCTAATTGCCATTTGGCTTAGCTTCGATGCTTCTTCCGGCTGTCTCATCTGTTCCGTTGATAATATGCCCGCCCAACTCCCCGTCGAGGCCACTGAACAGTTTGGCTCGTTGCTGCTCCCTTATATGATGGATTTGGTGCCAAAAATGCATTTTCTTAAACACCTCCCCCATTCCTTTAAGCTGAATTGTAACACTGATCAGCCGTTCGCTTCGCTGCAATGTCGCGACGAAATCAAACGGGCGATAATCACTTCAGATGGGCAATTAACACCCGGCTACAAATACATTGACGAGCTTAGATTGGAGCAGAGGTGAGAAGAGACAAAGGAGTGTGGGAAAGATAAGAGAGAGAGAGGAGAGAGAGAGAGTGGGCGGAGAGAAGAGAGAGAGAGGAGGGGGGAGAGAGAGAGAGTGAGAAAAGGAGAGATAGTGAGGAGAGAGAAGGAAAGGGGACAGACTACTCACTAAGCCAATTAAATCACAAACTTCCACTGTGTTTAGACGGTCTGCGCACAAATCGCGTGTTGTGGCTGTTAGTTCAAAGCGTGTGCTGCTTCTTGGCGCCGGAATGGTCTCTTTTCTTTGCATTAACAAACTCAATACTCTCGACCATCGGTTCCCTTTTTTCCTCCCAATTTGACCTAATTAAGGTGTCCGACCCCTTGGCCAAATATTACGCCTCGCAGCCGAATGTCCAATTGAGCGTGGCCAGCGATTCGTCAAAGGACGGCCAGCGATTGGCTTCGCTTGGCAGTAACATTGAGTCGGTGGTGGTGGACGTGAACAAAGAGCCGGAAGTGATCAATTCGCTCATTTCGTCCGTTTTTCCTCCTGCCATTTCATCCAAGAAAATCTTCCATTTTTAAAGGGACCACGAATTGTGCATTTCGCTGCTCCCCTTCCCATTTCACCCTCAAATTGTACGGATGTGCATTCGCAATCGGACGAATATGGTCACCAGCAGTTACATCACGCCCGAACTGCAGGCAATGAACGACGAGTGAGGAGCAAAAGACGATCAAATCAATCATACATTTGCATTTGCCTCCCACCCAAAGAGTTGAAGCGGCCGGAATTACGGTGATGAACGAAGCGGGCCTTGACCCGGGCATTGACCACATGTTGGCCATGGTATTGCTGTGATTTACCATTGGCATCACACGAAACCGTTCAGGAGTGCATCGACAAAATCCACAGTTACGGTGGCAAAGTGCGTTCCTTCGTCAGTTTTGCGGGCGGACTGCCCGCCCCGGAGGCTTCTGATAACGCTTTGCGCTACAAATTTTCGTGGAGTCCACGTGGCGTGCTGCTGGCCATAATGAACCCGGCGCGCTATTTGTTCGATTCGCGCGTCGTGGACATTGGCGGAGGGGGCGAAGTGTTGGACGACCTGTACAAAATTGACTTTATGCCCGGCTTTTCGCTGGTCGGATACGCCAATCGCGACTCGACTAAATACGCGGACATTTACGGAGTCAGCGGAGAGTGCCAAACTTTGCTGCGCGGCACACTCCGATACGAAGTCAGCCAAAACGGACAAAAGAAAGCCGGAAGTCATTTTACAATTAAAGGGTTTTGTGGAAGCAGTCAAAGCACTGAAAGCGATCGGATATTTGTCCATGGAGCGGAAGGATTTTCTGAACCCAATGCAGGGGCCGGACATGGCCTGGAAGCAAATCACCGCTTCTCTGCTCAATCAGCAAGTAATGTGGCCTAGCAGTTAGCGGACATTGGAACTCAATGGGACCAATAATATATGTAAAAGTGGACAATTGAGCAGTCATTCCTTTCCAGCCGGACATTTTCCCCGATTCGCTGATGAATCTTGTGGCGGAATTATTGGGAAAGGAGAAAAAACGAGAACTGAAGGCATTGGACGAACTCGGACTGGTGAGATCGACCATAGCAACAGAAACCCCTGATTTATTCGGGCAATTTCAGTTCTCGGAGGGAATTCCGGAAAGGCAAATCACACCGTTGGATACTTTGGTCGGTCAGGGAAACCAATTACGCCAATGAGTTAATGATGGTCTAATGCTTCGTTTGGCAGGTGCCCCACTTGGCCAAAGCATTGGCCTATGAACATGGCGAAAGGGATTTGGTGGTGCTGAACCACGACATCGAAGCTCAACTTCCAGCGGGAACATTTGTGAGAACGGGCGAAAAAAGCATCGAAATTGGACGATTCCCCCCCCCCCCCGCCTTCCCTTGGCAGGAACGGCATCGGATCAGTTTGGTCGCTTATGGCGACCAACCGACTGAAGGCTTTTCAGCAATGGCACGCACCGTCGGATACACAACGGCGGTTGTGTCGCATATGATTTTGGACGGTCAGCGAAAAGGAAACAATGAAAGGACGAAAAAATGGAAGCATTTAAGGGGAAATTCAGCAGCGAGGGATGCTTAGACCCGTGTCGAAGGCCGTGTACAGGTAAAAAAAGGAGGGCGATCGGACAAAGGCATTTAGGGAATCAAACTGTAACCAGGGAAGGGGGGGGGCAAACAGTACCCTCCTCCCAAGCAATTTCTTACCACTTCCCGGCGGACCAAAATTTATTTGCTTCTCACCCAATGTAAGTGAATTCTTTGCCTTACCTTACCCCCCCCCCCCCCGCGGATTGGGAAAACGGGAATAAATGAGCAAAACAAAAAATAATGCGAGGATTAGGCCCGCATTGCAACGACTGAAAGAATTTGGGATCAAAGCGACAACCAAAGTGAGCGTAAAGCAATAAGAAACCGAAAAAAAACGAATGTGATAATGAAATGTGACAACACAACTGATGACTGAATAGTCAATCTGATTCATTTGATTGGATTTCAATGTTTTTTGTATTGATGGAATGGAATTTCGACAAAAAATAAATACAAAAAGAAACAAAAAGGAAGAATAAATAAAAGATAATAGAATATGAAAAAGTCTGAAGCCTTTTTTGGCAATTTACAATGATCAGAGGCACATCACCAGCACTTCTTTTTTAATTTATTATTTCTGTCGATTCACAATGTCATCCAAAGTTTGGCTGAGAATGTTCCGGATGGGCTCGGCTGGGAATTTGGCCAATTCCGACCGAATTTCTCCGATCATTTTGTTCTGAAATAAACAATGATTTATTACATAGTAATTAAAGCAGAGCTTCCAGCCAATAAGAACAATTACATTTTAAAGGCCAACCATCGGTGGATGGCATTTTCGCAAAAAAAAGAAAAGAGAACAACGTACGACAAAAAATAAATGCATTAAAATTGCCTGGTAATGCTCGAATTGTTGAGCAATTTGCTCCTCCAACACAATTTGTCGCGCTAATTTCAGCTGTTGCTCACTTTTTCCACCAAAATTTTCACGGAAAATAGCGAGTTTTTCGGGCGCTGTTTTGGACAATTTGTCGACGAGTGCGCATGTGATCCAAGTGCACTTTCTCTCGGCCAAATCTGTCAAATTGGACTTCCCGGTGATTGTGGGGTCCCCGAAACAGTCCAAAAAGTCGTCTTGTGCCTTAATGACCATTTCCCATTTACTTTTGCCTGAATGACTAATTAGTTGCCTGAAAAAGGTCTCCTATTCGATAAGCAATTCGCCTTAGTTCTGTTTGATTTGTCGGTGTTCGATCGGCCAAATGAAATCCGACGACGAGGGGCAGAAAGAAAGAGTAATGGCTGGTCTTGTGCTCCACGATGGAGGCGTAGCGGGACCAACTGAACGTATCCAACTCTGCAGAGAAAGGCGGAATTAGCAATCCGATTGAAACATCCAATTACACACTCACCGATCGTGTCAGTGTCCAACATTTGTCCAATTACGGTTTTTTGTTTCGCCTTAAAAGAATGAATGACCCGCTTTTCCGACCCCAGTTTCTTTTTGTAGTAACAAAAAACACCTCGGAAAAATCGCGAAGGATGGCATGCATTTTGGGATGGTTTGGGATGGTTTGTCGGATGACCGTGTCAATGCCGCAGTCCAACAGCAAACCGTCGTTGATCGCTGTCAATCCGACGCCAGGCTTGACAAAAAAAACGAGTGAATGAATTGACCCAATGCAAAAAACAAATACCAATTTGTACCAACACGGCTTTCCTCTCCTCCATTTTCCGCCGTCCATTATGTCATCTTCGATGATGTAAAAGGTTTGCAGC
Organism: Heterodera schachtii; assembly: GCA_023374025.1. NCBI lineage: Eukaryota > Metazoa > Nematoda > Chromadorea > Rhabditida > Heteroderidae > Heterodera > Heterodera schachtii. The sequence goes on along the minus strand of SIJG01000001.1, from coordinate 3,255,890 downwards.
TAAATGCGTAATGCCAAGGATGAAAATTGTGTAAACAAATTGAATACAATCATTTAGTTTTTAATTATTTTTTAATTTTAAAATTTGCAGGATTTTTTGGGTCCTACGGGTTTTTTGCGGAGTTTACAATCTCATCACTCAACAATTATACTCATTTTTCCAAAAATAGACTCATAAAGAGAGTAGTCATTTTTTGCCTAATTGTTTTTCGTGTAATAATCTAACCTTCTCCTCATTATTTTACTGCCAATTTTGCTCAATTCTGATAAAAGAAAATGTTGAAAAGAAAGTTTTAATACCCACAAAAAGAGGGGTAAAAATTTTTGCCGGTTTTTTCATCGCTATGGCATTTCCCCGACTGTCTCTTACTGTTAGTAATTTACCAACCGACCATTTCAATTGTCAGTGACACTCTGACGGCGCTGTCAAATTGTTCATCGGAAGGTGACGAATTCAAAGCCTGCAAAAATATTTTGTCCATAAAAATTTGTTAACTTCACCCATATTAGCAATACAACAACAAAAAGTACAGAAAAGCCGATGAAAACCCAACCAAATATGTTCTGAGTGCCAAACTGCTCCGAGCAAATTTTCCCTCTCCCATCGTATAGTCAAAAAGCCGGTGGATGCGATTTCGGCACATCGTCGCCTCGGCACCGCGCAAATCCTTCGTCATCGAAGTGACCAATTCCGTCCTAATTGATGTGAGAAGCGAACGGAGCAAATGTTGCGGATTTGCGATGGCACTCACCAAACGATGAGAATTTGCAAAAGTATTCATCTCAAAGAGAGAAGAAATTGGGTATTTATAAGGAAATATTGGAAAATAATTAAAAAAAGAACGGTCGAAGACCACCGGAGGATGAAATGTTCTCCTCTCTTCTGAAACGATGACTAATTCAGCTCTTCCTCATTAGCACTCTTTAATAATTTACTATAAATATACGAGTTCTCTTTTGGAAAATACCAATACAATAAAATAAATAAATTAGAAAGGACTACAAAGTGGCAATTAAAGGCAAAGAAAATAAATGAAAAAACATCCCGAACTGTATGTCCAAATCATTTTTTAAGTCCATTTTTTACGTATAGAGAGAGAATGGCTGCTAGAAATTTTCGGCTTTTTTGGGCAAACACCAAAAAGAATCAAAAAATAGATCAAAGTCCAGATGGTTATAAAAATTCAATAAATTTTAAATTGAGTTTTGAACATTTAAAAGTTCGGGATGTTCTTTTGTAAGTGATTTAAATACAATTTCTCCCTAATGACAAGTTGCATCGGCGGCAAAAGTCATTTAAAATTCGAAATGACTGATCAAATGCTTTACAGTTCAGTCGTCCCATTCGTTGTCCTCGGGGGATGGACTTCCTTCGGACGATGAGTCAGAATCGCCCAGACAATGCTCCATTCGCTTTCGCAAAATTGCGGCCACGTCATTTGAAGTGGCAACCGCGCGTTTCTCCTCCAATTCCTCCTGCTGACGGACTTTCCTCAGTTTGACGCCCTCTTGGATTTGCATCAACAGAAGGGAGCGATTGTCCTCAAAATCAAATGTAATTTTCATGGATTTTTTAATTTTATTATTTTTCCGTTTTCTTTTACTTGAGCGCCGCTCGTTTTTGAAGATTTGCGTTGTAAATCTTTCGGCTGTTCATTCTCATTTTGTCCACCGAAAGTTCTCGTCGCTTCGTTTGCAATTTTGAGAGAAAAATTGGGAGGGGGTGGCGGGGGCGGTGGAGGAGGAGGAGGAGGCGCCGGGGCATTGCAAATAGACGGAGGGATCTGAAAAGCATTTGCTAAACGTTTACTTTTTCATTTAACAATTGTTCCCTCTGTTTACTTGTTGAATGGAATGGAGCTGGTTTGGTCGTTGTTCAATAACAGCAGTAGCAGAAGTTTGCTGTTCATTTGTTATGTGCCGTGTCGTCCCTAACTCCGAAGTTTCCGTTGATCCGTTGGTCGGTATGAATTCGAATTTGCTTTTCCGCGGTTCATTAGTCGGAGCGGCTAAGGACGAGTCTGTAGACCCGACGGGAGAAGAGGACGAAACGGAGGGAGCAATTCGAGGGAAATTCCTTGTGTTCACTGTGGACGACAGAATATTTTGAGGAGGCGGTGGCAACTCATCGTCCTCATCATCCAGGAACATCACATCCATCCTCGAAGCCACAGCATGTGCTGCGTCATTTTTGCTTGTGTTATCGGTTTGTGTCGTGGGCAATGCGTCGGATTTTCCGTCAATGGTGCGTTCTTTCATGCGAATCTGCTGATTGCTATTGCCAGAAGAATGATTGGAGGACAAATTAAATGGTGAGTGCTCGTTAGGCTTTATTTGCTTGTGATGTTGTTGGGTGACAGTTCCCTCATTTGTTGTAACCATTGACATTCCGGGCGGAGGGTGCTGATTGTGAGTAATTCTGTTGCCCATCATCAAACTTTGGGGGGTCTAAAAAAAGTAAAGAAATTACCAAAGGAATAGAAAACGAACTTGGTATTCTGCGGGAAAATGCAAAACATCCGCAGCAACTGAAGAGACAGAGAAATTACCCGGACCAAACCCATGGCGCAGTCTGTGCTGTTGGGATTTGCTATTCTGGTGGCCAATTTGTGGCTCAAAACGCGAATAATCCGTAGAACGGGAAGACACGTGGTGGGCAGACAAATCATTATGTTGCGGAAAATTGTGTTGTTGTTGCTGTTGACGTCGTCGTTGTCGAGACGGACTGGTCGAAGAACGGCCTTAAAAATGAATCATTCAGTGCCAAATACAAAATCACACCAACCGGCCCTTTTCTTCTCATTCAATCCCCCATCGCATTCCTTCAAAGTTTTATTTCGCCACAATTCGAAGAAGTAACTCGGGTCAGTGTAATAGCAAAGGGCTTCCTTTTCATCCTCCCTATAGGGGTTCAACTGATTGAGTTGTGGAGGAGGGTCGCAATTTTGGTATTGTTCAAGCAAAGACTGCGGCAAGGTTTGACGATCGAGCGAATGTTGGTCGATTATGTTGCAGGATTTAAAAGCTTTGCGCATCGATGCCTCTTCCAAACCAACTAAATAAGCAAAAGACAAATGCGTAAAAGAACAAATATTATTTGAAAAAGTATTGTTTGCAAATTCAAGACCTTGGTCCACAACTCTGCTCAAATTGTTAATGTCCTGAGAATTTGAGAGTTTTTGTGAAAGGCGTTCGACGCGTAAAAACAAAGTGCTGGAGCGATGGTCAATTTTGAGCACCCTAAACATTTCTTTTCTAATAAATTCCATAACAGTAACAAACTCTCGATGAATTTCGGAAAATATTTGTTCAGCATAACGACTCAATGAACTCATTTGGCGTATTAAATTTGCCACAGCGCCATTTGCGACACATTGAAGTTCGTCTTGCTGAACTGAAGCAGGTAAGCGATGAAGGCACACATTAACAGGGGAAACTGAGCGAGTGATTAAAGGCATTTATTCTAAAAACTAATTGATGAAAAAAGACTAACACAAATGCTGTTTAATATTATACACGGAAAATGTACCATATCCAATAAAATAAAGTTCAGACATTTTGACGATGGCCCTTTCGGACAATGACTTTTTCGACATTTTATTTCGAGGATTTCCGACAAATCATTTTGCCAAATTAAGAAATTTTTTAATTAAAAGAAAAATATCTTTTTAATTTAATTTTTTGAAATTATTAAGTCAAACAAATTTTTTGATATTCCTACTATTATCTCGAAATTACCGATATACCGATACATAGATATACAAAATATTATAAAATTATTTTTAGAAAAACTATGTGGAATAAATCATTTTATTTTAGAGAGAACAAAAAAAATTACAAACTTAATTATGGTAATTCACAATTAAATTACCTAATTATATTATTATTCTTTTCAAGTTTTTGTTTTTTCTGTATTTGATATTAAAAATTAATAATAGATTTTCGTGCTCTAAGAATTGTCATATACATAATAGTATATATGTATACATTATTTGACACATTGAACATTTTCTGGAAGTTTTGATTTTTGTTTCGCGGCTCCCCCCGTCTTCTCATTCTCTCTCTTCCACTCATTCTTTGTCCTCTTCCTCTTCTTCCCACTCTTCTTCCTCTTCTTTCGCAATGCAAAAAACGCATTTGCTTGGCTCTTTGCCGAAATCCCTTAATTTTGAGTATAAAATGTGCGACAGATTAGGCAATTATAGAGAAAAAGTCAAACCCCTCCCATTCCAAAAGAAAAAAAGCAACAATTGGCAGAATGAACTCACCAATTGCAAAAGTCGGGCGATGGTTCCTCTTCCGGTTGGAATCCTCTTGAATGTTTACAATATTTTAAGAATACTTTTTTTTTGACTTACTCATTCCAAAACTGATCGAACCCTCTGTAAATGTCGGGTGATTAAATAGAAAATAATAATTTTAAAATGGAAAAGAAACCGACCCATTGGAGAACTTTTTCAGCAGATCCCTTCAAACAAAAATCAGTCATTAATTTAAACTCGAATTCAAATTACTCGATTTTGGCCTTTTTCACTTCGGGGTGATCATTTGGAGGAGTGTCGGTGTTTTGTTCAGTCGATTGCCGTCGTTTTTTGGGGAGAGAACGCGGCGTTTTAGAAACACAAACCGAAAACGGGGGAAAGGTCAAATGGCAAAAATAACAGAAGACTGACTGACCATTGTGCCAGAATATTAATGAAGCGGAGAGCAATTAGAAAAGAATTTGAAGAGACAAAGCTAAAAAGAGAAGACACACTAATTAATGAATGGCGAAAGGGAGCTTAAGAGAAAGTGAAAAAGGCGGAAGAGAAAGGAATTGGCACGTGAAGAGGAAAGAAACGGATGACGAAATCATTGAGGGAAGAGAGAATAATGGGGGGAGAGAGAGTGAAATATTGGAAAGTGCGCCTAAAGGGCAAAGGGAACGAAAGTGTGTCAAATAACAGAGAGAGAGAGAGAGAGGACAAAAGAGTGAGAGAATTGAGGAGAGTGGCAAATGAATGAGAGTGATGAATGGCATGGGAGGGTAAAAGAAACGAATGAAGAATGAATGTTTGGAATTGGGAACAGCTTTTTAAGCGTGTCCCAATGCTTTTGTCCGTCCGCCCGCCCCCTCAATAAAAACTGCCGACTTTTCGACACATTTGCCAAAGATTAACCGCGGGACAATGAATGAATTAATGGATATAAATGTATCTTTTGCCCTTTTCAACACAATGCTTTGGACTGACAACGATTGGCGACCATCCACAGCTGATCGTGGGCTGTTTTGTGTTCATTGCTTATTCCCATTGTCCTTTTGCTTCATCTATTAGCCGATGAATTTTGGTTTTCAAATCGGAGGAATTCATCGAATATTTTTGAGAACGGCGAATGGCGAAGGAAAATTGGACAAAAACAGAGGAAAAAATGAGCCAATGGATAAATGAAAGTGAAAAAGGAGCATTCGGATTGATAAGATAAGATTGAATGTTAATAAACATGGGGAGGTAAAACTTGTCCCAGCAGCAAAAGGGCGCCATCATTTCTTTTCTCCGATTTATGGCGAACATTGCGTAGGATTTCTCACCCCTTCATTAATTAGGTATTACTAATGAGATTCTTCCCTCTTACCTTACATAATTTATACAAATGTTTGTTTGTGTGATAAGGGTGTTCCGCAAGCCAAAAAAATTGGTGGATTTGGTATTCCGGCGACAAAAGTGCCGGAATGCGTGGGAAAGCGACATAAATTCTTTTTTCGCTCGGAAATTGCTTCTTTTTGATCATTTTGCTTTTCTTAAACATTGCCTTTAAACAGTGAGATTTCTTTTTGGTTTTTTGATTTTCTCATTAAGTAATAAATACTAGAGACCGGACGGGATCGGGATCCCGCCGGGATTTTGCCGGGACTCCCGGTCCCGGTCCTGGGTTTTTTGGGCAAACCACCTGGACCGGGAGTCCCGGAAAAACGGGACTCCCGGAGCCGGGATCCCGTCCCGGTCCATTTTCTAAGTCCCGGTCCCGGCCATTTGGACCGGGACTAACGGGACTAAATTTCATCCGTGAAACTGCCCCAAATTTGAAAAAATATAATATTTTTTGGCGAAATGTCTTTATTTAAAATTTTGAAGATGGAATTTGGGATTTTTACGATTTAAACTATTAAAAAGATACATAAAATCTACCTAAAATATTCAAAATTAGATCAAACATAGCAAATTTTTTGTGGAAAATTACTTAATATGAATGTAAAAATCTATACAAATTTTCACGCCGGCTCATAAAAATCATTATTCTCTTAAAAAATTAAGTCAAAATTGCAAAATTTTGTCATTTATTGGTGTAAATCTGTTAACAAACCACACACAAATTTTCAAAATTTTCCCCGGCGGCGCCTATCGGCACCGCCGGACCCCCCCCCCCCCCCGTGTACCCCAAATTTTTTGAAAAAAATGCGCAGTAAAAAAGGGTTTCGAAAAGCAAAAAAGGTCGATTTACAGGCTTGATACAATATAAGCTAAAATATAAAATTATAAATTTTTTTTCGAATTTTTAATCAAAATTTCAAAAATTTTGGAAAAATCCCGGTCCCGGCGGGATCCCGGCCCAAAATTGGGGCCGGGACCGGGAGTCCCGGAAAAACGGGAGTCCCGGAGCCGGGATCCCGTCCCGGTCCATTTTCCAAGTCCCGATCCCGGTCCCGGTCCCGGCCATTTCAAAATTCCGGTCTCTAATAAATACTAATGAACAGAAAGAACACTGAATGGACTTTTATTGTTTTGGGGTCACGGGAATGATTAATTAATCCATTGTCAGTCATAATTCAATCAAATCAAACCTTGTAATGTTAAGCAAATGATAATAACAGTATAATAATAATTTATTTGCCTCAAAAACTTGATTTAATTTTCTATCAAAAATTTGATGAGTGAAATATTTAAGAATCACAAAAATAAACAAAAATGGCGAGGGAATGAGAGAAAAATGTGGGGAAAGAATGGGATAATTAATTAATTAATTAATCTCAAAAAGTACAAAATGATGCGAAATGAATGAGACAAAGTAAAAACAACAAAAATCAAAACAAAAAATACATACACATATTTTGCTACACAATTCTTCTCTCTGCTTCTTTCCTCCGTTTGTCCTTTGTCTCTTTTCCCTCCGTTTGTTGGTCTCTTTCACTTCCATTTCATTACCGTATCCGCCGCGTCCATTACCGTAGTTGGCCAACAGTAGGCCGAGTTGGACAGCTTTTCCTTCAGAAGTGCGCTTCCGTCATGGCTTGTGAGGTGCATTGTGTTGTCATTGGCACCGGCGGGGAAGGTGGCGAAGTGGTGGTTGTGCTGCGGATGGTGGTGAGGCAGAAGAGGAGTGCCGTGGTGAGAATGAGAGACGGCGGACGGAGTGAAAACGGACAGAGGGGCGGCGGTGTGGTGATAATGGTGGTGAATGTTGATCGAATTGTTGATCAGCTGATGCTGGAAAAATGACAATTAAAGTGAAAAAAATTGCTTTGTTTTTGAGAATTTTGTCCGATTTTGTGTTTTGGCGTGACCGCTTCACATATCAGACTTTTTAAAACCAATCACTTCTGCTTTTTCGGCATTTCTGTCCTCTCTAATTGAACCCCTGATCCTTTCACGACTCACCGTTTGCATGGGAATGAATGGAAATGGTCGGTTTTTCAGTGCCATTTCTTCCACGGGCGACGAAGCGGCGGAGGAGGCGGCGATGGCGGAAGAGTTCGCTTTGGCAATTGCCATTCCGTCCTCCTCCACCAACAGAAGCACTTGCTGCAAATGAATGTCCCATGGCAATGCCCCGGCATTTATCATTGTCCATTTGCTTACGTTTTTCGTCCCTTCTCCAAATTCGTCTGTTTTCCGTCCCTCCGCCCCTTCCGTCGTCCATTCGTCGCTTATTCCTCCGCCCGCGTCTTTCCCTCCCCCGCCGCCCCTTTTTCCGCTTATGCCTTTGGAGCTCATTTTGCGATTTCTCTGCTGTATTTGGTCCTTCTTCATGTTCAATGGCCGATCCGTCTTCAAAAACAACACCAAATTAATTGCCCGTAAGGAAATAAAAGCGCAAATTTAAAGAGAGGCGAGGGGAGAGGGGGGGGGGGGCAAAGGGGAAAGGCCGGGGGTCGTTGGCATCGGCGAGATTAAAACGGGGGGGGGGGGGAGATTTGACGAGGAGTTGCGCAATGCCAAAGAGATCTCCGTTCGCAGCAAATTGACCGAAGGCCATCACCAACAGAAGAAAAAGGCGCAAATGACGGACATTCCCTCCGGGGATTTATCAGAAATGAAATGTGAAAAAAACAAAAGGAGAACCACCAATTGGAATTGTTTTAAAACAAACAAATGCCAATGCCATTGTGTCCAATTCGCCTTCCCCGTCACTTTCCTTACATTGTGCAATTTGAAATAGAGGCCGCACGCGTTGCACACCGACTGATTATGCGCGTTGCGACGCCACAAAGTCGTCATGCTCGTCTTGCAGTTGGCGCAAACGACGCCCGTCCGTTTTTGGGTGGTCTAAAGGAGAAAAACTAATGGCAATTAGAAGATGAAAGCAATCACAAAGCAAAATTCATTTAAAACTTTTCATTTAAACCTCTCCCGATCACTTTTCCCTTCCCCTCCCCCCTTGGCCTTCATTAGTCCTTACCCCCTCCCATTCCCCCGCCCCCTCCCCCTATCAGTACCCCCCCCCCCCTCCCTCTATTCCCATTTTCCCTTCCTTTCTTCCCCTTTCGCCTTTCTCCCCCCCCCCCCCACCTTTCCTTGTCCCTATCCTTCACCATCCCGCCCACCCCATTATTCACTCCCCACTTTTCCCGTCCCCACCCAATTCCTTTCCCATTTTCCCCTCCCCCGTCCCTTTGCCCAAATGCGCCTCTTATCAGATTGATGCTTGTCAAAACAAAAATTGACGGCTGAAGATGAAAAGGGATTCAATGTTTCACCGTCGTTTCCCACAAAACAATTAAAGGGCTTTTGGCTTCAATTGCGTTGCCCAGGGGGAATATCCTTTCGGTAATCACTCATCCGTCCGCCCAAACTTCCGCGCCACATTCTTTTCCCTTTTGCCGTGCCGTTCTCTCGTCCGATGACTTTGCTAATCCGCTGGCCCCCCCACTTAACCCCCTCAAGCGTAATCCCCCCAATTACAATTAAGTCTTTCTTCCCGCTTTACCTTTACCTGTCTCTTCTTCGGCTTTTCCAGTGGTCTCTGCGCCCCTTGGTTCATTTTTTGGTAAAGGCCACAAGCGTTGCACAAATAATGCCCCTGGGCGTCGCGCCTCCACAAGGGCGTGTTAGTGACACCGCAATTAACGCATTGGCGGTCCTCCAAAAAGCCTTAAAACGGGGGGGGGGGGGGTTGAAAGTTGACCAAAGCATTGATTTGTTCAAAGCTGCTGAATGCCATAATCAAAACCCACTGGGCTTCTTCGCCTTTGTCCCCCCATTGCTTCCGTCGTTTGCGTTTCGTCCCCCGTCGCCCCTTCGGTGACTTTTCTTCTTTTGTGCCTTTGCTTCGTTCTGATGGTTGGCCATGGACAGCATCAAACTGTTGCAGAAGGGCTGCTGCAAAAGGGTGGGCAATTCCACCTGAACAAAAGAAAGTCACTGAGCAGCAGAAGAGGGAAGCGGCGGATAAGGATTTGGACTAAATCCTCCCGAATTTGAGAAATAAAAACAAAATTCGCTTTGGCATTTCACTTCGGGCGAGTCGACGGTCGGCAGGGGAAGAGGCGCCGAACCGGAGGAAACGGCAGTAGAAGAAGCGGAACACGAGGCGGAGGAGGAAGCGGAGGAGGAGGACAAATAGCCGGATGAGGGCGCCTTGGCAGACGGACTTAACAAATCATTTAATCCCTCTTCTCCCCCTTTCACCCCCCGCCTCCCCTCACCGATGGTTTGTCATTGTCTCTCCATTTTTGCTGCCAAAGTGTTGCTGCAACAGTGTCTCATAATTCCATCCGTCAATACCCCAATTGGCGTAACCCATTGGCATCGGATAAGCGTTGGACGTGACGTTGGGTACGGCGTAATTGTAGAAGGGAAGCGGCTGATTTGCTAAATTGGCCCTTTGACTAATAAAACCGCCGGATGTCCAATTAATCCGCTAATTAGCAATTAGTAATTCAGTCCACATTTCGTAACTAATCCTTACATGTGCCAAACATGGCGTTGTTCGTCCCGCCATTTGTCGTCCCCATGCCTTCGGCCGGTGTTTGCTGTTGGTCCACCGATTGGGGCGTTTGAACGATGTCCAAAACGTTCGCTGTGCTAGCTGAGTTGGCGCACCAATACACTTTAACATTTGTTGGTTTGTCCACCAATCGGTTTGTTTTTCTTTTGCTCACAATCGACGGACGAACGCGCGGCACCGGCGGACAAAGGCGGGGGGTAATAAAAGTGGGCGTTGTGTTGCAATTGCGGCACGCCGGCCACCGCCGACGGCACAATGCCGTAGGAATTGATAGCAGTTGAGGAGGAGCAGTGCTAAGGAAGAAAAATCAGAGAGAAACAGAAGGAGCGATCACTGACCGATCGAATGCCCCAAACAAAAGGCCTTTCCCATCTTTTCTCGCCTTTTCCAATTGCTTTTCCCACTCAATCGCCTTTCCCTCTCTCCCCCTCCCCCTCAAATGTCTCTTTCTTTTTAAATGTCCCTCGTCTGTCTCTCGTCTCCTCCCACTTTCTCCCCTTTTCTTACGTTATTTCCATTTGCCATCGTCGTCATTATCGTCTGCTGATCGCTTCCATTAACCCTGGCCAATTCCATTTTCTGCACTTCCTCTTCCATATTCTCTGCTCCGAAATTGTGTTGCATCACCGCGTCGGCGGCAATCCGTGCTACATTTTGTTTATGGTGCTGGTCGAACAGCTTGAACCCGTGGTTCATGTGCTGAAAAAACAACGGATTGAAAGATAAAAATTGACAATGAGGGGAAGAAGGGCGGACGACGGACAAAGCGTGAAAATTCGGGGAGGGGGGGGGGGACGGATAGAGAGGATCGAGAAGGAAGGGATCGGCGACAGGAGAAGATTGGGAAACGGATATGAGATTTTGTGAGGATGCACGGGGATATCGAGAAAGAGAGTGATGAGAAGGAGAGGGAGCGAGGGGGAGCAAAGAGGGGAAGGAGAGGGGGGAGGGGGGGGAAGCGGAAGGAGGGACAGGGAGGAAAGAGAGGAAAGAAGAGGGGAGGAGGAAAGAGAGGGGGAGGGAAGGGGAGAGGGCAAATCGGTATCAATCGAAAGGGGAGGGGAGGACGATCTCGTCTACAACTCATTCGTCTTCAAGGTAAATAATAAAAAGGGAGCAATGAATTAATGAGGGACGAAAGAATTGAATCGGTGAGGGAACGGACTAAGCGAACGCAGCAGAAGAAATAGCAAAGGGAGACAACTCGTTTGGGATGAATGAGGCGAAGAAGGGAGGGGGGGGGGGGGGGGGAAGGGAGGGATACGGTGGCGGAGGGGGGGGGGGGGGGCGAGGGAATGTTCCAAATTGGAGGGAGGGGAGAGGGGGGGGGGGGGGCATTCACTCCCCTTCTCTGCCCCCCCCCGCCTTTCCCCGCGCCCTTCGCCCGTAAAATTAATTAAATTAAATGCTTAATGTATTGGTGGTATATTTAAATTTCTGATGCATTTTGGCAATTTCAAATCAAAAAATCCCTTCTTTTTCTCTTTCCATCGATCGCTGTGTTTTCCGTTTCCGATTACCCATTTCGATAAGATTCCTTTGTTGAACAAAAGCACGATAAAATCATTCGGCACTATCAAATCGAAACGGAACGAAAATCAGAAAAAATTAGAGCGGTGGTGAGGTAATGATCAAAGAGAGATAAAGCGAAAGAAAGAGGGAGAGGAGAGGAGAGGAGAAAAAGATGGGACAGAATGAAAAGGGCAAAATTAATGCGTGGAATGGACAGAGAGAAGCGAGAAAGCGCAGAAAGAAGCGAGAGAGTGATAGAGAGAAAGGAAAAAAGAGAGAAAGAAAGAGAGAAAAGGAAAAAGAGAGAGAGAAAGGAAAAAGAAGAAACGGAAGAGAAGGAAGAGAAGGAAGAAGAAAAAACGAGAAGGAAGGAAAAGCGGGTGCGTAAGAAAGTGCTTTCTTCCCGTGAGAGAGAGAAAAGGCACGCCCATTGTCCCCCCCCCCCCCCTCCCATTTCCCTTTCCCTCTTTTTCGCCCCTTTCCCCCGCCCCGCCTCCGTCGGTGCACAGCCAACAACCACCGTAAGAATGAAAGAAGGAACGAAAGGGGGGAAGAAGGGAGAAGGAAGGGTGATTAACGAAACGATAAACGATTGTTGATGATTAGCGAGTGGTGTTGCCATGTTTTGTTGGTTCTGCTGCTGCTCGGATTGGCCTTTCCCCGGGGATTATCCTTTCTCCTTCTCCGTCGCATTAGTGCATTTGTTTATTGCCAATTATTAATTTATGGGATAAAAAATACTTTAATTGTAGTTTATAAATGTCTCCCCTTTCCTTCCCCATTTTCTCCTCCCCCCCCCCCCCTCTGCGCGTTGCCTTTTGCTTTTCCATTTTTTAGCCCCCCCCCCCCCCCCGACTAATGGCACCGTTACTTATTGCGCTCATAAATCCGTCTCGACTGCGCAAAATGTCCTTGCCCCGCCCGTGCCGCCCCCCCCCCCCCCCCCCCGCCCGATCATTCACAATGAAATGCATGTTTTGCTGCATTTTAATCGAGTCACCAATAGAATGTCACTCACTCACTAATTAAAGTGTGTGGCGCCGACGGGGAGAAAGAAAAAGGAAAAAGCATTTGGGGATAAAAGATGAGAAATTTAGCAAATTATCCATTGGAAAAGTGAGTTGAGCATTTTCAGGTGGGCCATTGAAAAGATAAGCGTGGCAATTCATTTGGCAAATTCCGCAACTGATTTTTGACTTTGCCATTTTCCCATTATTTTTTCGGACAATCAATCAAAATGTTTTCATTCTTTCGTCGGTCAAATGGTCAACAGATTGTAACATTTACTGTCACTTCATCTCCCTCCCCCCCCCCTTTCGTTGTCCACGAAATTATCGTCGCCCCCCGGCGATGGTCATTGTGGGAATGTTGCCGGAGGCAACTAACTCACTCCCTCTTCCCTGTCCAACAATTTGACGATCACCAAAACTTAACAATCTGTCGATTTCCCCCCCCCCCCGGGCCCCGCCGCTTCTTTCACTCATTATTTATTATTCTCTGATTCCCCCCCCCCCCCTTCTCTTTTTCTCTTCCAACCTTTAATTTGCATAATTCATTAAAGCAAATCAAAAAAGTTATTTTTTGTATTTGGCGAAATGTTGTTGAATGCTGGAGAAGGAAAGAGAAATCGGAATGGTGGGGGAGGGCGGAAGGGGGGGGGAGGACGAAGAGACGCCGGAGGGGGGGGGGGGCGGAAGAGGGGGGGGGGGGGGAGCTGTTTTCATCGGCAAAAAACGGACAACACCGGACGGGCGAAGCCAACAAAACCATTGGCATTGCCATGTCGGTGGGCGCGGGCACGCGCCAATTACAAAAAAAAAAAGTTGGAAAGTTTGGAATTGGGGGGGGGGGAATGACCGAAGCGGGGGGGGGGGAATGTTTAAAGAAACCGACAATCGGAACAATTAAATTGGTTAGGCAATGATTTGAAATGGTGGCACAATTGGGGCGGAAGGGGCGGAAAACTTCTTTTTGGTCAGCCGTTCGCAACTTCCTCAGGGCATATTCGGCGTGTCCTGCGCCCCGAGGGCATTACCCCCCCCCCCCCGCCCCGCCCTCCTCCAAATCAAAACTTAGCCGCCTCGAATCGCACGTCCATTGCCTCGGGGATTGTCCCCCTCCCTCCCTTTGGCGGATATTTTCCCGCAAAAACGGGGCATAATCCCCCGCCTCCGCCCCCTCCCCACCCCCTAATTATGCCCCCGTCCGTTCGTCCGTCAACACTTTCATTCCCTTTCTCTTTAATAATAAAAGTAAAACGAAAGTCCAATTGTTTTTTGGTCGGTCTATCGTTTAAAATGTTTTTATTCTTAAAAAAGGATAATTATGATTTTTGGAAAGTTTGAATTGATGAGGGAAGAGATAAGAGAAAAGTGGGAGAGGAAAAGAGAGAAATGCCATCAATCAGAGAGAGAGAGAGAGAGAGAGAGAGAGAGAGAGAGAGAGAGAGAGAGAGAGAAAGAGAAACAGTAGAGAGAGAAAGAGAGAGAGAGAGGGGAATAGGAGGAGAAAATCACATTAATTTATTACAACAAAAAATGAAGAAGACAGGGCGAAGAATAAATAAATGAATCCAAATAAGGGAAAGGGAAGGGGACGTTAAATGATGGAAGAGCAGAAAAACAAAGGTGAAAATAAAGAAGGGGAAGGAAAGAAGGAAAAGGAAGAGAAAAGAAGAGAAGAGAAAAAGAAGGAAGAAAAAGGAATGGAAGAGAAAGAGAAAGAGGGAAAGGGGGGAAAAAAGAGAAGAGAAGAGAAGAAGAGAAGGAAGAGGAAAAGGAAATAGAATGAGAAAGGAGAGAAGGAAGAGAAAAAGAAGGAAGAAAAGGAATGGAAGAGAAAGAGGGAAGAGAAGAGGAAGAGGAAGAGCAAAAGGAAATAGAATGAGAAAGGAGAGAAGGAAGAGAAAAAGAAGGAAGAAAAAGGAATGGAAGAGAAAGAGGGAAGAGAAGAGGAAGAGGAAAAGGAAAAGGAAATAGAATGAGAAAGGAGAGAAGGAAGAGAAAAAGAAGGAAGAAAAAGGAATGGAGAGAAAGTGGAAAAAGAGCACAAAATATAGGAATAAGTTGGGATTTGGAGTCCATAAAATAGGCAAGGCCATTCATTCATTCTCCATTCTCTGCTCCGCCCGTACCCCTCCCTCTTCCCTCTCCCGCCCCCTCTCCTCTTCCTCCTCCTCCCTCTCCTTCTTCCCCATTCGCCGTGGTCGTTCAAAACTCCGTTCCCACGCGAAGCGCCCTTTTGGCAGTCATTTTTATTGTAAAAAGAATGCTTGACAGAAATAAGGGGAGGAAAAAGAGGGGGGGGGGGGGGAAGGCACGGAAGGAAGAGAAAAGGGAGGGAGGCACTGATCAGCGAAAGAGCGAGAGAATGGGCAGGAGAGAGACAGCGATGGGAGGAGAGGGGGGGGGGAATGATTGGCCATTGTCAGAGGGGGGGGGGGGGGGGGGGGGGGAGAAAAGCGATGGACCTGGGAAAACGGCAACGGATAAAGAAAGGGTTTAAGCGCAAAAGAAAAGCAGAAGCATTGGGCGGGGATGGCTTTTGAGAGGGAATGAATTCTGATCAGTGTCATTGTCCCTTTTCTTCTGATTGTCCCTCTTCGCATGCGCTTAATAATTTCGTCTTTATCATTTTCGACTTTTGCCAATTTATTTTCCATTTGGCCAATAATATGTCTAAATAATCCTTTCATTCATTCATTCGTCAGTCGCAAATCGCAAAGAAATGAAGAAAAATGGCAGCGAAGAAGCGCCGAAAGAATTCCCTGGGGAAGGGTGGTAAAGCCAAAGGGGAAAAAAAGGGGGGGGGAAGGGAGAGAGGAAGAGGGGGACAGAAGGAGGGAGGGAAAGGGGGGAAAGAGGGAGGGGAGGGAGGGGAGGGAGGGGAGGGAGGGGAGGGAGGGGAGGGAGGGGAGGGAGGGGAGGGAGGGGAGGGAGGGGAGGGAGGGGAGGGAGGGGAGGGAGGGGAGGGAGGGGAGGGAGGGAGCCACTTAGCAACTGCTGACGGCAATGAGGGAGCGCACTTTTGGCACATTCTAAGCCAAACAAAAGGCCGAGAAAAGCATTTTTTGAGAAACATGGGAAAAGCTTTTTGTGGGGCGGAGAATGCATTGGATTACGGTAGGAAAAAGAAAAACCAACGGTAATTTGCTTTTCTATTTGAATATGCCACAAGCAAAAGACAAAGTTTATAAAGAGGATGATGATGAATATTTGAATTTGATGGATGGAAATGAAAGGGTCTCGGGGGAGGGCGGAAAGAAAAGAAAGGGACAGAGAAAGAGAAAAAGAAAATTAAGGAAAAAGAGGAAGCCAAAGAGAAGGAACAAGGATGAGAAGAAGAGGAAAAATGAAAGTGAAACAGAAGTACGAAGAGGAAGAAGATGAAGAGAAAAATGAAGAGAAAAAGGAAGAAGAAGAGAAGGAAGAGAAAAAGGAAGAGAAAAAGGAAGAGAAAAAGGAAGAAGAAGAGAAGGAAGAGAAAAAGGAAGAGGAAAAAGAAGAAGAAGAGAAGGAAGAGAAAAAGGATGAGGAAAAGAAATAGGAAAAGTAAGAGGAGGGAGAAGAAAAGAAACGAAAAGGGAAAGTGAAGGAAAAAGAAGGACGAGGAAAAACGAAGAGGAAAAAGTGCTGGGGAACGAACAAAATTAAAGGGCGTTAGTGAAGAGGGCGGCAAGATGAATGCCATTGATAAGACCGTCACGGAAATAATTTAATCAGCGACAGATGGGCAAATGGCTGCGTGAGGAAGTGCCGAAGACAAAAGGCCAATGGAGCGCATTTTAAAGTGATTTTGGATGACCTAAAGTGAAATGGGCAATGGCACTTCATTCGCCGCCCCCTCAAAAATGCCTTTCCAATGATTCGCTTTCCCCCCCCCCTCCCTCCCCCCCCCTTCTCTTTCCCTCCTCTTTTCTTTTCGTCACTAAAACTGTGCCAATTCGTCGGTTTCTGAAAATTTCGAAAGGAATTATGCAAATTCGTCCCGTCTCTCCTTTTTATTGGCGGTCACTTTCAAGAGTGGGCAGTGATTGACGACAGCCATTCAGTGCCGGAGGGACAAAATGAATTGGGCGAGGGTGGGGGGAGTGACAGCTGGCAAAATGTCCAACGAATGCCTCGGGGGACGGACGGACGGATGGATTTGCATGGGCAAACGCCGATTTATTTGGCCATTCGCGCCGAAGTCAAAGAAAATGGGCGAAGGGGCGGGGAGAGAATGAATTTGAATTATTATTGCATTAATTTATTAACAAAAACAAAATAATTGAAAATAATTGGCAAAACTATTGTTATATTCAAAAATCAAATATAAATACAAAAAATAAATAAAAATATGTAAAAATTCTGTTCTTTCTGGTCATTTGTCATTGTTGGCATTGCAATTTCTGACTGAGAATAACGAAAATTGAATGAAAGAGCAAAGCCAAAAGAAAAACACAAAACGAAGGCATTGGCATTTAGGAAAGAAAAGTGGGCGAAAAGATGCTGACCATCAGAAAGGTTTGAGTGAAAATGGCCGGCGAAAGAAATGCGGGGGAAAACACGGCACCGCCAAGAACTTGCGGAGACAGTATATCGGGGGACAATGCTTAAGGGGACGAAGGCGAATTTGGCACCGGGTAAAGCAGGGGGAGGTGAGACCGATCGGATTGAGAATGATCGGAGACAGCGCGTAAGGGTTGAGAACGTTGAGAGAGAGCACCTGAAAAGGGGAGGGACAGAGTTAGAGAGGGAGGGAGAGAGTGAATCGAACGGACGGACATAGGGAGAGAGAATGAAAGGGTGGAGGATGAGGGGGCCGAGGATGAAGGGCGAGAACACGTAGGGACTGAAAGGGAAAAGCATTGGCGAGAGAGGACGGACGACACGTGCCTAATTATGTAGGGATTGAAGAGACCGGGCGTAAGAACCCATGGAGATAAACTGAAAAGTGAGGCGAATTTAGGGGGACGGGGAAAGAGGGGGGGGGGGGGGGGGGAGAAGCGGAAACTCACACGGAAGGGGAGAGAATAAGAGGGCTGAAAAAATGGCCAAATGGACGAGCAAATTAAGGATATGGAAAAAGGGACTCACCTGAACCCAATCGGGGAAAGAATAAGCGGGGACAAACTGAAAAAGACTGATTAGAGGATTAAGTCGGATTGATCAGTTAGTTAATCATCGCTCGGTTGGGCCGATCAATCACCCATCACTCACACGCTTGGCGCAAGAATATAAGGGCTAAAAAAGGAATCAATCAATGGTTTTGAATGGTGCTACAATCAAGCAAATGCAATTGACCTGAAAATGCTGGGCGAAAGAACGGCTGGGCCCATAACGACAAGGCCATAAATGGGTGCGAATTGGAAAGGCGAAAGAATCACCGATTCGTACAAATGGACAGCGAAAGTGCGCTTAACGCGCCGATGGTTCCCTCCGCGGGTGAAGGAGGACGAATTGTGCTGAATTTGAAGGGGGGGGGGAGATGAAGCATTTGGACGGACTGATCGGCATCGGAGGCATTCGCTCTTTTGTGGTCACATTTGTCCGTTACTTTTTGTACGGGCTCATCCAACGCAATGCTTTCAATGGTCGCCCAAAGGGCCATTTCCTTCTCCTCGGCACTCATTCTGTCGTACGTGTCGAACTTGGCCATGTCCGGCATTTGCTGCACGTCGATCGCTGAACAGCCAATGCTTTCGGCTGATCGCTCATCGGATCACTTCCCCCCCCCCCCCCCCTCTTCCCCTTTTTTACTCTGATCCCTCAGCAGTTTCGTAATTTGGTCTTTGCGCGCGAAAGTGAACCCATTTTGTGAGCATTGCTTTCTTTGAACTCTGTTCAAAGAGTCTTCCAAGGCGAAAAAAGCGCTCACAGTTCGTTTGGTGGCTTTTAAAATTGGTCCACCGACGCCTGGAGGAAAGACAAATCGGACAGTTGGCATGGCAAAAGTATGGGGGGAGTGGGGGGGGGGAAGTGACGAGTCCCAAATCGCCCCTCAATTTACCCTCATCAAAAAAGTCGACGTTCTTCAGCAACTGAAGCGCTTTCTCCGCCGTATTGGTGGTCCCGGTCAGCTCCATTAGTCCGGCAATTAGCTTTTGTCTGTCCTTTTCTCCGATGCCGGCGCTTCTCAGCATCTGAATGGCTGTGTGGCGTGGCGTTTTGTCCTTTTCAAATTCAAATTGCCTCTGGCACATTCACAATGGAATTGTTGTCCTTTTCCTCGTACATAGCGAACAATGTGGGCGACAGAATCGACTTGGGGTTGACGGGGCGCCCTTGTCGGGTGCAAGTGGCATGAATCGGGGGCTGAACATCCGGTAGTTCTGAGAAGCGGAAGCATTCCGCGCAACGGTCGCTTTGTCAGGCATCGAATCGAACAGTTTCATGCCCTCGTGGATCAGTCCCAATTGGCTTCTCTAATGGGCGATGAGAGGAAAGATTAGCGAATTATCCAAAGGACAAGCAAAGAGAGGAATTGGGACGATGAATCGATAAATGATCAAATAAATACACAGGCCATTTTGGGTGATCGAAATCGGAATGAATTAAAAAAGAGATCAAATGCACAAAGTGAATGCTGAGAGACCAACCTTTTCCTTGGGACTCAGAGAAGGCTCTTCCCGGTCCAACACTATGTCATACCTAAAAGTGCCAAATGAATGAAAAGTCCCGCCCCCCCAATTTTACATGCCATACATTCGCTTTTCAAAGACTTTTGTGCCGGGAAATTTCTTGCGTCGTTCCGTTTCTTCCGAAAGTCGTGCCAACAATCCGTGCACTTTTGTCCATTTGTTTTCCGCCTTTTCTCCCCTTTCACCCATCATTTTAATCAGCAAATTGGACACCTTTTCCGGATTTCTTGTGTCAGTAAGTTCGAATTTCACTTGGTTCCGCTTTTCCGGCACTTACGCGTGATCCGATGGATTTGTCGGCGTCGGTGCCCAGCGGAAGCGAAGAGCTCATCGATTTGATCGGAAATAATTGAATATTGTAATTAAAGAATGAGTGGTCGGTCATTTCTCGTTTGCTAATCCCACCTTAAAACGTTCTTCCGCGTTTCCCTGCGCTTCTTCCGCACTTTCCCATCGCCCAATTCGTCCATTAGTCAGCCATTCTTCGCGCTCCTTTCGCGTCTGTTCAATTTGTGCCAATTGTTTTTTGCCATTGCCATTTTTTGATAATCCCCGCCCCATTCCCTCAATTTTTCCTTTTCTTAAATGATTGGCACCTTCAGCAACTGCTCAAATCCGTCCTCCACCCTTCTCGGCACCCTCCGTCTGCCCTTTTTGCCGTACCGAACAGCCGCGCCGACTCTGTCCGTTTTGGTCCCTTTTCAACTTTTCCCAACAGGTGACCATTTAATTGCTGAACTGATTGAATTCGTTGTTTTTTCTGTCCTGCATTCTGTGGTTCATTATCTGTTGATTTAGTCCTTTTTTCGTCCAAATACCGTACCGTTTTGTGAGTACCTCCTACCGTAACTCCATCACTGTCTTGCATAAATGCCACTTCTACACGATGACTGTCGCTTTGATGCTTTTCTAAACGGCCATTTCCGCTCATTTCCCTACCGTATCAATCTCCTCCCACCTACCGTACCCTCTTCCTGGACAAATGCCAACAATTCGTCGCTCTTCGTCCGTTCCGTCTCCATCAATCGCCGTTTGCTTTCCACCAGGCAAATTGCCGGCGACTTTAGGTCGAATCGGTTCTCAATTCGGTCCAAACATTTGGCCAATCGCCGCTGCTCCCCTAAAGAACCTTCGACCATTTTGGCAAATGCCATTGCTTTCTTTGCCTTTGGACAGTCTCTTGTACATATTCTTCCCCAGCTGTCCCACCAGTGCTTTCACCGCCCCATAATACAAATTTTCGTGAGTCCTTTTCAATTTGTCATAACTTTCTGGCATCACTCGCAACTTTTTGAACTTTGCCATTTCTGCGTCCATTTGATGGCCATCACTCGGAGAAGCCTCTAAGAAAAAGGGAAAGATGCCAAATCCAACTAAAAATCACTATAAACTAGAGACCGAGCCGGACCGGGCCCGGTACCGGTTTTTACCGGGCCCGGAAACCGGCCCGGCGATTTTAAGGAAAATTCCGGCTTGACCGGTTTTCCGGTTTGACCGGTTTTTCAGAGGCCGGGTTTTTTTTTGAATTTTTCGGTTGAATTTTTTATTTCACACAACCATAAAATTTTTTGAAACTTTAGTGCACCATAACTTTTTCTTGAGGCATCCAAATTAAACTCCCGGTGTTGCTATCTGATAGGCACCACTTCATTTATCTCCTCTGTCATTTCCCTCGAAATTTTTTTTAAGATTTCAAACAGAAATTTAAAAAATCATAAAAAAATTTCGAAATATAAGAAAATTTTTTTAACGATTTTTCAATTTGTGATGAATTATCGCAAAAAAATTTTCAAAAAATTTAATTCTTTAAAAAAATACAAATTTTTTTTTGAAAATTTTAAAATTTATAATTGAAGAGGTCATTTTGACGCCTGAAGTTAAATAGAGTCGAAATTAACATTTGGCACGATTTTTGTTGATTTTGGGGTTGAAATACATGTGAGAATTTAAATTTTTACCAAACCGGAAACCGGTTCCGGGCCCGGCAATTTGAAAATCCGGTTTCACCGGTTTTCCGGTTTGACCGGTTTTTGAGAGGCCGGGCCCGGAAACCGGTTGCTTCTGAAAATATCAGACCGGTCCGGTCCGGGGTAATACTGCCGATGGTTGCCCCCCTTTTTTGAAGAAAATTTTTTTTGTTTTCAAAAGCCATGAAAACATGTTTCTTAGGGTTTTCGAGGTCGCTGATCACGAATCCGGCATCTATTCCGACCAATTTCGAACCCCGGACCTAAATTCGAACAATAGTTCGAAAATTCAAATTTTTCGAATTTCAGATTTTTGATCCAAAGTGGTTTAAATAATTTTTTATTGAAGTATTAATGAGTTCCAGATTGATTCCCCGTATATAGCCTGTTTTGAATGAAAAATACGAAGTTCAAAAAATTTGAATTTTCTAACTATTGTTCGAATTCAGGTCGGGGGTTCGAAATAAACCGAAATAAATGACATATTCGTGATCAGCGACCCTGAAAACCCTTGGAAGCATATTTTCATGGCTTTTGAAAACAAAAAAAAATTTCCAAAAAAGGGGGGCAACCATCGGCAGTAGGAAAATATGAATCTGAGCTCCCAAACTCAAAAACACCCAAAACCACTTTTATAGGTTTTCTTATGCGCTGAAAACGATAAAACAATCAAAAATTCTGACGCGCTTCAACTTTAAACCAGCTTTTGAACTGATTTAAAACTTGAAAAATTGAGGAAAAAGGAGGCCTCCTGACCTTTTAAAAGGGTCAAACCCATGCAAATTTGGTATCATTCGACAGCTCTTGACGAGCTTAGTCTAAAATTCAGGGAATGAAGTTAAACGGACGCCATCTGACAATGATATGTTTTTGAACCGGTTCAAAATCAATGAATTTGGCGCAACTACAAATTTAAAAAAATTTGTTTTTTGCTTATTGCGCTAAAAAACCGCCGCACACTCGACTACGGCGGCCAGTAGGTGGGGCGAGACTACGGGCTACGGAAGAAGTCCGCGCGTGATCCGCAGGCGGTTGACTGATTGGCGGGGGCCCTTCGGGCCCCCGCAGTCAACCGCCTGTGGCGCTCGTCAGACGTCTTCCTCCGCCCTCCGTCTCGCCCCACTACTTGCTCCGTCTTCGCATGCTCCCTTTTGCGAAAGTTAGCTTGTCAAATTATTTTTATTCATCCTTTATTCTTTTGTGCTGAAGTGTCACTTTTCACTGGGACAGTTTTCCAAGTGCTCGGATGGCGTCAGTTTGGCTTTATTCTAGGGTTTTTAAATTTAACTCGTCAAGAGCTGTCGAATGATACCAAATTTGCATGGGTTTGACCCTTTTAAAAGGTCAGGAGGCCTCCTTTTTCCTCAATTTTTCGAGTTTTAAACCGGTTCAAAAACTGGTTTAAAGTTGAAGCGCGTCAAAAATTTTAATTGTTTTATCGTTTTCAGCGCATAAGAAAACCTATAAAAGTAGTTTTGGGTGTTTTTGAGTTTGGGAGCTCAGATTCATATTTACCCGGCAGTATTACCCGGTCCGGCACTTTTGGAAATCTCGGTCTCTACTATAAACCACCAATTTCTGCAATGAAGACACCGCGAAAAAGCAGGAAACAAAATGCAAAAAAGGCGCCAATTTAAAATCCATTGGGTTAGCCCTGGGGAATGCGAAAACAAATCCATTGCTGAAAAATGAAATTAAATATATTTGTAGCCAAATTAATGTTTGAGGCAATTTTCGAACAGCCAACGTGGGAATGCGTTGAAGCGATCATCGCCCCTTCCGCGATCGGTCAGTCAGTCCCCCGGGCGGCGATTGTCTTCGACGGAATGCCCTTCCTCGCCCCCGGGTCCACCCATTCCATACCCTCACTAATTTATCATTATTCCATTTTTTTATCATTCCGTCGCTCTTTTTTATGCGTCTCCGATACTCATAAATTTTGCATTTCCCTTTCACTTGTCAATTCCATTCTCCGCGAGAATGATAAAGTGTCAACCTAAACAAACACAAATCAAAGCCGTACATTTTATGGAAGAAATTTGTCGGACGACGGTCATTCATTTGTTGAACTGGTTAAGGAAAAAAGTGGGGGGAGGGAATAATAAAAACCCATTCTCATTAACTGGAGACATCACTTCAGACGGACATCCAAATGTGTGAAGGCATAACGAAACAGCCATTTAAACAACAAAATAAAATTCAAAAATAAAAATCAACAGAAAAACAATATAATTCGCGTCATTGGCAGAACATTTTCATTCAATGTTATTTTGAAGTGTTTCCATTTTTCAGGTCGATTTTGGTGATCAGTTCGTTGATCAGTTTGTCGGTATGCAAATCCAATCCTTCTGGCGACTTCTCAGCCTCACGCAATTTGTTTAACTCTTTCAAAATAGTTTCAGGTTTCGGGTGCAAATCGATCAGATGGACAACTGCTTGGGAGGCCAACTGCCGCAGATTTTGAGAAGACGGGTCTTGTAGAATTTTGAGAAGGACACTTTGCATTTGGGGGAGAAACGCTTTGAGGAGGAGAGGGACCTAAAAGGAATGACACTCTAAAGCGAAAGTGGCAAAAGGCGCACATTCTCCAGCAATCGCAGCAACGCGTTGACAGCAGCGACCTTCACGGGGACCGGGTGGCGTTCACCCAAAATTCTGATTCTGTGAAGAAAACGGAGTACTACAGACATATGACTGGGAGAGAAAGGGCAATTAGGGTATTTTAGGCCAGGATTTATGCATTTTATCATTGTCCCAAGGCGAAGTAGAAGAAAAAGCAAGGGACTCACAGTGGACCCGCCATGTTCACAACGTGGGGTCTGAGTCCCGCCTCACTGCTCAGAGGGATGAGTTGCGAGAGGCAATTAGCGGCGACCTGCCAGCAAATGGGCAGATAAATTATCGTTCTCCAATTAGCGCTTTAACTAAGCATCGCTTACTTCTTTGATTTCGACCCCACCCATCAGAAGAGCCTCTCTCAGAATGGCCAAAAACGGCTGCCACCCGGTGGAAACGCACAACCCGCGGGAACAGCCG
Source organism: Heterodera schachtii (assembly GCA_023374025.1). Classification (NCBI taxonomy): domain Eukaryota; kingdom Metazoa; phylum Nematoda; class Chromadorea; order Rhabditida; family Heteroderidae; genus Heterodera; species Heterodera schachtii. Next base: position 3,231,552 of record SIJG01000001.1, on the reverse strand, counting down.
TCCGACGACAATTCGCGCGTGTCACTCGCCAATCCTTTGATTGCCCTCTTCAGCAGCAAGGACAATTGGATGTAAGAGGATGGGTCGATTTGTTTGACCAAAGCGACAAGAGATTCGATGGCATTTTGCAGGACGTTGGGGTTGTCCGAGTTGTAAAGGCCGACCAAACCACAGAAAAGCGTGTCCAGTTGAGACTCGGAATATTCCATCTGACAATGAGAAGGAAATGGAACAAAGCTTTTCCAATGGGGGCACTGTTCGTTGGAATTGCTCACTCACCCCGTCACACTCGTCAATGTACGTCTTGAGCAACAGCGACGCCATCTCCGCACTTTCCTTCTTCGATGCGAACTTCAACAGCAAAGAAAACATCGCCCGCGTGTCGTCCTCGTCGTCCAAAGTGAGAAGCACCGGAATGCAATTTTGGATGTGCTGAAAGAGCGTAAAGAAACGAGAAATATTGCAAAAGCGACCTCATCAACTGAAGTGTTGATGCCCCCGTTAAGCATTGCCTCCATGACTTTGTTCAAATTTCTCTTCATAGCGTCGGTGCTCAGAGCCAACCGACAAAGTGCCGCCGAATTGACAGGCGGCCGTGCCAATTTGGGCAACAGACTTTGGAACAGCTGACGCCCATTAGGCCCGGCCATCACAGAGCAAAGTCCGTCCAGTATAAACGGCTCGCCAGTTTTGTTGTAAGTATCCAGCATTGGGGCCACAATTTGCTCGACCGCTAGATAGCTGGTCTGAAGTGATTTGACAATTGTGAAACAGCCATACAAATGCATTTGTTTGATTTGAAAATAAATTATGTACAGCAGAGTGATAAGCGGCAAACGCTTGTCCTGCCGCGTCGCGGACGGAACTGTCGGAGTCGGACAGACAAACGCGAATGGAGCCGATGAAGGAGGAGGCGTGGTTCTCCACGATTTCCCTGAAACGAACGCATTAACGAACGAAGGGAAAAATAAAAATGGCCAATTTCGAATTCAGTCATTATCACCGGTGGACATTTCCGATGATTTCGTTCAGTGCGAGTGCCACGCCACGCCGGTCGTTAACACCGCCTTGTTTCAGCCGGTCTTCCAGCAAAGGCAAAACAATTTCCAGAATTCGCTCGCCCATTTTCTTGACAAGTTCGGACAAACATCGGACGGCCATCTAACAAAAAGTGCGAATGAATGAATGAAAAGCATTTACAAAAAGAAAATTGGACACGCACTTGCTGACGATCGACGACTGCACTTGACAGACAGTGAAGCATCAGCTCAAACATTGGCTTCATCATGTCACGAAGAGTGCGCGGTGTATTGGCAACAATTACCTGTTTAATGGAAAAGTGAAATAAATTGAAAAATGGAGAGAAAATCAACAGAATAATGGAAGAAGTGTAATGAATGGTAATTTCGGTTTTAATGCATTTAAAATATACAATAAAATGGGTGCACTTCATTCCCCCCCCCCCCCCCCCCGCCGTTTCCCGCCCGTATCAGTTGCCCCCCAGCTCGGTTCCCCCCCCCCGAGAAATTTAAAAAAAAAAAATTTGCTAACAGAAATTTTTCAAGAAAAAAATCTTATTGTTAAAAAGTTTTTGATAAGAAAATTCTAAGAAAAAATTTTTTGAGAAATTTTTATGGCGAATTACCAAGATTTTTCAAAAAATCGCTGAGAATTTCTCGAAATTTTTTTTTCTAAAAGTTTTTTATGAAAAACTTTCTAAGATTTTTTTCTCGAAAAATTTCTTTTAGCAAATTTTTTTTTTAATTTCTCGGGGGGGGGGGGGGGGGGGAACCATACATTAAATAGGGGGGGGGGGGGGGGGTCGACCCCCCCTGACTTCGTTCGTATGAGGGGCCGAAAGAGGGGGGACTTCGTATTGGTTGGGACAAAAATGTGAAAAAATGTGGGGAAAGGTCGGAGACGAAGGGAAAAGAGAGAGGCGACTTCGTAAAGGCAAAAAGAATTTTACGAAATTGAGTAATATTTGGTTTTTTTTGTTATCAAATAGGACTTCGTTTTTTTTTAACAAATTGTACTCCAATTTTCAAAAATTTTTCCGGCGCGGCGCCTATCGGCACCGCCGGACCCCCCCCCCCCCCCCCGGTTCTCCAAGTTTTTGGAAAAAGCGCGCCGCAAAAAAAAAAACGAATTTGAAAAACCAAAAATTTTTTGGCCCGAAGAGCAAAAAAAAAAAAAAAGCTCTTCGCGAAATTGTTACGGGTCTGAAGAGGACTTAGTAAATTTTGGTCTCCGACCCCCCCTCGACTCCCCCTGGACTTCGTTCGTATGAAGTTGAGTCGACCCCCCCTACTATTTAATGTGGGAGCAGCTCGTTTGGGGGGAAACGGCGGGGGGGAAACGGCGGGGGGGAAACGTAGTGCACCCATTTAATGTATGGGGGGAACGATGCGAGGGGGGGACGAGCTGGGGGGGGCGGGGGGGGGGGGGGGGGAAACGAGCTGGGGGGGGGGACGAGCTGCTCCCCAATAAAATGAGAGAATGATTAGGGTTTTCTGACAATTTTGCCGTTTTATATAACAAAAATGATAAAGTGAAAAAAATGTTGGCTCTGACCTTCCACACATGGGAAGCAGCTTGGCGAACAGCCAGAACAACATCGTACCGGGCGAGGTAAATCCCCGCCATAAGTTCGTCCCGAGAGCGTTGTCCAATGCTCCGCACAATGGCCTTGTTCACGGCCTCGGAGCCCATTGTGTCGTCCTCTCCCGTCGTTTCTGAGGTCATTTTACCACTAACCCCTGAAAACCAAATTTACGAATTAAATTTCCATTATCAAAAGAACCTGACACAAAGAACAGAAAATCGCCGAGCAATTTGACCGATGCTTGCCGAATCCGCCAGTTCTCGTGGATCAGCGCGGATTGAAGCTGTGGGATCAGCAACTTTCGAGCGTGCGTGGAAGAGGCGGTGATCAAACGTTTGCCCGCAATTAACGCCGACTCGCGGACGTATTCCGTTTCATCAGCCAATGCCTGGCAAAAGACAGGAAAACATTTAAATATTGTGCTGCAGTGGATGAATCACCTTCAGAATTGAAGGAATGATCTTGGAAAGGAATGGGATGAAACTGAAAAAGTATTGAAAAGTTAATTTAGGAGAAGTTGAAATTGGACTGACCGATCTCCGAATGCCATGGGCAAGTAAATGTACAATTGGATGTACCCATCGCGAATGTGTGGCTGAGTCGTGGGTGACTCGGTAATGCGGATAACGCCGGGCAAATTGTCAGACAGAAACTGGTCGCCAAGTGCCGAAATGACTTCGGAAAGTCCTTGCGCCGCCCCTTGCCGGTCCACCGAAGAGGAGGGCGAAACCAAATTCTCCTTGAGCCACGGCATAATGTCAGTCTTAAAACAGCCGAATTAAAAATGACAACGAGCAGCAAAAAATGACTTGGATCTTTTCCGAAGTTTCCGGTGCAGAATATTTGACAATCGCACCGATTGCTTTTCCGGCGACCGTTCGGACTTCGGGCACGGGGTCTAACAAAGCCTTCTTTAAGCCGGGCATCAGATGGCCAAGGTAGGGCTCCATGTCATTGGAGTCGACCAATTGGTAAATGTTGGAGATGACTTGTGCCGCCATCCTTCTCTGATTATCCAAATGCAAAAACAATGGAAATCATTCGGAAAAATACTCACAGCCTCCGTATTTCGCTCTTCGAACGCTCGGTAAATTATGGGCATCTGAAAAGAAAAATAAATGAGGAAAAAACAATCGAATAAAAAGGGACCATCAGAGCCAACGAAGGAGAATCGACGTAATGGACGAATTTGTTGTTCACAATTGTCTGGAGACAAGAAGTTGTTTTGCCCGGAGGGTCGACGAGTGCTTGGATTAAGTGGGAACTAATGGCGAGACATTCTGGATTCTGAAGAGAGACGGGGGAAGGAAGCAAATGAATGAATGTAAATGAAATATCAAAATGATTCCACCTGTATGACTTTGGCAATTTGTTTGAGTGCGCGTTCACTCGCTTTTTGTACTTTGTTATGCGTATCGGTCAAAGTTTCGCAAAGCTTCGGAACAATGGCAGGCAAAGAGGTGGACAATTGGCGAGGGGCACAGTTTGACATTGCCCCTAAAAAAAAAAAAATAAAAGTGCAATTAAATGGTGCATTTACCCAACAGTTCAGCTGAGGCACACTTTGTCCTCCACGAGTCGTCGTCCAACCCTTTGAGAAGCGAAGGCAACAAAAGTTTAACACCGTAGGCGGAAAGAAAACGCCTAAATGTTTGACTAATTGCAAAAAGGTGCAAAAAGTGCGTCCGTCACATCATCGCTCGTGCGGCGTCGTCGGCGGCCCTTCTGACGGCTTCGTTCGTATCATTGAACATATTCAGCAAATTTGGAAGCAAATGGATCAAATAGGGCTCAAACAATTTGCCAAGGGTGCTGAAGCGAAATGCCAAATTTGGCTTTTCCAATGTTTGGTTTTACCTGCAAAACATTTCAATGCAAAGCAACGCGCCTTCGCGGTGGAGGGCGTTTTGCTTTTGGGCCAAAAGTTCCTTCAGACGTTCACTGACATTCATTTCTTTGATGGTGACAACGCCGAGCCCTTTGACAATTGCCGCAATTCCATAGGCCGCGCCGCGTCGTTCGCCGTACTGTTCGGCGTTGGTCAACAACAGAAACAAATTTTCCATCAGCGCTTTGGCATCGGCACGCAAAGAAGGCATAAGCGCAGGAAGACAGGCGGCAACCGCTTCTTGGACCTAAACGTCTTAATTGGCCAACAATTGGCAATTTAGTGGCACCGGCTGAGAAGGGGTGGACAGCGTTTCGATGAGTCGTGCGACGATTTTGCGCACTTTTGAGTCATCGCCTTGCAAAAACTGTGCTAATTTGCCGATGAGAACGACCAATCCCTGTCGGAGATTGTCATTCTGAAAAGGTGCTTTGAATGTTGCCAATCATAAGCTGTCCCATCTTCACCCGCTCAATTTCCTCCGACGGCCCTTTTTTCTTCTCAGCGACGCCCATTTGCGACAGTTCGTTTTCGAGAATAGGGAAAAGTTCGTCGACGCAATGCGAACCATGCTTAAATTGGAAAATGGAAAAGCAAAGACGACGGAATTGCCTTTTCTATCGCAATGGTTGCCGCTGTGCGCATAATGTCGCGACACTTTTCCGAACGGTCTGCCAATCCTTCGCTGACAATCAAACGGACGAGTCGCACCACTTCGGCGGAAGAGCAAACACAGTCGGCCAGGGAAGCCAAGCCTAACTGAGGTGACCAATGAACATGGAAGCAAAAGAACCCCCTCGACATTCAGTTTTAGGAAAAAAACAACAGATATAAAAACCGCGCTAACTGTCTCAAACCGTTCGCAATTCCCGAGCGCACTTCCCACGGGTCACGTTCGGCTCGAATCAAACGTCCAACATTGTCAAATTCGGCTGGTTCGAACTGTTTCGATGAAGAATAATTAATCTTTTTACCAAAATGAAAATACTTTTTTCAGTTCAGTGAATCGCTTTCCAATTAAATCCAACGCATCGACGCATTTTCCTGGGTATTTGGTAAGCAAAGTCTTCACTGATTTGGCTGCTTCATCCCTAGTCAAATCCAACTCGTCGTGCAAATCGGCAACTATTTTGTCGAATAAACCAAACGAAGTCTCGAAATTGAATTCATCCCATAAGTTTTTGGCGACTTTTAGGCATTCGTCGCTTGGGTCATGAATTGCCAAGAAAAGGCCATGCCGAAAATTCTCCTTCAAATTAACGTTCCTTTTAAATTGCACTGCAAGTAAAGTGCTGATCAGTGACAAAAGCTGAAATAGTAAATAAAAAGCAGAAATTTAATGATAAAACCTTCAAAATATGTAAGCGTTTAATGGCATCGGCGTTTTTCATTTTGAAGAGGCAATGATGCAAAAACTCGACCAATCCATCAGAAGAGAAAGACTCCTTAGTTGTTCCGTTTTCATTTAGCAATTTCATGAAATTTGAAAGCGAATAAAAGAGTTCGTCGACGTAATCGAAGGAAGCGTCCACAAAAAGACAATCGACGAGAAAATTGGCCAATTTGAGCATGGGCATTTCAGCAGTTTCAGTTGCCTTTGAAGTGAAAAATAAATAAAATGGAAAAGTAATTGGGGCAAAGGGAAAGGACGAATGATCACTTTGAGAAATGTGGGAGAGACGGCAGTTTTAAGGAAATTGCAAATTTTAATTCGCAGCTCAACATCGAAGTCATTTGGACAATGCAGAAAAATTTGCTCCAGGAAAGGGACCATAAATGCCAATTTCGCAGTCGTTACGGGGTATTCCTCGGCCAAAGCATCTTTCTGGAAAATACATTTTTTGGCCAATCAAATAATTCCACTTGCTTCGTCTGCTGATTTTTCATCCGTTTCGTCCTCCAATTCATCATCCGATAATGGCGAATACAAAAAGCAGGCGGACGAAAGCGAATGAAATGTTTGGTTCAACTGCTCACTGAGCGGCGCTTCGAGCCATTGTTCGGGAATAAAATGTGCACCCAAAATTCTCAATGAAACCTGAGCGATTAATTTATCTGAATAAATAAGTGTAATTAATGTAAATCAAAAAAACAGCTCACGTAGATTGTCATCTGCGATCTCAAAAAAGGCATTGCGATAAGAGAGATAACCCTGGACAGCAGTTTTTGACACGAACGGAGATTTGAGAAGAGGGACGACGACGTCGAAGAAGAAAGCGATGTTGGGGTAAGCAAGCTAAAAAGAAACAACATTAAAGATTGACGGAAATGACAGAATATTGGTGATACCTTCGGCTCCTTTTTACACGCAATGAAAAGCGATTTAATTGTCTCTTCGAATAAATCGTGCAATTTCTTAAGCCTTGATCTAATCTCCTAAAATTGAGATACATTGCCGCCACCAATTATCAAAAAATCATAATTATTTTTGAACAATTTTCCCAAAAATTTCGGTAATTTCGGCATACCCTTTCTATTTTCAATTCCTGTTCAACAGCCTTTTTCTGTTTTTCGCTGAGAATTCCCTTTTCTCTGTTCTTTTTCGCACGTTCGTTAAGTGCCTCCAGGGCTTCAATCTGTTCTTTAAATGTTCGGTAACTTGGATCTCGTCGGACATTTTTCGTATCATAAAATTCCATATTTCTATGAAGGGATGGATTACATATTAAAAAAAACAAAGAAAATACCTCTCAATCACTTCCTCATTGTAAAGTTTCCCGTCTGGCGTTTCAAATATTTTGATTTCACGTTCACCAATACTCAGATAATCATATACATTAATTTTGGCCAAATTCCGAACACATTTATCCCAAAGAGATGCAGGGACAGAATTTGCTTGGTTTCGTGAAGACATTTTTAAAGGGTTAAAACAAACGGGCAGCTGAAAAAAAGATTAAGAAATTTTATTTTTGAGAAAATGAGAACTAAGAAACGGATAATTGTAAGCCGCTTAAAAGAATCAAACCAAACGGCAAGAAAAAAAATATTTGTCCGTTACCGCTACAGTTTGCGCCTCGTGGCTGGCTTTTAAGCATTTGTTCATATCTAAATTGTTTATTTTGGCATTCTATCTTACCCAAAAGAATAATAAAATAGACTTCGAAATTTTCAAAAAGAGGCTTTTTTCTTTAAAAATTAACAAAATTTTCCGCAACGATTTACGCCTGCGCCTCTTGACACCATCATTCTTTTAGGATTTAGGGTTTTCAACTAGGGAATTTAATCATTATTATTTTTTGAAAAATGTCTGGACGCGGAAAGGGTGGCAAAGCAAAGTCAGGAGGCAAGGCCAAGTCACGTTCTTCACGTGCCGGACTGCAATTCCCTGTTGGTCGTCTTCATCGCCTTTTGCGCAAAGGTCCCTTTCAACAAATTTCTTGTCCTTAGTTCAATTAGGTCACTACGCCGAGCGTGTTGGAGCTGGTGCCCCTGTGTATTTGGCAGCGGTGTTGGAATATCTCGCTGCCGAAGTTTTGGAATTGGCTGGCAATGCTTCGCGTGACAACAAAAAGACGCGGATTAATCCTCGTCATCTCCAACTCGCTGTTCGCAATGACGAAGAGCTTAACAAAGTTTTTCTGCCACTATTTTATATTTCTACGATTTCGCCTTTAGCTTCTTTCCGGTGTGACCATCGCCCAGGGCGGCGTGCTGCCCAACATTCAGGCGGTTCTACTGCCCAAGAAAACCCATGGAGAAAGTCAGTGAGGGGCAACTGGCATTGTGACGGCCAATACGAAAATCGCAATTGGAGAAACAGGACGACGATATTTCCTTTCCTTTTTTTGGTTGTAAATTCACATTTTTCCAGTATGATGAATGATGGTATGAATGTACTCATGGTCAGGTGGGGGGATTTTCCGAATAGTAACAATGGGTAAAAACAAATTGCAATTATTTTATTAAAACCTTGAAGAGAGTTAATCAAAAGTTTTTTCCTTGAATATTTTGCATTTTATTCGTCATTTTTATATTCCTAATTCTAATTTGTAAGCACAACTGATTATTGTGTATAAAAGACAATGGTTATGTCAAGTGAAATACCACAGAAAATGTTTGCAATAGTTCCGCTTACTGATTGTCCACACATTGCCCAGGTGATTTTGTTCGTTCTAGTACATTTTTATACGTCCAATAAATGACAATTCTGTTTCCTAGGCATTGTTTTTTTTCTTTCTTGGTTTATAGCCACTCAATTGCATTTTTATCCTGCCGTAAATGTTTATTAGTCTTCATTAGGTCGCCAGTGTCTCCCCGGGCGATGTGGACGTTAAGGCCAAATGTAACAAATGCGCAAATATCGGTGGGGTAATCTTCAATTAGTTCTTTATAAAACCTTTTTAGGTGAAAATTGGGTTTGTCTCACGTGTTATGAGGTGATCAACTGAATTATTAAATGGTCTTATTCACTGAAAATCGCTTTCCGTCAGGTGAATTGTTCTCGCTTCGTCGATGGCCATGCGGTGGATCATTCCGAAAAGAGTGTCCATCCGATCGCACTGAGTTTCTCCGATTTGTCCGTCTGGTGTTACTCATGCAATGCCTATTTGGACAATGAAGCATTCGCTGCTGTTATCGGAGCCGGACGCAAGTCGAAATTTGGACAGAACGATGGTCCATCGACGTCGGAAAAATAGTGAAAATAACGAATGTTCGATTTTCCAAAGATTATTTATTTTTGACTATTGCGATGCAAAAAAAAAAAATGCACTGCAACTAGCCTTTGCTCTAATATTGTGGGATATATTTCATTCATCAGGCAAAATTTAAGCTTTTATGATGTTTTCCTTAAAGATTCCGATTTTTTTAATTTTATTAAGTGATAACAAATCAAAAGCGTTAGGTGGCGTCTTAGGGATTCTCTCTTCTGTCGCTTTGGTCATTGCCCCCCCCCTCCCTCCCTTCGGACCCCCCGAATTCTCCCTGCCGAGTTGGGAATGGCGGGGTCGTCCGTCCGTTCAGTGTTCGTCTCTTTGTTTGTTTTTGTTTGGCTCCCTTCCCATCTTTCACTCTCTCTCTCTCCCTTCCATCGTTTTCCCCTCCATTTTTTTCTCCATCGATCCATTGGCCCTTCGTCCATTTGTCCCTTTTTTCAAATTTCAACACCTTCTCCAGCAGCCGCCAATGGATTTCTTCTCGTTTCTGTGCTTCATTGGCCAACTGATTTTCACGGATTGCCAATTTCCCGAACCGACGCGAAGTGTCGATTTGTGGGACCCTTTTGGGTGAATCCGCCGAATGTCCCTTGTTTTTTGTCATGCCTTTTCCCTTTTCAGCACTTCCACTGCGAATAGTTTCGGCACGGTCCGACTATTTTTCCGTTTTTCATTTCATTTGTGCCTTTAGGATGAGTCCCGGGGGAATGTGCTGGTGCGTCTTTCGGTTGGCGAAGTGGTCGGCCTCCGTGTGACCATTCCAAATTTGCCATGGACGCCTTGGCAAGACCCAAACGAGCAAATCCCAGCCGATCGGACCCACTCCGAACCGAATCCCCTCCCGGGCAATAACAATGTGTCCGTTTTCACCTTTTTGGGAATGCCTTACGCGGAGCCGCCAATTGGCGAACGCCGTTTTCGGGTGGAGAAGGGATAAAAAACGCGGCACTCATTTCATTGGCATTTGTTCAGGCGCCCCAGCAGCTGCTCCGTGCGTCACTTGGCCATTTGTCCTCTTTTAGTGCCCCCCCCCCAATTGGCCGACAGATCTCCCCGGCCCTTCGCCCTTCTTGGCCACCACTCTTCCCAGTGCTTGTGCCCAAGATGTCGAGGCCCACCCGTCCCTTTTCGTCAACGACCCCTTTCCCTATTCGGTCAGCGAGGTCAGCACAACGCCAAACGCATTGAACGGCCATTCAATTATATTTTCGAATTCCCTTTTCCATTAAGGACTGTCTCCACCTGAACATTTTCACTCCTTCTGTGGTCCCTCCCTTTTCGCCTTTTCCCCGTCCATTCTATCCTCCCTTTAGAAGTCATTTTCCTCTTCCGTGTCAAATTCTTTCCCCGTTTTGGTCAGTGGCAATTTATTCCCTTTTTTGCCATCCAAATTCAATCATTCATTGTGTAAAAGGTGTTCTTCCATGGCGGCAACTTCCAAACGGGCACCGCCAACGATTGGCCTGGTCACGTGTTGGCTTCTCGGGGCATTGTCGTCGTCACGGCTAATTACCGTCTCGGTTCATTCGGTCGTTTCCCTTACATTAGCTTCCCTTTGCTTTAATTTTTCATTTGACCATTTGTCATGCGTTTTAGGGTTTATGAGTTTGGGTGATGAGTTGACCGGCAATTATGGGATCAAAGACCAGCGAATGGCTCTTCTTTGGGTTCAGCAACACATCGCTTCCTTCGGAGGCGACCCGCGAGCTGTGACCATCGGTCATTCTGTTTGAAAATGCCATGCTCACTTGGCATTTTGTTTTTTTCCGCTGTTTTCAGCTGGCCACGATGCTGGCGCTGTCAGTGCTGGCATTCACATGCTCAGCCCTTTCTCAAAAAGTACAGTAGCAGATAATGAATTCCGCTTTCACCTTCTTTTAGACCTCTTCCGCGGGGTCGTGGCCATGTCGGGTGCCGAAGTTTCGTACCATTCGACCATTGGAAAACCCGCATTGGGTGCCGTAAAATTCTCAATGGAGTTGAAATTCTTTTACACAGCCTTTAATAACACAATGAAACTTGGCCGTTTTCTGGGCTGTGTTCATCCGGTGGCTTCGGAAGTGTTAGTGGGGGGGGGGGGGGCAAAGTGAGGAAAATGAGGGGAGAGTAAAGGTAAAGGGACAAGAGAAGGGGGGAGGGAATGGGGAGAGGCTGTGCCCTCATATTATAGCTTAATTAGTTGGGTCTTTCAGCTGGAGTTGCATCCTCACCCGTTCTACCGATGACATTGTCCAGGCCGTTTCCTCCACCGCCGTCCCTTCCATTCCGGTCCTTTCATCCTTTTATTTCCATTATTTGCTTTAAGCTTTCAGATCGAATTCAACCGTTATTTGTTTTTGCCATCGGTGACAATTATATTTTTTATAAAACCCATTAACACTCTTCAAAATGCACACACTTTCACTGATTGAATTTGGGTTTGATTGGTTACGGTTGGCCCTTTCTTTCATTGTCTTTCGTCGCGTCCCTTTGATTTTTCTCCGCTTTTGAGGTGGATGGCCATGAACTCACTGCCCACCCGCTTTGGCTGCTTAACAATGTGCGCAACGGAATTGCCAATGTCTTTTCGGTGCCCTTCCTCGTCGGAATGAATGCACATGACGGGACCGAGGCAATTTTGGAAGACCGCACTTTGGGTGGGACGGCACTCTCCCAATTTGGCATTTTGTTCATTTGCGCAGGCGAATTCACCGACTTTCTGCAAATCACCCGCCAATACATGCGTTCCTTCATCATCGAATACGCGTTCAAGCACAACTATACGATGAACAGAGAAGTGCCAGCGAAAGACCACTACGATAATGATCCGATCAGCGTCCGTCCCTTTAGGCAATTATCGATGCCATCGAATCCTTCTACACTTATTGGCCCGATGCTTCCGATGTTTGGCAAATCCGACGGTGGTTCATCGACTTAATCACTGATGCCTATTATACTCAGCCGATCACTCAGTCGGCTCATCTCCACTCCGATACCGGCTCCCGTACCTTTCTCTATGTGAACAATTACAATTTCTCCAAGCAGCGTGAAAACACTGTGGCACCTAACGGCGAAGTGCCCATTTTTCCGGCATGGGCCGGTGAGTTCGGCCTTTTAAGATAGGCATGTCGGCCATTATCAGGCAGCTGTCACGACTGCGATTTGTTCCTCCTCTTCGGCTTTCCCTTCATGCCGCCTGAGTTGCTGCCAAAGGCAATTCGATCGGTCAGTTGGACAGACACTGATCGGAATGCCAGTCAACTGTTCTCCTCATTTGTTCGCCAATTCACCAAATATTCGTTTGTCCTGCCGTTATTCGCTTTAATTCCAAAATTCAGTGACCCCAATTTGCCAAATGATGGCACTTGGTTGGCTCATCAGCCACGAGCCCATTGGTACATTAACTTTAATTACTCTCGCGGACAAAGTCTGACAGTGCCGGGCATTCTCTCCCGGGACTTTCGCTTTGAACAGGTCGCTTTTTGGGAGAATTATATCCCCGCGGTGAGTCGTCTCATTTTTTTTTATTGGAAAATATCCTTTTAGTTGGTTAATTATATGACCACCACTTTTTCCCCGGAGGAGGGAAGTGTTCGCAATGAGATGGTATTGTTCAAAGTGAGTGGTCGGACTTTTCAAATCGATTTTGTAGTTATGGCCTAAGGAACTGAGGATTGCCATTGATTGGATGTCTAAAGTGCTCTAAAGCCGAGAAATATCCGTACACCTCCAAATGCTGTTCAATCCTTTCAGGGATTGTTCGGTGTGTCTCTGTTGGTTCTCATCGCTCTTTTGGTGCTGACCCTTTCCTTGGGTTACAATGTGTGCACTCGGCCTTTGAGAGAGCGTTGTGGAAGATATTCGGAATGGGGCGAAATCCAAGGCGAAGAGAGAGGAGGAAATGTGGAAATGGCGAGGAAAAGAGGAGAAGGAGCTGAACGGGTGTCAAGCTTATGAAGGACGACCGAGGAACAAAAAATAATAATACGGGCAATAACTTATTGAAAATCAGGGACAACAAACAATTGAAGCTGAAAACATTCCATAAATTTTTCGTAATTTATAAAATTAACCTTAATTGATGAATCGAGAGACACAAAATGCTAATTGTAAGATGAAAATTTTGAAATTAAGTGACGCAAAAAGCAAAAGGAGAGGGAAAATTGAGAGGGAAATCGATTGAAGGAATATTTATTTAGGGAAACATTGGAGGAAATGGGGGGGGGGGGGAGGGGAAGGGGTGGAGAATGAATGCAATTGTGTACATTTCCTGCACATATTTTGTTTAAGTGTTTGTTATGTGAGGTAAATGGAGAAAAAAGATCAAATCGATCGCCAAAATTCTTTTATGATTAATCCGAGCACAAGCGAAGCGCATTCATTTGCTTGTAATTTAGCGTAGAATTTGCGAAAAAGTCCTTTCTGTCACAGCAAAACAAAAATTTAGTCAATTCAAAACATTTAATTACATAATTTATTTTAACAAATAAATTTTCGTGTTCGAATTCATGCCCTTCCAGACTACATACAATCTCCGGTTGTCCAAAAATATTTTTATGATAACAGTCAAAAGAGAGAATCCTTACCGTTTTATCAAAATCCCCACATTTCTTTCGTTTAATTTTTGTTTTTTCTCGTATCAATGCCGAGGCCCTTAAAATTTGTTGCCGAATGTAAACTTAACAGTAATTTAAAAGAATGTTAATTTAATTTTGCTAATTAGTTTGTTTGGCGTTGCTTTGCTTTGTCCGCTTTTCTTGCTTTTCATTCATTTTCCGTTTGCTTCCTTCCAATAATTAATTAATTAGTCACACCATTTTCTTTTTAATTTCTCTTTCTTTGTCCTTTCCCCATTTTTCCTACATGAACTTTATTCATTCTCTATAGAAACGCTTTGAGTATGTTATGTAAGTGAATGTGTTGTCAAGAAGCCTTTTTGCGTTTCCTTCTGCGCGTATCTCTTCTCCCCCCTCCCCCCCCCACCCAATCATTTTCATCGTCCCTTTCATTTTCATTTATTAAGGCTTTTCCCCCTTTTGCTTCGCTTTGCTTCTCTTTCCCACTTTTCTCTCTTTCTTTCTCTCTCGTTTTTAGGCCATCTCAACAACAATGTTCTTCAACAATAATTTCCATTAAAACTCTGAAAAATATCAGTCGAAATCGGGCGGTGATAAATTATTTCACCACCAACAACAACGAGACAACAGTCATCAAAGTGTTAACTGTTATGTCAAAACTTTCACTATCGTCCGACAATAAGTTGGCCGAAAAAACAGTGGAGGGAATCACTCAACGGACAGTCTCTGCGGGTGAGCTTTGTCCGGCTTCTTTCTCTTTGCTCCAATTATTTTTTCCTCTTTCTGAATTATCATTTCTTTGACATTGGCCTTTTTTCCGCTCACAATTCCGTTTTTAATTAAATTCAACAACATTTTTGCATTCGCTGTCCCATGACCATAAGTAATTGGCATTTAATTTCTGCTTAATCGCTTTCCCTCAGCTGATCCTTCCTCCGATCGCTTTGTTTCTCCTCCTTCGTCGCCCTTCTCCCCTTTCTTCTCCACTTCTTTTCTCTCTGGGCCCAATCGTTTTTTCTCCGACAATGGCCAAATCGGTGGAGAACAAGCCTTTCTCAGACTTTTGGCTCTGTGTGGTACGCTTTTTCTGCTTGGCCTTTACCTCCTCCATATTGTCGCAATTTGTTATGGGTCGGTGCTTTTTCTCCAATTGCCCTTTCATTTTTTTCCTTTTTAGTCGGTTTCGCCTTCATCGGATGCCCAAACAAATTCAGCAGCAACAGAAAATGGCAACACGGAGGAACCGACAAATTCGAGAGAATTCTCTCCTGAGCGAATGGCCTGGCGTTTCCATTCTTAAGCCGTTGGTTGGCAATGACGAAAATTTAACGGAAAACTTGGAGTCGTTTTTCGAGTCGGACTACCCAAATGTGAAGATAATGCATTCGTTTTTCTGATCACTTCCGTTACAGATGGAATTGCTCTTCTGCTTGAATAGCAAGGATGACCCGGCCTATTCGGTGGTGGAGTCGTTGTGCGCCAAATATCCATCGGCAGAGAAACGCATTTTTATTGGTCTTTTGGAATGACTTTCCCCACTTTTTTCAGTTTTACCTTTTTCTAGGAGGTGAAAAGGTGGGGCTCAATCCGAAGATCAACAACATGTTTCCTGCATATAGTGCCAGTCGGTGAGCTTCAAATCGCAAACTTTTTTAAATTATTTTAAAGGTACCCACTCATTCTGATCAGTGATCAGGGGATTTACATGCAGAAACAGGCACTGAGGGACATGGTGTGCACCATGCGTGAACGCCCGGACATCGCTTTGGTCACTCAGCCGCCGTATTGTCGGGACAGGGGAGGCACCTTTGGCGCCGCTTTGGAGCAGGTAATTGACAGTCAGTTTTCTTACTACACAATTGGGAACTCGACTTTTCCCACATTTTTTGAGGTGTATTTTGGTGGTGCTCATTCTCGCATTTATTTGGCCAGCCACACCTTTGGCTTCGTTTGTTCCACGGGAATGAGTGCGTTGATGGTCAAAGACATTGTGGAGCAGTGCGGCGGTTTCAGACAGTTCGGTGCCTACTTGGCAGAAGATTACTTTCTTGGCCAGGCCTTTGTCAAAGGGTTGGCGCTTCAATTACAATTGCTTTTCTTTTGAGGGCATTTTCCATTTTCAGTGGCTTCCGCAATGTCATTTCTCATCTGCCCGCACTTCAAAACACAGCCAGGCCCACCGTTCGTTCTTTCCATGAACGCATTTGTCGGTAAATGTTCACCCCCCCCCCCCCCCTCCGTTCCATTAAAACACTGTTACTTTAAACAGATGGATCAAACTTCGTATTGCCATGCTTCCTCACACCATTTTGCTGGAGCCTGCCCAGGAGTGTGTGGTCGCTTCGCTTATCGGCGTTTTCTCCGTCTCCCAAATTTTCGGTTCTTCCGCCGTCCCTTTGTTTCTCTTCGTTCATTTTGCCTATTGGTGCCTTTGTGACTTTCTGCTTCTGCTCATTCTTCAGGTCTTCCAATTAACCCTTAATCATCGTCTTCCTAATTATTTGATTTTCAGAATGGCCCCTTGCCTTTTTCCGTCATTACTTTTCTTCTTTGTTGGCTCTTTCGCGAATCGATGACATTTCCAAGTGTTTTCACATATATATTATTCTCAGAACACGGGGACAGTCATTTTTCTTGGATTGACCACTTAACATGAACCGTTCTGATCGTTTTCTTTTGAGTTTTAATTTTCAGCCAGCGGTTCACGGTGAGAAGTCGAATCAGAAAAAATGACTGTCCTTATGTTTTTGCAACTTTTTGTTGTTTCTTTTATTTTTCGAGCTAATGAATTTGTTTTAGCATTTATCAAGGCCATGTTGAATCCTCACATCGGATGGCGTTTTGGCACTTATCGGCTTTGTTGGGGAGGACGGATAAAACCGCCGCCAAAGGTAACGTAACGGCGTGCCGACGGAACATTAACAACGGCGAGACTTTCCTTCTGCAACATTCCTCAAAGCTGCGACTCTCATTCATTTTCCATTTTTTCTTATGTTTGTTAAAAATTGTTATTTTTTCACCAAAAGGAATTAATTAGTTTTATTGTTTAGCTCAACCTTAAATTGAACTCCATTTCTTTCGTCTAATTCATTTTCCCTTTCTTTTTACTTTCTCTATTCGCTCCATTTCCTTTTTGTCATGCTTTTCAAAGTCATTTATTACTTTTGAATCGATCACAAATGAAAGTCATTCAATAATTGTTATATCAAACGGATAAATCGTTTTGGATTCGTCATCCTCAAATGCAATACAATCCACGGCGTGAACCTTCACAGTTTCAACAGATAATCGCTCAGTCTGTCGCCTCCGTTACCATGTTTTTCCACTGAAATTGCGATTGTTTTTCGATTAGAGCGCAAACCCACTAATCGGCGATTTCATTTTTGTTTCCGATTCCTCTGAGCTGACAAATGGCATCATTAAAGCCATGAAGAGAAATGAGAAAAGAACAATGAGAATAAACGATTTCATTTGTGAAAAATAAAAGAAATTGGTCAAAAGAAAGTTCTTGCTGATGAAATGATTAAAGGACCGATCGATGGGAGGAGGGAATTCATTCGCCAAATGCAATTGGCGTTTAAAAATTGAGAAAGAAATAAAAATTAAAAAGTATTCCATTTATTCTTATTCGCATAATTCAATTTCAACTGATAATAATAAGCGTTAACCAAAAATCGTAAATAAGCCAAATGGCGGCTTTAAATTGTGTGGGACAAAGGCGGGAAATATTCGGCAAATAATTAATTTAATAAAATTCTAATTATTCTTCAAATTACGCTCTTTATTTTACTGATTGTTTTCCCCGTCCACCAATAAATCCGATAACACTTCGTCAATTGTTTTGTGGTCAAAGGCAGGGCGAATGAAAAGGGATTCAATTCGGTGTGAATTGACCATCGCCCGAAGGGACGGCAGAAAGAGGAGAATACGGCCAAATCTGAAAAAGTTGGCCAATCGAAGGGATATTTTATATTGGTCCTAAAGCCCCCCCCCCCACCGGGCGGGGGAGGGCGGGTGCCGCGCGGAGTGCTGCTGGAGCATGGCCTGAGCCTGGTCCTGAAGCTGCTCCATCAATGCACCGTTTTCGGCAGTGACCGCCGATTCTAAAGGGAAAAACGCAAAATAAGCCTTGGAGAAAAACAATTGCTTTATATTTTAATTGACGACCAATTTGACCTGGTCTGAAGAGAATGATCGCTTTAAGACAGCCAATTTCGGCATGATTCATCCCCAAACGCTTGAACTGTTCGTACAAATGGAGGATTGACCGGTGAATGTCGGCGGGGATTAGCAAATTGGCCGGAGACATTGCCAAAACGCATTCATTCCGTACACCATTCAAAAGCGGTCAGCATGAACAGCTCGGCAATTCCGTGCTCCAACAATGTAATCTGAAGGCGAGAGATTACATAAGGGAAAGACAGAGAGAGAGAGAGAGAGAAAGCATTTTGTAAGATGGAGAGGGTGCGAGATAAAAAAAAGTGAGGAGGGAGGGGAGAGACAGAAAGAGGGGGGAAAGAGTGGGGGAGAAGGGTACGGTAAAGAAACATTCCTCTTTCTCTGCTTTAAAAGAAAAAAAGTTTCGCCTAGAGCCCCACCTGATCACTGATTGAAAATGACTCAAAAGAAGGCATTGTCCGTGCTCTGCCAACAGTCATTTTCACTATCCGAGCGCATGTCTCCACAAATTCCTTCCGTTGCTCCGAACTGATGGAGTTTTCGTTGCCATTTTCCTCCAAAATGACGTCGTTTTCATCCGTTGGGACTGAGATGGAATTGTTTCGTTTTTGTTTGAATTTTGGAAATTCAATTTTTTCGGGTGAAAAGTCGCAGTATTTCGGTGGGATTCTGCCCATAAAATCGACGGATGAGAGAACGGCGGAGCAATCCCTGAAGAAAAGCCAAAATGAGAAGTGAACGCAGCGGGAAGAAACAACAAAATGCGCCCTTTCACCTGAAAAGGTCGGCATGTGAAGCGAAAATGCCGTCGAATTCGGCCATTGGCTGAACTGTCGCCGTATTGCGCGGTTGGCGTTCGTTTTGAACAGCTTAATTCGGTGCCGTTTTGCCCGTCGCCCCCCCCCCCCCCAATTCGGCACTCACCGTCTTTGTTCATGCCCATGCGTAAGCATCTTTTGAGCCGACAAGCCTTGACGAACAAAACAAAAATCTGTTCATCTCGGATGATTACTTGGCACTGATTCCGATGCGTTTTGTCCACCAGACATGTGCCGGTGCCCGCCTGACACCGATAGATCAGTCGCCGTCGCACACTTCGCTTGAAAAAGCCTGAGCATCCGTTGCAGGCCAATATTCCTTAAGCAATCATCGTCAGCTTTGTCTTAAGTACGGTATGCATCACTACCGTTTCCTCGGTCACTTATACTTTTGTTTTGAGTACGGTATGCTTTGCTACCGTTTCTTCGTTCTCTTTACCGTAATGTCTGCCGCTTGACACGTCCCCACAGACGGCGCATGTCAAAGTTCCGTCTTTGGCGCCGCTCCCGCTGCTTTCGCTTTTGCGTTGCTTTGGACTGGCGGATGATCTTTCGCTATTGGCGCAATTTCCTTCGCCATTCGAAGACATCTGAGCAAAAGAGCAACAAATTCACAAGTGAATTTCGGCGAGAAACTTACCAAAGTCGAATCTGAGAACATCCGATCGGACATTGGCGAATTCACAGAGACGACAATTGACGAAACTTTTGACTGATCGGTCCTTTGGTCGTCCAATTCATTTTGAACAAAATTCGCATGAAATGGGCTAAAAATTAATTTTGCAATTCATTTATCTGAAGAATTGCCGACCGATGGGGTGGCGAATGGCGGCGGATATTGTCGAATTTGCCGCCCTCCTTTTCGTTATTTTTGCCGTTGTCCATTTTATTTGCCAGATTTGTTGTAAATGACGTTGCTGCAAAGGCAGCCGCGTTCATCGCGGCATTCATTGCAACCGCAAAATTGCACATTGGCACTGCCGGGGAAAGCGAAATGAAAAGTTTAAATAGCGTAATTCTCCCTCAAGGCCATTATCTCTTGAATTGCCAAATCCATCCCTGTTGGGTCATTAATTAATTAATTCGTTCATTATCTCTCGAATTCCTCCCCCCCCCCATTCACTTGTTACTGCTGATCCCTCTCCTCGTCCTTCGGCTGTTCGTTTGAACTGATGCTGCTGCTGAAGCATCAGTGAGTGAATTGGTGGGGGAGTGGGAAAAAGGGAGTGAAAGGGCGGCGGAGGGAAGAGATGGTGGGCAGGGGGAGGGAGAAAAGGAGGAGGCACAAGGGCGGAAGGCACCAATTCGACGTGAGAGGCGGAGGAGGACGAAGCGGAAGAGCACGGGGAAGAGAGAGACAACGGCGAGCGGAAGAGAACGGCGGACGGCGCGAGCGGCGGCGGATAGGCGGGACGGATGGGCGGAAGGCCAAAAAGGTGCCGGAAATTGTCCTTTTCGGGGGAAGGGGTGGGGTGCGCTGATCAGTCAGTATGCAATGGGAGCGCGCCCCAGGGCGAATGCTCCCTCCTTCAAATCCCCTTATTTCCCCCCCCCCCCCCGATTTCTTTTCCCCTCCTCCCCTTTTTCAGTCCCTTCATTCGGATTTCTTCCCTTTCACCTGCTTTTGGTCCCTCCGTTCTCCTTCTTCCGATTGTCCTCCTTCTCCGTCCTCCTCTTTCTTTTCCCTTTTCTTTTCTGAATTTCAATTTCGTTTACTTAAATTATTTTTAAATTCGAATTTTTCTCCGTTTCCTCCCAACGCCATTCTTTCCTTTTCTCCCTCCCCCCCCCTCCTCCTTTTCTCTCCCTCTCTCTCTCTCCCTCCTTTTCTCTCCCTCTCTCTCTCTCTCCCCTTTCTTTCTCTCTCTTCATCTCTCTCCTCTTACTATCTTTCCTCCCCCTCCTCTCTTTTCTCCTCCTCCTCTCCCTCTCTCTCTGTCCCCCTCTTTCTTTTCTCATATCTCCCTCTCTCTCTCTCTCCCCTTTCTTTCTCTCTCTTCATCTCTCTCCTCTTACTATCTTTCCTCCCCCTCCTCTCTTTTCTCCTCCTCCTCTCCCTCTCTCGCTATCCCCCTTTTTCTTTTCTCATATCTCCCTCCTCTCTCTCTCCTCTTTTCTTACCCTCCTCCTCTTCTCTCTCAAAATCTTCGTCTCCTTTTTCTCCCTCCCTTTCTTCCTCTCCCTCCTTTTCCTCTCGTTTTCTTTTTCTTGTGCTGTTTCTTTTCTCCTTTTCTTCTATTTTTTGTTCGTTTTGCCCGGCTAAAAAGCTTGCGCTGAACTGCGTCATTTGGTTTTGGTGTGCTTAAATTGGCAATAAATATTCACAAATTTCGAATGGCCATTAAGAGTTAACCCAACTGACTTTGGCGGGAGCGGCACCGGCGAGTGTTAGCGATCAAAGCGGTGATTAATTTGCCTGCCAATGGCATCATTTCGTTATAATTTTGCATTTCCATTTTTCTTTTATTTCCTCCAACCTTTGCTTGGAATTTGCGTTCGTTTTGCCTTTTGCTTCTCTTTTTGGCGATCGGCAGAAGAGTCGGAAGTGACTGTCAGCAGTCGAATGAGCTGTTCTTCTTCTTCTTCTTTTTCTTCTTCTTTTTCTTCTTGTTCCCGTTGATGTTGTTTTTTCAGTTGGGATTGATCAGAGACATTTTGGGCCGAATTTGTGGGAAAAAGTGAAGCGCAAGAAAAAGAGGGACGGGACGAAGGCGAGGAAATGGAAGGGAACGAACAATGGGAGGAGGAGGAAGAAAAAGGAATGGAAGAGGAGGAGGAAAGGGTGGAAGAGGAAAGGAGGGAGGATGAATGATCCATCGAGGGTTTGCGTTTGTTTGTGTTGTGCGGATTTATGCTGACGGGAGAGGGGGAATCACTGCTGCTGCTTTGATGGCCAATTTGAGGACAAAATGAAAGAATGTGCCGACTGAAAGTGTTCCCTTCGAAATGCCGGGCCAATGATTCTGGTCCGATAGTCAAAAGTGAGTCGAGAGTGAGTGAATCTCGACTTACAATGAGCAGCAGCTGAGTCCCTCCCCCCCCCCCCTCCCCCCCCCCCTACCGTATGCTTTTGCTCCCTTCCCTTTCGTCTTTCGCGTTTGGTCTGCCTCTGACGGGTCCCCACTTTTGAGGGAATGTTCGGAGCAGAGAAAGGGGGAGGGGAGGGGACAGATGCCAATTGGCAAAGCAATGACGGCGGAGGTGGCGGAGCGGAGAGCAGAGCACGCCGCTTGCCGATTAATCCCCACCCCAAGGGAATGAATTGCCCCCCCCCCCCTTGGCCCATTTCCTTTGCCAATAAAGTGAAACGGACAAACGGACGGACAAATAGGGCAGGAAGGGGAGGAAGAATTAGCGGTGAGGGGACGGAGGAAAGATGATGAGGAAGGAGATGACGGAATGAATGGAAGAACACTGGGGATGATGCGAAAAGGGACGACGACGGAATAGTTGGTCCGTCACTCTCTCTCTCTCTCTCTCTTCTCTCTCTGTCTCTCTCTCCCTCTCTTTCTCGTTTCCCTTGTCTCTCTCTCCTTCTCTTTCTCGTTCCCGTTGTCTCTCTCTCCCTCTCTCACCGTCTCTCTCTCCCTCTCTTTCTCGTTCCCGTTGTCTCTCTCTCCCTCTCTCACCGTCTCTCTCTCCCTCTCTTTCTCGTTCCCCCCTTCTCTCTCTTTCTCGTTCCCCCCTTCTCTCTCTCTCTCTCTCTTTCTCGTTCCCCTTGTCTCTCTCCCCCTCTCTTTCTCGTTCCCCTTGTCTCTCTCTCGCTCTCTCCCCGTCTCTCTCTCGCTCTCTTTCTATTTCCCCTTGTCTCCCTCTCCCTCTCTCGTTTTTTCTCTCTCTCCTTCTCTTTCTCTCGCTTTCCCTCTCTCTCTCTCTCTCCTTCTCTCTCTATTTGTCTCCCGTCTCTCCCTCTTCCTCTCCCATGTCTTTCTTTTTCGCATATGGTCTTTCTCTAATGCTTGACTCTATGCTTTTTTCATAATGGCATTATGTACCTTTTTAGCCGAGATATGAATTTTTAAATGTCAGCCCCAATTTTTAAAAAGACGAATGGCCAAACATTCCGAGCAATTCACCCGATTCTTTACAATTTGCCGTGCCGTGTGGTCTGCTCCGATGAACAATTAAAAGATTACGATGGACTTATGGGAATTAATAATTGTTAAAACGAAGAAAAATCTAAGGAATTAACTAACAATTTTTAAATATTAGGATTTTTTTAATAACAATTTAAAACGTCCAAAAAGAATCGGAGTCCTAAATTGTTTCATACTTTTGCTTCACTGGTGATTTGTTCGTTTTCATCACCCGGTCACAAATTTCAGCGCTTTTGGCCATTTAAACACCTAACAAAGCAAATTTCACCAGCAGCAGAGGGCACACCGGAGGCAATTAACCAAGGGAAGGGTGCCGAGTGGGGGGGGGGGGGGAGGGCGGGGGACGGCACGGCCCATCCAACCGCCATTTTCGGTGCCTAATTCGATTTTGGCATCGGATGGGACAAACTTTCAACTTTTGGGTAAATAGCAAGAAGAATGGATGGAAGGGACCAACGGACCATTCTCAGGGGAACTCAGGCAGAAGTGCCCGTCCCGCTTGACCGGACTTCTAATCCAATCATTCCCATTCCCTGTCGGTTTCTTCGGACTGTACGGTTTATGGCGAAAGCGGCGACCGGTGCTCGGAGCACGAAGAGGAGGGACAAGAGGGGAAATGGTCGAGAGTTGGACGATTTGAGGGGAAGGAGGGAGGAAAAGGGAAGGAGAGGGAGGGAGAGGAGAGATGGATGAAGGGCGGGGGAGAAGAGAAGGGGAAACCGAGGGAGAGGAATGGAAGGAGGAGGGAAGAGGAGAGCGAAAGGGAGGGAAAGTGAAGGAGAGGGAGGGAGAGGAGAGATGGATGAAGGGCGGGGGAGAAGAGAAGGGGAAACCGAGGGAGAGGAATGGAAGGAGGAGGGAAGAGGAGAGCGAAAGGGAGGGAAAGTGAAGGAGAGGGAGGGAGAGGAGAGATGGATGAAGGGCGGGGGAGAAGAGAAGGGGAAACCGAGGGAGAGGAATGGAAGGAGGAGGGAAGAGGAGAGCGAAAGGGAGGGAAAGTGAAGGAGAGGGAGGGAGAGGAGAGATGGATGAAGGGCGGGGGAGAAGAGAAGGGGAAACCGAGGGAGAGGAATGGAAGGAGGAGGGAAGAGGAGAGCGAAAGGGAGGGAAAGTGAAGGAGAGGGAGGGAGAGGAGAGATGGATGAAGGGCGGGGGAGAAGAGAAGGGGAAACCGAGGGAGAGGAATGGAAGGAGGAGGGAAGAGGAGAGCGAAAGGGAGGGAAAGTGAAGGAGAGGGAGGGAGAGGAGAGATGGATGAAGGGCGGGGGAGAAGAGAAGGGGAAACCGAGGGAGAGGAATGGAAGGAGGAGGGAAGAGGAGAGCGAAAGGGAGGGAAAGGGAAGGAGAGGGAGGGAGAGGAGAGATGGATGAAGGGCGGGGGAGAAGAGAAGGGGAAACCGAGGGAGAGGAATGGAAGGAGGAGGGAAGAGGAGAGCGAAAGGGAGGGAAAGTGAAGGAGAGGGAGGGAGAGGAGAGATGAGCGGGAGAGATGGAGGAACGGTACGGAGAGAGAGAGAGTGGATTAAGAAAATTAGTCGGATATTAGTGGAAAGACTGTTACCCAGCGAACGATAAGCATTCGGTTTTGAGCATTTTTGGGATGCAAATAGGCATGCTCTTCCAAAATGTCATTCACTTTTCTCCCCTCCGCTTCTTTTCCTCCTTTGCCTTTTCAGTCAAATTTTCCCACCGTGAGAAATGACGTGGAACGATTCAATTGAATGGTATGAAAAGATTCTTAGGTGGGCGGTAAAAAGTGCCGATGTTCGCCATTTGCGCAAAGAATCAATGCCAACCAAAAAACATTTGTTCGCATTTTGCCAAAATGTTGGCATTGTAAAATGCCACCAAATGCGCTTCTTTCTCACCAAAAAACTGTCACCTTCGCTTTTCATTTGCTTCTCATTTCATTCAAATTCGGCTGAAAATCCTTTGCTGGAATGAAATGACAACTCAACGAAATGAATTCGTCGTACGGTAAATGGGGAAAAGATAAACAAAAAGAAAAAGAGTGATGTGACACAGAGGCAATGAATGAATGAATTTGTTTGCCAATTTGTCCGTCCGTTTGAGGGACCATCGTTTAAAGGGCCGTCGCCTCCCTCCCCCCCCCCCCCCCACCAAACTCTCATTAATCCCCGCCAAATTCGAGAAATGATCAGCAGAATATGTGATTGGAAGGTGAAAAAATGATTGGAATGGCATGGACAAAATACCGAAAGAAGAGTAAATACACTTCTGGAAGTTTAATGGTCAATCAAATCGACTCGAAACTGTTTCGGGCTTTTTCCATTTCGAAAAACGATTGAACGGTTTGCTCGTGTTTCGCTTTCCCGGGAAAACAATCTTTGCCCATCCAATCCCTCCTCTTCCTCGGCGGGTGCCAACCTTTGCCCATCGTCCGTCTCAGCTGCCTTCCCAATTTATGACCACTGCGGTCGGTCGTTTCTTATGCTCATAAGGAATGGAGAGAGAGAAGATTCTAATTAATCCAATTTTGGCGGTAAAGCAAGCAATGAAATGGTAAAAGCGGACGAAGAGTCAAAATTCGATTTGGCCAATGAATTTGGCCCATACATTTTGGTGGAACGGAGGGCGAAATACGAAAGTTACCCCACGCGTTCCTTTCAATTCCGACCAAAAAAATCGGAAATTGAATCGGCACATTCTCTGCGGCTGCTGGTGGGTCAGAATGAGTAGAAAACCACAAAATTAGCCCATTCCGCCATTGTTCTCTGAAACATTGTGACCTTAGCCTTCGCTTACATATGTTTGGCACTGAGCGGAAAGGGCGCGATTATTTGCGTTTGTGCCCATCCGAAGCGGCGGCGGGAAACCCAAAACGGCGGACGATGGAAATGAGCTAATTGAATTTTGCTATAACATCCTCAAAATCGCCTTCCGATTCTCAATAATAAATATAACAAAGGGAGCAGAGAAAAGAGCAAGCGCAAAAGAGAAAATTTAATGGTATTTTATTTAATTAAAATTAAATTTACAAAGGTTGCCGACACTTACTGGTGAAAAGTTGCTGTTAGATGTCAGATTTCGACAGCAAAGTTATTAATTATGAAAATTTTAATTCTTTTTGTTGTATGGCCAAATCGACAAAAGTTTTATATACAGTATGTATGTTAGACATTATTAATCCAAAAATTTTTAATGCTTTTGAATTGGTTTGGCCTATTTTTAAGCTACAAAAGTATGATTTGATTAGCGAATGGAAATAATATTTATTCAAATATTTCGCTGTTAAAAATATGAAACGGTTGAAATTCATTGAAATGCAATTAACTCTTAATGTCTTTAGCACTGAATTACGTTTAATTTACATAAATGTGATCAAAATACAATCACATCAACAGATTGTACTTCGTATACTAACAAAAGGTCTTTCAGCAGAAAATGAATGTTTTATATTTTTTTGTTAGGGGTTTTGAGGGCGTTACAACAGAGCTGTGATCTCAAAATTTTTAAAATCCTCATTTCAGCCATAAAAAATCCTCATTTGCTACTAAAATACCTCAAAAAAATCCTCATTGGAATGAAAAATCCTCATTTTTTAAAAATCATAAAATTGAGAACAAATCAGTTAACTGTCATATTTTTCGTTTGCAACAATCAAATTCATCAGTTTCTTGTCATTTATAAGCATTTTGTGGAAGTCTGAGCACGAAAAATCGAAGTTGCACTTCACTTGGGCCAATGCTTTTACTGTGCATCTGTTAAATTTTTTGCTTTTAGATTGCTCTTTTTGTGGCGCGGTTTTCCAAAAAACTTTTTGGAAACATTGGGGGAGGGGGTCCGGCAGTGCCGATAGGCGCTGCCGGAAAAAATTTGGAATTTTGAGTGCGATTTGTTAACAAATTTTGTCAAAAAAATGATTTTGACTGAGGATTTTTCGAAAAAATGTTTAAGATTTGAAGAAAAAGTTCGAACATTTTGCCAAATATACCTAATTTTTCAAAAAATCATGCATTTTTGTCACTTTTTTTGTCAAAAGACCACAAAATGAGTAAAAATACCCAGATATCACAGCTCTGCGTTACAACCACAAATAAATCATAGCCAAATTTCCATTTTTTTCGGCTGGCGCTTCCACAGCACCGGGCCATTTGCTAATGACAATGAAATCTTGAAAAGATTAACAAAAAAAATTTCGCTGGTATTTCCCGAAACGGTAATAGTACCGATGGTATCACACCTTTTTTGAAATTTTTTAAAAAAATTTCAAAAGTCATAAAAATATTTATTATAAGGTTTTCGGGGTCGCTGAGCACGAATATGGCATCCATTTCAGCCAATTCCGAACCCCTGATCCGAATTCGAACAAAAATCGAAAACTCAGATTTTTCAAAATTCACATTTATCCAACAAAATCGCTCCAAACGCACGGAGATTCATAAAAAGCAGAAACAGACTTTGTTTTAACGTTTTCAGTTCTTTTTTAAAATTATTATATGGCTGCTGTGCTAGAAGAACTTCGGAACTTTACGTCCCAAAAATTGCACGATAAATTGGCACTAGAAGACAATGAGTTTGACCAATGGCTTGAAAATCGTGAAAATGTTTTTTACAATTTTTGGCTGCATGTCTCTGAGTTTTATCCATGCGAACATTGAATTTTTTTTTTCTTTTTTCGTGCGTTTGAAGCGATTTTGTTGGATAAATGTGAATTTTGAAAAATCGGAGTTTTCGATTTTTGTTCGAATTCGGATCAGGGGTTCGGAATTGGGTGAAATGGATGCCATATTCGTGCTCAGCGACCCCGAAAACCTTATAATTAGAGACCGGATTTTTATGTTTTTACATATTTTTTTTGCGGCTTAGTTATGGCGAGATAAGCCCAAAAATAGCATTATCTCCGAACAATTTTTGATTTAGAGCGACTTATAAAAACATAAAAACACATATTTTGGCGTTTTGGCACATAAAATATGTTAGCACATATTTTGGCTATTTTGGATTTTTTAGCACATATTTTGGCATTTTCGAGAAAAATTCTTGAGAAAATGCCATTAAATTGAAAAATACATCCTAAAAATTGAGTTACTTTACGTTTCTTACAGCATTTACAAAATTCTTTATTTATTTGAATGCCTAAAGCGGCCAAATCAAACGCTGTGTTAAATCGTCATTGGATTTCTAAGTTCCCGGAAGGAACTTATTCAACTGATGGAAAAATTATCTTTTGTCAACGGTGCCTTCACTAAGTATTAATTTTAACAACGGAACAGCGGCGGAAAACAACAAAAGAATGAGACTTACTGGGATTTTTTTTTGCTTAAAACACGATTTTTCAAAATTTTTACCACGTATTTTGACATTTTTTTAACACATATTTTGGCATTTTTCGGGTTTTTAGCACGTATTTTGCGTTTTTTAACACATATTTTATTACATATTTCAGGATTTTTAGCACATAAAAATCCGGTCTCTACTTATAATAAATATTTTTATGACTTTTGAAATTTTTGAAAAAAATTTCAAAAAAGGTGTGATACCATCGGTACTATTACCCCCGAAACTTTGAGATGCGACCTTAGTTTGTTCTACTTTAAATTTGTTATTTCGTATTTTTGTTTATAAAAAATGATAAAATTTTGGTGAAATTAGTTTTGGAACTTATTCACTTCAATCTGATGCACGTACAACACCTCGTACCAAAATGACTCTGACCGGTATTTAGGTATATGCAAAAATTCATCGAAATTTAAAATGTCCGCGGCAGTGCAAACAAAACTTCATATTTTTCACTATTTAAGCGCTCCTTTCAGTTGGATTGCATCATTTGTTATTTTGTTTTATGTGCGTTTTTCTTTATCCCAATTATCCCCCTTTTTTTTCTTTTGATTCTATGAACTTTTTTTAAACTAAATTTCAATGAAATTGTTTTGAGGTCACCAAAATATTATTATTAAATTGAAGCGCAAAAATGGAGATGAGCGACGCATTTAAACAACTCACCCGAATCTGCAATCCCAATGGAGCTGAGGTAATTAGTCGATTCCTTTACTACCTAATCTGATTCCCTTCAATTTAAGAGTGTTTCCAACCTTGTCATCATTCTGCTCATCCTTGGCGGTTCCATTGCTGTCATTGTGGCACTGATTGTTGGCATTATGGTGTTTCTTCGTTCTCGACAGGGCCAAGAAGAAGATCTTGAAGAAGCGGTGCAAACACCTGATTCCGATGCGGCAACTGTGGAGACGGTGGATAAGAGTGACGCTTCCGCGGTGGAGAAGAGTGACGCTTCCGCGGTGGAGAAGAGTGACGCTAACGCGATGGAGAAGAATGACGCTTCGGATGCAACTGTGGAGACGGTGGATAAGAGTGACGCTTCCGCGGTGGAGAAGAGTGACGCTAACGCGATGGAGAAGAATGACGCTAACGCGATGGAGAAGAATGACGCTTCCGAAGCACCTGCGGAGAATGAGGAGAAGAGTGACGATTCCGCCGTGGAGAAGAACTGATCGAGAACCAAAATGGAAGCGGATAAAAACGAGTGAATGGATGCCAAATTGTGGGGTGAATATCCTGAACAATCCCATAAATGCAATCAATTTGTAATTAATGAAAAATAATCAGCCAATTTATTCCTCTCAATATTTATTGACTCTAACAATGATTAGTTCAATAAATGTTTGATTAATTATGCAATTTAATGTCAAATGAGGTCATTCTTCCGCTCGTTCTTTTTAAAGTTCGTCATTCCCTTTGGCATTTTTTGTCTCCGCTTTTCCATTTCCGTTTTTCCTTCCCCCGGGCAACAATTCCATCGCCGCGTTGGGAAAAGTGAGAAAAGAGACGGACCGATGCCTTTGCATTTGTTCATCTCCAAAATGCCGTTGTCGCACCACAAAAGCACTGAAAGTCGAGACGCAATTTGCTATGAAATGGTCCACCATTCCAAGCAGTGCCAAATCCATCGGCACATTCGCGCCTCCGGCACTTCTTACGGTGACGGGCCAACGCACAGTTTTGGCCAAATGGGCGTTGATTTGGGCCAAGCGATGGTCGCGATCACTGGCGACAAAAACTGCGGACGCGGAGAGACGAACGACGTGAAAACGGACCTGAGAAGGGCCAATGTGCAAATGGAACAATGCGTTTCGAGGCTTCCCCAAACGAAAGACCTCCTCCAAAATGATGTCCATCGACGGGTCGCATGCGTCCGCCGTCAATGGCCCATTCTCTTCTTCCGGCCCCGTGCATTGGCCACTGGCAAACAGTTGTCGTTTTCCCATTACATTTTCTTCCCGGAGAAATTGGCACACATTTTCCTGTCATTCCAAATGCGATTTTGATCATAAAATGCCAAACTGACCCAATCTCTGCCATTTCTCAAATGAATGCCAACGAATGCCTTTCCGTGGCCAAAGTTGCGGGAGGCAAATTCAATCGCTTTTTGCTTAATTCGATCATTCCACTGGACGAATCGCTGGATGAAACGGTGGTCGGGGCGGACGGGAAAAGCGGCGGGGGCCGAAGAAAAAGCGAGGACCGGCGAAGAATGGGCAGGGAATTTGGATATACTATAGTCAACCCCCCGTAAAAAAACGGCACAAATGATATACCAATCGATTCGTCTCGACGAGTTATGCACGGAAAAGTGGGTCTCCGGTTGCGGAAATGCCAAAAAACCGGTTTTTGAACCGGTTTAAAACTCGAAAATTTGAGTGAAAAGGGGGGCTCCTAACCTTTTAAAACGGTCAAATTCAGACAAATTTGGTATCATTCGAAAGCTCTTTATCAGTTAAGTCTAAAAAACAAGGTATAAATTCGAACCGATGCCATCTAGGCACTGGGACAACTGAGTCCCAGTGAAAATGGACACTTCAGTACCAAAAACTTTTTTTCTTATATAATGCACGAAAATCGTTTAGCCTTGAATATCGTGTATTGCGCTAAAAAACCGCCGCACACTCGACTACGGCGGCCAGTAGGTGGGGCGAGACTACGGGCTACGGAAGAAGTCCGCGCGTGATCCGCAGGCGGTTGACTGATTGGCGGGGGCCCTTCGGGCCCCCGCAGTCAACCGCCTGTGGCGCTCGTCAGACGTCTTCCTCCGCCCTCCGTCTCGCCCCACTACTTGCTCCGTCTTCGCATGCTCCCTTTTGCGAAATTTTGCTTTTAAATTGTTGTCTCCCGTTTATTATTTTTCGGTACTGAAGTGTCCATTTTCACTGGGACTCAGTTGTCCCCGTGCCTAAATGGCATCAGTTCGAATTTATACCTTGTTTTTTAGACTTAGCTCATCAAGACCTTTCGAATGATACCAAATTTTTGTGATTTTAACCATTTTAAAAGGTTAGGAGCCCGCCTTTTCACTCAAATTTTCGAGTTTTAAACCGGTTCAAAAACCGGTTTTTTGGCATTTCCGCAACTGGAGACCCACTTTTTCGTGCATAACTCCTCGAGACGAATCGATTGGTATATCATTTGTGCCGTTTTTTTACGGGGGATTGACTATAGTACACCCGGGAATTTGAAAAGGGACAAAGGAAATTAAAACGAAACCACCAAAAAAGAGAGGGTTAAAACGCTTCAACGGCATTTTGCCGAATTAGGGTTCGGGTTGATAATACTCTCTCTTCTGAATATAAAATGAGCTCTGGCGTTCCCCAGGGTTCTGTTCTTGGGCCTCTTTTGTTTTTGATATATATTAATGATTTACCTGAATTAATTCCTAAACAAATTTCTATAAAATTATATGCGGATGATGTCAAATTATATTCCGTACATAAAACAAAAAATGATAGAATTGCTATGCACCATGCTTTAAACATGCTCTCTGATTGGTCTAAGAAATGGTATATTAAAATTTCTATTAATAAAACGTTTATCATTTACTTCGGAAAGAATAACCCCAGGGAACAATATAAAATTAATGATAATGCAATTTGTGAAGTTGAAACTATTCGTGACTTAGGGATTCTTATTGACAATAAATTTACTTTTTGCGAACATATAAGCAAAATTACTCGTAACGCCTACTACCGTATGCGTTTACTTTTCCGTGTTATTAAATCAAAGAAAATTGCAATTTGGAAAAATATTTATGTTAGTTATATTCGTCCACTTCTTGAATATGCCCCTGAATCCTGGAATCCGCAACTAAAATCACATATTATTAAAATTGAAAAATGTCAAAAATATTTTACTCGAATTGCTTTCAGAAAATGTTGTCTTCCATATATTCCCTATGACCAACGGCTCCAATTTTTTAAATTAGCTACTCTTGAAAAACGAAGGAAAATTTTTGAACTCCTAACTACTTATAAAATTTTACATGGTTTTACACATTTGAACCCAAATTCTCTGTTTAAAAGAACTAACTTAAATACTCGAAACAAGTCATTTTCCGGTTAAATGTTAAATTACAATCTAAAAAATCTTCCAAATCTTTTGTTAACAGATCAGTCCAGGCCTGGAATGCCCTTGATAAAATATTAATGTCTAGCTCCTTAAACACCTTTAAAAAATTATTAGAATTGACTCTTGATTCTGAAAGCACCAATGTATAAAGAAATTATTGACTTTTGAGGCATTTTATTGACGAATATCTTGACTTATACGATGTTTTTTTCTCGTGGACCAATCTCGACGAATATGGTACCATTCGATAGCTCTCGATGAGACAGATCGATCTAGGGGTGGGGGAAGTTGATCCGACAAGTATAAACCGGTTTTTGAACCGATTAAAATCTTATAGTGCCAATTCAGTACCAAACTTATGCAGGGAAACTGGTGTAAATAGGTCATTTTGGTTATTGCGCTAAAAAACCGCCGCACACTCGACTACGGCGGCCAGTAGGTGGGGCGAGACTACGGGCTACGGAAGAAGTCCGCGCGTGATCCGCAGGCGGTTGACTGATTGGCGGGGGCCCTTCGGGCCCCCGCAGTCAACCGCCTGTGGCGCTCGTCAGACGTCTTCCTCCGCCCTCCGTCTCGCCCCACTACTTGCTCCGTCTTCGCATGCTCCCTTTTGCGAAAATTTACTTCATTTTGTTTATCCATTTTTCGTTGGTACTGAAATGTCCATTAAAATAAATAAATTAATTAAAAATACCCAATTTTCTTCACTTTTTGTGTTTTGAATCGGTTCAAAAACCGGTTTATACTTGTCGGATCAACTTCCCCCACCCCTAGATCGATCTGTCTCATCGAGAGCTATCGATTGGTACCATATTCGTCGAGATTGGTCCACGAGAAAAAAACATCCTATAAGTCAAGAGAACCTTATTGACTTTGACCTCGATTTTATTTTCATATAAATTTTTCGTTATTGTTTATTTTTTAACCTGTGATCTCACTTGATATTTATTCACTTACTCTGTGACTATTTTACTGTGATCAGTCATCAGAGTAAGTGGTTCCCGCCCTCCAACAATGTTGGATTTGGATGCCAAAGAAAAAAGTTATAGCCAAAAACAAACTTTTGAAAATCTGAGTACAGATAATTAACAAGTACCAAATATCATCCCTATTTTTCGTATTTAGGGCATGGAGAATCCAGGAAAAAAAAATTATATTTACATGAAATTCTCAGCCTTAATAACAAAGTTATTTTGCGATGAATTCCTCTTCTTTAACCGCGAAAGGCTATGTTCGACTCAAAATGGAGGAAGGCGAAGAATCGGAGGACTCGTCTTCAAAAAGGAATTTTTTCGAGAATACTTTACAACAGCAACATGTAAAAAATAGTATTAAAATTCGTAAACACTTAAATTTTTAGACAATAATCGACGGACAAAACGAAAGTTTGAATAGAATTGGCGATTCTCTGAGAACACTGAAAAATATGTCTAATCAAATTGGAGATGAACTCGAAGGTCAATCGGAGTAAGTTTCTCGGAAATGATTCATATTTAAAAATGACTTTTTACACTTATTAGCTTTCGACTTTCTTATGGCTAAGTACCAATTAATGGTACTTATGCAGTTTAGGCCACATAAACAAAAATTTTTGTTTTTAATTATAAAAAAGTGTTTCCAGAGGTATTCGGGGCCGCTGATCACGAATATGACATTCATTTCGACCAGTTTCAAACCCCAGAGCCGAATTCGAACCAAAGTCGAAAATTCATTTTTCACCAAAATCCATCTTTGTTGTCCAAAAACGATTCTATTAGACTGAAATGAATAGAAAATAGGGGATTCATGGCCATTCTATGCATTTGAATCGTTTTTGGGCAATCAAGGTGAATTTTGAAAAATGAATTTTCGACTGTTGTTCGAATTCGGGGTTCGATATGGATGTCTTATTTAAACTGCATAAGTACCCAATTAATTATTGGTTTTTACGGTGCCGATATTCGCCGCTGAGGAGAAACCGGAAAAATGAACAAATTATTTTTATTAAATTATTTCAATGTTTTAAGAATGCTCGACGAATTGGGCACATCGATGTCGAATACGGATGCAAGGATGAATGATGCGATGAAGAAACTGGCAAAACTTACCAGGCTGGAGGACGGTTTGTCGTTATTTCAACCATAGTTAAAATTTAGGCCCAATAACCAGAAATGGGAGAACAGACCCAACTCTTTTTCAGTTTGCTTCGCCCCGGAAAATCTTTCGTTTTCAAATTTGCCACAATTTCTCTCGAAAATTTATTTTCCCTTTTAAAAATTAAAAAAAAAAGAAAATTAGGGGAACCTCCTGGTTACTCGGCTCTTTTGCAGTTTACACGAACATAAAAAAAACGACGTATATAAATAATTTGACAACTTTAATGCATCATAACTTTTTCTAGAACTATCCAAATTCAATTTTTATCTTCGATGGCTTATAGGGCCCTCTATTAGCCCGCAAAATTTCAAAAATATTGTTATGTTTCTAAAAAATTGTGGCCAAAATGTTTAGAAACCCAGTTTTTTGAAGTTTGGAGACTAATAAAAGATTCTTAGAGCAATCGACTGATACCAAGAATGTTTATGGATGGTTCTAGAAAAAATTACGGTGCTTAAAGTTGTTCAAATTATTTTGTGGTCGTGTGAACTGTAATAGAGCCTCCCCTCCGCCTCCCCTTTGTTAACGTTTTACATTTTCAGATTCACGCCAATGGACTGTGATTTTTGTGCTTATTGGTCTCATCGTGGTTTTGCTCATTGTTCTCGTTGTATTTTGACTTTTCTTATTTATTAATTAATAAATTTATATTTTTTTCTTTTAAAAAAACTTTCCCTTGCCAATGGTCCGACTTAAATTCCGATTTTCCATTTCATTTTTTATGTAACCATTCAAATTGTCGAGTCTCAAAAGTCCCCCCCCCCCTTTTGTTGCTCTTTCTTTCCATGCGTTTGTTTTGCCATCTCTTCGCTCTTTCCCTCTTTTCGCTGCCCTTTCCCTCCTCCGATGCCTTCGTTCTCTTTTGTCCTTGCATGGGTTCGTGCCGTGCCAAAGTCGCAACTTTTCATTTTTTAATTAAGGGCGTTTTGGCAACCAAATGGAACAGTTTTTGGGTGCGTTTGCCTTTGCTAAATCGCTGAATCGGACTTTGGTTTTGCCTCCCATTATAAATTATCCCCCGGGCGCTGAAGAGGCGGTGGGCATTTTACATATTTCATTTTGAAAATTAATAAAACTGAAGGGAATGATCGAATTCGACCAATTTTTCCTCGTGCCGCCATTGGCCCAATTTCACCGAATTGTTTTGCTCCGCGACTTTTCGCATGGAATCGCTCCAAAAATTTGGCCAATGGAAAAACGAAGAGGTGCTGAGAAATGAGAAAAAAAAACAAATATTTTAACATTGTTTATGTCAGTGCTGCGATTTCGAAATTAAAAAAAATTTATTGGCGCCATAAGAAAATTGTAAGATGAAATTTGAAAAAATTGATTGCAAATTGTTAGTCCAAAAAAAGCCGAAATTTGTTTTTTTTTTCCCTCAAATTAAAAAAAAACACAAATGAGTTAAAAGCGCAAAAATCTCCGCTTTGGTTTATGCCACTCAAATGCATTTTTTCCAAAATCGGCACTTTTTAATTACCCCCCCCCCCCCTTCAGTGTTCTGTTGGTCCCCTCGCCCTGGCCTTGCCAATGCCTCCCTTTTGGGCTGTCATGCCACCGAAGGGAATCCGTTCGGTCCCTTTTGGCGTTACGCGGGCACACATTTTGTGGGCGAAGAATATTTTGGGGTGAAGACGGGCGGATTCGACACGCAAAGAGAGACAATCAGAGAAAAATGGGCGACGGAGTGAGTCTCGGCCAATTCAGTCCCATGGGGGGGGGCGGTGACGGTAGGGGTCAGTTGCGTCTGGCCAGTTGCGTCTGAGCCAAGCATAAAGCACCATAACTTTTTTCTTTGTTTGTCAAATTTTATAAATTTGGCATCATTCGAAAGCTCTACATGTTTAGAAGCTTTTGATAAGCTATTGCTAAGCGATTGAACAACTTATAAAAAAGCTGCAACATGAACACTACCAAAAAGTCAGAATTTTTGCATATTTTAATTTATAACTTTTTTTTATGTCGGTATGTCTTTGTGATTTTTGGATAGCCGATAGAGCTTGTTAAGAGCTTTCGAATGATACCAACATTGTTGGATTTGGTCAACAAAGAAAAAAGTTATGGTGGTCTAAACTTGGCTCAGACGCAACTGGCCCGTTTCGGGGCGGCGATTGGTGGGCCTTACGACTTTCGGCAAAATGCCGTTGAATCGTTTTAACCCCTTCTTTTTTGGTGGTTTCGTTTAATTTCCATTGTCCCATTTTAAATTCCCTGCCCATTCTTCGCCTGTCCTCGCTTTTTCTTCGGCCCCCGCCGCTTTTCCCGTCCGCCCCGACCACCGTTTCATCCAGCGATTCGTCCAGTGGAATGATCGAATTAAGCAAAAAGCGATTGAATTTGCCTCCCGCAACTTTGGCCACGGAAAGGCATTCGTTGGCATTCATTTGAGAAATGGCAGAGATTGGGTCAGTTTGGCATTTTATGATCAAAATCGCATTTGGAATGACAGGAAAATGTGTGCCAATTTCTCCGGGAAGAAAATGTAATGGGAAAACGACAACTGTTTGCCAGTGGCCAATGCACGGGGCCGGAAGAAGAGAATGGGCCATTGACGGCGGACGCATGCGACCCGTCGATGGACATCATTTTGGAGGAGGTCTTTCGTTTGGGGAAGCCTCGAAACGCATTGTTCCATTTGCACATTGGCCCTTCTCAGGTCCGTTTTCACGTCGTTCGTCTCTCCGCGTCCGCAGTTTTTGTCGCCAGTGATCGCGACCATCGCTTGGCCCAAATCGGCGCCCATTTGGCCAAATCTGTGCGTTGGCCCGTCACCGTAAGAAGTGCCGGAAGAGAGAATGTGCCGATGGATTTGGCACTGCTTGGAATGGCGGACCATTTCATAGCAAATTGCGTCTCGACTTTCAGTGCTTTTGTGGTGCGACAACGGCATTTTGGAGATGAACAAATACAAAGGCATCGTTCCGTCTCTTTTCTCGCTTTTCCCAACGCGGCGATGGAATTGTTGCCCGGGGGAAGGAAAAACGGAAATGGAAAAGCGGAGACAAAAAATGCCGAAGGGAATGACGAACTTTAAAAGAACGAGCGGAAGAATGACCTCATTTGACATTAAATTGAATAATAAATTCAAATATTTATTGAACATAATCATTATTAGAGTCAAAAAATATTGAGAGGAATAAATTGGCTGATTATTTTTAATTAATTACAAATTGATTGCATTTATGGGATTGTTCAGGATATTCACCCCACAAATTGGCATCATTCACTCGTTTTTATCCGCTTCCATTTTGGTTCTCGATCAGATTCTCGATGAAAAAACTGTTGGGGCATTTGCTTGGCTTTTGCGGGGTTGGCAAAGGCGACAGTTGGGGGCTCGACTCGTTGTTGGAGGTGGACGAGCAGGAGGAGGAGAGGGAGCAGCGACGGAACACGTCCAAAGTCATTTCGGGCGGACACAGAAAGTTGGGGTTGGCGCACAGCGAAGGCAGCGAAGTGCTGGGGGGAAGGGCCGAGCATCGCTTCATCGACTTGCGCGCCTTGGCCCTCCTGTTTTGGAACCACACCTAAGCCGCGAAGGTGGGATGGTAAGCAAAGAGTGGCCAAATTGCCCCCCCCCCCCTTGGCACCTGAATCCGCGCCTCGCTCAGCCCGGTTTGGGTGGCCAACTGTTCCCTGAGGCACACGTCCGGGTATTGGGTGCCGACGAACACCGCCTCCAGCTTATTGATCTGATGGACTGATCAGTGCTTATCATTGAGCGATTCGCCCACCTGCTCATTGTTGAATGTTGTTCTGCTCCGTCGACACGATGAGAAGTTTTTCGTGCCGGCCAAATTTGCCGAAGACGAAAGGGGCGCCATTGACAGAGAGCTGCTGGTCGCCTGGGGACACTGCGAAGAGTCGTGGGAAAGTGCGGCGGTGAGCGGTTCCTCCAAATGGAGTTGGGATTGGTAGGAGGAGAGCAGCGAGGCGAAGCTGTACTGCAAGTTGGCCAACTGCTCGAACGCCGTCGTGTCCTGCTGCTGATTGTGCGCGGGCGGAAAAACGAGCGGACTCAATGCTGGTGGAGCACCGGAGGGATTCAGCATTTTTTGATTTTGAATAGTCTGTGCGGGAGAGAATTGAGCTAATTAAATCAGTGGGTAATAATTGAAAGTGCCAAATGTAAAAATGGGACAGAAATGAGTCGGATTGGATTTAGCGATTGAAGACGGAGGAGGGAATGAATGAATGACCAGCTCAGGGAAGCGTGGAATGAATTAAGAGCAATTCGGATTTACATAAATGGAAAATAAATTCCATTTACGCAAGCGGATTCCCTTCCGTTTGCCGTGGCCATTGCCTCGAGCAAATTGCGGCCACGGCACCCGCCCCTCCCCCCGCCCCATATGCACCCACCCATTCTTTCATCATTCACTCATTTTATTAATTAATCCCAACCAATTCATCGTTTGCGCACGTCCCTCGGGCAAATCTGTGTCGTAATCCCTCCCCCGTCTCCTCATTCTCTCATTATGCCACTTAATGAAGAGACGGATGATGAGATGAGATAAATGAGATGGCACTTTCAATGGGGGTAGACAAAAGGGAGAATGGGCACAAATTGTGGGATAAACATTCAAATTGCGCAATAATTAAGGGGAATGCGTAAAAAGAGAACAAATGATGCGGGAAAGGGAAGGAAAGGACAGAAAAATTGGCGTGGAGTGCGAAGGGGGGGGGGGGAATCATCAATTAAATGGGGGGGGGGCATCAATTAAATGGGGGGACATCAATTAAATGGGAGACGGACATTTCATCCGACAAATCGGATTAACAAAAATATCACTATCAAGCTTTTAATGCAAATTGAAATTGAAACTGCTGCAAAATGCCTTTCTCACTTTGCCCCCAATTTCGGCGTTTTGTCCGCCGATTTTTGCGAATTAAAGACAAATGTCAGCAGCCAATTGTCATGGCCAAATTAGGCCATTCTTACGTAGGCACTGCTGATGATGCGACAATCACTTAATTAGTGACTGACTGTGCCGGTGAGTGTATAAATATAAACACGGCGCAAGGAAAGGGCCAAAAGGGGAGGAGGGAATGCCGACTTCGGCTAATCCCTTCCCTTCTCGGCGTGGCACGGCACGGCTAATCCTTGGGCCGCTGGAGGAAAACAAAACGATTGTCCAAAGTGATATTAAATTCTTTACAGGACAAATGCAAGGGGAAATGGGGAAATAAGCTTACAATTAGGAACACTTTGAAATGATTGGGAAATTCAAATGGAAGGGCAAAGAATGGAAGACGAAAAGCGATTGGGAGACGACGGCACTTTCCCTTTACCCCCGGCACATTTTAACGGGCTTTGATTGCATTTTAGTGACCTTGAGATATTTAAAAATATTTAATAATAAAATTGGAAATTTATAAATATAACCAAAGGATTTATCTGCGAAATTTAAATTACGAAATTTTTTGAAAAAGATAGAAATAATTTTAATTAGTTTCTCCCATCAATTCTTTCTTATGATGGAACCCCAAAACGAAGAACGATATCCCTTTTAACTTTTAATTTTATTTGATGTTTGCCCAAATATTTCTTTTGGCATTTAACTTTTTCATTTTATTCGCTCCTTTCCATTGAATTCCCTCGTGCTTCTTCAACGAATCCCATCCCAAATTAGTGCCGTAATTAATAATTAACACTCCTTTTAATTGCCCCCCCCCCTCCCCTCTTCTCAGAATCATTCATTTCTTTTTGCCAATCTCTTCTCTCTCTCCCCCTTTTTTTCTGTCATTTCCTTTTTCGTTTCCATGGAAATTTCTCATTTTGACAATTTCTTCTGTTTTAATTTGCTCTTCTTCTGCCAATGGCGGCCGAAGTTCACATAATTGGCCAAATCGAAAGTGCCTTCGGCTTTGAGTCGGCCGACAATCGCCTTTGTTGCCGCTGGGCCCTTCACATCGGTCGGTGCCCAATTAATCAGTGGGTCTCTCTCTCTCTATCGTTTACACGGGCTAATTGCCTCTGCTATTAGCATTGGTCTTGCTTTTGGCATTGTTTGATTGGTCCCCCTCCTCTCCGTTCCTTCCGCCGTTCTTCTGATTTTGCCATTTTAGGCGGTGGCTGGCGAGTGATCGAAGGTGATCAGGAAGGCCAAACACAAACGGATCTGTCCGACACCGACCGAGCCTATTTTGCGCATCCGATCGACATTCATTTGGCCACGAGGACCATTCAGGGTGAGTGCCGGGGGAGGACGTAAATCCGAGCCAATGATTAGTCTCTTTTGAGGTAAGGCTGGCCGAAGCTGCTGTTGGAAGTGTGGCATTATGACACGTATGGTCGGCACCAAGTGTGCGGATACGGCACGTGTTCGGTGCCGACTTCCCCGGGGGAGCATCAGGTGGCACTTTGGAACTTCCGAGCCGACGCTTCGTGCTTTTCCTCAGGTCATTTGCCATTGCTGGCGCCCAAAGGGCACTTTTCGCGACGAATTAATCCGTCGTTTCGTCGGCGGCGGCTTTCAACTTCGGTCGCTGTCCATTCTGACGAACGCTGAACAGAGGGCACAGCTCGAAACTGTGTCGGCCGGGACGGTGGAGCTGCGATTGGCTGTGATCGTACGGCATTTTGACCGATTTGGCATGATTTTCTGAGCGGAAATCACTTAAAAAGGCAAAAGAACAACAAAAAGCCGAAAATTAAAATGGAATAATCAAAATAATTTCAAATATTATTTATTTTATTAAACGATTCGTTAATTTATTCTGTCAAAGTCCAATTGGATTCTTTCGCATTTCGTTGTGCTTTTCCAAAGTGTCTGAGAATCGCTCATTTTTGCCACTAATAATTAATTATTCAGCGCAGTGATTTTGCGGCCAAATCACAGCAGAACGCCTTTTGGCCCCCCCCGTCACTTTAATAATGTGCCAAATTTATTCCCCCCCCCCCTTTCGCTGCTCTGTGCCGTTCCGCCCCCCCCCTATTTAAGGGATTTGATTTGTCAAATTCCCATTCATTTCCTCCCATATTTCTTCCCAATTCGCATTTTCCTCTTCCATGTTCTTCTCCCCCGTCTTTTCCTCCTCCTTCGCCTTTTTGGCCTTTTTCTCCGCCTTTCTTTGCTTTTGTTCGTTCTCTGTTGAAGGAAGTGATTTAATGCGCAACAAAAAGTTTGCCAAATGCTGCAAAAAGCTCGGAGTATTTTCACCAAAAGCTGTCAAATCGAGTGGGTCTTTTGGATTTGCCATCGAAAACTCAAAAAATGAATCAAAAATTGTTTGCTTTGTCAGTGTGCCATTACCTTCCGAGCGGCGGTGAAATTCCGCCGTTGGATATTCGCGAGGAAATCTCTGCGAATTTGGACGCGTTCATTGGATGTTACGCGGCGCACAAAAATAACACACGTAAGTAATTAGGTAAATAGTGCCATTTGGAAAGTCCGAAAAACCACGGCAAAAACAAAAAGAGTGCCATTGGCGAAGAAAGGAGAAAAGCAACAAAACTCACAGAATGCTGCTACGACAACGGCGTAAAGGGCGAATATTTCGACGCGTGCCGCGACTTTTGCTGCGGAGGTCCAAAGCCGTGCCCGCGCCACAAGGAGCCGCAGAGAGCGTACTACGCATGCATTTCGAAGGTGAAGCAAATCGCAAAGTGCAACAAAGCGGCATGGGACGGATTCGCCGATTTGGCACCGATTGGGGCGAAAGGCGGCAATCAAACGGAGGAGAGCACTGATTGAGAGTGATCGGACTAATTGGCACTGATTAGAGGATGGGGAAAAGGGGCAATCAAACGGAGGAGAGCACTGATTGACAGTGATCGGACGAATTGGCACTGATTGGAGGATGGGGAAAAGGGGCAATCAAACGGAGGAGAGCACTGATTGAGAGTGATCGGACTAATTGGCACTGATTGGAGGATGGGGAAAAGGGGCAATCGAATGGAGGAGGGCACTGATTGACAGTGATCGGACGAATTGGCACTGATTGGAGGATGGGGAAAAGGGGCAATCGAATGGAGGAGGGCACTGATTGACAGTGATCGGACAAATCCAAGCATTATTTTAAATTAAAAGAAGCCAATGGATAATAATAGTCCAAACAAAACAATTTTACTCCAAAAAAAAAAACAAAAATAATCTCTGCCAATACGAAAAAAGGAAGAATGGCATTCCGTTTTAAATGATCGAAGTGCGCCCTTTGCCATTGTCCGTCCCATCACTTTTAATTGTCCCATTTCGTTGTGCTTTTTCTTTGTCTTTGTCATTTTGGATGATTGGCGAAGTGCACTCATAAATGACCTTAGGCAGTGAAGAGGGAATGTTAATTAATTATCAATGATCAATTATCATTAATTGGGCGATTAATGGCCAATTCCGTCGGGGGAATGGAAAATTAACGGCTGAAGGGGGGAAGGGCACCTGCTGAATGCGAGTTTTGGCCAATTCCTTTGTATGAATGGGCATTTGGCGAAGTGAAGCGGCGATGGAATGGCCAAACCAAGTGCAGTCGTCGTGCCTATTCGGACGGGCGATGGAAAAACTCTGAGGGAACAAAACGCCAAAATTGAAATTCAGCCGAAGGGGGGGGGGGGGTAATTAGCAGTGACAGACGGACAAAGGCACAAAAAACAATTAAAAAACGATTAAAAAAACACCTTCCGTCGTTTGTCGGCCTTCGCCTCCTCCGCCAATTCCCTCTGCTGCGACTCGTCCCTTCCCTTGTCCATTTCGGCATTTCCCTTGTCCATTTCGGCATTTCCCTTGTCCATTTCGGCATTTCCCTTGTCCATTTCGGCATTTTGCTGCTGTTTCTAATTATTCGTTTTTGCTTTTCCTCCCCCTCTCCCCTCCGTTTTTTTCACTTTTTGCTGTTCCGTAAATGCCAATTTGAGCATCGAATCGGCCGCGTCCATTGCGTCCGGTGACATCGTCCGCTTCTTCGCCCCTCCCCCCGCGTTTCTCTTCGTCTTTGGCTTTTCCCTCCGTTCCGTTTCTTCCACTTCGATTCGTCCGTCTTTCATTATCGTCACAATTGGCTCCGCCTCATTGTCTGAATTTGTTTTTGCCATTTCAATTTCACTTTTTGGCTTTTCCATTTGACCTTCGCTTTCCCCGTGCCTATTCTCCCCATAATTGGCAAATTCTTTGGCCATTTCTTTTGCGTCTAAAAGCGATTGAATTAGCGCCGGCGACGGTTTCGGCACGCGCGCGGAGCGACTGAAAACAAAAGGCGAAAATTAAATGGAAAGAGAATAAAATGCCAAAATTGGAAAGTACCGAAGCGTTTTGGTGCTTTCATCGGTCGAACGGTCGTCGTCTTTTTTGTTGGAGGGCGAAAAAGCGAAGGGAACGGTCGAACGACAGCGACGAATTTTGGGGGTCGAACGACGGGGCGAAGAGGGGAAAATGGAGGAGGGACAGAGGGGGACATTTTGGGGGGGAGGGGGCTAAAAAGGGGGAAATTAGGGAAAATAATTGGAAAATAATTGAAAAATGGGTGAAATAATTAGAAATAAAAAACGGAATTCGGAAGGGACTCGAACTTGTGAGCTGTGGCCGTCAGTCTCACAAAGGCGCCACTTGGACAAAAAACAAAAAAGCGAACGGCCTTTTCTCTCCCCACGTTTTGCGGTTAAATTAACCGCGGTTTATTTTAAATTAAAATTGTATTTTCGTTTTAATTGTGGTTAAATAAACCATGGCTAAAGACAATTTTGTTAAAATATTATATCTTTTTTAAAATATTATGCGTTTTTTAGCTAGGAAAACGAAAAAAATATATTTTGAATTATGAGTAAGAAATTGCAAAAGGTATGAAAAGGTATAAAACCCCCCACAAAAATGGGTAAAAAAAATATTTTTTTCTTTTTTTTTGTTTCATAAACGATTTGATTTGATTATGTACAAAAAAAATTCTCTAAAAAATAAAGACAAAAACAAGTATTGTTCAAGAATAGTGGGCAAATTTTTGAAAAATTTTCCATTTTAGGGGGTGTATTTTTTAGACCATTTTTTGAATATTTTTTAATTTTTCGCTTAACCCCGCGACTTTAACGCGCTTTTAA
This sequence comes from Heterodera schachtii, assembly GCA_023374025.1. Taxonomy (NCBI): domain Eukaryota; kingdom Metazoa; phylum Nematoda; class Chromadorea; order Rhabditida; family Heteroderidae; genus Heterodera; species Heterodera schachtii. The sequence goes on along the minus strand of SIJG01000001.1, from coordinate 3,187,219 downwards.
GAATTTAACGGGAAAACGGAGGTAAAGCATCACCAGAAAATCAAATCCAAAGGGTAATTGCGCTTTTAACAATTAATTACCTCTTAATTATCATTTAATTTCCCTTTCCCAATTTTCCAACCTCAAAATGTTTCGCCTGCGCCGGTGAGTCGAATTTCTCTCGCATTTTCTTCCCATGTTCCAACAAACGGTGGCGACGCAAATCCTAAAAAAGGCAAAAGTCAGCGAATGCCTTTGGAAAATTTATTCATTTTTAAAGGGTTTTAATGTTTTTGTAATTTATTTTCGCTTTTTTTACCTCCAACAATTCGTAGTCCAATTCGCCTCCAAAACATTCGTCGCAACTGAAAAAGAAAAATCGCAAATTTTTTTTTTTTTTTTTTTTTCGACAAATTCACCGGTAAATGATTTTCTTCTCGCGTTTCGGCCCAAATGACTCCAAAAGTTCGTAAAGCGCCTTCGAATCGCCCACAAAAATGTTGTGAATCTGAGCAAAAGAAAAGGGTTTTTATCTCCAAAATTCCACTCAAAAATTAAAAATTAAACACCGTTTTTCCCTCTTTTTGGGGATTTTTTCCCTTTTAATTGTCTTTTTCTTTTTCTATCCCTCCCAAATCCGTTTTCCCAAATGCTTTCTTTATCCCCCATAAATTAAATTTCGGATTTTCTTTTTTTCCCTTTTCCTCGCCACCTTTAGCATATGCAATTCGTAGTAATGTCTGCTGCTCAATTCTCTGTTGCATGGTACGCAATATTTGTCACAATCTTTTTTGTACGGTTTTGCCCCTTTTTCGCCTCCGTCGTCCGCCGCCTTTTCTTTTTTTTTCTTTTTCGTTTTCCTCCAAATTTTGGTCGTTCGCCTCGCGCTCCCCCCAAAATTAAAATAATTTAATTTAAAATTGAATTGTGAAAACAAAAATAGAATTAAAAAATATTTAATTGATAATATTTAAAAAAAGAAGAAGCAAAGAATGATTCGGTGAATGCTTAACATTTGCCAATTAATTCCCTTCTCTCTTTTTCCATTTTACCAAATGTTAAGCATTTATTTCTCTTTTTATTTTTTAAATCAAAATCGTAATTTTATTTTATTTTTTGTTTTTTTTTTTACCATTCCTCCGCGGTGTTCCCTTCGCCATTTGTAAATCTAAAATTATTAATCAAATAAATAAGAAATATAAAAATATATATTTCCATTTTCATTGTTTTAACCGTGCAAAGAGTCGGAGAATTTTCGGTGCCAAATTTTCCCTGGAAAATGGCATTTGTTTCCACGGCACTGACGCCTTTTGAGAGGAAATTGCGCGTCATTTCTCGCAATTGGTCATAAGCAATGGGAGAAGTCATTTTGAGCAATGAAAAAGAGAAAGGGGAGGTGAAAAGAAGCTTAAAGAAATTAATGGAATAATTTTAATATTTATTAAAATTAAATATTTTTAATTTTAAAAAGTTAAAATGATAATTAATGGGAAATATTCGACAAAATCACAAAATGTCAAAAGAAAGTTCAATTATAAAAATGTTTCGTTAATTCTTTGCATGAATAAATATGGAAATGTAACCGAAAATCATCATCAAATTATTATTAATAAAATATAATTTATAAATATAATTTTGTAAATGATCGAAAACAGAAATATTTCTGAATTAAAGCTTTAACAGAAATTTATAATTTGAAAGAAAACATTTAAATGTTATCTGAAAATTTGTATAAAATTGACAACAAACAAAAAATGGAATTCTACCGCTATAAAACTTTGTTTTAAATAAAAAAATTAATATTTATAATTAAAATAGTGTTGAACATAACTCAAAAAAGAAATCAAAAATCAAGGCAAAAGCCAATAGAAAAATTCCATTAAAATTTAATTTTTTGTAATATTTTGATTTAATAAATTGCAAAATTTACATTAACAAAACAGAAGAGAACTGAGTTTTTAAAATGCCGAAACTTAAGTTATTGAAAAATGATGGAGGGGGGGGGGGGAAATACTAAGAAAACATTCTTTTAAATTTAAAAATAATAATCAAAATGATGTTTTATTTAAATATATCGGCTCCTTTTTTAGCTTGACTATCATTTTTTGATTTGTGCGCCGTAAAAGTCCAATTTTTGGTTTTTATGTCCTTAAATGGTAAATTTTCTTAAAAGTTTAAAAAAGACAATCTCAAAATGAGTTTTTGTTTCATTTTTTGTTGGTTTAGTGAATAAACAAACTGATAATGAATGCGTTTTTCAACCTTTATGAAAATGACTTAAACTGCTGCTGATTTTGCCTGGCATAAATAAATGAAAATTCAAAAATAATTTTTCACTGATTTAAATGAGAAAATTTTTAAAAAACAAACAAACATTTTTTCCTGCCTTTAGGCAATTCCAAAGGCACGAAAAACGCTGTTCAGCCTAAGAAAGAAAGGAGCTTAAGAATTTTCAAAAGTTTCAGAATACTTCCTAATATTTACATTATTTTTCTTAACCATTTTAAATTTTTTCCTTATTTTCGACAAAAAATTCGAATTTTCGATTTGATTGTCTACAAATAATCAGAAATAAATTCAGCTTTTTTTGTTTAATTTTTACTTCGTAAGTTAATGAATAAATTTTTAAAGACTCAGTCCTAATAATTACTTTTTGTTTACACCTTAAAAGTGGGGGGGGGGGAGAAGTGATTTCGCAAGTGACAATAATTATTTTACAAAAAATTATTTTTAAAATAAATAATTAATTAATTATTTATGTAAATTTAATAAAATTGTTGCTCCGTTATTATCAATCTATGCTTTCTTTCGGCCTCTTCTCATTTATATTTCAAAATCAGTAAAATAATTTTAATTAGTTTTTCTGTCTGAAAATCGAAATGAGTTCGGAAGGAAAACAATTCGAGAATAATTGCAGAGGATTTGCTAAGTGACCTTTAGAATATTTGCTTTTATCATTCGACTTTTGAATTTCTTCTACATAATATTTGGCTATTTGCGGAGATGGGCACCGCCGGGGAGAAAATTAAAAATTTTTTCTTTTAAATTTAAAATTTTAAGCTTATAAAAAAACTCAGTTTAGCAACTATTTTATGTTTTTAATAGCGGCAAAAATGAACAATTTATGTTAAAAAACAATTATTGGAATGATCAGCACATCGACTGGTCAATGGAGGAAATGTCACAAATCGGCTGGAAATCCTCCGGCGTCTTTATTCTGTTCGCAACTCCGACAGCCTTTGCGCACTGCACAAATTTGGTCCACGCCGATTCTTTGCCTTCGACACGGTCCAACCATGGCTTATCCGCAATTTTGACGAGGACATTGGAAAGGAATCCGTTCAGTGCCGGGTGATTCTCGTGGATCCGTTGGATTGTGTGGAAAAGGACGGGCGGCAAAGGCTCGTCGTTGAGCAAAGTTTCCACTGAAAATTCACCCATTTTTGGATAGCCTATGCAAAAAATTAACCTGTATTGGCCAAAACATCTTTGCCAATTGTAAATTCTCTGTTGGCATCCACGAGAAGAATGTCCAAATCTGAGAGGGTTTGGCCAATGAAAAATATAAAAAGATTTTAACAAATTCTTAAAATTCACTGTCCTCACTTTGCATCAAAAAACCCAGTTCCTTTCTGTTTGGCCGTATTCTGTGCAACTCCAACAGAAGTTCTTGAGCTGTGATCAATGGCTCGCCGTTTTCAATGTGCCGACCGAACAAAAGTTTTTTGAAGAATGCGGGCACCGAATTGCTGTTTTTTGCTGAGAGCACAAACTTGGGCACCAATTGGAGCAGTTCCTCCTGCAAATGCACAGATCAAAAAACAAAAATGTTTTTATTAATCAGGGTTTACCTTATTCAGTCCGGTCAGAATTGGAATCAGTGAGCGAACGTCGGTGTTCCGAGAATGATGCAATTTGCGGACACTGTCAACCAAAGCGACGGATGGGGCAGTGCGTTCGGTCAGCTTACATTTTCAAAACATTGTCATTATTACATTTTGCCGCAGTACCCACCAAATGGACAATGCGCGCGACCAAAGTCTCGGCCTCGGAAGGGCACGTGTTGATCATGTTCAGCAACTCCTCAGAATGCATTCCGATGGATTTGATCGCAATTTCGATGCTTTTGAATGTCATCTGCAATTCGCTCGTTTTGGCCTTTGTCCCTTTCATTCCCAACAAAACCGACCCTTTTTATTTCAGTGCCCGCGCGAGCGTAAACAGAAGCGAGTTGGTCGAGCAGAGAATGGTCCAATGGCAGCAGAGAGAGGAAGAGGAAAAGGCCGGCACGGATCAGACTCTCCTCCCACGGCATTTCCTCCACCAATTCCTCCACTTGCCTCTCGACCCGTCCATTGGCATGCCAAATCACCCGGGGGGCAGTCGGACATACCAAATACTCACTCATCTCCACCAAGAAAAGCCGCACTTCGCCACGAAGAAAGTCGAGTTGGAAAAGCTCTTTGACCGTTTTGACACACTAAAAAATTTAAAAAAAAACAAACAATGACCGACGAAAAAGGCGGGCAAATGAACGCGGCATTTCCCCAACACCTGTTCTTTGATGTCATTGCGTTCGAAATAGCTGAACTCCATGAGAACTTTGAGCAAAATCTGCCGCTGTTTCACCCGCGTCAGAATGAGCTCACGAAGCGTGGTCATTGCGAATGCTCCGTAAACCTTTGGCAATGAGTTTTTCTCTTTATTATATAATTAATAATTCCGAAGTGTACTTTGTCCAGACAGGCCTTGCGCAGAATTTTCAGAGAAGTTGGAGTCAAATAAGCGGCTTCGAGAAATATTCGGTGGAAAAGACTAAAAACCCAAATTTAGGGGAGCAGGTCGTTTCCCCCCCCCCCCGTGTCGTTTCCCCCCGAAAAATTTTTAAACCTAGAAATTTTTCATAAAAAAATTCTTAGAAAAATTTCTTAGTAAGAAAATTATAAGAAAATTTTTAGAAAAATTTCTCAGCGACTTTTTTTTTGTGATGAATTATTAAGTTTTTTCAAAAAATTTTCCAAAAAATCGCTGAAAATTTCTCTAATTTTTTTTTCTTAGAATTTTCTTACCAAGAAATTTCTAAGACTTTTTTTATGAAAAATTTCTAGGTTTGAAAATTTAAAAAAAAAAAATTTCTTCGGGGGGGGGGGGAACGACGGGGGGGGGGGGAAATGAAGTGCACCCCAAATTTAGACCCTAAAATCAAAAATTGCTAAAACGGACGTTTCCTTATGCTCCCCTCGCTCGTACAACGTCGACAAAAGCGCGCAAAGGCAATTGTCGTAGCGTTCCTTTCGCTGTTCGGCCGTTCGTTCGGGGCGGCAGACAATTTGAGTTGGGTTTGATGGTACGAAGCTAAATAATAAATGAATAGCAAAATGCTTTCTGTTTTTGGCACTTCATCCATTGGACAAAAAGTTCGGCCAGCCAAAGCAATGCCAAGTCGGCACGCGACTTTTGGTCCTCAATTATGTAATTCTGCAGGATCGCCTCGAGTTCTGGCGTAAGGGTCGACTCGAAGCGCGTCACCAACCGAACAATGATTTTTTGCTGCGCTAAACCGGCGCCTCCCTGCACGGCCCTCTCTAAACGGAGAAAGGAATGAAAAACGAAGAAACGGACATTTTAAGACAAATCACTTTCGCTGTTCAATATCCGTTGGAATGTGCTGAGCATCAATTGGTCCGCTTCTTTGGTCAGCAATTCTCTGGTGGCATTAAACAAATTCCAATTTTGCGGGCGCACTTTCTTTTGAAGAGGCAACTGAAAAATTGAACTTAAAAATATTTTATTAGCCAACCTATTTTGGAAGGAATTTTCAGAATTTTAATGTAAATAAGAGTTTTTTGAAAAAAATTCCCGGTCTCGACTTCCGAGTCAGAAAACATTTTTGCGCGTTTTTTTCAATTTCGTGAAACTTTTGGCCTCTGAGGTCCATGTATGCCGACGGTTCTAGGAAAATTTCGACGCTCGAACAGCCCTAACAAATGGGCACCTGGGGCTGTGCGAACTCATCATTATTTGATGGTTGTTTGGACGAAGTCGAAGCAACCGACCGATCATTGAACGGAGTGGGCGGAATTACGGCCCCAGCCGAACGCGCCGCTTGTCGCTCTGAAAGAGAAATAACTCATTGACTTCTTTCTAATTTTCTTATAGTTTCTCTCTAACAATTTGTTAGTTTTTTCAAAACATTTCTTTGCAGAATTTTCTTCCTATTTCCCCCCCCCCCCCCCCCCCCCCCTCTTCCGTCCCTAAATTTCTCTCACCCATAAAAAGTTTCTGCTTCTCAGCCTTTATGTATTGGATGCCCGGCCCTTCGCCTTCTCGAGTCCTTTAAAGAAAGTGAATTAAAGACGGCTTAGAAAATCACAAACATTTGTATTGCCATCATGCGTGATAAATGACGCTTTTGAGCCTGTTATTGGGAAATGTTTTTGTTTTTATTGTCTTATTCACCTCACTGCCCGCTTCGTCGATTGGAGTGTAACTCGAGGCAAAAGCCGCAGGCATTTTATCGGGCAAAGTGTACTAAAAGCATTGAAATGCCAAATGAAAAATGAGACGACCGCTTACGAGACTGATCATCACCAACTTAGTGACCACGTGAATGGAGAGCCGTTCCAATACAAAATTGGTGGTGATGTCAATTGCCTTCTGAGTGGCAGCGTTGGCGGAGTCGGGGTTGTCCAACTGTTTGTAAAGGTCGATGATGCCATCGTCGTATTCGTCCTCATCCAACTAAAACCGAAACACCGACAGATATTTTTTATAAATGGTAATTTTTACCAAAAAACATTTACGAATTAGTAAAAGTAGAAGCCTATCAAAACAAACCAAAAAATACCACCTTAATCCGCTTGATGTCTCTCAAGTCCAAATCCTCCTGCTCATGCTGTTGCGGCTCTTTCCTGTGCCGCTTCGGTTCCGTCGTCGTTTGCCGTGCCGTTCCAGCGGCCACCGCCGTCGCAGCGGCCAAACGCTTTTTCAGTGCCTCATCAATCTGAAATGATAGAAGTAAATTGAAAAGGATGAGAAGAGTTTGAATTTTACTTCGTTGATGGCGGGCATCGCTCGTTGAATTTCGGACTGAGAAGCGCCCAATTCGATGAGCAATTGCTTCATCCTCGGGTGGAGGTTGTGCAAAGTGAAAGTGCCGGGGTGTTTGAGCATTCTTAGGAGGTGCATTTTCAGTTCTTTTCGCACGCTTTTCACTTGGCTTGTACCCAAAGTGGGCGGCAAATTGAGGTGTAATTGTTCCAAGGCACCGATCACCTTAAATGGGAGTGAATTTAGTCAGTTTTTTTAATTAATTAAATGTTTGGTTTTTTTTAAAAGTACATCGGGCATTTTTTCTGGACGTTGCCGTGAAATGTTACAAATACATGAGATGGCGGTGACCAAGTTCAGAGAGGTGATGTGAGTGGACGCAATTTGATCCATCAAATTGTTAAAACTGTGTTGGGCCTCGAGTTGGAGTTGTCTCCATGAAATGAAAGAGTCACGCCCAATTTCGTCCAAACTCATCTGAACGCCCGACTTTGGTACTTCACTAAACTGAAGGAAAGTGCATTAAAACAGCAGAAAAGTTGGTTAGAACCTCATTTTTTGGAAGTTGGCATATAATCAGCATTTCAAGGAATTTAAAAGCCATCGTTTTGATTCTTAAATTCTTTTTAAAATAGGAAAAAATGCATGACAGACCCTTCATTTTCAGAATCAACCGTTTGCATAATTCTGTTTTTTAAAATGCTGAATGCCTCCCAACAATTTTTGGCCTCCATATCCGTCGAGCGCATTTGAGAAGCCCACCGCAGCAACACAGGATAAAGAATAGAGCAAGTGTTTATCACCTGAAAGTCATATAAATAATTAAATGCTGAAAAATAATAGTGGCACTTTTTTCTGCACGATAACTCCGCTCGACTGGTCAACCATTGCCCAATTTAAAGTCGCTATCGCTCTTTTGAACACTTCCGTGTCTTTTTTACTAAATTTCACTTTAATCAATTAATTAATTACATTATTTTACAGTTAATTGTAAGCAAAACTTACCAAGCCTTTTCAATAAAAGAAATCACAAAGCAACGGACTTTCTGTTCTCGTTCATGGATAAATTGTACCATCTCAGTCAAGGAAATTGTCAAGAAAGAAGTCCCATCTTGTTTCAGAATTAATTCCTCCGCTTTGGCCAAGTGGATAAGCCTTTCATCCAACGGTTTTCCCGACACTTGTAAACCCTCATTAATTTCACGACCAATCTGTTAATTCGGGAATTTTCAAAAAACCAATTTACCTAATTTGAAAAACTCACCTCATCATATGCTAAATTTCCTGTTCCAATGTCATCCATCTCATAGAACAAAGCTGAATGGAGAAATCGTAAAAAAAAAGAAAAGAAGAAAGACGAAAAGAATTTGAAAATTCAAGATTTTTGGTTTCAAATTTTCGAAATTAGCTTTTGGTTCAAAATCAGTTTAAACCTTTAAACACACGAAAACAAACCGAAAGCAATTTAATCCTTCAATGAGATATGATTTACGCCGTTTTTGAACCAACTAAATTCGAAAAATGGACTTTCGTCTTTTTGATTGAATTCAGGTCCGGGGTTCGGAATTGGCCGAAATGGATACCGGATCCGTGATCAAGGACCTCGAAAACCCAAAGAATTCTGATTCCCTCATAATTTGAAATTAATGTATGGCATAATGCTCGAAATTTAAAGTTTGATGCAAAATTTGGTAATTTTTGGAAAGGTTAAAAAACTAGCTAAAATTTAAAAAATTTTCCCGGCGGAGACTATCGGCATCGTCGGACTCATAAAATCCTATTATTTTTTGCACTAATATATTTGGTTATTTCTTCTCCAAAATTATAGTACAAGGCCAAAAAATGAATCAATATAAATCAAAATAAGCCATATTCCTTAATTTACCATAAACTAGTTAACTAAATCGAATCAGTGAGATGAATATGAATGATTATCTGATTTGTCAAGGAAACAGAATTTTGATTTTAGTTAAATATTTCTAAAAATGAAGAGCGGTGCGGGATCCCTATTCGGACAGCAAAACACGTTGGGACAACAACAAGGAAGCCTTTTTTCGAAACCAGCTGGCGGATTTTTTTCAAGTTCACTGGGTTTTCAAAAATTAATTCATTGTTGTTTTTCAGCCACGACTTCGGGCGCAACATTTCCGACTGCGACAACGACGTCGTCATTGTTTGGCGGACAGACTCAAACGGGTGGCCTCTTTGGCGCAGCAAAACCAACGGGAACGTCCATGTTCGGGGCCACCTCCCAGCCTAGCGGAGGGCTTTTCGGGCAGCAACAGCCGGCGAGTGCCTTTGGGGCGACCACAACACCGGGAACCGGACTGTTCGGACAGAATAAGCCATCGGTGTGCTGCTTTTCTTTCGGGAAATGGGTTTATTTTGTCTGTTTAGGCTTTTGGTCAGGTGTCACAGCCGAGCATTTTTGGGGGGCAGCAGCAAACCACTGGCAGTATTTTCGGTGGCACTGCGCCGTCTTCCGTCGGTGGTTTTGGCGCTGCGACGGTGGGAAGAATGGTTAACTGTTGGTTTCTATAATGATAGTAAGTTAAGACTACGACTACGAGTCTTTTCGGTGGACAACCTCAACAGAGTGCCTTTTCCTTTGGCCAGCAACCGCAGCAAACGGCCGCCACCACGGGCCTTTTTGGGGCGAAGCCGGCGCAACAATTCGGCGCATTCGGTGCCACTCAGCCCACTTCAAGTTTTGGTTGTTTTTAAACATTACTTAAAAGATTTGAAATTAAATTGTTTTATACGTTATTCTTGGTCGTGAATTTACATTAATTTAAAGCTGGGTAATTATATAGGCCTATAAAAACTGCCTTACCGCTATAATTTATTTTTAATTTTTGAATTACCAAACATTTGCCAATGTGCCATGTCTTGAAAATTAATTACTTTTCCTTGTACAATTTCTTATCTATCAACTGATTTAGCGGCTAAATTTGCGCCACCAATTGGCGAGGACCAAATGCAACTGAAAGGGACACCTCACAAAGTGAACACGAAACAATTGTGCATAACATCGATGAAGGAGTACGAGCACAAAAGTTTGGAAGTATGCGGGACGATTCCTTCGCTTTTATCAGTTTCAATGATAATTAAGGAACTTCGGGTGGAGGATTATATCGCCGGAAGAGCGAAAAACACCGGCGCCGCTTCCGCTGCGTCCACTTCTTTATTTGGTCATCAAAATGTTATGGGACAGCCGCAACAAACAGCAGCAGGGCGGACTTTTTGGGAAGCCAGCGGGCGGACTCTTCTCACCCGGTGGACATTTGTTAAACCCTTTGATTATAAAAGTTGATGACACTTCTATCAACATAGTTATTCTAGCACGGGTAGGGCAGGAGCCTTACGGGATTTTTTCAGGATCCAGGTTCGGGTCTTGTATGATTTGCAAAATCCAACAGGACACAAAGTCGTATCAAAACTTTTTAGCCAGGAACCCTCAGAGTTCCTCTCAAAAAGCAGGGCTTGGGGTGAAATGGTAATCGAAAATCTATTCCTGACCCAGCCTTTTTTTTTACCAATAGTCCAAGCCTTTGTTGTGAACTTCGCGGCGAGGGGCGGTGTCTGCCGGCCAAGAAGGGAAACATAAAAATTTATACTATTCATTTTATCCTGTTTCACATATTTATCATTAAAAAATGTTTGGTTTCCGTGGAGGGGGGCAATATCCCTCCTGGCTACGCCCTTGAGCTGAATGTTATGAGATAATCACAGAAAGCCAGGCTTTGATCATATGCAATCGAACCCATTCTATGAAATCTTGAGTATCAAAAAATGTCAGAAAATTTTAGTGTTTCTCTTTCGTAATCGGTCAATCGTTAGCCTTCTCTCCCAATAAAATTGTAATTCCCATAAAAAAATTCCAGCTACAACTTCGGGCGCAACATTTCCGACTGCGACAACGACGTCGTCATTGTTTGGCGGACAGACTCAAACGGGTGGCCTCTTTGGCGCAGCAAAACCAACGGGAACGTCCATGTTCGGGGCCACCTCCCAGCCTAGCGGAGGGCTTTTCGGGCAGCAACAGCCGGCGAGTGCCTTTGGGGCGACCACAACACCGGGAACCGGACTGTTCGGACAGAATAAGCCATCGGTGTGCTGCTTTTCTTTCGGGAAATGGGTTTATTTTGTCTGTTTAGGCTTTTGGTCAGGTGTCACAGCCGAGCATTTTTGGGGGACAGCAGCAAACCACTGGCAGTATTTTCGGTGGCACTGCTCCGTCTTCCGTCGGTGGTTTTGGCGCTGCGACGGTGGGAAGAATGGTTAACTGTTGGTTTCTATAATGATACTAATTTAAGACTACGACTACGAGTCTTTTCGGTGGACAACCTCAACAGAGTGCCTTTTCCTTTGGCCAGCAACCGCAGCAAACGGCCGCCACCACGGGCCTTTTTGGGGCGAAGCCGGCGCAACAATTCGGCGCATTCGGTATTTTATTATAATAAAATACATTTAATAATTTATATTAGGCACTCCTGCCACCCAGTCGACTTCTCTGTTCGGCGCTCCCATGTCCAAAATTGGCACTGGTAGCATTTTTGGTTCTCCCCAACAGCAACAACAGCCCCCCGTTGGCGGTTTATTCGGACAACAGACGGGAACAAACTTATTACAAAAGCCAGCACAGCCTTCTCTGTTTGGCACAACATCGCCTCAGACAGGAGCAGGCATGTTCGGCACGGGTATGTATTCTTTTTGAAATTTAAATGTGTCCCAACCTCTCTTCATTCATTTTCAGGCTTTTCCCAACCTTCCGCTTTTGGTGCGGCTTCCGCCGGGTCCCCTCCAATTTTGCTTGGCTCAAATGTCAACGTTTCTGCCATCCAACAGGCCATTATCAGTGCCCAACTCTCTTCCCTCCCTTACGGGGACAGTCCGTTGTTGAAAAGCCCCGCCATTTCGCCAAGCAAATCGGCCGATGACATTGCGAGGTTTCCATTTTCGCATAATTGAAAAACGCATGCTTAATTCCTTCAGTTTACAAAAGCAATTCCATTTGCCAAACCGACGTTTGGATGGCCCATCAATCTTTGGCTCCCCAAAATCCGACAAAACTCCGCCAGCGAAGCAATTGGATATTACAAAGAATTCAACGGCGGATTTGAGTGCTTCCTTTTTGGACCAAAGCCTCACTTATAAGCCTTTGGTTCTGCTGCCATCCGTGGGCTTTGGCGCTGCGTTGGGACTTCACCAATCGCCAAAACTTAAATCAAAGTACGAAGACTAAAACAAAAATCGTCAAATACAGCCTAAAATTTTTTCAGCCGAAGCGATTCAATGCTGCGATCGATGGCATCAGAAGACGAGAAAAATGTTAAATCCCTCGACATTTCAGTGGTATACGAAAGCGTTCAACAGGTATTTTCGGTTGTTTAATATTGCTAACTTTTCTTTGCCCTATCAGTCGAGATTAAACGAAATCGATGACTCACATTTGTCAAGTGATATTCAAAATCCCCCCTCGCGACTCGAGTTTCAGCGTACCCCCGAAAAGTCGACGCGTAGCGAACCTTCGGCGACTTCGGCAGAAATTAGCACTCACAATCAGAGCCCTTTATCCGAAATTGTGCCAACTCAGCAGATGGTACGATAATTTGTTTACTCATTATCTTTACTTTCCATTGACTTTAGCAACCCCAACTTCATGAACCCTCGAAGGAATACCGTGTCAAATTAATCCGCCCCGAATATTATTGTAAACCATCGGCCAAAGAGTTGGAGGAGTGTTTCCGTGAGGATGGAAGCCTTCGAATTGAGTGTGGCCTCACAGTTGGGCGTGTGGGGTATGGAAGTGTGTTTTGGAAGGGCCCAATTCAACTGGACGGACCTATCGACTTGGACGAGATTGTTCATTTCCGCAACAAAGAAGTTGTGGTTTACCCCGACGAGACCAAACGGCCCGAAGTCGGCACGGGTCTGAACACAGCCGCTGAAGTGAGCCTGGAGCGAGTTTGGCCTATCGACCCGAAAACAAAGCAGCCAATCAAAGTGAGTGTTTATGTGGGATTCTACCCACTCCCCCCCCCCCATTTGTTCATTGGCACGTTAAAATTCTGCGAACTAACCTTAGGACGTTGAAGAATTGCGGCGGCTCAGTTTTCGTGAGAAGTTGGAACGTTTGTGTCAACGGTTGGACGCCGAGTTCAGAGATTATCAACCGGCGACCGGAACATGGCAATTTGGCGTAAAACACTTCTCCAAATACGGCTTTGTAAGTGCTTTAAGCTTAAATAATCATGAAAACTCAAGTGATTTACTCATCAATTATTAAAGTTGGAAGATGATTATGAAGAGGGCCACCACCACCAAATGATGACAACGCACAATCAGAACAATAACAACGCAACTGCAAAGAGACCAATTGTTTTTTACGACACTGATGACTCCGGTAGTAATCGCCTGAGATTCTTCTTTCCCTTTTTTTTTTTTTACCTAAAAATGCATTTTAGAAGACACAGAAAATCATCTTGATTTATCGGTTTTTGGTGACAAAGAAGACACCAAACTCTTTCAAAACGGTGAAGTTTTGCAAAAGAAATTGAAGTTGGACGATACGCTTTTCGAGTCAAAGTTTGTTGGTTGTTATGTTTACTCATAAACAGAAAAGCTATTTGCAGGAAACTGTTGCACCATGGCACTAAGGAAGCAAAAAAACGGCGTTATTTGGTCGAACGTGTGCCGAAAAATGTATTTAAAGGCATTGCTGTGGGATTGCCAGTTGCACTGAAGAAGTCCGAAGTCGCATTTCGTCCACGAGGCTGTCGAGTCACTTTTTCGAGTAATGGCCGACTTTTTTTGCTTCTAATTGACTTTTTTTAACAGTTTCAGGCAACCTTTTGGCTGCTTGGAGTGTCGATTTAGGCTCTGTTTCCATGCGCCGTTTGAAAGTTGTCCCCACCATCAAAGTATCTCTGCACTTTTCACATTTGGCATTTTATTTGCGTGGATTTTTCAGGACCTTTTTGCCAAATACAAACAAAAAACGGGCAAAAGTGACTTGCAACTGAATGCGCTCCCTTCCCTTTCCGGCGGTCTCATTTCTTTTGATCCTCCGTCGGTGCTCCTACGTTTATTGGATGCTTTCGTTATGAAATCGTCCCGTTCCGTCGACCAAGGGATAAAAGCCGAGGGAATCATTCTGTCGCTTTGTGACATTATTTGTGCCAAAAGTGACAATGCCGAAGGTCATTCATTTAGTGATCGCATGCTTTTCTTTGTTTCTTACAAATGTTCTTTTCCAGAAAGAGTTGTTCAGCGTGTTCAGATGGGCAATTGGCTGAAACAGCAGCTGATAGACCGTCCCCAGCAGCGAATTGGTCCGTCCTCCTCCGTCTTCGACCTCATCTTCCACCATTTGGTCTGCGGCGCATGTGAAAAGGCCATTGCCACTGCTCGCCAGTCGCGTCATTACAATTTGGCGTTGCTTTTGTCACTGTTCAAATGTCCGAGCCCCAAATTAATACGGGACCAAGTCAAAAAACAGGTAATTCTCATTTGGTCACAAAATACGAATCTGATTACTTACATCCTTTTTTATTCAGCTTTCCGTAACCGACAAAAAACCCACAACGGCCATTGGCTATACGAAGATTTTGGAATTGCTCTCTGACGATTGGTCCGACAAACGAAAACAATGCTTGGAAGGGCTTGACTGGCTTCAGGTCGGTCCATCATTCTTTTTTTTTTCTCGGTTACTTAGATTGGAATATGAAACGCTTTCTTTGACAGATTCTCGGCGTGTTCATTTGGTACCATTCGTCCCCGTGGACCACTCTTTCCGACGTTGTCAATCGCATGGAACCATTGGTGAATGATGTGCATGAATAACGGCGGAGGAACGAACTTAAGGGCGATGTGTCTGTTCTCCTCCTCTCCCTTTTATCATATCACCGCCGTTCGCTGCTTCGTCCGTTCAGTTTTATTTATGTTCCAACTCAATCCTCACATTCTTTTCTATCACTTGTTTTTTTCATTTTGTCATTTATTTCTGTTCGGTTTTTCAAATTTATTTTGTTGCATTAATTTATTACTGAATAAACGGAGATGACTCCCTTCTCCCCCTCTTGTGATTCCCTCTTTGACCCCCCCCCCCCGTCTCTTTCCATTCGTTCGTCTGTTTTTAATACCGTAACTTTTCTTCCCATCGGTCAGTCCGTCCGTTCCCAATTGCCCTTTCCCCTCCCTCCGCCTTATCTTTTTTCTTTCTTTTTCTCCGCCGCTTTGTACCTTTCCAACGGCGAATTCCGTCCCAACCAAACGATGGGTCATTTCCCCGTGGGGGACAGCCCGCCACTTTCGTTGTGAAGAAGCGAAGAAACAGACAGTTTTTTGGGTTGAGGAAGTGGCGACGAACGAACTCCACGGGTCAGCAGAGAAAGGGCGGGGGAAAGCCCCGGGGGGGGGGGGGGGGGAACCCCCGAGGGTGCGGAAGGGTCACCGCCGCCGCCGCATTCATTCGCTGGTCGCGTCTTCCCTCTCAATCAGCGAATGGCTGTGGCGTGCCGGGGGTTGGAGACAGAGGCGAAAGAAACGGTGACACAAACAAAAATTGGCAGCGGCGGAGGGGAAGCCCACCCACAGCAACAACAACAGCAGAAATGGCACAAAACAAAAAGCAAATTGTGGGGAATGAGCAAATGACTGTACGGGGGAGGGGCAAAGGAAGAGAGAGGAAAGGAGAGAGTGCAGAAGTCGGGAGGAAGAAAGAGGGGGAATGAGAGAGTGAGAGAAAAAAAGGAAGATGAAGTGAGGAGAGGAGGCGACAAAGAGAGGGGAATTGTATGAGGAAGAGAGACATGAGGAAGAGGGGAGGGGGAGAGACTGGATGAGGAAGAGAGTGCAAAGATGAGAGGAAGGAAGAGGGTGAAAGAGAAGGGGGAGGGGGGAGAGACTGGATGAGGAAGAGAGTGCAAAGATGAGAGGAAGGAAGAGGGAGAAAGAGAAGGGGGAGGGGGGAGAGACTGGATGAGGAAGAGAGTGCAAAGACGAGAGGAAGGAAGAGGGTGAAAGAGAAGGGGGAGGGGGGAGAGACTGGATGAGGAAGAGAGTGCAAAGACGAGAGGAAGGAAGAGGGAAAAAGAGAAGGGGGAGGGGGGAGAGACTGGATGAGGAAGAGAGTGCAAAAGACGAGAGGAAGGAAGAGGGTGAAGGAGAGGGGGGAGAGACTGGATGAGGAAGAGGGTAGGGAGGGGGAGGGGCTGAGGGGTCAAATGTTGCGTCACCAAACGATGGGAGTGGGGAGATATGAATGAATGTGAGGGAGGGTATCATCGGATGGGAGGGGAGGAGATGATGGGAACAGAGGTCGGTCGATGTGACCCCTGACAGACTGACAGAGAGAGGGGAGAGAAAGGGGAGACGGCGATGGGTCGGGGGCATTGGCATCTGTCCCCCCCCCCCCCCCCCCGCCAAAAATCCCTTGCCATGGTCAGTCCTCCGCCGGGCTTTGATGGGTCAGTTCGCTGGGAATGCCATCGCTACAGCGGGTGGGCCGGGCACTGCCAATAACAACCATCGAAGGCAACAGAAAGCCAACTGTTGTTGCTCACATTGCCACAGGCAATTTCTGCCGGGGCATTTTCCCAAAATGGGCGGACGAAAGGGACACTTAACGAACTGAGCAAATGGAGAGGCAAATCGAAGCACCATTAATCACTAATTGCTCATGAAAAAGGCAAAACGAACTGTCGTCTGTCAAAAGGCACAATTATTTGAAATGACAGACATTCTCTCCCCCCCACCCCCAATTTGACCAATGAAATGCCAAAAAGAGAATGCCATTCAGCCAACGACTTTTTGGTTCCATCCCGACTTTCTGTCCCACCAATCCTTCGTTCCGTCCCCATTCGGTTGGTCTGATCAATTAACCCATTCATTTGTTGCGTTTCTTTTGCATTGTCCGCTTTTGCCAATTTTTTTGCTTTTTGTCCGTTTTTTTCAGCTTTTCCTTTTCCCTTCCCAAAATGAGCAGCGCACTTCAAAGTTTGCTTGATAAGCTTTCCGATCACCAACAGAACAAAAGGGCGGCGCCTTCGCCTTCGTCGCCCCAGCGAAATGTGTCGCCAAATGCATTTACAAAAACGGAAATTGAAATGGCCAAAACGCTTTGCACCCTCCCGACGAATGGGCGCGATGAACGGACGGACAACGGAACGGAAGGGGCAGAGGTGGGAAAAGCGGGGAGATAATTAGCAAAAGGGAGGGCAATTAGTCAAGTCAACGGACCAATTAAGGGACAATCTGAGGGGACGGGGGGATGATCAGACCAGGGCATGGAATAAACATTTTGCAATTTATCAGCCAAATGTCAAAGAAGAGGAGAGCAAAATGACCAAAAGCGAAGGGATGGAAGTGGTCAAATTGGGAGAAGGCGAAGGCGACGACGGCATCTGTCGGTAATAATGAAAACAGCGAATCAATCACTGGCACAAATTCAAATGATCCCACTTTTTCGTGCCATTTTCCCTCCTCCGTTTGTCCTCCCTTTTCAGTCCGATTGGTCGTCCCTTTTCCGCGCTTTCTTCCTCCGGCGAAAAGATTTTCCTAAACGCAAATTTCGAAAGCTTTGCCGAATTCGACTGCGCCTTCGAAGAATGGAAGAGTCTGTACAAGCATCCATTCAGAGTGGCCAGTTCAGAGAAGCACCATGACGCGAAGTTCAAATATCGCTACGTGGTTTACCATTGTTCACGCTACGGCGAGCCGAGGAAAAGAGGTGGGAAAAGAGAGAGAGGAGGAAGAGTGGAGGAGAAGAGAGAGAGTGATGGAGAGAGATGAGAGTGGAGAAGAGAGGGTGGAGGAGAGAGAGGAGGGTAGGGAGGAGAGGAAAGAAGAAGGAAAGAGAGTGGATGATGAACGAGAGAAAAGGGAGGTGGCGATAGAGAGAATGGAGGAGCATAGACAGAAGACGAGAGGAGGAAAGAGAGCGAAGAGAGAGAGAAAGTGGAGGATATGATGAGAAGAGGAGAGAGAGAGAAGGGTAGGGGGTGAGATCAGAGAGGAGAGGAAAGAAGGGGGGGGGGGAATGATAAAATGAATTCATAATTTATGCCAAAGGTGCAATTGCAGGCCAAGGCCGTCGTCCCCATCAGAATTATTTGCCGTGCGGTTGTTTGGCCAAACTCCGTCTGAACTTTCATCCTCAGCCGGGCGATGGCTGTCTGTGCGTGACAACGCTTCACACGGAACACAACCACGAGCCAATGTCCGAGTGCCATTCGATTTGGCTGAAACGACGGAAGAGTTCGCCGGAGGAGGACGCCGTGGGGGCGGCGGAACGAAGCGGAGAAGGCGGACGCGACTTTGAGTCGAGTACGATGAGCGGAGGTGAGCAGACGGAAGGGAAATACAAAGGGGAAGCAACCGCAAAAGAAAGAGGGAAGAGAGAGAGAGACGGAGGAAGGAATGAATGAATCGGAAAAACTGATCAGAATTGACCAACAGTGGGTAATCACCGCCCGCCAGTCCCTGCAGCTGTTGCTGATCCATCTCCCCCCCCCTTCCCCTCACAGAACACAGTCCGATCAGTACCGCCTCTTCTTCCACCGCACTGTTTTCTCCTCTCTCTCTGCACGCGCCCCAGCCTCATCAGCAGCTGTTGCACAATTCGCCCTCCTCCTCCGGCGGCCAAAGCAGCAGTGAATCCGCTGGCTCCTCCTCGTCCGGTGGTGAAACGGCGGCGGTTGCGGCACTGCTAATGAGGTCAATGCCCCGGTCGCCTTTGTCGGAAGCGACCGGCGGAGGCAAAACGCAACGCCAAATGACGACAGCGGGAAAAGCTCCTTCGGCGATGTTCGTGGACAGTGCCGATTTAGGCAATAATCCCCCGCCGGTAACTTTTGCTCACTAATTACCCCCCCCCCCCCCCGGCGGGGGTTCGCTTTACATTTTTCCCATTGTCAGTCACTTTCTGTGCCTTTAAAACATTCACTGTTCGCTGCTGCGTCCCATCCTCCCCAATTTACGTCAAACCAACAGAATCATTCTCTGCTTTTGACTACGCTTAAAGCGGCTTTGATGGCAAATGCCAACGGCGGAATCAAAGATGGAACACAAATTGGGGGAGGGATTGGAAATGTCAAAAAGTTGGCCGGGGAATTGCTATTTCGGCAGCAGCAACAGCAACGGACAGCTGATCAAAGACACATGGATCAACGACAAATGCAACAGCATCATTGGCACATTATGCCGATCATTCAGGTGGAAGAGACAAAATAGGGGAATTCGGAAGGAGGGAGAGAGAGAGGGAGGGAGAGAAAGAAAGAAAGAGAGAGAGAGAGAAAAGGGGAGAGAGGACAGAGAGAGAGGGAGGGAGAGAAAGAAAGAAGAGAGAGAGAGAAAAGGGGAGAGAGAGAGGAAGGGGGAGAAAGAAAGAAAGAGAGAGAGAGAGAGGGGGAGAAAGAAAGAGAGAGAGAGAGAGGGAGGGAGGGGGAGAGAGAGACTGCTAATAAAGTACAGTCGGAATAGGGGAGGAATGAAAAACGCCAAAGGGGTGGTTTTTAAAACGCCGATTTTTTAATTTACTAGAAGACTAAAAAGTTTCAGTTTTTTTTCGGGGAAAAAGAAAATTCTTCTGATTGATAAATCCGTTCGGTGTTTCAATGAAAATTGCTTCAAAAGGAACTTCTTCGGCTCGAACAGCAACAAAATTCGCAGACCAACGCCAATGGCATTAATCACCCGCAAAATGGGGGCCCAAATCACCAAACTCTTTTCGCTCTCATCTCCCAATCGCTCCAACGTGAGAACAATGCAAAGCGTGCCGCCTCTCCGCCGCCTTCCGCCGCCGCTTCGCCCCTCGGCTCTTCCGCCACTGCGCTTCTGTCCGCTCTCCGTTCAATTGTCTGTTCGTTTGCGTTCGCTTTTTTAGTCGCTTTCCGTTCAGAATGCCCCCGCCCCGCCTCCCGTGCCGATTCCCTCTTCGGTCGGCTTTTTCTCTTCCAATCATCAGCCCCCTCCTTCTCCCTCGTCCCCCTCTTCCTCTTCCACTCTCTTCCATCCGCCCACTGTCTCTCCTCTGATCGGTCTTCTCCAACAAGCGCATTTGATCAGCTCAATTGGCCAGCCGTACGGTGCCAACGGCGGACAATGCCTTTCCCCGCCACAAACGCAGCAAACTTTGAATGGCACAACAGCTTACATCGCACAACAAATGCAAATCGGAGGTGAACAACAGAGGAGGGAGCAGCAGCAACAAATGGCAGCGGAAAATGCAATGATTGGAAGGGCGGAAATTATCAAAGTGAGGGGCGGGGGGGGAGGGGAGGGACTGATTGGAGAGGGACAATTGGAGACTGATTGGGAAATGGGACTGAGTTGGGGAGGACTGATTGATTAGTCTGATCAATGGACAGAACACCGGCTGATATTGTCGGATAAATTGAATGAAAGTATTTTCAATTATTTGCTTTCCTCCGCAGGAAGCGGACCTTTTGCTGCAAATGTTGGTCAATCAGATGATCCATTCCAAGGTTTGTGACTGATCGTAATGATCAGTTGTGCCAATGGAGTGATCAATGGTCAATTGGCTCCCAATATCTGCTTCACCCCAAGGATCTCGTCTCGTATTTGGCACGGCTGCGGCATTTTCTGACCGGCACTTCGCCATGATTAACTTTCAATGCTTTTTCTCCTCGCCAATGATTCGCCTTAAAAAAGCAATTCCCGCGTTACAACACAATTCCTTCCATTGATCAGAACATTCTCAGGGATTTCCTTTCATTGTTTTTAATTTAATGTAAACTGTTAATAAATTGATCATAAGTTATTCATTCATTCATTTCCATCGGCCAATCTTTGCCTATTGTGCCAAAATTCGGTGGTATTTGGCCCCCTGAACTTCCGAATGCCCTTGCGGTTTCAATTCGCGGTCCCTTTCAGAAATAAAATAAAATGCCGTGGCGGCCATCGCGAGAATGACGCCGAAAATGTTGTTCCAGTCGGGCTCAGTGTCGTAGAAAACCTTTTCAAAAATCAGTAACACTTTAATTTGAAATGGAGGAGAAGAAACGCCGCCACCTCAATGGAAAGAGCGTAGGCAACGAGCACCTGAAAAGAGAAGGGGAAATAACGAAAATAGTGGGAGGGGTAAAAGAGAAAAAGAAAAAGAGTGGCGAACGAGTGACAAGAAAAGAGCGAGACAAAAGAGGAAAAGAGAGGGACAAAAGATAAAAGAGAGGAAAAAGTGGGACAAAAGATAAAAGAGAGGAAAAAGAGTGACAAAAAATAAAGAACGACGGAAGAAGAAAAGGAAAAGCGAAGGGACAAGAAAAAGGGCAAAAAGAGGGGAGAGAGTTGAATTGGCCCTTGGCACCACCTGAATGGCAGCGGTAAAATTGTGGACAATGGCGGTGTTCACTGAAGTTGGAAATTAAATTGGCTGTTCGGGCAAACCATGGCAATTTGTCACTAACGGGTGTTTGCCGTCGTAATACAATGAATGAGTACGGCATGGCACAACGCACCGACGACGATCAAAGACAAAAGGCACACGTAAAACACTGCGAAGGCGAAGGGGGGGGGGGACAAATTGACAAATTGGGCGGGGGGGGGGGGGACGGCACTCACCGGGCGAAGTCGACGTTTGCATGTACATATACGCGTCCCGAATTTCGTCCTGCGATTTAATGCATTTTTTGAACCAATTAATCAATTAATTGGTCTGCTAATTATGCCAATTTTCGGTTTTAATTCGTTTTTTCACCTGAACGATGTCGGCCAACAGAAAAAGGCACAAACAATTGAAGCTGTTCATGTAAATCAGTTCAAGTGCTGAATTGTTTTGGTTGTGCAAACGCTCCATCAGAACCAAAGAAATGGTGAGCATGAGAAGGGCGAGCAGAGAATAAGCAAGTGCCCACGGGTCGAAGTTCAATTCGTAAACGGAAGAAAGTGCGGAGCCGACACAGACGCAAAACAGCACAATCTGAGGGAAAACGAACGAATCACTGATCGGAAGGAAGGAAATGGGGTGATCAGAAGGGATTCATTCGGCTCAACTGATCGGCGGTGGAAAAGCCACTGATTGTGGGCTTGGAAAGTTTATCAAACTGATCATTTATTGCTCGTTAAAAAAGATTGATCAGCGAAACCAAAGTTTGGACGGAGGGCCGCTGGCGGTGCAGAAGAAGCACATAGCAGGGGATAACGAGCAGAACGAAGAACTTTTGGATGAATGGGAACAATGGCAAGGTGATGCCATCCAAACTGTTCAGGAGAATATATCTGACAAAAGGGGGAGAGAAAAGGGAAAAGAGAGAGAAAAGGCAAACTGAGAAAGAGAGTAGAGCAGAGAGGGCACGAACACGTCCTTTCCACGATAAAACTAACGCAAAAGGGGGAGAGACAATGTGTAACGAATGATCAGCAATTACCGTAATGGGTCAACTGACCGTATACGGCTGCACTTTGAAGAGTTTGATCAGCCTAAGGGGGGGGGGGATGTTCTCGAAATCGCCATTGGGTGGGACTTGCCTTCCCAATTCGATCAGTGAAAGAGTCAATGCCATCTGAGGGGGGGGGGGGGAGAGATTGGCACTTTTGGAAAAACAATGGGAGACGGACATGGAAAATGACCAGAACAATTGGATAGTCGAAGAAGAATTTTGTCATCACAATGCGGGAGAGAAGACCATTGACCAGCGAAACACCGCCGTACAAAATCAAACTGAGAAAGGAAAAGTCAAAGGCATCGGCGGATCAAACGGAGGAAAATTTTAGGGGCGGGGTACAGTAAGAGGAGGAAAGGGGAAAGGGTACAGTAAGAGGAGGAAAGGGGAAAGGGTACAGTAAGAGGAGAAAAGGAGGAAAGGGTACAGTAAGAGGAGGAAAGGGGAAAGGGTACAGTAAGAGAAGAAAAGGGGAAAGGGAAAGAGGAGAAAAGGAGGAAAGGGTACAGTAAGAGGAGAAAAAGAGGAAAGGGTACAGTAAGAGAGAAAAGGAGGAAAGGGTACAGTAAGAGGAGAAAAGGAGGAAAGGGTACAGTAAGAGGAGGAAAGGGGAAAGGGTACAGTAAGAGGAGAAAAGGAGGAAAGGGTACAGTAAGAGGAGAAAAGGAGGAAAGGGTACAGTAAGAGGAGAAAAGGAGGAAAGGGTACAGTAAGAGGAGGCAAATGGCATTTACCGTAACAAAGACTGACCTTTTGACCGGCACCGATTGTTGGAGAAGAAAGTCCATTTGGAGAGGAAACGGGGAAATTGTGAGTGAAAATGAATGAATGAGAGGAGAAATGTGCAAAAGGGGGGGGGGGGAGGGAATTCGTTCAAATCGAATTTTGAGGGGGTAAAAGGGAATTCGGGCGGAGATACGAATCTTTTGGTGTAAATGACCTAATTTGGGATAAATGGAAGAGCAAGTCATTTGGAGCATTTATTTCGCAAAATAAATAAAAAAATGCAAAAAAAAAGTGAAAATAAAATAAAAATAAATGGAAAAAGGCAAAAAATAAACAAATGTTTGGTTGTGCACAGGAAAAGCTGTTCTGTCAAGTGAGATCAATGGGTGCGTTTAAAGCAATGCTTCTCAGTTCTCAGCTGTTCCTTTTTCCCTTTTCCGTGCCGTTTTCGCCTTCCGCCGGTGCCATTCCCTCAGTCGCCCCTTTCTTTCCGTTTGTTTCTTCGTCATCCGAAGAAATGATAAAAATCGCCGGAGGGTTAAATCTCAAAAATTCCGCTGAGTCATTCTGCCGATTATTCGGTTGAATGTCTCCGTTTTTCGTCTCAATTGCCGCTATTTCGTCACCTTTTGGGATTTGATCATTTATTATTAACCTTTTACAATGCAATGATTTTTTTCTCCGCTTTCTTTTTTCTCTCTCCATTTTACCTTTTTCTCCCGCTTTTCCTTCTGTCTTTTCCGTTTTGGCACCTTTTGCCAAATGTTTCACTGCTCCTCTCAGTATTTCCGATGCTTTTCTGACTCTCAGCCCAACACTTTCTCTCGTCGTAATGCCTTCGTCAGTACAAGTCGACTGACTGATCACTTCCAATTTGGGCTAAAATGCTTTCATTCATCCGTTGGCTTTTCCTTTGGCTTTTCCCCTGCTAACATTGAGAATGTCTTTTGCGTCGTCCTCGGCTTCATCTTCTCCCCCCTCTTCGTCTTCGCTGTAAATTGACAAATCCGACGATATTTTTGCCATTCTGCGCCAATTTTCGCCCTTTTCTTTCGTTTCTTCGCTTTGTTTTATTCCGTCTTCGGCATTCAAATCGCCCGCGTTGACTTTTTCAATGGCATTTCGTAGCTGAAATTTTTAGGGATAAAAGAGGATTTTTTGACATTTTTGAGTTTAAAATCTCTTACCTAATTCATTTATTTTTCATTTTTTGTTTTGATTTGCTCACATCGCGAAGTGCGACAACGCCAATCAAACGCCCACGGCGAGTCACATAGGCACGGTTGAGACTGAGCAGGGAAAACAGCGAGTGCACTTTGACCAGGGAAGTGTGCTCGACCAATTGGAAGGGCGCCTACGGAGGGAAAGGCGATCAGAGACGGAATTGGGAATTGACTGATCAGAAAGAGTGACCAATTTGCCGATCGGAGACGGAATTGGGAATTTACTGATCAGAAAGAGTGACCAATTGGCCGATCGGAGACGGAATTGGGAATTGACTGATCAGAAAGAGTGACCAATTGGCCGATCAGAGACGGAATTGGGAATTTACTGATCAGAAAGAGTGACCAATTTGCCGATCGGAGACGGAATTGGGAATTGACTGATCAGAAAGAGTGACCAATTGGCCGAGCAGAGACGGAATTGGGAATTGACTGATCAGAAAGAGTGACCAATTGGCCGAGCAGAGACGGAATTGGGAATTGACTGATCAGAGAGAGTGACCAATTGGCCGATCGGAGACGGAATTGGGAATTGACTGATCAGAAAGAGTGACCAATTGGCCGATCAGAGACGAAATTGGGAATTGTCTGATCAGAAAGAGTGGCCAATTGGCCGATCGGAGACGGAATTGGGAATTGACTGATCAGAGAGAGTGACCAATTGGCCGATCAGAGACGGAATTGGGAATTTACTGATCAGAAAGAGTGACCAATTGGCCGATCAGAGACGGAATTGGGAATTGACTGATCAGAAAGAGTGACCAATTTGCCGATCGGAGACGGAATTGGGAATTTACTGATCAGAAAGAGTGACCAATTGGCCGATCGGAGACGGAATTGGGAATTTACTGATCAGAAAGAGTGACCAATTGGCCGATCGGAGACGGAATTGGGAATTGACTGATCAGAAAGAGTGACCAATTGGCCGATCAGAGACGGAATTGGGAATTTACTGATCAGAAAGAGTGACCAATTTGCCGATCGGAGACGGAATTGGGAATTGACTGATCAGAAAGAGTGACCAATTGGCCGATCGGAGACGGAATTGGGAATTGACTGATCAGAGAGAGTGACCAATTGGCCGATCAGAGACGGAATTGGGAATTGACTGATCAGAAAGAGTGACCAATTGGCCGATCAGAGACGAAATTGGGAATTGTCTGATCAGAAAGAGTGACCAATTGGCCGATCGGAGACGGAATTGGGAATTGACTGATCAGAGAGAGTGACCAATTGGCCGATCAGAGACGGAATTGGGAATTGAGTGATCAGAAAGAGTGACCAATTGGCCGATCAGAGACGGAATTGGGAATTGACTGATCAGAAAGAGTGACCAATTTGCCGATCGGAGACGGAATTGGGAATTTACTGATCAGAAAGAGTGACCAATTGGCCGATCGGAGACGGAATTGGGAATTGACTGATCAGAAAGAGTGACCAATTTGCCGATCGGAGACGGAATTGGGAATTTACTGATCAGAAAGAGTGACCAATTGGCCGATCGGAGACGGAATTGGGAATTGACTGATCAGAAAGAGTGACCAATTGGCCGATCAGAGACGGAATTGGGAATTTACTGATCAGAAAGAGTGACCAATTTGCCGATCGGAGACGGAATTGGGAATTGACTGATCAGAAAGAGTGACCAATTGGCCGATCAGAGACGGAATTGGGAATTGACTGATCAGAAAGAGTGACCAATTGGCCGATCAGAGACGGAATTGGGAATTGACTGATCAGAAAGAGTGACCAATTGGCCGATCGGAGACGGAATTGGGAATTGACTGATCAGAAAGAGTGACCAATTGGCCGATCAGAGACGAAATTGGGAATTGTCTGATCAGAAAGAGTGGCCAATTGGCCGATCGGAGACGGAATTGGGAATTGACTGATCAGAGAGAGTGACCAATTGGCCGATCAGAGACGGAATTGGGAATTTACTGATCAGAAAGAGTGACCAATTGGCCGATCAGAGACGGAATTGGGAATTGACTGATCAGAAAGAGTGACCAATTTGCCGATCGGAGACGGAATTGGGAATTTACTGATCAGAAAGAGTGACCAATTGGCCGATCGGAGACGGAATTGGGAATTTACTGATCAGAAAGAGTGACCAATTGGCCGATCGGAGACGGAATTGGGAATTGACTGATCAGAAAGAGTGACCAATTGGCCGATCAGAGACGGAATTGGGAATTTACTGATCAGAAAGAGTGACCAATTTGCCGATCGGAGACGGAATTGGGAATTGACTGATCAGAAAGAGTGACCAATTGGCCGATCGGAGACGGAATTGGGAATTGACTGATCAGAGAGAGTGACCAATTGGCCGATCAGAGACGGAATTGGGAATTGACTGATCAGAAAGAGTGACCAATTGGCCGATCAGAGACGAAATTGGGAATTGTCTGATCAGAAAGAGTGACCAATTGGCCGATCGGAGACGGAATTGGGAATTGACTGATCAGAGAGAGTGACCAATTGGCCGATCAGAGACGGAATTGGGAATTGAGTGATCAGAAAGAGTGACCAATTGGCCGATCAGAGACGGAATTGGGAATTGACTGATCAGAAAGAGTGACCAATTTGCCGATCGGAGACGGAATTGGGAATTTACTGATCAGAAAGAGTGACCAATTGGCCGATCGGAGACGGAATTGGGAATTGACTGATCAGAAAGAGTGACCAATTGGCCGATCAGAGACGGAATTGGGAATTTACTGATCAGAAAGAGTGACCAATTTGCCGATCGGAGACGGAATTGGGAATTGACTGATCAGAAAGAGTGACCAATTGGCCGATCGGAGACGGAATTGGGAATCGACTGATCAGAAAGAGTGACCAATTGGCCGATCAGAGACGGAATTGGGAATTGACTGATCAGAAAGAGTGACCAATTGGCTGATCGGAGACGGAATTGGGAATTGAATGATCAGAGAGAGTGACCAATTGGCCGATCAGAGACGGAATTGGGAATTGAGTGATCAGAAAGAGTGACCAATTGGCCGATCAGAGACGGAATTGGGAATTGACTGATCAGAAAGAGTGACCAATTGGCCGATCAGAGACGGAATTGGGAATTGACTGATCAGAAAGAGTGACCAATTGGCCGATCGGAGACGGAATTGGGAATTTACTGATAAGAAAGAGTGACCAATTTTCCGATCGGAGACGGAATTAGGAATTTACTGATCAGAAAGAGTGACCAATTGGCCGATCGGAGACGGAATTGGGAATTGACTGATCAGAAAGAGTGACCAATTGGCCGATCAGAGACGGAATTGGGAATTTACTGATCAGAAAGAGTGACCAATTTGCCGATCGGAGACGGAATTGGGAATTGACTGATCAGAAAGAGTGACCAATTGGCCGATCGGAGACGGAATTGGGAATTGACTGATCAGAGAGAGTGACCAATTGACCGATCAGAGACGGAATTGGGAATTGACTGATCAGAAAGAGTGACCAATTGGCCGATCAGAGACGAAATTGGGAATTGTCTGATCAGAAAGAGTGACCAATTGGCCGATCGGAGACGGAATTGGGAATTGACTGATCAGAGAGAGTGACCAATTGGCCGATCAGAGACGGAATTGGGAATTTACTGATCAGAAAGAGTGACCAATTGGCCGATCAGAGACGGAATTGGGAATTGACTGATCAGAAAGAGTGACCAATTGGCCGATCGGAGACGGAATTGGGAATTGACTGATCAGAAAGAGTGACCAATTGGCCGATCAGAGACGGAATTGGGAATTGAGTGATCAGAGGAAGTGATCAATTGGCCGATCAGAGACGGAATTGGGAATTGAGTGATCAGAGGAAGTGATCAATTGGCCAAACAGAATCAAATTCGCTAAATGACTGATCGGAAGAGGTGATCAATCGGCTCATTGTCAGTACCAATCGCTTCCCTTCCCCAACGGACCGGGTCGATTCCGATCAAGTCGAAGTTCACTTTGGCCGCCAGCTGTTTTCGTTCCCATTGTGCCCTTTCTTCTCCGTACAAATCAACTTCCTCCTGCTCATGCCCGAATCCGTTGCTTCGGAGTCGTGCGCTTAGCCGACTCAAAGTGGTGATCATCCCTTGGCATTTTGAAAGGGGTGAGTTTTGGCATTTTCAGATGCCAATCCAATGTCATAGTTTTCTGGCCAAATGTTGAGCTCCTTACTCACCTCCGACTGTCGCGTACACATCCAAATGATTGGAGCTACTGCCCGCGGAAGTGTCAATCGATGCCGGAATGGTCTTTGATCGCCTTACCGTTGCCGTGCGATTCGGTCCGTCCGCAAAGTTTCCGCCAAATGATTTTTCGGAATTGGCAAGCGAAGGCGGCACAAAAGAAAATCTTTTGAGGTATTTGGCCGAATTCATTTTATACACTTAATGTGTGCCCATTTGTCCACATTAATTGCCCTTTTGTCGTCATTTCCCCGCGGTGTTTTTGTCCGAGTTTAGCTTAGGGTTTCACAACAATTTGGGTTCCGTATTAATCAAAATGCCATTGTCAATGTTTTGGCATTCGTATTAATTGCTTTAGCATTGCCATAATTTACCGTCGAATGCCAAAGTGTTGCGCTTTTCCGGTTTCCTCTGCTTCTCTTCCCTCCACTATTTCGTCTGCCCCCTTTTCGTATGCCATTGACTTCCTTCTCCGTTTTTCTTTTTTCACTTGCATTTGGCCTTTGTTCATCCTCCGTTTCTGCGCTTCCCATAAACGTTCCCTCGTCCCAATTTGAGAGTTTAGCGCCCGCAACATTCGAGAACGACTGCACGAACCGATCAGAATTCGAGACCCTTCGGCGGGGGAAGGCATAAAGGAAACTCAAGGAAATATGCCAATACTTTCATTTTCCACAATGGGAAATGCCTTTAGAGTTGGACATTTGAACAGAATTTCGCGCAATTGGGCGAAAGTGGTCGAATTGGAGAAGAAGTAAACCGCACAGGTCATAAATTGGCCAACGCGGACGGAATGAAAGCTAAAAAAGAGGGGGGGGGGGGGGGGTAAAGGGAGGGAGGGGGAGGAGGGGGGTGACCGGGAGGTGTTGTGGGGAATGTCGGGGAGAAAGGGCAATCGTTTGATGCGAATGGCCGAGTCGTAAATGGACGGCTGAAGAAAAGAAGAGACGGCATTGGCAGAAAGGACGGCGATCTGATCAGAGAAAAGAGGACTGACTGATCAGAAAATGAAATAAGCACAAACAGACTGACCATCACAGGCAAAATGTGCAGCAGCTGACCGGTCAGTTCAAAAACGATGACAGCGACAGAAACCTGGGAAAGAGAAAGAGAAAAGAGAGTGGAAAGAGAAAGAGAAAAGAGAGTGGAAAGAGAAAGAGAAAAGAGAGTGGAAAAAGGAAGAGAAAGAGAGTGGAAAGAGAAAGAGAAAAGAGAGTGGAAAGAGAAAGAGAAAAGAGAGTGACTGAAGAGGAAAAGAAAAGAGAATAGAGAGTGACTGAAGAGGAAAAGGAAAACGGAGAGAAAGGAGAGTAAAAGGAAAGAGAAAGAGAAAAGAGAGTGGAAAGAGAAAGAGAAAAGAGAGTGACTGAAGAGGAAAAGAAAAGAGAATAGAGAGTGACTGAAGAGGAAAAGGAAAACGGAGAGAAAGGAGAGTAAAAGGAAAGAGAAAGAGAATAGAGAGTGACTGAAGAGGAAAAGGAAAACGGAGAGAAAGGAGAGTAAAAGGAAAGAGAAAGAGAAAAGAGAGTGACGAAAGAGGGAAAGCAGGGACGGTCCCAGGGGGGGGGGGGGGGTACGCGGGGTACGTACCCCCCCCAAGGCCCCTCCGCACCCGAAATTTTTAAGGAAAAATTAGTACTTTTGCTGAAAATTTTAGATTTTCCTTGGTGGTACCCCCCCCAGACTTAGCCTCTTACCCAAATTTTCCAAAAAATCGACATTTTTTGACTAAAATCTCCTAAAAATGGCTCAAAAGCGCAAAATTCGTCACTTTTTTGGACAAAATTAGTTAACAAATCGCATTAAAAAATGCAAAATTTTTCCCGGCGGCGCCTATCGGCACCGCCGGACCCCTTGTTCCCCAAAAGTTTTCTGGAAAAACCGCCGCAAAAAAAAGCGGAGTGAAAAGCAAAAAAAAAAAAAAAAAGGTCGTCGCCCGGGGGGTGGTACCCCCCCCCCCCAAACCGAAATCCTGGGACCGTCCCTGAGGGAAAGGAGTTACTTAAGAAGGAAAGAGTCTTGAAGAGGGAAAAGAGTGACTGACCGTGTGAGTGACTCCCCCACAGAAAGCAGCAGCGCCTAAATGAATTAGAGGAGAACTTGTGCATGATAAGCCCATCTCGACGTACCGACGACGGCGTACACTCCGGGGGAGACGCAAGGGAAAAGGGGTCCTTTTATGCCATTGGGGTAAAGGGTGGCCTAAAAGACAACAATTGGCAATTATGGCAATGTTGTCCATTTGCAACGATTACTCACCACTAATTCGCCCATTAATCGCCCAAAGGCGGCACCAAACACAAAGGAAGGACCAAAAATGCCTGAAGGAATGGGAACGGTGCTGGCCAAAGCGTTGAGAAAGAACTTCAGAAAAGAAAGAAAGAAAGGTGAAAAACGGAAGCAAAGAAGAAGCAGAGACATAAGAGAGAAGGAAGCAGAGAAGCGAGAAAAGCGGGGAAATCTCTCCGTCGGAGCCGACCCAGGCAGAGAGCACAGAGGAAGTGCAACTCAGCGAAGAGTTGGGCGGAACGGACCAGGAACAGCCGGCGAAGAAGTCCTAAAAGGACGACGGATGGAAGCGGAACGGAGGAGGAGGACAAAGGAAAGGGATCGTTTCGATTTCGATTTGATTTTTGGCCGGCATTCTCCAAAACCAAAAATCGGAACCATTTTAGACCCTTTCCGGCCAATTTTACACATTTTTTGTCGGTATAAACAAAATAAATTTTTCAGAATTTTAATTGGCAAATTTGAGACCAAAATGACATATGAAGTAAAATGCACTTACTTTGGCCGTGTGAATGAATCGCTTCTGAAAATGCATTAAAGTTTTACGAAATTCCCTAAAAAAAACTCACTTCTCCGCCAATGAAACGGCCGAATCCCTTCGGAAAAGTGAAAGAGCCGACAATAAAAGCGACCAAAGCGGGATAAATGGCCCAACTGACAAATGAGGAGAAAAAATAAATTAAAAAAAGACAAAATGCCAAAGGGGACAAACTGTCGCTGGAAGAGCAATTTGGCCAAACGGTGGTGCCGAAGGAACAGAACCATATGACGTTGGAGAAAAATGAAGGCGGCAGAGAGAACGCCACAAAAGATACTGTAAAGAAACGGAAAGGAACTGTAAAATGGAAGGGGAAGAGAAGGAAAAAGAAGAGAAGAAAGAGGGTGGGAAGGGGAAGAAATAGGTGAGAAAAAGAGAGAAAAAGCGGAAAAGAAAGAGAGAAAGAGGAGAGAGAGAGAATGAGAGAGAGAGAGAGAGAGAGAGAGAGAGAGAGAGTGAGAGAGAATAAAGGGAGAAAGAATAAAGGGACAGAGAAAGAAGAGAGACAAGGGGAAAGACAAAGAGAGGCAGAGAGAGACGGGGAGAGAGAGAGAAAAGTGAGGGGGTACCAGAAACATAACAAAAGGCCGACCCGATGAGCGCAAAGAACGGCAATTCCTCGGGGAAGAAGGCGTCGCGCGGAAATTGCGTTTGGTAAAAGGCGGTTACGGTAACTGAAAGTTGGGAAATGGTAGGCTAATTTGGCAAAATTAAACATCAGTTGGAACTTGGACCTTCCGTTTCGACAGTGAGCACGCGAATAATGCGAAGCAAAGTGGCAGAGCAAGTGGCGGCGAAAAAGCCACGCCAATAATTGCGAATGGCAAAATAGGAGGAAGTGACTTCGATCGAGAAGAGAACGCCTAAAACAGAGAGAGAAAGGGAGAGGGAGAGAGAGACGAGAGAGAGAGAAAGGGAGAGAGAGAGAGAAAGAGAGAGAGAGAGAGAGAAAGGGGGAGAGAGAGAGAGAGAAAGGGAGACCGATCAAATGGAAGGAGAGGGACGGCACTCCTGATCAAGAGGAAAGTGATCGGAATAATATGTCAAATAATGGGCGATCAAAAATGGAATGAGAGAGAAGGGGCGAAATGGCCAAGCAAAATGGAAGATGAACAGTTAGGAGGAGACTAACAAGGAGAGACTGAATGTGAATGATCGGCCGATAGCAAACGGAAAACTTTTGAAGAAGAGAAAAACCAACCACCAACTGGTGCTGAAAAAGTGGAGCTGACTCCAACAGCACACGCAGCACTAAGCATTTCATATGAGCGCGATTCGTTTCCGAACGGCGACCGTTTGGAGAGAACGCATTGACTGAGCAAATTGGCCATAACGGAGGCAATGTGAACGAAGGGACCCTTTGGGGGGGGGAGTGAAATACGGCAAAATGGGAAAAGCGGAGCAAATTACCCAAATTAATTTGAAAAGAAAAGTGTGCCAAAAGCCACCTCTTTGCCAATTGGCATTCCGCTGCCCAGCGAAAGGGTCAGTCCGATCATTTTGGAGACCAAAGTTCGCAGGGTGAGGTATTCCTTGAGAATGACGCCGCGCAGAATGGTCTTCATCTCGGGAATGCCCGATCCGATCGCTTGTGGGGCGATTGTACGGACGAAAAGGGCGGAAAGGAGCACGAGAAGGACGGGAAAGCCGACCCAAACGGCGAAAGTGCCGAGCAAAGCCACGGAACGGTCGGAACGAGTGCCAAACGCAACGGAATCGATGACAGAGAGATGAACTGAAAGAAAAGGGGAGGAAGACGAATGACGGAAAGGCAAGCGGAGAGCACGTTTTTGGAGAAAGTCAATGGCCGCGTCCATGGACAAAGAACAAATAGCCATAAGGAAGCCGAGCATCGCCAGGAAAAGCCAATCTTCGGCCACCGATCGGAAATTGTTGACCCACTGACACGCGCATTTCGCTGAACGGACGGAAAATGCGTTGGGCGGTGTCTTCGCATTGCTTTTCGTCCGCTTGCCTTTTGCCTTTGTCCGCTTTTCCTCCCCCAATTTTTCCTCCCCCTCCGTCGTGCTGTTCTCCCGTTGCTTCTGATACTCGTCGAACACTCCCTTCTCCAAATCCGTCACTTTGTCCTTTCTCCCAACGCCCAAAAGAGCGGCGGAGTTTCGCAACTCAAACAAACGCCGCATTTTAATCAGAAAGATACATTTGAAAATGAAACGATTTTTTTAAGAAAAACTAATTGAAATTAATTGGTTTAATTGCCGGGTAAAACGAATTGATTACCGGGCCAATCAAAAAACACTTGCGGAGAGAAATTACAATAAAAGGAAAAAAAGTCACAACAAAAAAATAAAGAAAAGGAAAATGGAAGCGGGTGATAATGAGAAGGCAATTAACAAAATCATTAATTAATTAATTAGTGGTGAATCACTTATCATTAGGACAATGAAAAGGATGAGAGACGGAGAAAACGCAAAAAAGGCAAAGTTTGGAAGAGATAAAAGCAAAAGGCAGCGGTCAGCGAAGAGCGGCATCTCAGAATAGACTTCACCAGGTTCGAAATCCCAACTATTTTGCGAAGTTGATATGCCATTCTCCGGATGGACGATATTGGATTAGGTAATTAGCCGACTGAATTAGCAAATGAGTCGGTGTTTCTTCCCCCCCCCCGCCCATCCTCCGTCTTAAAATGTTGCTTCCCCCCCCCCCCCCTTTAACTTTCGCTCCAACTTTTCTTCGTTTGGCTGTTTGTGCTCAATTTAGCCTAATCTAAGGGCAAACAATTAAATGAATTTGCTGTTGATCCTTTGCTGGTGATGGGCATGGGCAGATTAGCTAAATAAACCAATAATGGGGGGGAGGGATAGGGGGAGAGGGTAGGGAGAGGAATGCGAGGGGAATAATGGGGGAATGGGGAGGGGTGGGGAAGGAGGGAGGGCCGGGAGGGGGGGGGGGGGGGGGGGGGGACGGAGGAGGGGGGGGGGGGGGTTTGAATAGAAGTGACGATGGGGGGGGAGGTGAAGGGTGTGGGGGGAATCAGCTGTGAGCAACACCGATTAAAGGTGGGGGCACCAGCCCATTGTCTGATAAAAGGGGGGCAGCGGAACGGGGGGGCGGAGGGGGAGGGGAGGGGGAGGGGGGGGAGGACGGAGACCATTGGGAACGATGATGCAAGCAAATGATGGACGGACGGATTGCCCATGAACGGAAAAAGCAAATTTGATCAAATTTCAATTTTGAATTCGAAGCAAAAGAGTGGTGCTAAAGTGGGGGGGGGGGAAGAGAGAGAGAAACTCCGTTTGATTGGAAGGCAACTAAAATGTGGGCAACTTTTTATGCACTTCCAAAAATTGGAGCTGTTTGCTCTATTTTCATCCTTTTTTTTTCTTCCGTCAAAATAAAAAAAAATTTTAAGAACCAATAAAAATGATTATTTCTTTTTTTTCAGTTTTTCTTCTGACATTTCAATGCCAATTAAATAAATGCCAAAAATCGGACTGATCGGACCGTTTTGGCTGAATGCCTTCGAAAAATACTCTAACATTCGTTTTAGACTGTTTCATTTTCATAGTTTTTGTTTTGTTTGTTTTTGTTTGCCCGCAAAATATTTCGTTTTTATGACGGTTATTTCATTTTCAAATTTATGGAAAATTTCAATTTTATAGGAAAAATGAATCACATTAAAAGAAAAACAAAAGTGCAAAATGACAAAAAAATAAATAAATAAATATTCAAAAAGTTGAAACAGTGCGCCGACGGACGGATCATACAACAGAAGAAGAAGAAACATAAAAACGAACGGAAGAAAAGTCGAAAGGACGGACGAAAGGTCGAAAGGACGGACGAAAGGACGGATGAGAGGACGGACGAAAAGTCGAAAGGACGGACGAAAGGTCGAAAGGACGGACGAAAGGACGGATGAGAGGACGGACGAAAAGTCGAAAGGACGGACGAAAGGTCGAAAGAACGGACGGATTGACGAAAGGACGGACGAAAGGACGGATGAGAGGACGGACGAAAAGTCGAAAGGACGGACGAAAGGTCGAAAGAACGGACGGATTGACGAAAGGACGGACGAAAGGACGGATGAGAGGACGGACGAAAAGTCGAAAGGACGGACGAAAGGTCGAAAGAACGGACGGATTGACGAAAGGACGGACGAAAGGACGGATGAGAGGACGGACGAAAGGTCGAAAGAACGGACGAAAGTGACGGACGAAAGGTCGAAAGGACGGACATGTTCGAAGGACGGACGAAACGTCGAAAGGACGGCGAAAGGTCAAAGGACGGATGACCGACCATGTGTCAGATGACGAATTGCTTACCTAGTAGAAAAAAATTAATTAACACTAATTAAATAAAAATTAATCCAATTCAAGTGTCTCAGCAGGATTTATTACAATGGCACATAGTGGGAAGGGGAAAGAAAGAGAGGGACAGAGAAAGACAGTGAGTGATGAGAGAAAGAAAGATATGGAAAGATATGGAAAGAGAGAGAGAGAGAGAGAGGGGGAGAGAAAAAGAGTAAGATAGATAGAGAGAGTAAAAGGATGATGTTTAATCAATAGACAAGAGAAGAGTGAGGGAATGTGTAACTTGAACGGGAGAAGCGGAGGAAACGGCAAAACGAAGGCTTTTGCTTCCCTTTGGGCGTTTGCCCGGGGGAAAAGCCTTTCTCTCCCTCTCCGCTCTTTCGCCTTTCTCTGTCTCTTTTCCGTGTAATCCCTCGCCGTTCTCTCGTCGAATGTTTGCTTTTACCAATGGCTTAACACGCGAAACGGAAGACAAAGAAAAAGCGGACGGAGGCAAAGGAAAAAGCCTTTTGCCCCTTTCTTTTTGAGTGTCTTCTC
Source organism: Heterodera schachtii (assembly GCA_023374025.1). NCBI lineage: Eukaryota > Metazoa > Nematoda > Chromadorea > Rhabditida > Heteroderidae > Heterodera > Heterodera schachtii. The sequence goes on along the minus strand of SIJG01000001.1, from coordinate 3,151,016 downwards.
ATTTACCCAAATTTTGGACACCCGAAAGTTTTGCTTACCTTTCATTTAAATTACGGCCGACGGAACACTTTTTGTACCGCTCCTTTCCCCCGGAGGAGGGGGGGGGGGGCATAAAGCAAAGAAAAAAGTGCCGCCTCTCCGCCCCCCCCCCGGCGGTGCCTTTCTTTTCCTTTGCCTTTTGTCCAATGAATTTACAGAGAAATTTAAAATGGAAGAAAAACAAATTGACAGAAGTAACAACAGCAGAAGGAGAAGTGGAAGAATGAAATGAACGGCGGAAGAAGGGAAAGCGAACGGCGCAAAAGGAAAACGGACGACGGACGAGGGAATAATGACAACGGCACAATTGCAGCGATGAGAGAAGACTTCCTCTTCTGTCGTCGTCACTCCTCTTCCTCTTCCTCTTCATCCTCCCCTTTTTCCTCTTCTTCCTCTTCCTCTTCATCCTCCCCTTTTTCCTCTTCTTCCTCTTCCTCTTTTTCCCCCTTTTCTCCTGCTCTTTTCGTTGTTCTCCTCCTTTCCTCACTTTTGCTTCTTTTTGTTGCCGATGCAAAAAATGCGGGAACAAAAGCGGACCAACAAAAGTTGGCAATTGGAAGAAAGTCTTATCATCCGACAAATTTTTAGCATTATCAAAAAGGCTGCTCAACTGTCACGGGCGCTGCTTAGCATTTTCGAAGATGGGACCAAAGCGGACCAAATCGAAAAGGTATTATTGGCATTGGCACATTACGCGCGAGTGCTGAGAGTGTCCGCCCCATTTCCAAAACTGACTCTGAATGATTAATCTCTTTTTCATATTGCCAATTTCTCCCATTCAGTGCCAATTCCCTCCCCCCCCCCCCCCTAAAGGCCTATTCGAATGTCGCCGATGCGGAGATTTTTGACGCAAAGATTGAATTGGAGAAAGTGAAAGCCGAAATGGAGCACTACTTAAAGGCGAGGACAGCAATTGCATGGGTAAAAAGAGAGGGAAAAGCAAAGAAAAAAAAAACTAACGCTGGACAGAATGCCAAACTGAGTTTGGAGCAACGGCATTTGATCAGCGCGTCGAAAGAGGCGCTCGAAAACGGCACTTTTTCACTGGCATCGCTAAACGACCCGAACTCGCCGAACTTTGTGCGGTATTTAAACGCGAAACGAATGAACATTCACCAGAACAGCCATTTCGGAACGGACATTGAAGTAAAAAAAAAAAAAGAAGATTTGAGGGACAAACACCGGCGGATTTAGGCAAATGCCACCGTCGAAGTTCGACTTCGGCCCAACCCCAACTTCAACGGGTTGATCACCAGCTCGGACGCCTCCACAGTGCATGTGCCAACTCCCATTTACAACAGAGGTGCCAATTCCATTCATTCCGAGGGAATGTTTTTGCGATGGATTGCCCTTTTCTCTCCCATTTTCTCCGCTAATTATGCCATTTAATTTACTTCTTTTTCTGTTTTCTTTCCACAGATGCCCAATTGTTGGAGCAAATTCATTGGTCGGACATTGACCAGCAGTACCGGCGGAACCGTGAGCAGCTCAAAGATCTCAATTTTCAGAAGTTCTGCTCCGAGTCGGGCTTTTTGCGCTATTTTCCGTCCGCCCCGTGGCTTTGGGAGGTGTTTAAAGCGTCAAAATGTGCCGATCATTCCAATTTTTGCCCAAGGACCGTTCCTCGGAGTTGGACCTGTTCGACTGTCGGAACACGGAATGGTACGTCAACGCGGCCACCGCGTCGCGTAATTTGGTCATTTTGCTGGACACTTCCGGCTCAATGCTCGGCCAACGCTTCGAAATCGCACGGCAGACAATCGAAGCGATTCTCGGCACTCTTTCGGACAATGACTTCTTCAACATTATCAATGCACGTGCTCCGCCCCCCTCCATTCATTGCTGCCCATAATCCGCTTCTCCTCCTTCAGTTTTCTAAGCAGGCCATCCTTTTGGAGGAGTGCGACGGCAGAAAATTGGTGCAGGCGACGCTAAGGAACAAAAAGTTGCTTCTCTCGCGGCTGTCAAATGTCAGCTCAGAGGGAAAAGCGGACTACGAAATGGCACTGCACAAGGCATTCATAGCACTTATGAACGTGAGAGCCGAAGAGATTAAAGCCAAACTGAGAGCTTAAAGCAATGAGTGAATGTTGCTTAAGCTAAGCTAACGGTGCCCCTCAGCAAATATTAATTTGTTGCTAATTGTAATTACTAATTTACCTTAACTTTTGCCTTGAACTACTTATGCCCATATAACAGTCATTCCTTATACCCTTAATTAACTAATTAATTAATAAATTAATTGCTTGCTTGCTTTTTAATGCCTTTCTCATTGCCCTCCTACCGCTCAATTGTCCTTTTGCTTTCCACCGCTTTTCGCTTGCTCAGTTGCCGGATGAAAGTGTGCATCTTCGAAGCAAAGAGGAGGCGGCGCGTGAAGCGGCGCGAAGGGAAGCGGCGGATTCGCCTGAGTCGGAGAGAGCCGCGGAAGGAATGCGCCATTTTGTGTTGGAGGACAACGTTTTAACAGTGCCGGAACGCTTTTTGGAGGCGGTTGGTCCCTTTGCTGCTTTGCTTTGCTTTTCCTCCGATCACTTTTTCCGCTGCTTTTCCTCTGATCACTTTTAAGATTTGCTTTTCTCCGATCACTTTTTCCGCTGCTTTTCCTCTGATCACTTTTAAGATTTGCTTTTCTCCGATCACTTTTTCCGCTGCTTTTCCTCTGATCACTTTTACGATTTGCTTTTCTCTAATCACTTTTCCCTTCCCTTTCTCTTTTCAATAATCATTTTTCAATTAACTATCAATTCTTTTTCCTGTTCAAGATTAGCAAATATGCGGGAAGTGACCAGCGCATGGGGTGCCAGGATATGATCATGCTGATCACTGATGGAGCACCCGGCTTTTACCGCGAAACATTCGAATTGTTCAATCCGGAAAAGCGGGTAAGAAGGGCGAAGCCAACAAAAGTCCCAAAAAATGCCATTTCAAAATTCAGGTCCGTTTCTTTTCGTTTGTCGTTGGGGAAGAGGCTAAGGATTTTGAGCAGGTGCTTATCCCTTATATTCGGCCAAATTTGAATTTGAAAAAGGTCCGATGGATGGCATGTGCCAACCGCGGATTTATGGCACATATCAGTTCAATGGCCGACGTTCAAGAGGTGAGACAGGCGAAAATATATGGGAAAGAGAGAGAGAGAGAGAGCAAGAGAGAGGGAAAGAGGGAGAGAGAGAGAGAGAGAATGAGAGAGAGAAGCGGAGAGAGAGAGAGAGAAAGGAGAGAGAGAGGGAAAAGAAGAGAGAGAGAGGAAACGCGGAAAAGAAAAAGACAAGGCAATTAAAAATGAAAAAGCAAAAGCAAAGGAAGGGCAACAAAAATACAAACTTTTCGGGGATGAAACATTCAAATGCATTCAAACGTTTCTCCATTTACCCCATAGAAAGTGCAGCAGTACGTTCGCATTTTGTCCCGCACCGTTTCGCGACAAAAGGCCGCTTTCACCGAGGACAGTCCGTTTTGGAGTGGGGCAACCCGCGAAAGAATGGTCAGTCGGTGAAGAAGGGAGACATAAAGCGGGGGGAAAGGGAGGGAAAAGCGGGGGAGGAAAAGCGTGTCCTTAGTAGCAATGGATTGGTAACTTTACGTTAACAATTTCGCCAAATCCTTATCCAACAGAGCGACGACTTCATCGTTTCTGTTTCCTTTCCCGTCGTCCTTCCCGACGGCCAATTTATGGGCGTTTCCTCCGTCACTGTGCCACTCTTTGAACTGTCCCAATTGGCCCATCCGTCGCGCGTCGGTGCGCGGAGTCATTTTGTGCTGTTGGACGGCAGCGGATACGCACTGATTCACCCCCAACTGAGGCCGATGGTAAGCGAAGGAAGGAAGAAGCAATTATGGCATTTTGAGAATATTTGGCTAAGGAAGAGACGGGGGAGCTGAAGGCCGGCTTTAACAGCATCTCATGGCACGAGGCGGAAGCGCAACGGACGCATTCGCCGGTAAGGCAAATTCGGACGAAAATGCCATAAAACGGAGCAGACCCTTTGCCATTCAGCACCACCAAAAGCGATCCTTCAGCTGCTCAACAGGCGAAATAGAACCAAAAAAGCAACACACTCTCTTCGCGGTGGACAAAATGGTAATTGAGGAGGAAAAGCATAGGAAAAGCATGAAAAGGATAAATGGGGGAAGGAAGGAATGGCATTTGACAAAAGGACGACACTTTTCTTTTACAGAGACACGTCTATCCACAGGAGAACCATTACCAGGTGGGTGGTGTTAGACATGCTTTTGATTAACAATCTCCAATTTAAATCCCTTTAAGGCGATGTGCATTGACGGCACTCCCTTTAGGTAAAATGAGGCGCCTAATCGACTGAAAATCCAATCATTTACCATTTGATCACTTAGTTTGGTGTTGGCAATGCCTTCGGACGACACAAAACGACTGAAGGGAATTGTCTCCAGCGCTGCTGAGGAAGTGCAGCTGAGTTGGCTGAAGGGCGCCGATTGGCGACTTCACCCCAAATGGCGCTATTGCCATTTGAACGACAGCGACGCGACAATTGGGTGAGAGAGCAGAGAAAAGGGAACATTTTGCCAAAATCAAATTTCAAATTAGCTCTGAACGTGCATTTCGCGAGTACGTAAAGCAAATGAAAGACAACGGAAAAGTGCCCGGTGAGAAATGGCCTATTTTACCGCGCTCGGCTGCTGGAGATTCCCTGGCATTATGCCAATGCCAATGCGTATTCAATACCAGTGATACAATATATTTTTTGAAAGCGACTTACGCTATTATGCTGATCAGGGATGGCATTCCGAGGCCCCAAAAATTTTCGGAAATCGGAATTCCGGGGGTTCGGAAATCGGAATTCCGAGGCCCCAAAAATTTTCGGAAATCGGAATTCCGACCCCAAAAACGTCGGAAATCGGAAATCGGAAATTTTTCAAAAATATAAAACTAAAAATTTTCTAAATATTTTAATAGGCTAATTTTTTAAAATTCTTACAAGTAAATGGTGATTTCAAAAATGTTTTTGATTATTTGAATATTTTGCTTGAAAAATTATTCAATGATTTTATCAAAATCTTTTTTTATGTATTTTTGCAAAATTTTAGAACATTTCTGGGAAAAGGGGTGATTATTTACACGTTTTTTACGGCGCGCTTTTTCAAAAACTTTTTGGGAACATGGGGGGGGGGGGTCCGGCGGTGCCGATAGGCGCCGCCGGGAAAATTTTGTAATTTTTTATGCGATTTGTTAACATATTTTGTCTAAAAAATTACAAAAGTTGTAATTTTTAGCAAATATTGCAAGAAAATTAAGGTTTATTAGGATCCGGCGGTGCCGATAGGCGCCGCCGGAAAAATTTTGAAAATTTCAGTCCAATTTATTAACAGAAATTATACAAAAATTACTAATTTAAAAAAAAAAAAATTTTTTTTTTAATTTCCGAAAATTTCCGACTTTTCATCAAAAATTTCGGAAATCGGAAGTCGGAATTCCGACGACCAAAATTTTTTCGGAAATCGGAATTCCGACCCCAAAAATGTCGGAAATCGGAAGTCGGAAATCGGAATTCCGTGCCATCCCTGATGCTGATCACATTTATTTTTGTATTTTCCGCGGAAATACCAATGCCATTGTCCTTTTCTTTCCGCTCTTTGTCTTTCCTTCCTTTTCACACTACCGAAGTTCAGAGTTCTGCCAAGACAGACGTGCTCTGGTTGAGCGTGCCCTTCTTGACCTGCACGCTTCCAAAGACTTTTCCGAATTTTGGGGCCAAGAAACGGAGCGGAACAAAAAGTGCCGTTATAGCAAATGCCATTCAGCAGGCTTCGTCCCTTTTCCCAAAGGAACGGCGTCCATTTGGCCTTTTTCGTCGCCCCTTCGGGCGTCTTCCGCTTCCGCAACCATTCTCTCGGGGACCGTCTCCTCTATGAATCGCCCCACCCCTCCGGCGCCGAAGGAGGGCAAAGCAATCGGTGAAATTGACTATTTCTGATAATTATTGCTAATTGATGATGTCATTAAACACAATGCTAATTATTTAATTTTCATTCGAAGTGTCTACAAACACTTTCTGTTGGAGCTGTTTCCAAACGCCGCGGAGGCTGACTTTTTCCGTCGCTCAGTTCGGCAACCGTCCGATCAGATAACTTTCGACTTCAACCGAGAAAGTGCCATCCTTCCCTTTTCCATTTAAATTGTTTTTTCTTTCATTAGCCCGTCTTTGGCAGGGCTATGGCCGAAAGACGGCCTATGGCCATGCCGAGAATGAATCTCTGTTGGCATTGGCCTACAAAACGGTGCGCGTCGACGGAGCAGTGGCGGGAGTTGCGGGCATTGAGGTGCGGAGACTGTTAACGATGCCCCCAAATGTGTCACCAATTTGCTCATTTTTAAGTTCCTTTACGATACGCTCGTCGCCCAAATGCGCCACATCGGCTGTATGTCCGCCGATGTGAGTTTCTTCTCAATCCTTCCCATTGATCACCCTTTTCTGATCACCTATTCATCGACTTTCGTTTTTCTGATCACTCCCTTTGGCAGAGTGATCGCTCCCGTTGCTATTTGCTCGATGAGCATGGCTACGTGTTGTTCTCCAGGTACTGCCCCACAATACGCTTCTGCCACAATTCCTTCACTCATTTAGCAGTCATTCCACTCGCTATTCCGACTTTGTCCATCAGAACATTGTCCTTCCTCAAATTGCGTTTGTTACGGCACAAAATATGACACTTTCGGGGCGAAAAAGAAAGGGGCAAAAAGCATTCATTGCGAGTCGAACGGCACAACAGGAGCAGGAACAGCAAGAACAAGGGAACACCGCCGGAGGGGCGTTGGAGTTGGGACGCTTTTTTGGGCAACTGAACAGAGTGACAGAATGGACGATGGAACTCCTGCTGAGGAAAGGCCTTTACAAGAGGTAACAACAACATTCGAAAGGCGAACTTTACCAAAGATAACTTTCCTCCCCCGGGGCACAATTTGCCGTTTGCCAAAGCGACAGAATTCCATTGGCATTGACCGTTTTCCGTTGGCTCTTCGCTTTTGTCGGTCTCAGATTCCATTTCGTTTTCGTTTCTCAGATTGCACTTCACCGATGCTCAGTCCGTTTGTGACTCGTCCAGTGCCAATTCCGATTCGTTCTCCTCCCAAACGTGGGCACCAACAACAGTCGCATCTTCAGCTCAGCAAATAGCCGTCCTTCTTCAGGTGACCATTAAAATGCCACAAAAGCCCTCCTTTGGCATTTTGTTTCATTTTAAATTCCTTTAAAGTTTTCACTCTCCTCCGTTCTCCGTTTTCTTCTCCAATTCGGCGCCGCCGTTCTCTCTTCCCTTTTTTTGCTGCCCTTTGAATTTGTCCACGGCCTCCAATTGAACAGTAAGTCTCTTCTCTTCCCCTCTCTTCCCTTCTCTTTTCTCTTCCCTTCTCTTTTCTCTTCTCTTCCCCTCTCTTCCCTTCCCTTCTCTTCTCTTTCTTTTCTTCTCTTTTCTCTTCCTCTTCCCTTCCCTTCTCTTCCCTTCTCTCCCCTTCTCTTCCTTTCTCTTCTCTTCTCTCCCCTTCTCTTCCTTTCTCTTCTCTTCCTTTTCTCTCCCCTTCTCTTCTCTTCTCTTCTCTTTTCTTCTCTTTTCTCTTCTCTTCCTCTTCCTTCTCTCCCCTTCTCTTCCTTCTCTTCTCTTCCTTTCTCTCCCCTTCTCTTCTCTTCTCTTTTCTTCTCTTTTCTCTTCTCTTCCTCTTCCCTTCTCTCCCCTTCTCTTCCTTTCTCTTCTCTTCCCTTCTCTCCCCTTCTCTTCCTTTCTCTTCTCTTCCTTTCTCTCCCCTTCTCTTCCTTTCTCTTCTCTTCCTTTCTCTTTCCTTCTCTTCTCTTCTTTCTTTCTTCGCTTTTCTAAATGATTTTTTTGTCTCTCTGCGCAGCTTTCGCCAGTCTTTTGAAAGTGAATGATGGCCGTTTTCCGTGTCGCCAACATTCGCCCTTTTATTTGGCCCAATCCCAGGTGAACGTCGGCGGAGCGGACGGCGCACTTTTGGACAGTGACTCATACGGTAAGAGGGTGAGCTACGGTATTGTGACGGGATTTGATGCCCCGGGTTGACCCCTAATTCCCCCCCCCCAATTTCAGAAAGGCCGTGCCGTCAGAATGCGGCACAATGTGCCGTCCGTGCATTTGCTTCATGGGTTCCTCACACCAACCTTCTTCTGTACGCCTCACCCACCCTAATTTCTCTTAATTTCCCCCCTTTTCAGCGTTATTATCCACCAGGGCGTCCGTTCCAATTGTTTCCATTCCGACCCTTCCCATTGTCCGCTTTCCCAATCGTCCGAAATTCAATTCGGCTTTTCCTCCTCATTGCCTCCGACCGAAGACGCCGAGGCGGAAAATTCCGCTGCCAATGGCAAAGGGACGGCTGGACAATGTGCCGCTTCGCAACCACAGCAAAGGCAAAAGCCAAAACAATGTTTGAGGGACGAATTCATTGAGGTGAGAGGGGGGGGGGGAAGCGGAAAAGTGCGAAATTAAGGACAAAATTAAGGACGAACAGCCGGACGAAAGTTGCGAAGGCTCAACGGCAAAACGAGGCCAAGTGGCGGTATGGATGGCATTTCTGAGCACGTTTTTGGCACTTTGGGGAACATTCCAAATTCAAATAAGACGATGACAAGCAGCGGAGAATGAAAGGACAAATCAGAAGGGATAATCGGGGGATAAAGGACAAACTCTGACGGATTTTTCGCAAATCTCCGTCCTTTCGCTCATTTCTTTTAATTTCATTTTTTGTTAAATATTTTTTTATGTGTAAATTTTATCATAAAAATTGGCGAAATCATTCGAAAGAAAAGTCAAATTTCATTTTCCGTACTCATCGTCCAAATAAATCTGTATTGAATCAGTATAAAAGTCATCAAACATACAATGGCTGACCTTCCAATATACGCAATTAAACAGGGCAAAAGCGATGGGAAAAACAATTCTAAACGAATTAATTATTAATGCTTAAAATGATTGATAAGTGATCGATCAATTTGACAGGAAATGATCAATTGATTGTTAATTCGGTTGAAAGTTGATTGATTGACTGATTATCATCGATCGTTGGTTGATCACCTGGCAATGATGTCAATTCGCTCTGCTCTTCCTCGCTCACTGAGTAAACTGCACCAACGGATTAACTGATCAAAATGGTGGTGATAAAGTAAAAAAGGAAAGCCCGTCGGCAGTGCCCACCTCGACTCGCTTTCTCTGGCCCACATAGACCAAGTCGCCCATGTCCTGCCAAATGGCGTAATTGCCAATGTCCCCCCCCCCCCCCCCTCTTGTCCAACTTGGTCTTGCAATGTCCATCCCGGCTCCGTCTCGTGCAATCGGTGGTCCCTTTGGCGCTGTTCCGTTTCCCTCGGCGTCACCGCAACATCGCTAAGTTCCATCTGCTCATCCTCAGGCTCCTCCTCGTAGCGCAAGTCGAGCTGAAGCTTCCGTCTCTTGCGCAAAAGGCTCTGCCAACAAAAAATGATGAAAGCCAAAAAGGGACAAAGTGAGAACGAATCGAAAGGAATTAATAAACGGGCAAAAGCAAAGCGATCAAAGTGAAAAGCCGAATCACTACTGATCAGTACAGCCCCGCCTCTCCTCTCCCCTCTCTCTTTTGGCGTCCCTTGTGCCCCTGTCCTTACCCTTTTCTCCGATCGGAAGCCGATTCTCTGTTTCTTCGTCGGCCGATGGAATTCGTCGCCCGTTGCGTTGGCCATTCCGTCCATCACATTGCTCAGTCGTGTTCGATTCGCTGTTATTTTTCGCATCTTTTAACCAATTAAATGTCCGTTTCGCCTTTTCTTCTTCCCCTCCTTCACCTGCTTGTGCTCGTCCAAAATGCCCATATAATTTACAATGGCATATTCAATTAGCGAGGCAAAAATGAACACCACACAACCGCCGACCCAAATGTCAATGGATTTGGCATAACTAACGGGTGGCAAATTGGAATTGATGGCATGCGATTGGGTGATCATTGTCTGTTGTTGGCAAATATTTGCCGAGGATGAAAATGAATAAATGCACCAGCAAAGTGACAATGGCCAGCGGCACCCGCGCCGCCGTTGATTTCCAATCGATCCAATAGGAAACCCATGAGACGCCTAAGTGGGGAATGGGCTGATCAGTGATCGGCCAAAGGTTGGGCGAGTCTCACCGACGAGCATTGCGGAAGGGATGTAGAGCTGGAGGAGGAAGAAAGAGAACACGCGACGGAGACTCAAATTCACTCTCAGACATGAATAAGTGCCTGGGGGAGTCCGATCGGGCATTTTCACTTCTCACAATCAGTTAAATGATGATCAACCAAACTGTGCTCACCAGTGTTTGTCACCGAGTCACATGTGTTATTTTCCAGCGAGGCAATTTCAAAGTTTGGCAATGCTCCGTTAGCGGTCGGAGCGATCTCCACGCCCACTTGGTCCCACTTGTAAATGATGTCATTGGTTGTGTAGGCATCTGATCAAAAGGGGCGGGGGAGGGAAAAGCCAAAGCAATGGCAAAGCGTACAGCTGGCGAAATCGATCAGACACGACTGCACGTCCATCGGATATCTGAGCAACTCGGTGAGATTGGTTGGCACTTTGTTTGTGCCTGTTGCTTCACCTGAGCAAGTTCATGTTGCAGGCCAAGGTCAGTGTCAGCCGTCGGTTGTAAGTGACTCGACCATCCGCACGAATTTTAACAAAACGATTTTCCTGGTCAAGCATATGATAATGGCCACTTCGTTCGTTTTGGAAAAAGCTAAACGCAATGGCCAAGCCAATCAATGCTTTGCAAAAGCCCATGCCGAAACCTATCCGGGATCCAAATTGTCTGATCACGTGCCACAAAAAGGTGGGAAAAGCTGCGCTCTTCACCGAGTCTGCTGTAGGCCAACCGATCGTCCAACCATTCTTGTTGGAAGCGGAACTGCACCACATACTCCTTGAACAAGCGAAAAAATAATAATTTCAAAGCACATCTTTGGCCGTATCGACCCAAACTCAGACAAACCATATTCCGTTCACTAACTGCACTAATTGAATTGACGAACAACGAAGTAGTGACCACCACGGGACCCCCTAAAAGGCCGACTTTTTTAAGAGACAAATTCAAATGCAAGTGAGCCGGCTTTTTCCTTTTCCCACTGTCCAACCCAACCAATCCCTTCTCCTTTCCCTGCCCCCCCCCCTCCCCCCTCTCTCTCTCCATCTCTTTCTCTCCCTTTCTCTTTCCCTCTCTCTCCCTATCTCTCTCTTCCCATTCCAACTTTTCTCGAGAGTTGGTTCTTGACCAAGCGGACGCACGGCCGGGTCATAATTTTCGAGCAGTTCACAAACGGTAATCTGCTCTTTCCACGCCTGGTAATTTGTGGTTCGCCGATTAAATGCTGTCTTTTTGCTGAGAAAAACGAAACTTTAAACAAACGAAAAGCGCAAAGAAAAGATTTGAAAAAATACCATGGAATTTTCCTTTTTCGTGTGACAGCTTCAGAAGAAAATTCGAATAACAGAAAAACGAATAAAACAAATGAAAGGGTGACGAATATCGGAGATATTTGTTGAAGCATTGCTGAGAAGGAGGAAAGGAAAAAGAGGAGAATGAAATGAAGGGAATGAAAGAAAATGGAAATATGGGACACAGAGGAATATGACGAGAGAGTGAGGAGAGAGAGAAAGATGAAGTGAGGGGAGAGTGGAGGAAAAGCATTGGGAAAAGGGGCAATGGGAAGGGATGGGACGGGGAAGGTGGCACGGAAATTGAGTGACGGGGGAGGGGGGGGGGGGGGGGGGAAGTTGCGACGACGACGACAAACAGCGCCAAAGAATTCCCGGCACTTTCCGCCCCCCCCCCCCCACACACAACGAACAATGCCAAGAGAAGAGGGACAGCCAAACAAACACCTTTCATTCGCTCGGTTTCTTTTTACTTAATTTATGCCAATACGATTTCGACGAAGTGTTAATTAACGAATTTCTTTTATATAATTTTCCCCCGAGTTTCTCCCAATTATTTTATTTTGTCTTTCCAATCCGAGACTTTTCTGGCCAAATTCTGTCAATACGGCGAATGTTTTTCTTTTCATAAATCCAATAATCCAATCATATTCAGCTGTTCCACGAGCGAGCGCTTTTCGCGTTACATTTACAAAGTCATTTTGCCTATTAACGATTAAAGTTAAAGACAATCAAACGGAAAAAGGGCGAAAAGAGAGAGAAAGTGAGGGAATGTGTAAAGAGAGAACGAACATTTGTAATTTAACCTTCCCTTTCTTTGCCTTTGTTCATTGATTTTTGGAAGTAAAAAACGGTTTCTCCTCAAAATTTGCTTAATTAAATGTGTACTCATTTGATAAGAAAAGAAACGAAAAATAAAAATTTATTCGAATTTTACGAACTATTTTCAATACATTTTTAAAACTAAAACTAAAAAATTTAGAAAGATCCTATTTAATTTGGGTATTTTCCTATTTTCTTAGGTCTTATTTTGAGGATTCTTAGGATTTTTAGCGCATTTTATCGATGATTAGCAATTTTATTTTAATTTTACGTGTATTTCTTAGTTGATTTTCCAATTCATTTATTTTATTTTTATTGCTTCTGCTTCCATTTCCATCTTTCAAATGGGCGCTCTTTTGGCTGCGCCGGCATGTGCCGCTTCGGTAAATGTTAAAAAAAAAGGGCATTCGAATAACTATTTCCTTTCCACCATTTCCAGTTGGCCTGCTGTTTCGGCAGCACTGCTTGTTCCCTGTGCTGTTCCTTCTGTCCCACTTCTAAGAATTCGACCTCCACTCGTGTGATGTACGCTTTGATGTTGTTGGTCGGCACTCTCACCTCCTGCGTGATGCTCTCCGAATGGGTCCAAAAAATGTTGGCCAAGGTCTTGGTCAATTTTTACTTTGCCTCCTTTGTAAACCATTTTATCAGGGCGGATGGTTCTGTTCGGCGACGGGCAGTGCGGGCATTCCCGTGTGTGACATGGTCACGGGGTACCAAGCAGTTTACCGGTGGGTGGGTGACGCCAAATGCGTTTTGCCATGGGACTAAACCTTCCAGCAAGAATGACTCTTTGGGGGTTTAAAGCCTTAATTCCCCTCGTATTTCCTAATACCCCCTTTGTTGTTGTGATTGGCCTTCTTCCTCTTCAGCATTTGCATGGGCATGACCTCCTTCTTCCTCCTGTTCATGTTGCTAATGCTCGGTGTCAAGTCGAGTCGTGACGGCCGTGCCCCGATTCAAAATGGCTTTTGGTTTTTCAAATATTTGCTTCTCGGATTGCTCATTTTCGGCTTTTTCTATCTGAGGGACGGCGGATGGGCGACTCCGATGGTAAATTTAAATTGCATTTCAAAAAACCTTTTTATGAATACAATTTTTTATTTTTCAGATGTGGATTGGAATGCTTGGCGCTTTCGTATTCATTCTCATCCAACTGGTAATTTATTTCAGTGAATTTTTGCTTTTCTAATTCGACCGGCGAAATTTCTAAACGGCGAATCTGAAAGACTTTACAAAAACATTTTTTAAATTATGAGAATTGCGTACGACATGGCTTATTAATATTAGTTTTTACATCATATTCATACATATTTTTTAGGTTATTATCGTCGATTTTGCGCATGGATTGGCCGAAAATTGGGTGAGCACTTACGAGGAGAATGAGTCGCGCTGGTGCTTTGCCGGAATGATCTTTTTCTCGCTGCTCACTTACGCCCTGTCCATCGCCAGCACCGTTTTCATGTTTCTTTATTACACTTCGGTTTGTCTTTCATTCCTATTTTGTTTTTGGCATTTTCCTTTTTTGCTTAAGGGTGCCTCTTGTGCCCTTCCGAAATTCGTTATTTCCTTCAATTTCGTCCTCTGTTTCGTCATTTCCGTCGTTTCTCTTCTGCCCAAAGTGCAGGAACGAATGCCCAATTCGGGGCTCATCCAGGCTAGTATGATGTCACTGTACGTTTGTTACCTGACTTGGAGTGCGCTCACCAATAACCCGGGTTGGTTATCTATTCGAATCGAGATCATCCACAAACTGTTCCATTGTTCAGACAAGGAGTGCAACCCGTCGCTTATTCCTCGCCACAATTCCACCGGCGACGCGGGAGGGAATGTCCAAGTCAGTCCCCTCCCCCACCGACCGATCACTCCCCCCTCCCCCCCCCCCTAAAGGTGATCACCACTTCGCTGCCCGTCAATTCGCTCGTATCTTTGGTCATTTGGTTTTGTTGCCTTCTCTACGCTTCCATTCGCACTTCTTCATATACGGCACTGGGCAAAATTGGTGGGGCGATCAGTGAAGGAAATGCCGAAGGTCAGGACATCCCTCTGAGTAAGGCGAAAGTGAACGGTGGCGGGGAAGGAGGAGGAAGAGAAGGGCATTAGCAACCGAAGGGGGGGAGGCGGAAGACTTATGGTCCATTTGAGCGAACAATTCCATTTGTTCAGGCGAAGCTTCAATGTCCGTCGAGGAGGGCGACCGTGGGACGACGGGGCGCAATGTTTACGACAACGAAAGGGGGTCCGTGGCCTATTCCTACTCGTTCTTCCACTTCATTTTTGCGCTCGCTTCTCTCTATGTGATGATGACCCTCACTTCGTGGTACACGTAAGTGACGAAATGCGAACGTTTCCGTGGTAAAACATAATCGCTGCCTTCAGCCCGAGCGATGATTTGCGCTATTTGAACGACAACATGGCATCTCTTTGGGTGCGCGTGGTCTCTTCTTGGCTTTGCGCTGCGCTTTACCTTTGGACTTTGCTGGCGCCCGTCCTTTTCCCCGACAGGGATTTCAATTGATCACCAAACAAATGAAAATCGGATTCGAATTCTCCATTTTGTATCAAATATAACTTTATTATAAATCACATTTACAAATGCCTTGTTTTGATTGGTGGTAGAGATGGACAATGTCCTTTCTGTTAAGAAACTCGAAAGTTTTTTGAGAATTTGTTACGGACATATTCAAAAACTTGTAAGGGATGCGCATTCAAAAATTAAATTGGCAAGCATTTGGAGAGGAAGGAAGGATAACATGTTCAACAACACGGCAATGGTACACAGGGGATTTAATCACTTACATTAACCATATAATTAAATGATTGGATTTGCCAGAGACTAACGAAAACAAAACAAGAGTGACTGATGTGGTTGACATGAGTTGGTTAGTGCTGTTGAGCGATTTCAGAGAAGAATTGAAGCACATCCCCAATGGAGAAATCCAATTCGATTTTTGAGGCGCCGTAACATCGCGAGATCAGCTCTTGGTAATGTTTCACCTGGTTCAAGAATTCTTCCTGAAACTTTCTGTCAAATGTGAAAGAAATCCGTGGTTTTTTTTTGCCTGCATTTGTCGCCACACAACGACCAGAAGAGGCGAGCCCGGGCAGAGGTGTTTCTCCACTTTCTTGTACAGATTGTCGAGTCCCTTCTTCACTTCTTTGGCCGGGTATGACGAAATGGCCCGTTTCAGTTCCATCCGGGAGAATTGCTGCTCGTAGCTGATCTCTTCCGGCTTTGCGCCATTTTCCAAGTGTTTTTCTATCCTCTCGAAAAATGTCTGAATTTCATTTTTTGGTTTATTTTTCCGTGCCCATTCATTCACATGAATTTTGTCCAATGGACGGCCCATCGATTCCCTCACATAAATTCCGAGATTTTCTTGATACAAAAGTCGAACATTCTTTCGTCTCGTGTCCAAGCAGGGAATTTTCATCTCGGACAATGTGGCTTAAGAAAAGAGCATAAATCTAATTATTTATTTGGTCAAAATACAATAAAAGAAGTGCAAATTCTCGACTTTGACAATGGCCGACGGATACTTCGAAGTCGGCGCTTCGGCCGCCCCGTCAATGCCTCGGAGAATGGCATCAGCCAATTTCTCCAGCCATTTGTCCAAGTCAGTGCGACGTTCGAATTCGCCAAATATCGAAACTGCCGTCACAGAAACCGATTTTAAATGGGAAATTGAGTCTAGAATGCCCACTCTCGACTTCTTCAACAATTTGGCATTAGCATAGGAGTCTTCAATTTGAGCCTAAAAGCTCTGGGAATTTTCAAAAGGAAGCAAATTTAAAAAACAAAGACCATTTGTTCATCGAAAAGGCGCTTAAGTGAAATGAGAAAAGAGCCGTAGAGAGAGGAGAAAAAGGAAGTGGAATCAGTGAAGGCAGCCAATCGTTTAGTTAAGGCGACGTAAAGAGACATCACAACGCTAAAGGGAGGAAAAAGGGGGAATGATTCGGACAAAATGAGAAATACGGAATAAAAAGGGACAATTTACACGAGGTTGTGGTCTTTGAATGTTGAGACAAGGGCATAAAAGTAAGTGGGCAATGAGTCGAAAATGTCGCCAATTGCAAATTTAATTTGGTCGTTCAATTGTTTCTCTACTGTTTTTTTACCGTCATTTTCTAAAAATTTTTTTTAATAAACATTTTGATTTTTTTATAAAATAACATACGGTTTTTGTTCATCTCAACTCCAACCTGCGATAGAATGTCAATGTTTAGGTGGAAAAAACGAATAGAAAATTTCTGTTCACTTTCCACCACCGTACGACACTCGGCAACCGCCGTTTCAGTTAACTGTAAAAATTGAAAATGCATCCAAAAATAGACAGTCTCATCTCACGTCAGTGTATGGCTTTAACGAAGAAATCGCATTGTCAGCGCTCAAAGAATGACTTCCACCTAAAAAGTTACAATTATTAAATTCGTAAACCTTAAAATGAATGGTTTTTATTCCCAAATTCTGCTGAGGCCATTTCAGTTGCCTTCCCTAATAAAATTTCAGTTTTTTATGACATTCGATTGTTTTACTTTCATTTTGAACAGTTTGCAAGGCTCGTCGGGAAAGTTCGGAGAAAAAACGGTCGAATTCATTTTTGTATAATTTGCGTGTTTCCTTTTTGTACCGCTCCAATGCTTTGGCATAAACTGCGGGCCGTGCCTGTTTCAGCCAAGCGATCAGATCGGAGAAGGGCAAAAGGGCGCGATGCCTTTGCGAGTGCTTTTGTATGATAATGTCGCCGATGTGCTGGCACTCCAACATTGAACCCTTTCATGAAAGACTAATCATAAAAATGGAAATCGGTCCCATTCTGTCGGCGATGGAATGAATAAATGGCCGACCATGTTCCCGAATATTGCGCAAATGTGTGCGTAAAACTTGTCGATGAAATCCACCGTCAATTTGTTCAGCAATTCCACTTTTGTCTGATACGCTCTCATCCCATTGAGTGGCGTTTTTTTGCTCAGAAAATGGTCCACCACGCGAGCAGCTTGACAACACGAGTTGATTCTGAGATATTGTAATGGCACATGAAAACAATGAAAGTAAATACCCAGTGGGATCGGACAAATTGGCACTTTTGAGGGCACCGATGTGCTGATCATGGACCATTTCCATAAGGAAGACGAAGTCTTTGAGCTCGTCGAAGAGTCGCTTGTTGTTCTGTTGCTCAATGTGTCTCAGACTGTCTTAAAAAGGGCTAAAATTGGGAAAAAATAGCGAAAGGAATGTTTACCCTTTTCCTCTATCAGTTCAACACTGTCACGTACAAACTGAAAAGGGAAATGTTAATGGCAAAGCAGGACAAAACGTCGCAGCCAAAAAGATATCCGAAAAAAAGAGAAAGCTTGGTACTTTCCTGTTATGTGACCGCAAAATTAATTTTTAAAAAAGTCAACAAAGGCGCGCGCAGTATTGCAAAAGGGCGAGGGAAAAGATCAAAATTGTATCAGCGCTTGAATAAATTAGCTATTTACAAAGGTTATTTATGCCTCCCAAATAATTTTGGCGCGCCTTTTATGCAATACTGCGCGCGCCTTTGTTGACTTTTTTAAAAATTAATTTTGTGGTCACATAACAGGAAAGTACCGAAAGCTTCACATACAAGCCTAATTCTTTAATATTCTTCTTAAAATTTCAAGAAAATAAATTTTTGAATTTTGTAACAGTTTGTAAAGATTTAAATTTTTTGCAGAAAATTTATATTTTTTCTTCTTTTTTCTTGGCGACGTTTTGCTCCGTGTTTTAGGAGATAAACAAAACAAATATTACGGAAAGCAAAGTGTCGTATTCGTCCAATTGTCGTTCAATGCATTCCGCCAATTCAATTGCGGTGTCAACCAATTCGATTAGTCCGCCCACATTTTGCTTGTTCTCCATGATGCTCGACAAATTTGCAGTGTCCAATTGGGCCAACTGTTCGCTGAGAACAGTTGCAAATTGTTTTGCTTGTCCAATTTGGAGGTTTGATTTGCTAAGAAGTCGTCGAAAATCGGCCTCCTCACGTTGTGTTATTGGCTTAAAAAGGAATTGGGGCAATTAAAAAAGTTACGCATTTTTATATTTGACTGTTTGGTATTAGAAATTACAATATAAGGCACCTGATAATTTGAGTCCATTTCGATGTTTTTGCTCTCAGTTTCTCCGCTGTCCTGGGAATTGCCCACCTTCGGCATCATTGTGTCCACCGGAAGAGAAACATTAATAAACTCAGGTTTTTGAACGGGCAAATACGCATTGGAAAGCTGAAATTAAATTTAAAATAGCGGAAAAAAAGAAAAAACCTTGAAAATTTGACGGATAAGAAATTCCTTTTCTTCGAGCGTATTCGAGTCCAAATGGTACACATTGTTACGAATTGTCAGAATAATATCAGTTACGGGCTGAATTATTCTTAGTTTTGAAATTTTCTGCTTAAAACTTTTCGTGGGTGAACTCCGTCGACCACGCGCAATTCCCTCAACGCAAATTGCTCCTTCTTCGCAAAAGTGTCGTCCTTTTCCAATTTGACAATATAAAACCATACCGCCACGGGTTGACTTATTGTAACTAAAAAGCATTGCATAGTTATGATGAATTACAAAAACCCTTTTTTTTTCATTTCGCCCTAATCCAAGCCAAACCGACCAGCAAGGCACCAAAACGTCTCTTTCTTCCGTTTGGAGTCTTTTTTAACATTTGCCAGTCCCAATAACCTTTCGCCGTCTTGTTGGAAAAGTGATTTTTGTAGATTCAACCTAAATGCAGCCATTGATATAAGAAACCTACGAAATTTCAAATTTTAAAGCAACTAAATATTTTATGGCAAAATGTTTATAATTTAAATCTTCTTATCACTTACCACTCAGGCCCACCGAAAATACAGTACTCAGGGAAGGGTCGACGAGGGGGAAGAGAAAGAGAGAACGAAAGAAAAACAAGAAAAAATAAGGTACTTACTGTATATGGTTCGTACGCCACAAAATTAAAATTTTTTTAATCATCTTAGGTTGCTTAGAAAGTCACTTCTACGGTTTTCAAGGGTGGGGTGCTGAACACGATTATGACATCTAGCTGCTGAGAACCATATAAGTGACTTTCTAAGCAACCTATGAATTTGTGGCGTACGAACCATAAACATAAGTACCAAAAAGCGTAATCAAGCGCGGTCAAGAAATTAAGGCGAGAAAAAGAATCACCGGCAACGGGAGAAAAGAGGAAAAATTTGCAGCAATTTTCTTAACAAATTCATTAAAAATTCAAAATCCCGGCGGCACCGCCGGACCGAAAAATTTTATTTTCTTGAGCAAAATAAGCTTAAAATCGAAAATTGGTCATTTTGATTTCTATTTTAAAGTCTTAAAAATGGCAATCGTAAAGAATGGGGGTCCCTAATTTAACTTTTTTATTTTAGGCTTAAAATCAATTTCCGGGGGTTTTCGAGGGTTCTGATTACGAATCCGGACTCGGTTTTGCTCAATTCCGAACAACGGACATGAATTCGAACAAAAAAGTTGAAATTTTTTTTTTCAAAATACGCGTTAAAATCGATCTAATTTTGGCGTAAATTGCATATTTTTTATGCAATTAGTAGTTGAAGCATTATTTTGGATCAAAATAAATAGTTGTTAAATGAATTCGAAGCTTTTACCCAGAAAAATGTACCTTTGGAAAAAAAATTCCAATTTTTTTGTTCGAATTCGTGTCCGGGGTTTGGAATTGAGCAAAACCGAGTCCGGATTCGTAATCAGCACCCTCGAAAACCCCCAAATACTCATTTTGAGCCAAAATAAAAAATAATAATTTTAAATTTGGGACCCCCATTCTTTACGATTGCCTTAAAAATCACTTTCGCAGGCTAAGTGCAAATCAACAAAATATATATCGGACATCAGTCATTTTATACATGTCAATATAATACACAACAATGAGCAATATGTAAGACATATTAGTGTATACAAATACAACAAGCATATTATCACATATATATACACACGCACAACGGACGTTTGCTTCGGCTGGCTCTTCTGATGGCGTTGAATCCGTTCACCGCTAGGCTCCTCACGTGTGTCGCTTCAGCCAGTCGTGGACCGCTGCCATTGAGTATCTGCCGCTCGTCTCCGCATCCCAAATGTGCTGCAAGATGAACTCGACCAATTTTGACGGCGCATCTCTTGGGAAGTCGAGCCTCTGTCCGTTGATCAGCTGAAAAGGAAGGAAAAGTTGAAAAAAGGAAAAAAAAAAGGTTGCGTTCACCCACCGATACCGCCACGTCGCTTCCCGCCATTTGTGAGTATGGCACTTCTCCGTTGGTGAAGATCTCCCAGCACATCACTCCGTAGGCCCACGTGTCGCTCTTCGCGGTGAAGCAGCGCTCGGCGAGTGCTTCCGGTGACAGCCATTTGACGGGGACGCGCGCGTTGGGCTCCATTTTCTTCACTGGTCCTTTGTGCGCCATGCCGAAGTCCGAGATTTTTACCTGTGGGAACAACAGAGCGAAATTAGTTACTAAAACAACATAAGTTTTGACTCACCACGCCGTTCGAGTAGAGACAATTTCTGGCGGCGATGTCGCAATGGATGATGCCCTTGGAGTGGATGTGGGTCAGTCCGGCAGCTGCTCCGACGCACATGAAGAGCCTGGTGCGCGCACTTCTCCGTTGAGTCTTCAAGTAGTCGGTGAGGCTGCCGTCAGATGCGAGTTCGATGACGATCATCAGGGGCTCCTGTCCGACGGCGACGCCATGGAAGCGGATGACGTTGGGATGGTCCAGCTGCCGCATGATGCGCGCCTCGTTCATGAACTCTTTGATCTGAAGAAAAGGAAAAATTTTAATTTGCGATCTCAATGCTTCAAACTCCGCCTTTACCTGCTCTTTGGTGCTCGTCTGAGACACCTCCTTGACGGCGACCTGCGAGTTGTTCCCATTGCGTTCGGTCAGCACTGCTTTTTTGACCACGCCGAATGCCCCTCTCCCCAACTCTGCGCCGAGGTTGATGGATGTATGTGACAGCTCCCAATTCGCCCTGCGCACGGCATTCCTGAGAGTGACGAACCGCTCCTGAAAACAAAGGGAAATGACTAAATTTATAATGTAAATTTTTGACTTACGCTGGTGACTGATGTTCCGGTGCGAAGGTAATGGTCGACGAATCGTTCGATTGTTCGGAAGCCCTTGTCGGAGTTGAGGTCCACGGTGTACATCCCTTTGTGTCGGCGGAAGATGACGTGGTTCACCAGGCCTCCGACGTTCACCGACAATGCAAAGACGCGCTCTGTGCCCGAAGTTTCTTCTGTCGTGCGCACCAGGAAGTCCCCGTCGTTCGGCAGCAACTCCGTCACGTCCTCGCGCGGTAGCTAAACAAAGTTGAAACATTAATGTGGAAAAAGTGATCAACGCCTGCTGTCCCCTTACCAATCCGTGGTGGTACGGCAGTCTCCACATTTGCCGCTCGTCAGGGTTCATTGTGTCTTGTGGCCAATGCGTGCGCGTGTCGTCGAGCGGTCGTCGTCTAATATTTGACGACAAATTGAAATAGGAAGAATGGAAAGAAGTGAAAAATATTGAAATCTCATCCCCTTTTATATTCAAAAACACCTCAAAACTAATCAATCGAAAGGAAAAGTGAATCAAAAATGGAAAAAAAAACAATATATAAATGTAAATTAATTTCGCCAAATTTAGTTAAAAAACTGCAAACTTTTCACAGTCAATAAAGGAAATCCGCAATCAATGAAGAAATAGTGATTTGTTTCTTTTTCAAAAATGGTCCGATACTTCCTTACCTTCGTCCAAAATTGTCGTTTTTGCCGCTGGGACGTTTATCAATTGCAATTTATATTTTTCAAGTTTTTGGTGAAAACTAAAAAAAACAGTAAAAAATGTACATATATACTTAGATTGTTTGAGATTTTTAAATGTTATATCTGCGCATATGCTATGAAGAAAGTGGCTCAAAAATAGCCTTTCTACGTTAAAATTTTTTGGTTTGGTGAAGGTTTTTAGTGCATATAAAAGCATATTTTGGGGATTTTCAAGAATAAATGCATACATATTTTGCTATTTTTGGGTTTTAGAGGGGGTGACTTTTTGGGAATTTTTTTAAAAAATACACCCTTAAAAATCGAAAAATTTTAATTTTTTGTAAGAACTTTTGGAAAAAAAGTTATTTATATAAAAATGCAATTTTGTTTTAGCATATAATACAGGGCGCGTATCGAAAATTTTTCAAGATAAGAACATCAAGGCCAAAAAATAAGATTTTAGGGTCAAAAATAAGAATATTTCGCAAAATTGCTTTAAATCGCTTGTATAACATTTTATTCAATTAATATAGAATCAACTTTCGTATTTTTCGCCTCCCATGATCATTTTTAACAATTTTGGGGAGGAAATACGCAAATCGTACATTTAATGCAATCGGGCTCAAAAAAATATCAGATTTTACGATTTTTTTTTTGCGGCGCATTTTTCAAAGACTTTTTTGGGAACAAGCGGGGCGGAAGGCCGGCGGTGCCGAAAGGCGCCGCCGGGAAAATTTTTGAAAATTTGAGTATAATTTGTTAGCAGATTTTGTCCAAAAATTGTCCAAATTTTGTGATTCTGAGCCAATTTTTAAGAAAACAGTTAACAGATTTTGTCCAAAAATTGTCCAAATTTTGTGATTCTGAGCCAATTTTTAAGAAAACAAAGTATTTTTGGGGTCCGGCGGTGCCGTTAGGCACCGCCGTGGAAAATTTTGAAAATCAAAGTGACATTACGCCATAAAACAAATTTTCTGAAGAATTTTAAGAAATAAGAACAAAATAAGAACAAGCCCGAAATCAGAACATTTCTTACAAATAAGAACATTTTTATTTTGTAAGATTTGAACCCTCCAAATCAGAACATTTCTTATAAATAAGAACAGATACGCGCCCTGATATAATAAAAATTTTAAAATTTGAAAATTCAATAATTTTGCAATTGTCTAGAAAATGCTCCTTAGCCCTTGTTTTGGTGATTTCAAAGTCAATTCTTAATTTATAGACAAATTTTGGCATTTTTTTTTTGAGGATTAAAAGCCATTTTTGGCAGTTTTTAAGGCATATTGGTACTTTTTCACTTTACGCCACATAAAAATAATTTTTTTTTAATTATTTTTTTCTGGGGTTTTCGGGGTCGCTGATCACGAATATGACATTCATTTCGAACAATTCCGAAACCCGGACCCGAATTCGAACAAAAAATCGAAAATTTAATTTTTCGAATTTCGCATTTTTCGTCTAAAAATGGTTTAATGACCTTTTATTGCATGAGTGGATAGCTTTCAGTTTGTTTCCATGTGTTTAAGTCGTTTTTAGACGAAAAATGAGAAATTTGAAAAATTAAATTTTCGATTTTTTGTTCGAATTCGGGTCCGGGTTTCGGAATTGTTCGAATTGAATGTCATATTCGTGATCAGCGACCCCGAAAACCCCAGAAAAAAATAATTTAAAAAAAAATTTTTTTATGTGGCGTAAAGTGAAAAAGTACCGGCATATTTTATGCGCATATTTGGTATTTTTTAGTGCATACAACTTCGAAACCTAATTATATCGGCTCTAATGCACTTTATGAGTCCAATCGACTTTTATGAGTCCAATCGACCTTTATGAGTCCAATCAATTGACAATCCCGGGTTTTTATACAATAACTTTGTTCATGTTCGAACAAACCCTATCTTTTTGGTATCATTCGAAAGCGCACAGTCTGAATAATGTAATAATACGAGAAAACAAGAGAATTCTAACATTTCAAGAAAGTTACAAACGAAAATAATCAGCAATTACTTAATTAATCAAATCTTTTTTGGTAATTGGCTGAATGCTGCGATTTATATATTTTAGCTTCGTTAGACTTTATGCTTTCGAATGATACCAAAAAGATAGGGTTTGTTCGAACATGAACAAAGTTATTGTATAAAAACCCGGGATTGTCAATTGATTGGACTCATAAAGGTCGATTGGGCTCATAAAAGTCGATTGGACTCATAAAGTGCATTAGAGCCGTTATATCAGGCTTTGGAAACGCCCTGGGCAAATTAGTATTTTGCGACTCGGAAAAAGTGAAAAATGTTTGTACCAAACCAAACAATCCTTTGATTTTATGTTGAACGACCATCTTAATTGGTACTTATCTAGTTTAGAAGGTACTTTTAGCATACATATTCAGATGCATATAAATGTGTTTTTGAAATTAATGAAAATAAGTTTTAAGGGTTTTTAGAGTCGCTGATCACGAATACAGCACCCATTTTTGCCAATTTCGAATCCCTGACCCGAACTCGAATAAAAATCAAAATAGAAAATTTGTATGGATGATATCCTCATTGGCATCTTGCCCATGAGGGTACCCTTGGTACAGGAAGCCTATCAATTCTTTGTCCCTGTACAGCTCATGTAGTGAAGTGATCTGAGCCCGGATTCGTGATCAGCGACCCTAAAAACTCCTTAAAACTTATTTTCATTAATTTCAAAACGCTGCCCGTCATTTCGTCCCGCGTCGTTTCGTCCTGCGTCGTTTCGTCCTGCGTCGTTTCGTCCCGCGTCGTTTCGTCCTGCGTCGTTTCGTCCCGCGTCGTTTCATCCCCCAAGCTAAAATTAGTCGTTTCGTCCCCAAATTAAATTCTATTTTTAAAAGGCATTACATTTCGAGTTATTAGTGCCTATTTTGGCAGTTTTTAGAGACTAAAATCCGATCCATAGTTAATGAATTAATAAAATTCTTTATTAATTGAGCAAATAACATAACATAATTGAAAAAACAGATCAAACAAATTCTAAGGGGCATTCATCGAATCTTCTGTATTTCCATAGTCCTTCAATTTTCCTGCATATCCTTCGACCTGCAGACGTTTGTGTCGTTTGTGTATGAAGTTCCGAGCTGACCTCGCTGCGTCAACTTGTCTGACGATGCTTCCGCTGACTTCAGAAATGAAATCGGAAAGGGCTGGGTGATGACAAAGACCCTTCTAAAATTGAGTTTTTTTTTTTTTTGTGTTTTGTTAGTAAAAAAATACTGAGAAATGAAGATGGGTTGCTTCGAGGCCATTGTTGGTCCTAGCGAGGGCAGAAGCCGCATGCGAGTGCACGTTCCAATATGGAATTGGGAACAGTGCGCGACGAACGACGGCTTCTTCCCAAGGACGGGCTTAAAATTTTTTAAATCTACAATTTTGTGAATTTTTCTGTGCCTGGCTGAAATGTCGTTGTTGATGATGGACTCAATGAGTACTGCACCAACGGCGAATTTTGCTCAACTGTTGATGGCCATGATAGTGTTGAGGGGGCGGGCGAGTCGATGCCAAATTGCAAGGGCTGCAGTGAGTACGTATGGTCAGATCCAACGGACGCAAATGATGTTCCAGCAAACGCTTAAAAGAAAATTAAAGAAAAATAAAACAAAATGAAAAAAAACGGACACGAAAATGGAGAAAGACCACCAGGACGAACTCCAAACGCATTGTCACCGTCAAGTCGAGTATTTGTTGTCGTCGTTTTTCGGCCTGAATTTCTTAGACTGATTCAATACACTGTGTTTCATTAGAATAGGGACACCCTATTTTTTGGGAGTTTGACCATTTCCCATGAATCGATCGATTTGAAATTTTAACTGTACGTAGCAATTCTTAAAATATTAAGATTCTAAAAGAGAGAAGACGAAATGACGACGGAAAAAAGATTTACGAATTTTTTTCCAAAATTGGGGTGTTCCATTAGAATAGGGACACTTTTTTCAGAAGGCTGTAACTTTTCGAGTTTAGCATTAAAAAATCTGAAAAAATTCATTTAAGCTTATTTTTTTGTACTGATCAAAAAAGTCATTTGCGACAAATTGATCAGATCAGTCCTTTATGATGATCTGAAAATCATAAAATGGCTTGAAACCCGGGAAATTTTATAAAAAAATTTCTAGGGGGCTGGGAAAATTTTTTCGTGAAAAACCATTAAGGCTATCTGAAAGAGAATAAAATTCTCTTCAAATGGCCTTTAGATGAGGGCTCTACGTCGCGTCTCCGCGGAGGCGCGTCTTGTTGAAAATGGATGTCTCAAAAATGAGGAAAAATGGCTTGAATTTGGTCATTTTTTGGATAGTCGGTATTTAGCAAGGCACCCCTAAGCGAATACTCGCCATAGAGCAATCATCCAAAGACCATTTAGTAGAGAATTTTGTGCTCTTTCTGTTCGTCATATTCATCTTTTACGGAAAATGTTTCCCAACCCCCTAGAAATTTTTTTTCGAATTTACTCAGATTTTCGCATTTTTTCATCCGAAAAAATTTTGTGTTTAATGACTTTTTTCTGGCATAAAATGAATAGAAAATGCTTATAGGATATCTCTACGTTATCTTAGTGTTGATTGCTGTTAGTTTGATTCAGTTGGACAAATGATAGAGGCGATTTAAGCCTGTTGGCCCTTAATTTCTCCGGAAAACTTAGAAAATTCCACATAACTCTCCCTAAAAGTCATATTTCTGTCCGCAAAATAAACAGAAATGTGAAAAGATTTGTTTTTTCTTATTTAGCTTGTTTTATCAGTTTCTTTTTGGTAGCTGTTGAGGTTTTTCTCAGTTTTCCAAAGTGTCCCTATTCTAATGGAACACCCCAATTTTGGAAAAAAATTCGTAAATCTTTTTTCCATCGTCATTTCAGTTTCTCACTTTTAGAATCTTAATATTTTAAGAATTGCTACGTACAGTTAAAATTTCAAATCGATCGATTCATGGGAAATGGTCAAACTCCCAAAAAATAGGGTGTCCCTATTCTAATGAAACACAGTGTATTAACCATCCAAAACTTGTTGTTTTTGCGGCTCCGGCAAGTGACTGTGATCTTTTTGCATTTGGTAATCCGTACATTCCGTTGTCACTTTTGCTGACAATTTTTACGCGTGCAGGGCAGTCACGCACACTGCATCTCCACAACTCATTATGTTTGAGCGTAAATCGGAACCCTTAAAAACGAAAATATTTCTTGAAAAATTTTTTTCTCACCATTAAACCAAATGCAGACACCTCCTCTTTTCGTTTCTCCAAGTTCGAAGTTTACGATGGCGTGTTCTTCAAAATCATCGTCGCGGTCGTTGTTGTTCTCATTTTGTTCACGGTGATCAGCAGATAGCGTTTCGTTTTCACTGTCATTGTTATCCAAAAACTTGCGCTTACGACATTTTTGAAGATTTTCAATTTTTTTACGATTCATCATCATACGTCTAAATTCGTAAATTTATGATTTGTTTAACTAAACCCAGAAAAATTGTTAGTGGTAACACTTAAAATCTAAATATTTTATAAAACAAATTTGGGGACGAAACGACTAATTTTGGCTTGGGGGACGAAACGACGCGGGACGAAACGACGCGGGACGAAACGATGCGGGACGAAACGACGCAGGACGAAACGACGCGGGACGAAACGATGCGGGACGAAACGACGCAGGACGAAACGACGCGGGACGAAACGACGCGGGACGAAATGACAGCGCGCCATTTCAAAAACACATTTATAGGCATCGGAAAATGTGTGCTAAAAGTGGCGCGCCAATGATTCGTCTACTCGACGATTCGTCTACTCAGCCAAAAAGTAACGATTCGTCTACTCAGCCAAAAAGCCACGATTCGTCTATTCAACGATTCGTCTACTCGACAATTCGTCTACTCAACCAAAAAAGCTACGATTCGTCTACTAAACGATTCGTCTACTCAGCCAAAAAGTAACGATTCGTCTACTATACCAAATATAAATTATTTGTGAACAAAAATCATCTGAATATGAAAATCTTCCTTTTTCATAGACCCTGGACTTGTTATGACTTTATGACATACCAACATTTAGACCCAAAACCAGCTTAAAAGTACAAATATATTTTTATACTATTTTCCTCCTAAACTTTTGCTACTTTCAACTTTTTTTTCTCATAATTTATTAATTAAGTCTATTTTAAATCAATTTTCTCATTTTAAGCAAATGAAATCAATTCGAACACTACTTGAACAACAACAGCGACGAAAGGCATCCAAACGCACAAGAAAGTCGTCAGAATTCGACGACAGCAGCGTTTTTATCACGCAAAGTGAGGGAAACGACGACGAAGAGCCGGCGTCGGATGAATGTGACGCGGAAAACCGACCTCTCGTCGAGTTTCAGTGCGGAAAAACGGAGAGGGGGGCATTTTGCATTTGGTACCAAGGTCTGCGGTTGTTTTTTTAAATCCGTGCAAACACCAAGGACGAAACCTTTGTTTCCATGGGCACTGACCTCGCACTGGTGGCAGTAATGAGAAGGTTCTTCTCTTTTGATACGTGTATTCCTCTTTCACTCTTATTTCGAAATTTTTAGGCAGAAAAGGAAGATTTACGGCAACATGGACCGTGTCAACCCTTTGAGTGTTGTCCTACCCGAAACCGGCGGCTCGCATTATGTGTGCATGCTCTGTTGCCTGGAAAGCAACGAAAATACTACGAAGAGGCGCTCAATGCGGTCAAAGCGATGATTGCACCCAACACCCCAGCACATAGTAAGTGATCATTTCTCCTAACTTTATTTCATCTCAAAATTTAAGTCATCAGTGACTTTGAAACCGCAACGATTCGGGCCATGCGAGAAACGTTTCCAGCGGCCCAATTGACGGGATGTCTATTCCACATGAGTGAGCCGGGCAGTTTTCAGAAAATGGCGCGAAATCAAAGCCGACGCAGTTCAATCAGCACCAATGCCACTGAGGATGCCGAATACAGTCGCCGGAATTCATTTGGTAGTGGTGAGTATTTTTGTTTTTTGAATTCGTTCTTATTTTCTTTATTTTAGTGAATTTGGACCATGTTTATGGTAACAATTTCATCCAATTCGGCGTTCCCGCACAAACGCCGCATCAAATACATTTTGAAGGAGCAATTGATCGGAGATGCATTGGACGAGGCGGAGTACAACACAGACGAAGACGTTATGAACATCCTTTCACTGCTGAGTCTGCAGATGCAAGGATATGTGGGTGGCCTGCGTGCACGAGGGGCTCAACATGAACATGAGGACCGAGAATAATTGGATGATTGATCGCTTTATACCATTGGCAAAAACCCTTGTCGTATTCCGCACAAGTGATTGGATTTTTTCACCTCAATTCCCGTGATTTTCAACATTTTCATTTGATTCGAACTATTATTTTTGATGTTTATTATAATAAATTTTCGATTTCAGGCCTTCTTTACGTTGTATTGTACTAGGCAATTTGTGAAAACTCCATAAAAATGGCTTTAAAAGTTTCTCGAGTTCGAATCCGGGTTTTAGAAATTTTTTGGCGGAGTAGACGAATAATGTAGACGAATCGTTGCTTTTTGGCTGAGTAGACGAATCGTCACATTTTGGCTGGGTAGACGAATCGTTGAATAGACGAATCGTCGAGTAGACGAATCGTGGCTTTTTGGCTGAGTAGACGAATCGTCACATTTTGGCTGAGTAGACGAATCGTCGAGTAGACGAATCGTTGAATAGACGAATCGTTGAGTAGACGAATCGAGGGGAGGCGGCTAAAAGTACCCCCTAAACTAATAAGTACCTTTTAATTTACAAATCTATTTTGTCTGACAATCAATTGTCCTTCTCCCGAACAATTCAAAATGCTACTTATTCGTAACATTAATCTCAATAATGATTTGCCCCAATAAATATGTATACGTAACATTATACAGTGTAACAGTGTGCATGTTTAAAATGGCATTTGTAAAAAAAAGAAAAGGAAAAATGGGGGAAATACCCTAAAAATGTGATAAATTCTTCTTGCAACAGGGGATGGGGGGATGACATTCCTGGTACAAAATTAAAACAGACAAATCAAAATTGGTTCACGACATTGTCTGCTTTTGTTTCTTCCTTCGCTTTCCTCCCTCCCATCCCTTTTGTTTCCGCTTCCTTTCCTCGCTCTTTTCTTCCCTTTCCTCTTTCTTCCGCTTTCCTCTTATTTCCCCCTTCTCTCTCTTCATTTTCATTTGGATAATTCCCGATTCGCAGTCCACCGCTGTCTTCTGCTCGCCCGCTTCTTTCCCTAGGCGGCTGCGCTCCATTTGGTACCGCGTCTGTTTGATCAGTTCGTTGATCATTCATTCATTCATTTTTCCCGTCTCGCCACCCCTTCCCCCCCCCCCACCTGAGGCCATTCTTTGTAAAAATCTCTGCCCAACTCCATTCTGCCCGATCGGAGCCTCTCGCGCATCCATTGGTGCCAACAAAGGATAGCATCGAAATCGAATTCTTGCATCAGCTTGTTCACAAAAAGGTGGGGAAGTCGACGGATTTCGTTGTCGGGTCCCATCAAATCTTCCAAGCCAAACACACAGACGCCGTGGCGCCAATTGCCGCTCCGACATTTGCTGGACGGGTCGGCCCACAACGCAAACCTGTCCAAAGTCAGCAATTAAATGAAATTTCAGAATAATGACGAGAATTGCGAACTAAAGTGGAGGATTGTGACTTTTACTCCCTCGCTCTCCCTGTCGCTCACCTGGTGATGTACTTGTACTTCCTAAATGACGTGTCCTTCTCGTCAATTCCCTTCACAAAACATTCGTGTGGGAAACCCCCGGGGGCGTCCAATGATTCGCTTGAGCTCAAAGACTGCCAGAAATGTTCGTCCACTCCAAATAAGCCTTTGTTCAGTTGCTCCAACAATGGCGTAACGTTCAACTTGTTGACCACGAAGTCCACAAATTGCCGACTCAACGACACGGCCATGTACCCCTTGGAAAGTGCCAATGCCAACGGTTTCCCCTCTTTGTCAGTCCGGTGATTCATCGCTTCTGAAAGATGCATTTCCGATATTTAGTCCATCTCGTTTCTGGTCAACAACCATCCTTAAACAGCATTAGTTCGTCAAAGGTCCAATTGAACTTTTTTCGGTAGTGTTCCAAACGCCTCTTCGTCAGTGGTAATTGCAATTCGACTTCGACGTCGTTGGCCCCGCCCAACCAAGTGAAAATCTGTGCCATTTCCGCGTTGGTCTTCGCCTGCACATCGTGGTTCTGAACACAGTCAGCCGTTCGTTGGTCTCTCTTCCTTCAGCTTCTCATTTCACCTGCAGCGTCACCAAATATTTCCAATGTTTTCGCTCGTCGCTCAACGTCCGCACACATTCCATCACCGCCTTGTTCATGTTGGCCCCGAGACGTTCAATGTCAAACATTTGGTCCACGACGATCACATTGTCGAAACATGAGGCAAGTTGCCGCATCCGAAGTTGGAAGACAGTGGAGGACTTCGAGTCCAACACGTAACAGTACCAATTGTTGGGCGCGTAATTGACGAGCAATTCCGCCTCCAGGAAGAGGTAATCCTTGGGAAATGTGAGCGGTTGACTTAATGGGTCGTTCGATTGGTCACTCACCGTATAAATCACTCGGGCGAATGCCATTGGCATTTGTCGTTCCAACTCCGTGATTTTTGTGATCATTTGATCATCTTGTTCTGGATCTCCTCCGTGCCTCGCTTTAATCGCCTCACAATTCATCTCCAACTCAGCCGGGTCACTCATTTTCCGTCTGTGCCGCACCATTCGTCGCACCAATGCTTTGTCCCCACTGAACACTCTTTCGCATTTCATTCTCGGCTTTGTCCAAGTGCTTTTGCCATCTTTTCGGATTACTCTCCATTTGCTAACTTTTGAAATGCTTTTGTCACTTGGCTTTTGAAGAAAAGCAAGTCGCAGGTACCAAATAGTGAAAATGGCAAGTAAAAAAAGGGCAATGCAACGAAGGCAAAAAGCGGATGGGAAGCCGAGTTTAAATTGAAGGAAACAGCGGTGAAAAGAAAAAAGTGGGAGTTTTTTCATTTTACAAGTAAAAGCATTGTTAGATGGTATGATGGATTGGATAGGACGGGGAGGGGGGGGGGGGGAGGTTGGAACAGAGTGGGGAGAGGAGGGAGGGGCCCGTGTGTATTGTGTTATGACGATGATTGTCGGGGCCTTACTGACTGATT
The DNA here is from genome assembly GCA_023374025.1 of Heterodera schachtii. Lineage (NCBI taxonomy): Eukaryota > Metazoa > Nematoda > Chromadorea > Rhabditida > Heteroderidae > Heterodera > Heterodera schachtii. The sequence goes on along the minus strand of SIJG01000001.1, from coordinate 3,118,754 downwards.
CGACGTGATTCATTCGCCCACCAGCAGCAGCAAACGTTGCTATCCAATTGCATAAACATAATTCGATTGAGAAATGGCATTGGGGAAGAGAAAACCAAACCAATGCTATGGCCATGGCTGAGCACATAAACGCCTATTTGAGCGGACTGTCTCGGATAATCTCGCATCCCTCCCGTTTTCCCCTTCACTTTTTATTTTCTGTACCATTGAATGTCAATTTTCGGTTCATTAATTATTGTTATGCTCTTTAATTTGGTAATACTGGAGAATTGGTGTCCCGGCGAAAAATCAATTTAAAAATTTTATTTTTGAGTTTTCTAGTGTAAAAAAATACGCTGATTACGGATCTGAGCTCAGAATAGATTTTGTCTATGATTTTTCATCAAGTACTTATTTTTAAATAAATTTTATGTAAGAAAAACGTGCATTCTGGGGTTTTCGGAGTCGCTGATCATGAATACGGCCTTAGTTTTGGCTAATTCCGAATCCCTGACCCGAATTCGGACAAAAAGTCGAAAAATCAAAACCATTTTATGTTTTGGGAATTTTGAATTTCGACTTTGTTCGAATTCGGGTCCGGGATTCGAAATTGGTCCAAGTGAATGTGAGATTCGTGATCAGCCACTCATAAAACCCCCGAATACATGTTTTAACGACTTTTAGACAAGAAAAATTTTAATTTATTTTTCGCCGGGACACCAATTCTCCAGTATTACCTTTAATTTTGTAACCATTCTCACGTATTTCCTTTTTTCGTAAGTTTTGTTTGATCAGTATTAGTTAAAAACAATAATTATTTTTTTCAAATTAAGAGATTGACCTTCCAAATTAAACCGATTAACAAGATAGCAACCAAAACCCAAAGCTTGCCAATTTGATCTGTAAATTTGTTTATCAAATCACACTAACGTCCTCACATTCCAAAGCGACCCATAAGCAAAAATTTCTTCCTTATTGCTTCTTTTACATATTCACTTGGTCTCCTTTAAACTGATCCTTTCTTTTTGTACAGATTTATTGTTTCAAATTTTGTTTCTCTATAATGGACGGAAATAATCTCTTCCCATTAGTCAAAAGGAAGCAGACAAATGCGGAGTTGGAAGCTTTGAAGAAATTGAAGGTTTGAACAAACAATGGGCTGCAACTGAGGGTTTAAGTACATTTTGCGAATTAAGCTGAACTCACCAAGGATGAAATTTCGCTTCAGGTTGGAAGCATTTCGCTTTGCTTTGTACGTGTTTTGGCCGATTACAATCGTTTGGATCTTCAATAGTCCATTCTTCCAACAAAAATCGGTATTTAATACTATATAACACTGATTGTAAGACTTCGAGGCAAAGGAGTAAGAATTGTGGTCCCGATGGGGAAAAATAGTAAAATTTTAAAAAGCATTTTTTCTGGGGTAGAAAAATACGCTGATCACGAATTTGAACACAGATTTTGAAAACTCCTTGATTTTGTCTATGACTTTTTATCAAATACTTGATTTTTTTTAAAATTTTTAATCTTCTGTAAAAAATTTCTTTCCAATAATTTGGGGTAAAAATATGCAGATCACGAATCTGAGCTCTGATTTTGCAAGAACCTTCATTTTGTCTATGATTTTTCACCAATAAGCATTAAAAAATAAACTGCAGCCAAGCGGGCTCGAACCCACACCCCATAATTTTTGGAAAAAATCAAATACTCTTGATAAAAAGTCATAGACAAAATCAAAGATTTTTCAAAATCTGAGACAGATTCGTGATCAGCGTATTTTTCTACCCCAGAAAAAATGCTTTTTAAAATTTTACTATTTTTTCCCATCGGGACCACAATTCTACACCTTTGCCGACTTCGATATATTACAGAGTTGTGCCTCATTTATACGGCGTTAGAATAATAGTGAAAGGTGTTCCCGTGGGTTTTCGGGGTTGCTGATAACGAATCTAATATCAATTTTAAACCTCTTTCCTAATCTCGAACTCGAAAAAAACCCGATATTCTGACCAGTGACACGGAAAGTCCCCAGGAATAATTTTTTCACGAGCATACATCTTACAAAAATTTTGCAAACCAACAGAGTCCCTTTTTGGTTAAATACAATTAACAGATAAATGTGAACTATTTTCAATTTACACATTAACTTTTTGAGAAAAAAAAATTAGGTTCACTTAACTGAAAAAGTGCCATTTATTGCGAAAAATTGCATTTTCATTAATTGTAAACGACTCTTGATATGGCCTCTAAATTTACACAATAATAGAATTATTTTAGGAAGAATTCATTCAACGATTTGGAAGACAATTTGGCATAACGGAGGAATTTATCCGCTCCAACTCGCAACGAATGAAGGAGTTCAAGCAGCAAGTCACCGAGGGAAAACAGCGCGAGGAATATGCCAAATTGCTGCACGAGCAAATGGAATTTGAGTCGGCGCGCCGTTTCAGAGAGAAATATGGACTCTGATCTGCTTTATTAAATCAACTCCGTTTATTGTCTATTAAAATTGTGTTTCCAACTTTTTTCTGAAACAAAAATAGGGAATTATTAAATTTCTTTTTTAAATACAAATGTTGAATTTGTTTTAATGTTTCATTCCTTTATATTATAATATTTAAATGTGTACACAAAAAGACCAATCAATTTTTAAGAAATTCAGGAATTGAGAATGACTGAAAACAAACACCGCAATTTGGGGAACAATAGGCAAGTTTACAATTTAAATTCTTGAGCGGGTTGATCCTATATGCTTTGCCTTAAGTTTCTTTTACATAAAATTGAACACAGTCACTGATCACAAAATTTTTATTTTTCGGGCTCTAAATTTGATTGAATATATTCCAGACTACCTATATGTATTCCCTACCCGAAAACCATAAAAATGGGCCTTTTTTGGTCGCAGGAATTGAATAAATTGTGCCCTTTCTGTGGACACATAATTTAACTTTTCTTTTTCATTTTCTAGTATCAGAATCTGTGATGACGTCTGTTTTGACCTTCTCCACTTTTTGCATCGTGTGGACCATCAGCGCATAAATTTGGTCAGTCGCCGCTTCCGTTGGCTCAGTGCGTCCGTCGAGCGTCGCTATCCCTCGCGTGCCATTCGCGCTTTGTTCATCGTTGGCACCCCACAAAATAATCAATCTGCAGATCAGCAACACCGTTTTCTTGGCAATTCGATCAGTGTCTGTCCGTCGGTTGGTGCACCTTATGCCGTTGACTTCGCAACGGTTGCTCCGCCTGCCAATGTGTCGCGCATTTCCGAATTGGAAATATGCGATTTCATCGGCCCGCAACTCATCGAATTTTTACGCGTTTCGGCGCCTTTGTTAGACGGATGTTGTCTGATTTTTGATGGTATTCCTTAATCTACTTATTCTTTTATGCCTTTAACTGTTGTCAGATTTTGAGAACTTCGTCCGTTTGCACTCCTTCCAATTCGTCCACCAATTCTTTGCCCTTTTTCCGGACAATCGTTCCGTTGAGTTGCGTTTCGTCTCTTCCGCCACCGCCCCTTTCTTTTCCAATCATCCGTTTTTGTTCGGTTGTGTCGAATTGGGCATCGAATGCACTGCCGACTTTCCATTGGGTACTGATTTTGGCATTCGATTTTTCTGGATTCATTTTTAAGACTGTCTCTACGGGTGGCTTTGTCAGGACATAACGGAGGAAAACAAACGAAAGCGATGTTTGGACATTCGCTTCGGTACTTTTGTTCATGTGAAGAAGTGCTTGGATGCCGTGGGACAGTTTGTCAACTTCGTCAAACATGTGAGTGAATTGTCCGAATAATGGAGAGGGGGGGGGGGGGGGGGCGTAGAGCCAACACCACTCAAATGCTAATTCACTTTAAGCGCTTTTTGCATTCTTCCGATTGGTGTCCCTTTTACATGGAAATTGAGCTGCTTGGTGGGCCACACATTCCCGAATTGGACACTTTCACTGAACACAACGAACGGACCGGAGAACAATTGACTTTTGCAAGAGACGAATTGGCACGACTTTACTCATTGGAAAGGCGAAAAAGCACAGAGAAAGGGCCGGACGATGGAATGGGCGGAGAGGGCCAAAGGGCGGACAATGGCGCCGAGGGAGGCCATGGAAGTGGCGGTGTTCATCAGCACAGTGCAGCTGAATACGTTTATTCGATGTACCATTCGGTGGTTTTCATCCGACAAATTTTCCAGGGGGACATTTCCATTGGTTGATCATTCCCGGGGGTTTTCATTGTTTCGATGTTTCTTTCTCCTAAAGTTTCTGCTGTTATTTTGTGCTTAATTCGTTGTTTTTTCTTTGTTATTCGTTGGACAATAATTATTTTCTTTTTTCTTCCATTCTTTTCTCTTTTAATTTGATAAAAATTATTCTAAAAATGAGTTCCTCTCCCAATGTCGCCGTTGCCGAGGGGGGCGACCCGGTGGAGCGAATGATTCGTGCGAATGGATGTTGGGATGAACACGTCGCACTCGGCGATTGTGTGGGGGAGGAAGGCGACTGGCGAAAGTGCCAAAAACAAGTGGAGAAGCTGAGGTTGTGCGGAGGAGCTGAACGGATATAAACCGGGAAACGGACACGTCGAAAATGGCATTTTCAGGGAATGTATGGGAAAAGCAATGGCACAGCAAAAACGAAGGACGGAGTGGCAAAAACAGCAAAACGAATGAGGACGAACATTGGTCACACTGTGCCCACTATTTGAACATATTGTCGTCGATTAACATAAACTGTGGTCGCATTGTCCTAAAGTTTCATGCCGTTGAGTCTTACCCAACTCATCCACTGCACGCGTGGCATTTCACGTCCACGCCCTGTGGCATTCCTTGTGCATGGATGAGTTGCCCGTCACGCTTTTCCCATGGCTATCCGTTTCTTTCGCTCCTCTCCCCCTCATTAACCTAAGTTTTGCGCCTCATTCTCGGCCTTTTCTTTATATGGCGTCATTAGCAACGTAAGCAATTAACAAAGCACAAATCGGAGCATCAACGGACGGAATGCCAATTAAAATTTGGCGGTTCGGTGCCTTACCTTTTATTTGAAAACTTTTTGTGGTTTTCCAATTCTAAGAACAGTCAGTCTTTTGAAGTTTGTCAACACATTGAGGCCTCTGCCTTCATTTGATAGTGTTGCTTTGATAAGGTGCGAATTCCCTTCCCTTTTGGTCGTTCGTTTCCGCCGTTTCGGCGTGCCATTGGCACTTCGTTTCGTTGTTCCCTTTCAAATGCCAATCCGTGCCCTTCCTCTTCGTCGAGACTGACCCTCTCCCCTCTCAGTTTAGCAATTTGTCCGTTTCCCTTTTGTCTTTTTGCTCCATGTCTTCCTCGCGCCTCTTTGTCCTCCTTCCTCTCCTCTTTTTCCTCCTCCTTTCGTTCGAATGCGTTCTTTTGGCTCCCAATTTGTTCTCCTCCGTAAGTTGTCGTCCATTTATCTTTTTCCATCAAAAATACGCCCAAAAAACGAACAGAAAATCGTCGCTTTTGGTGAGAGTGGCGATGCGTTTGATTCGCCGTCATTTGCCGATGGCACATCGACGGAACGCTTTTCGGCAACGGAAAGCGACGGAAGGGCAATGGCCAAACGCAACAGTCGGATGGTCAACGCATTGAGCACCATTCTGAACAAACGGAGAGAATTGGGCACCAATGTGAGCGAAACTGTCAATGTTTTTATCGCCTAATGGCGCCATATTTTAGGACGCTTTTCGAGTTCGAATCCGATCATTGGACCAAATGGGTACGCTTTTCAATCACGTTTTTCTTAAATTTGACTTTTCAGGCAATACGAATTGCTACTTTTCGCCGGTTCAGTGTTATTTCTTTGAGGAACGGTAAAAACAAAGTGAACCGACGATGGAAGAGAAAAGAATTGGAACAGACAAAATGAAGTGATTGTCTTGGGAATGAGAAGCGATGCCCTTTTTGTGATTTGCCAATTAAATTGCGACTCGACGAATTTTCCCGCGTTAAACGCCCATTTTTTATCAATTCGATAATTTAAACGATTTCATCGGTCGGATTGGTCTGTCTTTGCTGTGCTAAATCCACCGCTTAAAATGCGAAAATGTTTCAATTCGCTGTTTTTTTCCTTTCCCTTCATCCGCCGTTAGTCAATCCATCACTTTTTTTTTTATCCAAAACAAAAACAGAGAAAGCAATGTTTGTGGGGCACTGATTCACTGTTTACACTTAGCAAAGAGTGATCGGAAGGGTTAAGCGATCGGATGAGAGCGGGCGAAGGGCGGAGAAGCCGCCCTTTCACTGCTTAACCAAAGACAAATGCCCGCGACCGATCAATGGCCGACAAAGCAAAGTTTGGCCGCCAAATGTGAGCAGTGAGCACGAGGGATTGATCAGTGAGTGGGCTGCTTGCTGCTCTTCTGCTTTTGCAGTGAATGTTTCTTCGCTGCTCAGCAAAGGATTTTCGCATTCATCGAATGCCAAATCCCCGCCGGGCTCAAATCTTTCCGCCCATTGCTTTTGGGTTTGGCCATCTGTCACTTTTCTTCCGATCACTTTTTTTGCCATATTTTTGCTGATAAAAGAGAGCAAATAGCTCCTCATTCATTCCATTCGCTTTTACTCATTCATTTTTAAGCCAAATATTTAAAATGGAAAATATCGAAATTACGCACGAATGGAGCGGCCAACAATGGGATTGGCCCCTGCAGGTTGGCAGTGGCACCAAAAAAAAAACACTCAAAATGGCATTTTTCATTTTACAGCATAATGACGGGGTGGTGAAGGTTCACAACACACCGGAAAAATGGGAAGTTGGGTTGGACGTGGCGTTCTTCACGCCAAACGAAATTGAGGTGGTTAAGGCAACGAAAAAGGACAAAGTGCACATTTTGACAGGTGAAAGTGGTTGCGGACCATCTGAACATCCATTGCAAAGTGAGCGTAAAGGCAAAAAAACGAAAGAGAAATGCCAAAAAGGGAAATGGAAAAGCAAGTGATTAATTACTGTGCCCTTTTAAGCACGAGGCTCGGAGCGATGTGCACGGCTCAGTGAGTCGAGAGATTAACCGCTCGTATAAATTGCCGAACGATGTGAACACAGTGAGTCAGTCGATGGCCGTCAAAATGCCAATTTGTGACATTGTCCGTACGGCACATTCCCCCCCCCCCCCCAGGGCACAATCAAATCGCATTTGACTCAGAACGGCGTTCTTCGCGTCTCTGCGCAGAAAAAATGAGAGGAAATGGCGAACCATGGAAGAAGAGAAGAGACAAAGTGTTCTGTTTCACAACCAAAATAATCCTGTTTATTTACTTTGCTTTTTACTTTTGTAATTTATCGCCGTTTAGCGAATAATTAAAAATTGCGTCCATCGCTTTTTCAGTTTAAAAAAAATGGTTACGACAAAATGAAAGTTTATTTTTCATTACACTCTCTTTAAATCAAGTAATTCAACTCTCTTTGATGGTTGAGTTTGAGTTTAACTTTTTATTTTTCGAAATGAAAAATAAAAGAAAGTTCATTGCATTTTTTGAAAATTTTTGAATTCATGGGATTAATCCCAGTTTAATCTCTTTCGAAAATCACAATCCCGGTTCCGAGTTAAATGCTAATTATCTTTCTTGGCACTGCGCTTTTATTTTCATTACATTTTTTCATTAACTTTTTTTGGGTTTGTGCCGAAGAGATGTGAACAAAAATTAGAAAAGTGCGATGGGCGGGCGATAAACAAACGGAGAAAAGAGACAAAAAAGGGGACAAAAGAAGGGCGGATAAACGAGGGGATAAAAGTGCAGATTAAAGCGGATATCATCGCTTGCAAAAACGGCGCGTGTCCTTCTCAGTTTGCCGTCCTTTGCTTCTGCCCTTTCCTTTCTCTCTCCGTTAAGCGAATGCGAAATTTCGGTAATTTCGCTTTGCGAATGCGAACCTTCGGCTGGCGCCGCCGTCCGCAAAAGCAAAGCGTTTTCTTAAAAACCAAAATTGAAAATGCGTTACTAATTAAGGGGAGGAAATGCCCACTCATTCCATTGGGGCAATTCCGCCGTTCTTTTGGCAAAGGCAAAAGCCCTTCCCCATCCGTTGGCATTTCGCTTCGCAAAAGCGAACGATCTGGCGCGTTTGGCAAAGGCAAAGTGTCGCGGCGATCGTTTATTCTCCACAAGTTCGGTAGGGATTAGATCCAAAAGGACTGCGCGAGGCTGCTGAAAAAAGGGGAAACAGTGATCAGAACGAAACAAAGCAAAAAAAAAAACAATACAAAAGGGAAAAGAAGAGAGTGAAAGTGATCAGAAGAGAGAAAAGCAATGACAGAGATAAAAGGGAAAAGAAGAGAGTCAGAGATAGGGGAAAAGAAGAGAGTGAAAGTGATCAGAAGAGAGAAAAGCAATGACAGAGATAAAAGGGAAAAGAAGAGAGTCAGAGATAAGGGAAAAGAAGAGAGTGAAAGTGATCAGAAGAGAGAAAAGCAATGACAGAGATAAAAGGGAAAAGAAGAGAGTCAGAGATAAGGGAAAAGAAGAGAGTGAAAGTGATCAGAAGAGAGAAAAGCAATGACAGAGATAAAAGGGAAAAGAAGAGAGTCAGAGATAAGGGAAAAGAAGAGAGTGAAAGTGATCAGAAGAGAGAAAAGCAATGACAGAGATAAGGGAAAAGAAGAGAGTGAAAGTGACCAGAAGGGAGGGAGAGAAAACGAATAAGAGACTAGCAAAGGAAGGAAAGAAAAATGTTCCAAAAATCCTGATCATAAATAAATTCTGCTAAATTGTGATGGCTTACCTCGGCGGATGGCTGCTGCCCCTCCACAGAAACACAAAGTGCGACGAGGACAGCAAAGAGTGTCAGAAACAACGGCAGAAGACGACACATTGGACGAGGCGAACCAAAGAATGAATGGGAGGAACTGAAAGGGATGAGAGAAGGAAAAAGGGAGAGAATGGCAAAATGGGAGAGGAAAATGCCAAAAGTGAAACAAAAAAAAGTGCCAAAGAGAGCGGAGGAGAGATTGGAGAAAAAGAAGAGGAAGAGGAAGAGGAAGAGAAAGGCAGGTGGAAAAAGAAGTGCAATCAATCATAATAATTAAGTGCCATTTGAGTGTTCGTGGTAATTCATTTAAGTGCTTTTTGTTAAAACGTCAGCTTTAGTCAACTTTATTAATTAATGGCAAAGTGTGTTTTTGGGAGGGATTGGCAATGTTTGGCATTGGCGGAGAAAGGTTCAAATTGCCGGCGGGGGATAATCCGCTTTTGACGGAACATTCGAATCGGCGTTTTAAGCATCGGCGGACGCATTAATTTGCTACGATGTGCAGAAAATAACAACAAAAGTGAGACAGCTCCAAATTGACTTCTTCCCTGCGATTAAAAAGGAAAAGTAAACAAAAAAAAGAGAAAATAACCGCAAAAAATGGGAAAGAAATGGAAAATGTTGGACCAAACCCATCGGACTGAGAAGGAATTGGAGCAGAATGAGCACGAGTTCGAGCAGTGAGTCCATCCGAAGGAATGCCAATTCCCCCCCCCCCCCGCCAATGTGCCAATATCCGAATTTTCGTTGCGTCACAATATTAAAAATGAAAAATGCAAGGGAAAAAATAGCGAATGAATGCGTGGGTTTGCCCATTGGCAAATGAAAAAACATCCAACAAAATTATTTCCGATGGTTTAGGGGGGGGGGGGGGGAAGGAGCCAACCAAAAAGAGGGCGGGGAGGGGAGCAATGGCATTGGCATTGGCCGGCACTGAAAACGGTACGAAAACGAAAATGACAGACTCACTTTGGGAAGTTGACACTCACAACAGAATGAGGTTCCTCATCAAACGCAAGTAAATATGATTCAATTTGGCACTTTTTGCCCATCTTTTTTCTTCCCTTTCCCCTCCATTATTCCTCTGCAAAACTGCGTGACCTAATGAAGAAGGAATAAGCCAATGAAAGGGATGGACGGGGAAAACGCTAAATGGGAGGAAAGAAGGGAAGCGGAGAAAAAGGGGGGGGGAAGGGGAGAAACCGGGGAGAGGTAAAAGGGGGAAAGAGAAGGGGAACCGGGGGAGGGGGGGGGGAAGGGGAGAAACCGGGGAGAGGTAAAAGGGGGAAAGAGAAGGGGAACCGGGGGAGGGGGGGGGAAAGGGACTCGCCGGAAACGCCATTCCATTCAGCAGGACTAACGCATATTACCCATCCACAACCCATCACCAATAGCCTATATCTCTGCGCATAAATCGGGTGGTAAATTGGATGTGATGTGCGGTTGGCTTTTTGGGGGAAGACGAAGAATGGCATGGCATTTTGATAAGATGATTTGGAGTGAGTGATGTGGACCATGTCGACGGGTTGATGTGCAAATTGTATTACCAAAGTGAACAGTGACAGCAGCACCGGTGGAAAAATGCAAATTCAATAAACATTTGGACGGGGGGGGCAAAACAGCAAAAGAAACCGACAAAAGGAAAAGCAAAAGCATAAGGGAGGATAAACAAAATGATAAAGTGGGAAAAGCCCGGGAGACCTTTGCTGAACGCATAACATGAAGATTTATATGCATCAGCAGAAGCAGCGGGAGGAGGAGGAGGAGAAGGGTAATGGGCGTATTGGGACAAAAAACCAAACATTGGATAAATGGGACGGAGACGGCTAACGCAACAAACGGAGGGATTAAGCGGAGGGGCGGGGGCGGCGGAGGGAGGGGAGGAAATTGAGTCCAATTTTGGCATTTGGAAATGGCGAAGGGAAATGGAAGGGACGAACGATGAGATAATCAAAAAGTCATTACCCAAATTGCCATCACAAAAATAGGCCAAAATGGCATTGGTCCGGAAGCGAATTCAAATGACTGGGGAATTCGTAGCAAAGATAATTCAATCGAAAGCGTCTTTCTTCGGAACTTCACCAGCAGCACGTCCAATGGCGTCTTCTGCCTCTGTTTTTTCGTTGGCTGCTTCGAAGCTTTTGGTCTTATCTTCCTCTTCTTCTTGCCCATCCACTTTCTTTTTATTCATTTCCTCTTCCTCCCTTTTCTCTTCCTTGTCTTCCTCTTCCACTTTCTCTTTTTCCTTTTCCTCCCTTCCATCAACTCCATTTGTTGTCCCTAATTTATCTTCCTCCTTCCTCCCTTCCTTGTCTTCCTCTTCCACTTTCTCTTCACTCTTTTGCTCCTTTTTCTCTTCCTTCTCTTTCTCTTCCACTTTCTCTTCGTTATTCGTTTGCTCCTTTTTCTCTTCCCGTCTCCTTTCTTTGTTCTCCATTTGTCCATTCCCATCGCTTTCGTTCCGCTGCGAATTCGCTGTCAACCAATCCGTCGATTCCAATGCCGCCTTTTTCTGGTGCCATTCTCGCTCGACTTGTGCGTCTTGCGTCTTTCTCTCCTCTTCCAGCTGCTCTATTCTCCGATGAAATTCCATTTCAATTGAGGCCAAAAAACAATCAAAAGTTTCTTTGAGTGAAAAGTCTTCCTTACCATTCTCTCATTCATTTCCTTCTCCAACTCCCCAAATTTCTGCTTCCATCGCTTGTGCACTTCCGAATGGCCCATTCTTCGCCTTCTGTCCAACTCATTGCTCGCCCTTCTGAACTCGTCCCTTTTCTCCAGTCGAATTCGAATCTCATTCAGCGTCCGATTGCCTTCGGTTGCCAAGCGCGAAGCTTCGTCCAAATAACTAATTGTGCCATTCAACTCCAATTCCAACTCATGTTGAAGAGATTGGACCTGACAAATGAGTGTTGTTGTCAAAGGAAGGCAAATTGATCTTGATAAAAATGATTTTACCCAAAAGTGCCGTGGATCCATCGAATTGGCAAAAAAGAATTAGGAGGAAAACAAATCAGAGGAACTCAAAAGCCATTCACCAAATCATTTGTTGATCAGTTTCATGAGAATGAAAAAGAAACGGAGGAGCGAACGAATCGATTGATCGGAATGGAAAAGCGCCATTTTAACGGGGGAAGGGAAATTGCCAAAGGATTCCTTCGAAGTGAACAGCAAATGACTTTAGTCACTTTTTATTCTGCCATGGAAAAGCATTCACATTCGATGAGAGAGTGAGCAAAAGCTTTGAGCATGAGTTTATTTTGAAAGTGATCAGTCGGTTAGGGGTAAACGAAGCTACTCCCGTCTTCGTTAGAGTTTCCCTATCTTACCATTTTTAAGAGAATTGGAGACAGTTCTCAGGGAGTAAAGACAGAGAAAATATAAGTCATTGTAATTTTGAAAATCTATTTTCGGGATTTTCAAAAAAAAGTCCTCTTCATTTGATTCCCTTTTTTAATTTTAGCTTTGGCCAAAGTACTACCCCTCGAAATAGGGGACTCTGTTTCAGGCAAAACGGCAAAATGCCTATTTCCGATCGGTCGAATGACTAAATAACAGAATGCCAATTATTATTCTATTTTTAAATTCAAAATGTTCTGTCGTCTTTTCCTCCACAACATTTGACTTTCTCTCCCATCTTCCGTTCATTATTCGCTCATTTGATTTTAATTACCTATTAAATCATTTATTTTTAAGCTATTGTTTATGGTTCCGCCAACTCCGATCTCTTTGCTTGAAAAATGTAATTCCATCACTGAGAGAAGGGCGCGTCGTCGACTTAAGAAAAGGACGACAGAAACAGTCGAAATTGGTCTTTTAATTTTCAATTTTTTGTTTTTATTTTTTTGCTTAGATGCAACGATTCTCTCTTGCCCTTCTAAGGAAATGACTGAGAAATTTGCTCATTTTCTGATCACTCTCATCGATTCCAAAAGTTCCTCGGAATGCTTTCACATCGTTTTGAATTCGCTGGTCGCTGTCCATGCCAAGGAATACCCGTGCCATTCCCCGTCCGACCACCGGGTTTTTTCCCTATATAATAAAACAAATTAAAATATCACTTTCTTTTAGGTGTCGGTAAATAATTTTCTTAAAAAAGTGCTCAAATGTTTCACTGAAACTTCTGCGATTAATTCGGAGCAATTGACTCTAAGCGAATTGTTCGTCCTATTGGAAGTTCATTTGCTGCGCTCCTTCCCCGTCCATTTAAGCCAAACTCAGGTATTATTTTCTCTAAAAGGGGGGTTTTCCGGAATGTTGCAATTTTTCTTTTAATTTGCATTTTAATTTCCTTTTCGCCACTTGACATAATTGGTGTCATTAATTCTAAATCATATAATGCGTCAGTTTTATTTTAAATTCTGTACCGAATGATACCAAATACATAATTGTTTTGTTTTAAATCAAATTCTAAATGTTGTTTTGATAGGACAATATTGATGACACGACCCAAAAAGTTTTATTTTTGTGATTTCATTTCACTTTTTCCACAGATTGTCGAGCGACTGAGGACCATTTATTTTGCAAGTGAACCGGTGAAATTTAGGCATTTTTTGGACGACATTCTCTGTGATGAGTAATTTCTTTTGGCGTTTGTCCTTTGACAATGAATGTTTTTTTTAGGTTTTTGGACGATTTGCCTTTTTATTTGGCCGGAATCTATGAACAATTGCTGTTGGAAATGCCATTGGATTTGCAGCGATTTCAATCGCAGGAATATCGTCAAGACATTTCAATTGGCCAAATGGAATTCAAAAACAAATTAGCGGAACAATTGGAAAATTTTCTGAGAGAATTGGACGAGGAGAACAAAGAAGAGACGAGCGACCAATTGGTGGAGGAGAAAAACGAAAATGCGAATGAAAAGGAAGGGGAGGAAGACGAAACGAGGACGAGGGCACCGAAAAAGAACAGAAAAAGTGAGAATTTCCGGACAAAACGCCGAATTTGCGAGACGATGACTTGGACCATTTAGTAATTCGGCCGTCATTAAAAGACAAACATTCGTTGGCGCGGCGACGGATTCAAGTGATTCCCGAAACTCCCGAAAAGGACCCTAAGGGCGAAGCATCGATGGGCAAACATTTCGACGAGAACGAAGTGATAAAACAAACTCCGATCGGCAAAATCAATGGGAGTCAGTAAAATAAATTTTCATTTTTTACAAGGCATCATTTTCTTTGAGGTGGTCCCAAGGCTTCACACTTTGCCAATTTGTTGCGAGATGAGGAGGAGAAGTTTTCTCGACTGCATTTAAATCCGTCGGGAATGGGAAAGGCGAAGAGAGTGCTCAATGTCAGTCATCAGAACATTGAAAACAACAAAAATTCGATACTGACGAGGGACGACAAAGACGAAACAACGAATTCGGTGCCTAAACGGGGAAAACGACCAGCGACTCCGTCGAACTCATCCTCGACAATAGCAATGCTAAATAAAAGACCAAAAAGGCGCATGACTTACTCCACTAAATCATCAACTTCATCTGTGTTGTCTTTTCCTTTTCCCCGCAAATCATAAATGACTTTTGTTTATGACTTTTGTTATTGTATAGATTGAACTTGAACAAAAAGTTTTGTTCAAAATTAAAACTAAAAAAATAAAATAAATAAAATTCTGCTTAACTATATTTTTATTAGTGGGTATTTTACTGAGTCAATGGCAAAACATACACTTTTAAAACAGAAAAACAAATTTTGGAAAATTGAAGACTAAGCCAAGCATGTCTCCAAAATTTTTGAGGGCGTCGGCACAAATCCCTGGTGCGGACAGGCGCCGCCGGGGTAAAATTCTGAAAATTTTGTGGAAACGGTAAAGAATTTCGGTCCCTAATTGATCTAAAACAATGCTTCAATTGTTATTTGGCTAAAAATGCGTAATTTGCGCCAAATATTATTGAACGCATCAACTGTTTTTCCAATATAGCTGCCTCCATGAATTCGTCAAAATAGCGTCCCGTCCCGCTCATTGCCTTACTGCCATATTATCAATACTCCGATTTGTGATCAGCCCTCGATAACCCCCGCCGAAGGAACTCAGAACTGTTCAAAACCACCTTTTTTACCCTTTTATGGGCGCAGTAAAGGCAATGATTACCCCCCGCCCCCCATTCTTACCAGTGTTTCCCGGGTTTTAAAAAAATTAGCGGAACGGGATTATGGAACATTAGGTCCAGAGCCAAAAATAATCAAAACCACTTTTATAGTTTTCTTAGGTAGGCGCTGAAAGATAGAAAATCAAAAAAAGTCTGCGACAAAAAGTTTAAATTTTGTGCATATTTTGGAATTTGTTCCAAATTTGAAATGGAAACAATGAACCTCAAAATGATTCATAAATTTAATTTTCAATTTAATTGATTTAACATTTTTATTCAAAAATTATCGGTACCAATAGTAAACTTTTACCAAATGATGGAAACAGATGTGTCCAAATTACAATTAACGGTAAAGATTCCACCAAATATTTGCACTTGTAATTCCATAAATATTTTAGTTCAAAAAAATCATAGAATGCAGCGACGAAATTAAAAGTTGCTGCACTGAATCCCCTGGCTGTTCTTCCACAAACCAGCAAAATTCTGGAGCCGAAAAGAGCACAGAACATCGTTCACGGATAGCTGAGTTACTCAATCGCCAACTTCAGCTTTCTTTGGAGGCATTGTCCTGTGTCACTGTGCGGAAACCGTTTTCCGAAACGGTTCGAATGAAATTCCATGACGAAAAAAGCGGAGAGACAATGGGATCGAGGGGACTGAGCGAAATTCTGCTGCTGATCGACGAATATGTGGATTCGGATTTGTTTCGACCCCCTGAGAAGGATTTTTTAGGCCGAAACACTTCCATTGCACGTCGAACCTTACAACTATAAAAAGGCAGAACTGGCGCAAAAACGTCCGATTTCAGCTTTGTGCCCGCCGCTGGTCGGCTCCATTCCTCTCCCGGACACGGAGGAAGTTCCAATTGGCAGTTTAGTGGCGGTGTGGAAGAAGGAGGAGGACCAGCGGGAATCGAAATGGATTTTGGCCGAAGTCATTGTTCGTCGTTTAGCTCCATTGACAATGACTGTTAACCACACTTCGCTGTTTAAGGACCAAAGCGCGGGAGTGCGCGGACGAGGCCGTTACACACTGTTGGACCATGTCGCGGAATACGAATATTACCGCAACTATTTCATACTCAGTCGGACGCCTCCCGTCACGCCAAATGTCAAATATTCGCTAGTGCGCCAAAAGCTCCCCTTTCTGCTGAAGAAAGTTCCCCGCCAAGACATTATCCCATTGCCCCGTTTTCGTGCCGATCCTCGGCACAATGCCAGCGCATTATTTGGTCCCGGTTCACTCGTGATGGCACGCTTCCCAAAAACGTCGGTGTTCTATCGCGCTTGTGTGATCGCGCCACCTGAGCGTTTACGTGACGGGTAATTGGAAATGGGAGATCCGATTTTTTAAATATTTAAGGTATTGTGTTACATTTGACATGAAATCTGAATTCAATTGTCAAGGGAATGGAAGTAAAAACGAAACTGTGCAAAGTTACGTCATTCCCCAGCTGTATGTTGTTCAGGTATTTTTTAATGCTATTTATGGACTTAAAAATGAAACAAAAAAAATTAAGAATCCGCCGGGGAAGCGCCACTCGCGAATGCCGCACGAGAGACAAACTGATGAGGAATAAGGCTTTTGTGTTGTGTTTTCTAATGGTTACACTGTGCTTTCCGGATCACCAATTTTGTACTTCCTGAACACCAAAACTATTCGTCCACCCAATCCTTCGCCATTTTCTCCCTGCTGTTGTTCTTTTGTGCTTTGATTGCTTAAACAATGGCTGGACGATGGCGCATCTTCAAATTTTCAAACATTTTGTTTTCCCTAAATGAATAGCAACGGTGATAATTGTAATGAAATTCTTATGAGTGACTCCTTTTCAATGCTTACTAGTCTTTTTTCGAGAAAAGCAGATTTTTCCTTCTAAAATCCATGGCTTTTTCTTCCTTTTGTTTTTGTTTTGTCTTTTTTTTACTTACGCTGTGTCCCATTGCTTCTTCCCTTCTCTTCGTTTTCTTCCTCAGTTTTGTTTATTGTGAATCTTAGCGTCTTCATCAATTTTCTTTCCCTTTGCCAAATTGGCGTTTCATTGGCACTTTGCCAATGTTCGATTCTGTCATACGCCAGCGGCGACCTTGAGGAAGACTTGCTGATTGAAGAGCACGGCGATGAGTGCCGTTCATCGCTTGTGGTTGTCGGAGTCTATGGCCAAAGCAAATGAAAATTGGACAAATGGTGGAAAGAAAAGAATTGCCTCAATAGCACTTTCACTTTTGGAAAAGGCACTTCGAAGAGAAGGCGAATTTGGGGACGGAACGAAGTCGGAGATAAAACGAGAAATGTTATCGAAAGAATGTGATGAAGTGAACATTTTTTATGTTCATGGGATTAAAGAGGAGAAAAAATATGCGACGGAAAAGCGATTCTCTGAAGAAGCAAATCAATCGGAGGAAAGGAATGAAGAAGCGGGAGCTTTTAGTTTGATGGATGAAACTTCGAAGAATGGGGCAAAAGGAAGGAACGGAGGAGGGGGGACAACACGTCTTTAATAGCAATTTGAAACAGACAAAATAATGAACAGACAAATAAATTATCACCAGATAAATAGGCCAAAATTCACTGTCGCAACGTTTTCTCGGCGAAAAGCAATTTGAAAAAAAAGCTGCAACAAAAAGTGACTAATTAATAATTAATTGATTTGTCTCACATTGAGAATATGAAAATGGCACTTTCTGCCGCCGCCGCTGATCGTCCAAATGCTCCGCTAACTGCGGCGGGTGCTTCGGTTGTGTCATTTGCGGGTGATGGGCTGCTGGGGGCATCGGATGGAGGAGTTGGGGTTGTTGGTTGCGGCACTACCGTAGTCGGATTGGGAAACAATGGCACTTGACAATACTGTAGTATGGAGGGGAAAAAGTTACTGTACAATAACACATTTGTTACGGTACAATTTTAGTTATATAGATTAACAATTTGTCTTGGCTAATGATTATTTTATTATGCAGCACTAATTACCCTAAACATTTGGTTTTCACCTGTTCCGGGCTCGGATTCATTCTGTAAATTTCCGATCGCTTCACAAATTCGTTCAGAGTGCAGCCGTTCTCACAGCCTTTGACTTCCTTCGTAATGTCCACAAAATTCTCCTCATTTGGCCTCCAATAAAGCACCTCAAACAAATGCTTTGTCCCCGCCAAACAAAAGCAAAAAATAGTCAGCAAATCGTCTCACATTGACAGATAATTGTCCCACAGTTTTGTCCCGCCACAATTCCACCGTAACACATGAAGTGTAATGCGGTAAACTTGGGAAAAAGCGAAACGGCCGTGAAAATGGACACTTTTATTTGTGGGACTACCCGTCCTGGTCATAATTGGTTTTCTGAAAGCCCAAAGAGGAGAACAGAGAAGCGAGGGTCGTGTCGTGCTGAATGAGCGCGTGGCACCGATTAAAACGGAAGAAATTTGGGAGGGATTACCGCCGAATAAGCGAGGTATTTCATCTGAAATGATTAGTGTTTATCATTGTCAAGGCAATTAATTAATTAGTTACCCGTTTCATCCATTTGCAAAGTGGCGCCCCGAGGGGTGACTTTTTTCCTACACAAATCGCATTTTTAAAGCCAATTTCTGCCGTCGCCCACCAGGGATTTCTCTGTCCGCCTCTCTGACCGCGTTCAGTCTCTTTTCACAAGCAATTTTGTTCAGCATATTCCCAATCATCGTCCATAAAAGCGTTCCGCCGCGAATTTTGGGCATTTCCACCGAAAAGTCAATTCCGTCGAACTTTTGCAGTCCTTTGGTCAGTTTTCTCTTTTATTTGTTAAGTTTGCTGTTCCTTCCTCACCAATTCCGCTTTCCCACTTCAGCATAATGTTGTGAAGTTCGTTTATTTGTCTTAATAACGTCGCATTTCCCTCTGCCCAATCCACCAATGTCAAATTGTTGTCCTTCTAAAAGCACTTTTTCCAAATTCAAAGCCATTTCAAATATTGTTGCACCTCGACAAAGAAAGTGTCTTGAAACAGCCAAATGTCGAAAATGTCAACTTTCTTTTCGGCTTTGTCCGACAAGAATTTCAGAAGGCTCTAAAAGAACTTCGAATGTTTGAATCAATCGAAGTGTTATTCCCTTCTCATACGGAATATTGGTGATAAGTGTTCTGATATTCCGTGGTGTTCCCAATCAAATCAGACAATTCGGCGTAACGCGGACACAACGAACCTGCGGAGGGGGGGGGGGGGGGGGGAGGAAAAAGTGGGAGACGGAAAAGCATCGAACCACTCGGAGAAATGAAATCTTTGTTTCCATCGACCGTGTGAATTGCGATCGGAACAAAGCCGGCGGGCCAATCGCTTTCATTTGGGTAATCACGGCCAGCCTTTCCCTTGCCATAAAAGCCGATGAAATTCTGCGAAAACAACCATTCATTTTTCTTTGTTGTCCTCCCCCCCCCCCACCGAAATGGCACTGATCAGTGTTCGGTTGACATCCGTTGCCCGCACATACAGCTCATGACTGTCGTAAGAGCCGCTGATTTGTCCCAGTTGCTCTACGTATCTGTTGCGCAACTTCTTCCCAAGTGTCACTTGCTGACTCATCCCTCGGGGCGACAATTGGCCCCACCCCTGCGGCCAAAAGTTCTCCTGGTAAATGTCAGTTCGAAAGGTGCCCGTTGGGCTCCGATCGCCATGACGCCAAAGCTGATTAATTATGACTCATTAAATGAAATGCCAAGGCATTATAAAACCGATCAATTAACAGACAAACGAACCGATTGGAGCAGAAGCAATTCTTTATCTGATTTTGACAGATCGGCAAAAACATTTGTCAAAAAAGGGGGAAGAAATGCTAAGAAAAGCACGAAACAAAGCATTTTGAGAAGGGGGGGGGAAGAATGGAAACGAACGAACGGAACATAAAAAACCAAAAAACGGAGGGGGGGGGGGAATTGAAATCGGTGGGGAAGAGCCTTTCTTATCAAATCAATGGAATTCGAAGGAAACCCAGCCACAAATTGGGCGATCCCCCCAATCAGTCCATTTGCTCACTTCCGCCAACAGCAAACGATGCAACAGACAAAAGTTACAGTATAATTGACGGGATACTGTAGATACCCAAAAGCCATTTATTCACAGAAAGAATAAAAATATAACAAAAAACCCAAAGGCAAAATGTCGAAAGAAAATGGTAAAGGACAAAATAAAGGAATGAAGGGACATCAAATTTTCAAATGGAACACTCAACTAAAGGCCAAGAAAAGGGGATCGATTACTCATCACGTCCAATCTTTGATCATCAAATGGGCAATTCCAATTTGGCCCCATCTTTGACCACTCGAGTGACGTAAAGATAGAAGAAATCGGCGTACAGAACAGTTTGAACCTGTGAAAGGAATGCGAGGCGTAAGGCGCTGTTTTTTCTTAACTTACAATGCCAGAAACGATCACAATTGGGTCGTAGAACGCCTCAGTGTAATAGCGATAGACCCTTAAATTTGGAAAATGGCAGAAAAATGAACCGGCAAATAAACCAATTGAAAATGTATAAAGCGCGGTAAATGCCAAGCAGAAACAGATAATGGGCAGTGATTGTCTCCGCTTCGCCGCGTTTTTGAAGCATGAAAAGTTGGGGCAAAATCGCGACAGCTAAAGAATAGTGGCAAAATGACGCCAATAAATAAATTGGCAAACCCTCGAGGTAAATGCTGAAGGTCCACAAAACTTCCAACGCAGTGAAATCGGCGTTGACAAACACCGCCAGCACAATGCACGGGAGGACGAGAAGTTCGACGCGGAAAGTGTCCTCGTCTTTATTGTAAGTGGCGCGGAATTTGACGAACATGAAATAACAGGTGGCGAAGAGAGAACCGATGAACAGAACCTCAAAAGGGAGAGTGAAAGTGATGAAAGAAAATCGAAGATTTAATTAAATACAATGAATAATGACCATATTCCGGGGGAAGAGGAGGAGGAGGGTCTACGAGTGAATCTTCTTTTTCGTAAGAATTTTTAGGCATTTTAAAGCCATTAAATGGGGAAAACAGGCACAGAAAAGCATCAATTTAACTTTCGCTCCACACCAAACCTTCATTAAGGTGTTGTAAATGGAGATAAAGTGAAGGATGTCCAAGTAACGGCAGGTGAACACCAAAGCAAAAAGCACTTGAGACTTTCCGCTGAGTCCGGCACAAGAACGCGTTTTCCATATCTTCCACAGCAAAATAAGAATTGCAAAAAGGTGGGAAAGATCAGCTAAATTTGAAATAGAAAGGAATACAGATAAAAAGAAGAGGAAATCGGACCGATTAAGCGGAAAGCATTCATTTTGTTGCATGTGCGACGAACAATTCTCACTCAGAATTACGTGGTCTTAAGGGAATTATTCGGTAAAATATTAAAATAAAATCAATTCTGATGTTCTGGTGTAGTCTATTTTTTGCTGCTTGCTTTTGATTGCAGCTGAAAATCAAAAGCACCAATAAAAAGAGAAAAGGCGGAGGCGGTGATTAACAGCAGCAGGGGAATTTTGGCGTATGTACAAATGCCTTTGCCTAATGACAACTAATTAGTCTCTGGAGAGAAACCGGAAATACATAATGTGCACAAAAACTTCAAAGGCTCATTAGCTTCCTCCTCTCCTCCCAAAAACAAATTAATCAATGAAAATTGTATTGGTTTTTATTTTCTAATCGAAAAGTCTGTCTCTTAAGCTGTGCTGACAAAATTAAATAAGCAATGAAATACACACATGCGATCACTATTCGAATGCCCTCTTCTTTAAAATTCGACGACAAAAAGGCAAAGTCCAAAATTGATTTTCCGCTTGCACTTAGACAACACCAGGACTTGACAGAGACTCTCACTGAGGTGCTACTTTTATTTGCTCTTTAATTAAATCTCAGCCCAGGCGGGCATTGAAGTGATTGAGCTTGCAAATGCTGAAACTGAACCGACAATTCCATCGCTTTTTGCGGATGATTTGGCTATTGTGATAAATGGCACCGCTCTTTTGACTCGACCTAAAAGTAACAACAACAAAAAGACGCCCGTTGTCAGCAGAACCAATGAAGTGCTGTCCATATTTTGTAAAATAAATATTTCCTTGGCAATTTAATTTATATAGTTTGTCTCTGTGCTTAATTCTTTGGCCTGGCAAGTCGTAGAAGCGCCTTTGCAAATTCACGGCCGTTCTGTGGTGCTCGAAGGGTCTGATGTTGTTTTTACCGAAAAGGAAATTTTTGTTGGAATTCGCAAAAACGGAACAAATACAGAAGGGGCATTGGTGAGCTGACAAACACAAAGGATAAATCCAATTTTATGTTTTCTTTAATTCACGGAGAATAATTACATAGAGCGACGAACTTACAAATATTCTCTTCAGATTGTCGCGAAAACGTTCGCCGATTATTCCGTAATTCCAATTTCAATTGCTGGCACTTTGCCGCTAAAAGCGCACATTTCCGTGGCAACAAATGAAATTCTTTCGGTTGGAAAAGATAAAGATTCGCAAAGCATATTGAAGGTTTTTCAACATTGGCACTGATTTTCCTCCTATATTTGTCGTTTTCTCAGTGCATTGAAAGGGATGCCACGTTCCGCTACAACGTGCTGACCGTCGATTCTGAGGAGGCTGTCCCCTGCCTCAATGTCAACAACCACCTCATCTTTCGGCTCGACCTTAATGAGCCCGTGAGTAAAAAGCTTACTTTTTTATACAGCTGAAAATGAAAAATTCCCGTGTCCATTTACGTAATGGGTAACTTTGTGGCTGATTCGTCGTAATATTACAGAAATTTCGAATGTTGCAACCGCCAGTAGAACTTTGGGGAGTGAATGTCAGCGAATTGAATAAAATCGGAGGTCCATTTCAACGCTACTGTCTTCTTGTCAATAAATTGTCAGCAAAAAGGCGAGAATAGAAGAAAACAAACAATTCGCCGCAACCATTCTCAGGATGTCATATCGCATTGATCTTCTCCGCTCTTTCATTTTACACCAATTTATCTACCTAGTCTCAAGCCTTTCAGCCGCATTTAACTTGCAAATAGATTATTCTCAATTTGCAATATTTCTCATCTAGCCTCATCCTTCGTAGTGTTTTATATAATTTACATTCTCGAATTTACAAATATAAAGGCTTTGTAAAAAGATTGTTCACAACCTTTTTGTCGCCTTATCAAGTATAAATTGGGCAAACGATAGGACAGAAATGGGATGTGTTTTTAATTCTAGAAAAGTGGGAGTCTGCATTGCCAATGTCGATTCATCTCCTTTAAAAATGCACAATTTTACAGCGGGCTTTTGAACAGGGTTTTAGGGTTCAAATGTAAGTGTCAAAATGAGAGAATTGGAATAAGAAAATGATCCATCAGCGGTCTCTTCAATCACTTATGGCTGATTGAATCCGGCAGGTTGTGGAAATGGTTGGTTCAGTTGTGGGCTCCATGCCGGGTCCTGTCCAGCGGTATTAGCACCGCCTAACATCGTTGTACGGTCAGCCCTTAAAAACGTACTTACAATTGAACCAAAAACAGAAGCCGGTGTAGTTATCAGTTTTTTGTCAATTGACAATAGTGCAACAAATTAAACCCACTTCTTTCCCAATGCCATAAAACCGTAGGCGACGCCCGAAGCGCATATCATCCCGGCACCCAAAATAGTGTCAGTCCCAGCACACAGCAAAATGGGGACGATACCCATCCCGCCATAAAGTGCTGCCTTTTGCCAATACGCACGCGACTCGGAAAATTGAGCAATTCTTTCGATGAAATCGACGAAAGCACAGCAAAAGGGCGCTTCAAGGGCAATGGTCAAAAAACCAGCGGCGCTTAATTAAAAGATGGATTTCGAAATGTAAATAATAATGTCCGTTTAAATTTTGCTTGTGTTTTATTTACAGTTGAAGGAGCGCTGCGACCATGCACATGGGATGGATGGTGAAGAGGGCAAGGACTCCGAAAAATATGGCAACAAAACCACCGACGATGCCAAGGCCCTTGGCGAGAAATCGAACCCACCACGGAAATCTGAAAAGGAAAAATTTCATTCTCGGCAAAAGAATCACAATTTTAATTAAAACTGATGAAGATTATAAATGAATTTTCTTTTGAATTATAGAAAATAAGGAAGTGTTTCTCCGCCCATCAAACAAACCCTGCGCTAGGGTCATGCTCCGCTTTCATTTGCATTTGGGCTGTGTTGGCCGCTTGCGCGGCTTGACCAAATTTTCCGGGAAACAAATTTTGCATTATGCAAAGGAATTGTGAAAATGGTTCGAATGGGAATAATTTGTTTGAAACTGAAGTTGGAGGAAAAACTACTAAATTATTTAATAAAATAAATTTTGCGATATCCGAACATCTAAACTCAACAAGTGAAACGGATTAATAAACCAGTTATGGCTTAAGAAACTGACAAATGAGTGTACCTTAGCCAAAAATGACGAAGCTTTTTAAATTTCAAAAAAGGAACTAAAAGTGAATGAAGCAATTTGACGGAAGAGAAAAGGGCTACATACCGGAAAAAGGGAAGAGGAAACGCGAAAACGAATAAATAACAAAGAAAAC
Organism: Heterodera schachtii; assembly: GCA_023374025.1. NCBI lineage: Eukaryota > Metazoa > Nematoda > Chromadorea > Rhabditida > Heteroderidae > Heterodera > Heterodera schachtii. The sequence continues at coordinate 3,094,402 of SIJG01000001.1, read as the reverse complement.
GCCTGAAAAGAAAGAAACTGAAGGAAACAGGGAAGAAGAGAATGAAGGAAAAGAGAGAGAGCAAAAAGAAAGAAAGAGAGAGAGAGAGAGAAAGAGGGAGGAAGAGAAGACACAAACATTGAATAAAACGCAAAAGCACGAATATTGACGCAAAAAAGCACCCTCATGTGGAAACCCGAAAAAAGGCAACACGAGGAGCGAAAGAAGAGAAAGGAAATGAAAAGGAATGAAAATTATGTGGAGGAAGGGACGCAAGAAAAGAATGAAAGCATTTCTTTCTGTTCCTCCATTAGTTGTCCGATGTTTAAGAAATGTTAAAATGCCGCCTTCCCACGAATTAATGCAAATTTCGATTGTCCTCCCCTATTTGGCATTGTCTAAATTTCGATTTGGCAATGCCTTTTGTGTCGTTCTGTTGGCTTTTGCCTCACTTTGTCCATCCGCTTCCCCCCCCCCCCCCCATTTTCCGTTTCTTTGGCAACCCATCCGCCGTTTCCGTCCGTCCGTCCGCTGACTGTTCGTTGATTTGTCCTCCTTTCCTCGCATTGTTTTACATTTGCCTCGCTGAATGTCCTCCCCTGTCCAGCAAGACTCGGCCATCCTCGCCACCCTCCAATCGCTCTTCTCCAAATATGGCCCTGCCGTTCTTAACGCACTGATTATTCTGTCAACCGTCAGCGGTCAATCTGTGAGCAAACCTCGGCAGTGCGCAGCAGCAAAAGTTTCTTTTTCTTCAAAGATTGTCAAGCGACTGACTTTCACTTGTCCGTGTGCCTTTCCCTTGAACGTCGTCCAGTCTTCGATCTTCATCTTCGGCCCATGTGTGGCCTTGTTTCTGTTCGCCGTTCTGATCAACCAAAATACTTGGCGACTCGTCCACGGATGTTTTTTTAGGCATTCCCTCCCCCCCCCCCCCCCCCCCCCCCTCCCTTGGCTTACCCCGCCCCCATTCCTCCGTTAGATCTTCCTCCACTCGGCATCCCTTCTCCACCGCACTTCTCTATTGGGTACAAATTTTTGCCCAAGCGTTTGTTGCTCCAATTGCGTGGCTTTTTGTTTGTCTTTTGGACGGTGATTATTACAGCTGTTTGCGAGCTGCTGAATTTTGTTTGAATTCTGATCGATGCAACAACAAAAATGACAGTCTCAGCTCAAATTCGGTAGAAGGGAAGGCCAACCAATTTTAAGTGGGAGAGAATCGACCATTGGCCAAGGTTTGCGCTGCCTGCGTCTGTGCCTTGGACCCCCAAGTGCTCGGCTATTTGCAGTCCCAATCTCATGTTCTCGCTTGGATTTTGCTCATTTCCTCGGGCGTTGTCGCATTAATCGGTTGGTATTTTGTCTATGACAATTCAAATGTTTTCTCGCTTCAGTCACTTGTCTGATCCGAATGTGCGACCGATACACTTTCGTGCAAAGCCAATACGTCAAAATGTATCGGGAGACGGAGCAGAGAGTGTTCGAGGAAATGGCCAAAGTGAGCACCGACGGCCATTCTTTGCATTTTAAGCCAATCCCTCAAGGAAATGGCCATTTCGGTGGCGTCACGGAATTCTCGAGAATTTTTCACTCTAAGAAAACAGCTGAAAGATGATTGGGACGCACTTTCATCGTTGCCGACCTTGGAGGACCCTTTCATGTTCCCGCGGCATTTTTTGACACGAACTCGCGGCAATGGCAAAGGGCAAAATGAGGAGGGAAATTGGGGCGACAATTACACGACACTTCAAAATTGGAACCGAAGGCGGGGAAAGGTGAGCGAAAAGGAGCAGCAGAAGCACATTAAAGCGGACCAATCAAATCAATTAAATGATCCGACATCAGCAGGTGTCAGCAGACGGCAGAACAGAAGAAACTCGAAATGGAATGGAAAGACACCAAAAGAACACTTTCGAATGACGACGGTACTCTCAATTGCAATGATTAATTGACATGGCATTTGCACTCGACTAATTTGAATTGTCATTTAACTTCGTCATCATTTCCTCAATTTCTCTAAACTGCTAACCTTCGGAGCAAAGGCCTCATTTGGCCAAATTAATGCCAAATCAATTTTCGATTGAGCAAAGAAATGGAGAAAGAACGAAGAAAAATGAAGACAAACTCAAAAAATCTTTTATCATTTTTATTCTCATTTTGAACCCGTAAAATTAAAATTTTTCGCTTTTTTTTATCGGTGCCTTTCGATTGTTTCTTCAACCGTTCCGAAAAAGAACAAAGGAATAAGGAGAGAAAGTGTTGCAAATAAAAGGACGGGAAGAAATCGGAGAAAGGCGGCGGTGGGCCGTGCCGAATTGCAGAGATTTGCGCTGCACAGACAAACCCTTTGGAGGGTCCTCCGTTCCTCCATAAAACCGGGGAAAAAATTTCTAAAGGGAAAACAAAAAAATGAAGGAAATTGTGGCAGAAATCAGTTACGGTTTTTGGAAGAAATCCCCAAGAAAATTCGAAAGGAAAAACTGAAAAACGGACCGATAGACAGAAGGCATTTCCACACAGCCTTCTCGGCCCCCGGAGGGAAAGTCGTAATTCACCCGCTGATCACAACCACTTCCAATCCAAAACTGTCGCTGCGAAACCTAAACAAAAAGAGGGTAAAAAGAGAAAGAGGGGAGGAGAAAGAGAGAGAGACATAACGGAGAAAGAAAAAGAGAGAGGTAGAGAGAGGAGAGAGAGAGAGAGAGAGAGAGAGAGATGGGAGAGAGAGAGAGAGAGAGAGAGAGAGAGAGAGATGGGAGAGAGAGAAAGGCAGAGAACAAAAGTGAGAGTTAAATTCAGAAATTTTGTTTTTTTATGATCTCTCTGTCAATTTCGAATCTCGACAAATGTTCACCCTCAACGTAATTGTGTAAACACCACCTGCATTGTGATGCTAACACAAGTGTCTTGGTGCACGTCGCACTGCACCGTCTCCATGTCGCAGTTGGGCTGCTGAAGGCCGTGACGGACTCGGAATTGGTCGAGCGTTGTTGTATCTGAAAGGGACGAGAGAGAGCTAATTGACAAGCCAAAAGCAATTAATCATAAAAACTAACCCCCTTCCACACGCACACAGCTCAGACAGTTCAGTCGCCTTCCCATCGGTCCGCTTCCCCTGGCGCTGCTGCTGCTGATCGGTTCTGAGTTTACCATGCAAATGGAGAAGAGAAGGACCAAAGTGATTGACGCAATAATTTGTCGAGGAAAAGTCGTCGCCCAATCGCCCCAGGGCATTGGGGCGCCGCACTTTTTAAAGGGACAGCCGATGCCCCCGAGGGGAGGGGAGGGAGCCGAATTTGCTGGAGGGGGAAGGGAGGGAAAATGCCAAAGGGTGCAATTTGATACTGAACTCAACTTTCGTCCACTTTAGGACATTTTGTCCCGAATTTACTTAAAAGAAAGGGAGAAAGGATGAAAGAAATGGAATGTTTGGCCAAATGCGAAGGGAATGACTGACAAAAGGGGGGGGGGGAGGAAATTCGCCCGGGAGGGAAATTTATTTAATAAAATAAATTCAAACAAATTTAAGGGAAAACGTCATAAAAGTCGATGAATGTGTGCAAATTCAAAAATTGTTTTAAGAAGAACGGTGCAGGAGAGATTTGGCGAGGATTGGCCAACGGATAATGACGAGCAAATAGACAGAAAAGCGACGGATGTGAGGCAAAAGGGAGGGGGGGGGGGCAATCCCCTCGGGAGACGCGCACCATTCTCCAAGTCATCCTTAGCCCAACTTTAGGAAGCGATGGAAGGGAAGTCGAGTGGAAGAGAGGGGGGGGGGGGACCGGGTGAAGAGCATTTACGCTTAACACCCTTCGCACGGGGGGGGGGGACACCCGCGAAGAATGGACGGGGGGGGGGGACGGGTCCCACCTTTTCCGTCCCCTCTCATCGCTACATTCATTGCCTTTGCGCCTTGTTAATCCCCCACTTCACTCAGCCGAGAGGAAATGGGAAGATTTTGTAAAGAAAATGGGGGAAGGAAAGGATTACAAAGGCAAAATGATGAGAATGAATTGTGGGAAGAGAAAGAGAGAGAGAGTTAGGGAGAGGGGCGAGAGTTAGGTGGAGAGAGAGGGAGCGGAAGAGAGAGAGAGTTAGGGGGAGAGAGAGGGAGCGGAAGAGAGAGAGAGAGAGTTAGGGAGAGGGGCGAGAGTTAGGTGGAGAGAGAGGGAGCGGAAGAGAGAGAGAGTTAGGGGGAGAGAGAGGGAGCGGAAGAGAGAGAGTTAGGGAGAGGGGCGAGAGTTAGGTGGAGAGAGAGGGAGCGGAAGAGAGAGAGAGTTACGTGGAGAGAGAGGGAGCGGAAGAGAGAGAGAGAGAGTTAGGGAGAGGGCGAGAGTTACGTGGAGAGAGAGGGAGCGGAAGAGAGAGAGAGAGTTAGGGGGAGAGAGAGGGAGCGGAAGAGAGAGAGTTAGGGAGAGGGGCGAGAGTTATGTGGAGAGAGAGGGAGCGGAAGAGAGAGAGAGTTAGGGGGAGAGAGAGGGAGCGGAAGAGAGAGAGAGAGAGAGTTAGGGAGAGGGCGAGAGTTACGTGGAGAGAGAGGGAGCGGAAGAGAGAGAGAGAGTTAGGGAGAGGGGGCGAGAGTTAGGGGGAGAGTGAGGGAGCGGAAGAGAGAGTTAGGGGGAGAGAGAGGGAGCGGAAGAGAGAGAGTTAGGGAGAGGGGGCGAGAGTTAGGGGGAGAGAGAGGGAGCGGAAGAGAGAGAGAGTTAGGAAAAGGTAGAGGTTAAGAGGGGGGACGGGGGGGGGAGGGGACCAAAAATTAGCCAATGGCTCCACTCATATGGGCTGATTATTATCAGTGCAAATCGACGTAGTCACAGAAGAGATACGATTAACTTACAAATTAGCCAACTTTAAAAGCAATCGGATGCAAATTTCCAATTCCCCCCCCCCCCCCCCCACTCATTCCTGTGCCTTTCCTCCTCCGTGCCCGCCCGGTCAATCTTTACTTTACCTCCCTTTCAAGACTAACTCTTCCTCCCCGCCCCCTCCCATTTGCGTGCCATCATTTGTCCCTCTTTCGGAAGCACAAATTCCCTTTTGCTTTCCCATTTGTCAGCAAAATATTGGATTCGCCGTGTCTCCACCCTCTTCTTTTGCTCGGGCGGTGGTGCGAAGAGAAACGACGCCGATGGCATTTGCCGGAGGGGCGACAAAGCGAAGGGAAAGTGCCGGGAAGGAAGACGGATTATTAAAAGCCAAGGGATGAAAACGTTTTGAAGCGGTCAGGCAATGGTCGACGACGGAGATAAGGACTTAGGTCAACGGAAATGCATCTTCTGACCCATTCGGACGGACAACGGCGCCAATGGCGGAACATTAAAAAGCGCCGTTAGTGGGAGAGAATGAATGACCACAAAAAGAAAACAAATTTGAAAATTTAAAAAGAAAAACAATAATATAAAAGCAGAAACATATAAAAAAGAAACAATATTGTAAAATTGCACAATTCAATCATTGGTCCGTGCTTGGGGAGAAAAGTCTACGGGGGACGGACGACCCGACAAAGTGCGACCGACGAACGGAGACAATGCGTCGTGAGGCAATTGCTGAAAAGACAATTTATGCTAATAACACATCCATCACTTTCGCAGATCAGCCCACTCACCTTTAAAAGTGCTTCCAACGTCTCTTTTACTTCGTCAATCGGCGGCCGATCATTAGGCTCGTCGGCCCAGCATCTGTGCCAAAGATTTCGAATGTCCAACTTGGTCAAGCAGTGCGATCATTCCAACCTGACCATCAGCTGCTGCAACGGCTCGGCTACTCCTTCAATTGACGGCGGGCGGAGTCCGCTCTCGGCCATCTCCCACAACACGGCCAAGGAATTTAGTTCGGAAGCGTCGGCAAATGGCGGACTGAAAACGAATTGTAAACAGAGAATAAAACTAAAAGCGCCGGTCAATGAACCGGACTGAACCTTCGCGCGAGCATTTCCCAGAGACAAATTCCAAGAGAGAAAACGTCACACCGAAAGTCGTAACTAAGAGAAAAGTGGCATTCCTATAAAGACACAAAAGAGGCCGCTTTGTTTTGCCTCTGAATCAGTCCCCACAAATATTGTAATACCTCTCCCCTCTGAACACTTCGGGTGCCATCCATGCTGCCGTGCCACAAGTGCTCGCCATGTCCGTCCGATGCTTAGCGATTGTGCCGAAGTCGCAAAGTTTCAGGACGACATAATCAAGAGACAGCAACATACTGAAAATAAGAGGAAAAGAAAAAAAGCCAATGATTTGCAAATGCCATTCATTTGTATGAAAATGAACAAAATTTAGAAATGGGTGACCTTTTCATAGACAAAATTCGAAACAACAAAACTTGGAGGGTTTGACGTCGCGATGGATGAAACTGCGCTTGTGCAAATATTCCAATGCTTTGGCCACTTGGAAAGTCCAATTAATCACATGACAATTCTGTCGATTTGGCAAAAAGAATCAAAAACAATGCATTTTTGCATCGTTTTGTCGCCACCTGATAAACGATGCTTTTGCGTTGGTGAATTACTGCTGGCACAGTGATTTGTCAGTGAGTTTCGAAATGCCAAATTTTGACTCACATTCACTCAGAGAACCGCCCCCCATCAGTTCCAGCACCAATCCGGACATTGTCCCATGGAAAAGAGCGTACCTTTCTATTTGCCATTTCAAAGTGTCACACACTCGGCTAACGTACAACTCGATGATGTTTTCATGGCGAAACTCGTGCAACAGCTTGGCCTCCTTTTGGATCGTTTTGAAGTCCACGTTGGCATTGAAAAGTTTGGCCGCTGCCGGCTTCCCATGGAAATGGCACGGCATCACTGTCGCATGGGCACCCCTCCCCAATTGTTCGAAAAGGCAATAGTCTGGGAATTGAAGTTCCTCGAATTCAAGCATTTCGTACAAAGGAATACAATCTTGGTTTAATTCTTGGGAAGTGGGATGGGTATTCGAGGGGAAATCCACGTCAATTTTCAGAGGCTTCATCATATCATTTGTTAACACGAATTAATCTTAATTTTTGAGTTTACCGAAATGGATGTTGGCTAAACAAGGATGATGTATTTTAAGGAAAATTGTCAACTTTAACAAATTAATAAGAAATTTACTGTACCAAATCAACAAATAGTAATTTATCAACAAGGGAAAATAGCATTCAACAAAATGATCCAAAATTAGCGCTTACGTCCGCGGTGACCACCCTTACGGGATTCCTTCGGTTTGGGTGGCAAAATAACACCGTCATACTGAAAAAGGTAAGATTTACAACAAAAATTAATTTCCATTAGATGAGTAAGTTTAAGTCAACTAAAAAATACGCAAAACTTAGTCCCACTTGACCCAAAATAATTGCCTTTTGTTGGAACCATTTGACCGCTTCCTCCTTTTGCACACGATGCGATGCGCCAATTCGTCCTTGGATTCGTCGACGTTTTGCCACCCGCAAACCAGCACGACCGAGCACCACATAAAAGTCCATTCCGTAGATACCAATCGACGGGTCGTACTTTATGCCCAAATCGATGTGCTCCTGAATGCCGAATCCAAAATTGCCAGTGTCCGAAAAATTCTCGCGGTAAAGCTCATATTCTTTGACCTGCAGACAAATAAAATCGGATTAATTAAGGCTGAAAATAACAAACGGCAAAATGAAGAATAAGGGTCCCATAAGTTGTGTAGAACAACTTTTATGAGGTTTCGGGGGTATGATATCCATTTTGACCTATTTCGAGCCCCGAATCACAAATCGAACAAAAGTCGAAAACTCATTTTTCACAAAAATTAATTGTCTAAATCGATTCAAATGCATGAAATAAATAGAAAATAGGGATTCATGGTTTATATCATGTATTTGAATCGATTTTGGACAAATAAAGGTTGATTTGGTTAAAAATGAGTTCCGACTTTTGTTCGAGTCCGGAATTTGAAATAGGTCGAAATGGACATCATATTCGTGATCAGCACCCCTTTATCCCAAAAGAATAAAGGAAAATACGGGACTCCCATTCTTCATGATTGCCTTACAAACTTTGAGTCCACGATCAATGATTTCCTCAGCTTTTGGTCCACGAACTGTGCAATGGACAGCGATTTTTTCATTACGACGAATTCCGAACGAGCGCACAGTGTAACGAGCCTTTGAAAGAACCGGAGTTTGACCAGTCAATTGTTCTAAGACCTTTAAAGGAAATATTTTTAGCTTTTCACAGAAATTCGCCACTTCTAACCTTTGCAGCACGAGTGAGACGGTCACCAGACTCACCGACGCAAATGTTGAGACAGAGTTTTTGAATCTTCAAATCCCTCATGGGGTTTCCCAACTTCTTCTCCTTTTTTTCCGCAGCTTGTTCGGCTTTAGTCATTCTTGCGAATAGTCAAGCGATCTCTAAATGTAACAAAAGGAAATGCTTAAGAACCAAAAGGAAACGTAAAACAAAGGATGGAAACCACTTTCCAACTGAAAATTAATAAAATAATAAAAATTTGGCAAAATGTTCATTCAAAAATAAACAAAAAAATTAGGTAGGTGTGTTGTGCTGTTGAGTTGTGTTTTCTGTGGAGCGTTTGGGAGCGTTTGTCCATCATCTATTCCAACATTATCTATTGTCAAACTTTCGTTTATAAATTCTTTTAGGTTTTTCGAGAAATGACAAATGAGCGTGATTTTTCTCATGATGACCACATTAACAACGCTGTTGGGACCAATGGCGACAGCAAAGACGCAGCCAAAAGAAAGGACATCTGCCGTGATTTTCTGAATAATATTTGCAGCAGGGTATGTTCTCTCTCACTTTTATTTATTACAAATCAAACACCAAATATTTGAGGGGAATCGATGCAAATTTTATCATCCGGAAGACAGTGTCGAAAAGAATCAAAACTCGGCGGATGAGCCTTATCAGTTCTGCATCGATTTTCAGGTTTGTTATGCTTCTTTTTCTTAATTGCTTTTACGCAAAACTTCTATAGTCGATTAGCGATAATTTGTACTCGTTTTCCTGTCATCCCAGCAACCTCAATGTTTGCCATTTACGTTGGTTGCCATAACAAAGTGTTGGGAAGGTGGGAATGTTCGTATTTATGGCATTAAAGTTCGATTAACTCGAACCGAGACTAAATAATTGTATCACTTACTTTATTTATTACTATCTGTCTATTATGTTCGCTCAAGATTTTTCCTTGAACAGACAGGCGCATAAATAAGAATATTTGCATTCACTTTCTGCGGTTGCGGCTAAAAGTCCATTTATGCTGCAATTTCAGAACCAGGGCTGTTACCGCGAAAATTGTCGTTATGTTCACGCGTTTCGCGAGGATGTCGATCGTTACAAGCGCAGCGGCGACGTGACGCTTGGGTTGGCGCGAGCGTTGGCAGCGCTGTTGAAAGGCGATACGATAAATGGAATTCCGCTTTGCAAAGAGTTCCAAAATGGCCACTGCGCGCGCGGCCCGCAATGTCGCTATTGGCATATCAATCGCGACGAAGAGCGACGCAAACGCTTTGGCGGCGGCAGGAACTGCGGCGGTTCGCCTTCGTCGCTTGCGTTCGGTGCTTACCCGGCGGTGCCTCCGGCAGGAGGTCGAACGCTTAACGTGAAAACAGCGCATTTTAACCCAAATTAATGCCACTGGAAGATGCCCTTAATAAAATCATTTTAAAAAGGAAATGTGTCTGTAGCAATGCTCAATCTAAACTTCATTTATTTAGCGCATCTCAGCAGACGAAGAGGTGACGAGTTCGTCAGTGAAGATTTTGCACCGCCCTCCAAACGATCTTTTGCTCACAATCAGCCGTTTGCAACGATTCCCGGACAGATGGCTCCAACGTCAGCACCAACCGCACCGTCTCACCCGTCCCCTCAATTAGTCATTGAGTTGGAACGTCGAAACGCGGAATTAACGTAAAAATGGATTATTACATGGCATTGCTAATGGATACCCCCCCACTTGCGTCCCGAATATTTGCGGCTTTGTTAAAATTCATTAGCTCTATTCATTTAAACTCGCAAATGTCCGAAAATATAACCATACGAAATGGGACGCAAAATTGCAAATGTCTGCTTTTGCTAGAGCCGCATTCCAACAGGAAGCAAATACCTGAACACCTTGTTAGTTATTTAAAAAAATTTGAATACGCATTCAAAAAAAGTTTTTGTCCTTTCGTTAGTCGATTTTTTTGTCTTAATTTAAATCCTAAAAATTGCCTAATTTCTTTGTTCATTGGCAGCACTGAAGTGGAAAGTCTGAAGAGGGAGCTTAACCGGGAAAAGGAGCGTTACGATGACCTTATGTCGCTTTTTCGAGCCGCCCAAGGCCAACCGACGGTTCAACGTTCGGTGATTTCGACTCCGTCTTTGGTACCCGCCAATTTGCAGCCGAACATTTCTTCACTAAGTGCGCTTCAACAACATCAGCCGCAGTCTCTGCAGCAGTGGAGCGCAACGTCAACATCACAACAGCCAAATTGGACAAAATTCGATTGGGGTGCAAATTGATCAATGAAATGATTTGTCACCATTACGATTCCCTTTAAATGAACCACAAATTCCTTTTCAACATATGAACTGCTTCCTCTTCCTGTGGTTGTTTCCCTTTTGGCATGCTATCGTATCTAACTGAGCCCCCCCCCCCCCCCCCCCCCCCCCCCCCCCCCGGGGGCGGCAAAGGGATCATTGGGGAAGCGAAGCCACTCAATTTTTTGTATGTTTAATCAATCACCTGCATAAATTCAATTTTTTTGACTCCTTTTTTATGTAATCATTCTCGGGTTTCAATGGTGGGGCCTTATCAGTAGTTTCGATTTGTTATGTGTCACATCGACAGCTGCTTTTCTTTTCGGCTTTCCTTCCCTTTCCTCCGTCAGTTGTGCTTTGGCGGTGATTCGTTCGTTCGGTTCCTTCCCTTTGATGTCCCATCCCAAATATTAAATTTTGAAGCAATTTGACATTTTCTTTCAAAATGAGTTCTTCGAAAAAATTCTTTGTTCTCATTTTGGTCCTCGCCCTTATTGCCGAGCCTTTTGTTGTCTGCAAGCGAAGTGGCACTTATGGGAGGTGGGCAATACCGTACTCACTTGACTGTTGTACCATCGCTTACTGTACTGCCCAATTAGGTACTTTCCTGTTATGTGACTACAAGCGAACAATTTATTGAATCACCAAAATGGCGTGCAACTAACCTTTCTTTTTCACCACAATTTCCCAAATTTTTTTTGAAGAGTAGGGTTAGCCACCGGAAAAATTTATTGATTTTTGGTCGATTGTCTAACAGATTTTTCCAAAAATTGACTTTGATGAAATTTCTTAAGAAAATGGTATATTTTAGAAATTTTTTCCATTTTCGTTACAAATTTTTTTTCCTTTTTCGGTTTCGGAAAGCCCCCCCCCCCCCCTCGCTACACCCTTTCCCCTAAGTAATTCTACGCGCGCCTTACTGAATTTTGCACCCCCTTTTGATGATTTTTTTAAAATTTTGGCGGCAATCTTTCGGAATTGTGGTCCCGAAATTTTTTTTTTTAAATTCGTATTTTAAGGGTTTTCAAGGGTGCTGATTACGAATCTGAACTTGGATTGGCCCCCAAATCCGAACTCCTGACCCGAATTCGAACAAAAATTGAAAAAAAAATTTCAAGAATGGATTTTTTTGGGATAAAAACTCTAATTCACGCAACAACTATTATTTTTTGATTAAAATAATGCTTCAATTGTTAATTGGATAAAAATGCGTGGTTTACGCCAAAATTTGATCGATTTTAAAGTATATTTTTGTAAAAAAAAATTCAATTTTTTGTTCGAATTCGGGTCCGGGGTTCGGAATTGGGCAAATCCGAGTTCATATTCGTGATTAGCGTATTTTTAAGGGACGAAACCCAACTCGTACTATTATGTAGTAAATAGAGAAACAGAAAAAAGCGAGACAGCGTTACGTCATCAGAGAACAGAGAAAAAAAGATACTCTAAAATAGTACGAGTTGGGTTTTTACCATTTTTAAGCCTAGAAAAAGTGCCTTAAAAATTAAAAAAAAAAAAAAAAATTCGGGACCACAATTCCGAAAGATTGCCATTTTGGCTGTAGTCATATAACAGGAAAGTACCCCCAATTACATTTTTTTTTATTTCCATCGTATCTGATTGGATTGGATCGGTCCGTCTCTTTACTTTTCTTTCGTCCTTTGGCAGGGGCGGGTCGCCGTCGCGCGGAACTTCGATACGGAGCAGGTGCCAATCACTCATCCGTCAATTATGGCCCTTAATTTATTTCTGATCGGATCGCTTAAATCCCATCAAATGGAAAAAATTGTTTTTTGGCGCTTAAACCTTTATTTACTAAACACAAAATTCGAAAATTACCCCGAATTTTGAAGGATTTCTTCCGCTCTTGGACGAAATTCCGGCTCAAATTACCCGAGAGGAGGCTATGGACATCACAGAGGCGGAGGAATAACCGGAAGATTATTTGGACATAAAAATCGGCATAATTATGGTGGTTATGACCGTTATGGGACAGGCAAATACGGGGGAAAAGGCGCGGGACTTTTGGGAGGCGGTGGCCGAGGTGCGGTCGGACGCGGCGTCGCCGGTGGGGGGCTTCTCGGGGGACTGAGCCGTTCTCGCCATCGCGGGTTGGGTGGAGGAGGAGGAGGCTACAAAACATCGATGTTCCGCAACAGCGGAATGGGCTCCCGCTCACGATCGAACACGTTCAAAGTGAGGCGCCGCACGGGGGAAGAATGGCATCCATTGGATGGAGAGGGCACTCGGATGGGAGGGGGGACTATGGCACCACTTAAAAAGAGTGATTTTGGGAAGGGATAAAAAGAGGAGGGGGGAGGAGGGTCAAATTCATTAATTAAAGCAGGAGACCATTACGAATTCCCATTTAACAGAATATGATTGTCGGGGCAGCTGCCGGTTTCTTGGCTTATAAGGCCGGCAAAGCGATCATTCGGAATGTGGCGGCGCCAATGATGTCAGTTTCCGGGGAGGGCATCGCTAACCCTTCGCAACAATTGGCAAAATGTTGCATTATTCTGTCATTTTTAGGTGGAACAACCGACAATACTACTGGGGTAATAAGCAATTGGCATTACCACACTAAATACCAAACGCTTTGCCAATTAGGGCCTCAGTATTACCCGTCCCACCACCAACGCCACGGCATGGCCTCGCGCACAATGTGCCGAATGGCCATCGATCCGAGTGACCCGGTGCTTGGCCAAGTGTACATGCCGGACAGCACCAGGCCCAAGGAGATCGTGTGGAGTTGCGAGATGCACGAGGTTACGTCGAGACAATTCAACTCATCTTAAACAATAAATAGCTTAGCTTTGTCGAAATTTTGCAAAACCCAGAGGGGGAGGGAATCGAACTCAAAAAGTCAATTATTAAAAGCGTATAAAAATTCAGGAATGTTGTGGGTACGAATGCTGCCCACGGGGAACGGGCGGAGGATACGGCGAATATTGAGAAGAGAGAGGAAAAAGCGGACCGATTAGTCATCATTTGCTCTAATTACTTGTGCTATTTTATTTGAATTTTGATTTCAATTTATATTTCAATATTTGAAATAATTAGATGTTCTAATTTTTATTGGGCTGTGCAATTGGACATTCTCTCCTCGTTTTCTTTGGCTGTCATTCGCTGCTTACAATTCGCAGTTTGCTCTGCTAATTTTACATTTTACCTCCAATTCCCCCCCCCCCCCCCTCCCTCAAAATGTTTCATTGCCCGCGGCCATTTATTTCTCTTTTCCTTTTCCTCCCATTGCTTTTGTTCAGCGCTTCCCAATTCTGTCCCAATTTCGCGATGTTCCCCGACTCGGGTCGAGAACATTTGAGTGAATGGTAAATGCGTGAATGATTAGCGATTGAACAGTCAGATAGCTTTAATTAGTGATCATTAGTTACGATGGCTTTAATCAGTGATCAAAAAATATGAAAATTTCCTTTCCATTAAAATGCGTTTAAATTGCAAATTTTGCTATGAATTTGGCTTCTTCATATATTTTTTGTCACTATTTTCTTCTTTGGGTCATTTTTTTATCAGTTTGTCCCCTCCCTCTTCTCATCTCTGTACTATTTTGTTCTCTCCCAAATATTTTCGTCTTTCCTTCGCCATTTTATTGCTAATTACCCCCCCCCCCCCCCCCTAATTTTTGTCTTTCTTTGATAAGATTCATTCACTGGACGGACGGACAACGGAAAATTGAGAGGTCGAAGGAGGGGAATATTTTGGGTGTGGAGGGAATGGGCGCACCGAAACATTCGACTTTTTTGCCCGATCACTCCGATCACTTTTCTTCTTTCTTTTGCTTGATACTTTCCGCCCCGACTCTTTTGTCTGATCGCTTTTCCTTAGATCCGCAGCTTCTTCCTTTTGCTGTTTCTCCGCTTGTCCTCTTCCCATTTTTACTTGCCATGGTCGAGTCCTCCTCTTGGTACTCACCTGGGCAAGCCCTTGGCTTGGCTTGCTGTTTTGCCTGTCTGGACATTCTCGTCAATGTGATAATTCCAAGACTAATTTCAATTTTCCATCATCGTTTTACTTCCCCGCAGGTGCTCGGCTTGGCTTGGGATGGTCGCTTTTTCACCATCGATAACATTTACCACTGGTTCGACTTTCGCTATTACAACTTCACACTGAACCCCGTGGATTTTTTGGTCTGTCCCCCGGGGGCTTTTCTCGATGCGTCCCAAAATGCCTTAGGCTGTTTCCATTCTCCGCGTTTGCGTCCTTCTTGGCGGTGCCCTTGGCGTATATTTCAACCCAAAGGGCGGTGCCGAGGCGTGTGCCACCTTCTCCAATTTGACTTTCGCCTTCGTTTTGGTCATTGTCGCCTTCTCCCCCATAAAATTACTCGCTTTCTATGAACACGAGGAGATGCAATTCGCCGTTGGCGATTGGATTTTGATGGTTTGGTGTATCGTCGCCGCCCTTTTTGTCCAGGTCCCCGGCCGATCGTTTTTCGGCACCCCCAATTGCTTCAGGGCATTTGGGTGACCGTTTTCGCAAAAGTGCGCGAATCGATGGCCACGCGCGGCGACGTGCGGCACCAGCGAATGTTCGAGCAGGTGGACAACGAATACTTCGCGGAGATGCAAAAGCGCGAGAGCGAAATGGACGCGCAGAAGCGCGAGACGATGGCCATGCTGTGGCGACTGTTCGGTTACATGGCCCAGGAGTGGTGGGCCTACTCCGTGGCCTTTACTTTCCTTTTCCTCTATTCCATCGGTTGCCTTTAGCCTTCCTTCTCAATGCTTTTTCAAATCCATTTTTGCTTAGCTCGTGTTTTTGTGCCGTATTTCACCGGCGAAGTCGTCGGCGCCGTTTTTGGCGCCGGTGCAAGTTACGAGAAACTGTTCCATTATGTGCTCATTATGGCCATTCTGTCATTGTCTGCCGCCGTTTTCGCCGGCTTTCGCGGCGGTTTCTTTTGCTATTCTTTGGCCCGAATCGATCGCCGTATTCGCAGCGATTTGTTCCGATCGCTCGTTTCTCAAGAGGTCGGCGCCCATTTGAAAGGCAATTGCAATTTGAAAAGCTTCTCTTTCAGATCGGTTTTTTCGATGCAAATAAAACAGGTCATTATTATTAATTACCCATTGCTTGGTTTTGTTTTTCCGTCCCAATGACCGTACTCCCATTCCCTACCCATGCACTTATTACCGTACCCTCACCGATCTTCCCCTAAGGCGAGATTTGCTCTCGTCTGAATGCCGACTGTCAGACAATGTCCAACACTCTATCCTTGTACATGAACGTGTTTTGGTCAGTTTGTCTCTGTTTTATGATCATTCCAATGGGTCATTTCAGTCGTAACATTGTGATGCTGTTCGGCTCTCTGATTTTCATGTTTTCTCTCTCTTGGCGTCTCTCCGTTATCACTTTCATCGCCGTGCCAATTATTTTTCTCATCTCCAAAGTTTTTGGCGTTTATTATGACGTAAGTCATCCAAAAAAGAATTCAAAGCTTAAAATTGATTAATTAAGCGAATTGCGGAAGAAAATCAGCACTCAGTGGCAAATTCCAACGACGTGGCCGAGGAAGTGCTCAGTTCCATTCGGACGGTGAAAAGTTTCGCCTGCGAACGGTTCGAGTCGCTTCGCTTCCTCAGCTTTTTGAACATTACCCTCGGCATTGGAGCGCGAAAAGCTGTGGCACACATCGGCTTTCTTCTCACCACAGAGGCGAGTCAAAGTGGCGGAAGGCAGAGACTAATTAATTAATTAATTACTTGGCGAATTGGGCAATCAATTTGGCAATTAATCCTGCTAATTGGGGAAATTCATTTGGCATTGTTTCAGTTCCTCCAAATGGGAATCCTCACGATGGTACTCTTCTACGGAGGACATTTGGTCATCCAAGGAAAGGTTTGTCCATGCCGTTATGAATTTTATGAGTTTCTCTGAGACCGATGCCACACAAATTTGGCATTGTGTCATAAGAAAGAGTTGTCAATGGCACCTCATCAATCAGCCTTTGTTTCTGATCAGATCAGCTCGGGATTGCTCGTCTCCTTTATGCTCTACCAATTCCAATTGGGCGAAAACCTCAGAGTTTAACTCAGAACAGAAAAAAGGAAGTGAAGAATTAATTATTAAGGAATTAGGCGAAGTTTGGAACGGACTTATGCAGGCGGTCGGCGCGTCGCGCAAAGTTTTCGAATTGATCGATCGCCGTCCGTTGGTGCAAAATGACGGGCGAATTGCGCCGGACGGACGCAATGCGAAAATTGAGGGGCGCATCGAATTCAGAAAAGTGCGCTTTCGTTACCCGACTCGGCCGAATGTGCCGGTGCTAAACGTAAGCGGCGGACAGCTTCCAACTCATTTGATCACCTCTCTTGAGGACCTTTCCTTCACTGTCGAGCCTGGCCAAGTGGTCGCTTTGGTTGGCCCCAGTGGCAGCGGGAAGAGTTCGTGCATCGGACTGATCGAACACTTTTACGAGCCCGACTCGGGCGAAGTGCTGCTGGACGGAATACCGGTGCGCGACTACGACCACCAATTTTTGCACATGAAGGCGAGTGAAAGGAGGAAAAGCATGGGAACGGACGGACTTTTGCTTTTCCAAAGGATATAGGTGGCACTTGTTGGACAAGAGCCGGTGCTTTACGGACGATCGGTGGAGGAGAACATCGGATACGGGTGGGAGAAGGGGAGGGAGAGATGAGGGGGGAGGGGGAAGAAGAGAAGGATGGGGAAGAGTAGGAAGGGAAGAGGAGAGGCAAGGGGATGGAGGGAGGAAGGGAGAGGGGATGTAAGAGGAAGGGAAAGGGGGAGGGAGGATGAGGAGAGAAGGGGGAACGGAGGGAGAATAATGGAGGAGAGAAGGGAAAGAAAAAGAAGGGGGAAGGAGGGGAGAGGAGAGGGGAGGGGGAGGGAGACGGAGGGATGGGGGAGAGGAGAGAGGAGTAGTGAGCTTGTTTTCTCGAAAAAGAAAAGGGGAATGGAAATAAAAGGAAGATTTGTTCAACTGTATTAGTTAATTAAATAGCTATGAAAACTCAACGCCTGAGGCTGTGCAACGGTCAGCGAAACATGCCAATGCGCATGGCTTTATTATGGACACTCAGCAAGGCTATGAGACGGACGTGGGAGAGAAGGGCGGTCAAATGTCTGGTGAGAGAGAGCATTCGGAAGACATTTCGAATTTTGCCGTGACAGGAGGCCAAAAACAGCGAATTGCCATTGCTCGAGCTTTGGTGAGAGAGCCGGCGGTGCTTTTATTGGACGAAGCGACATCAGCATTGGATTCGGAATCAGAACATCTTGTCCAAGAAGCAATCCAAAAAAATTTGAAAGGTGCGCAGAAAAAGGAAAAGCCATTGGGACGACATTTGTAAAAGGAGAAAAAAGCCCAAGAGAAATTAAGGATGGAAGGCATAATTAAGCAAAATTAAGGACGGACTGTCCTTTTGATTGCGCACCGACTGAGTACCGTGGAAAATGCGGACAAAATTGTGGTGGTTAGTGCAGGAAGAGTGGTGCAGCAGGGAGTACACAGGGAACTGATTGCGCAGGAGGGACTGTACAAACAACTCGTCCAAAGGCAAATGCTTGGTAATTTTGGGCATTTTTTTCCGTTTGGCCCGTTTAATTTGTCGATTGATCACTCAATTAACTTTGTTTATATTTCGAGTGTCTGATGTCGGTAAATGTTCTGAGCATTGGTCCCTTCGCTTTTTCCTTCAAATTGAAATTCGTTGTTAGGCGCCGAAGTGAGCGACGACTTTCCCGCGCGTCCGGCGCCGATGCCGCAGTCGCGCCAAAGTCAAAGGCGAAGTTCGCGCGCACGGTCCAAGTCGAAAACCATCCGTTCGGACTCGCCGAGTCAGCAAAGCGTCACGGCTCAGAGCTTTCTCGGCTCAAGTTTGGCCAGTTCATACCTTTGAATGGCAGGAGGACAAAAAGCAAATCAAATGTCGAAATCGGAGACGAAAAATTGAAACGGTCGATCGATCAAACGGACGGACGGACGTTTTCTTTCTTTTCTTTCTTTCCACGACAAATGACCCCCCCCCCCCCCCCCACAGCGTTTTGTTTGTTTTTCACTCACTTTCGGATCAGCAGATAAATGCTCTATCCATCCATTGGTTTTGACTGATGCTTGATCAATTCTCTCTTCGTCCCATCCTTTGCTTTGGCCAGCAGTTGCCTTTTGCCTTTTGCTTTTTGCCTTTTGCCCCCGGCGCTGTTTCATCACTTCCCACAAATCCCTCTCGCCCTCTTAAGTTTCCGTTTCACTTTTGCTTCATTTCCCTCATTCTTGGCCATGTTTCCTTACGAAGTCCTTTTGGACATTTGCAAATTCCTCCCCCGTGCCCATTTGGTCTCTCTCCAATTCGTCGACCGCCGACTTCGCAAATTTGTCAACGACAATTCCCTGTATTGGCCCCTGCACAGGTGCTACCGATTGACCTTTCTCGAGGTGATTTCACATCTGATAATTGCCGGTCACTTGCCTTTTTCAGTTCTTCGCCCTTAAAACTCTCTGCCGCGCGGATAATCTCAGCGATTTTCCCATCGAATTACCTGTAATAATTTTTATAATTTTAGGGAACATTTAGTGGATTTTCATCTAATTAGACCTAATTACTCCCCCCCCCCGCCTCCCCCACCAATTTCTCAGGCAAATTTGTCCGCTCGGCTCGCGTCACTCCGTTGGCCCCCCGCGGCGGATGGTCAAATTCCGCTGTTTCTCAATGAGACTGAGCCCACTTTCCTTCTGTTCGAGTTCGTCTCTGGCCACAAATTCTTCGTTCAAATTGGCCCTTTTGTCACCGCCCAAAATGCCGCCTCATTAATTTTTTGGCTTCACCAAATATCGGAAGTGTTTTTCGAAGAAGAAATTCGAGGAATACCCAAATTTTGTCCTCGCTTTTTGGAATGGCTTAAGCTCAACAAATTGGACCAAATTCTCCGCCTCCGATGCAAAACGTTTAGCTGCTGCGATTATGAGCCATTTGACCAAGTGAGGATTAAAAGCGATTGTTCTGGCATTTCAAAGAATAATTGACAAAGTCACGGCCTTTTCAGTTGGACGTCCAATTCAATTTGAAACATCTCCAAACGGAAATTATGGACAAAGCGAACGGGACGATCTTCTCGGATGAACTGCTCCACCTTTTGTTCAATGGAAATCCGCTCATTAAAGCATTTAGCACTCGTTGGGTGATCAATTGTGGCGAGGACTTCACCGATCGGCTGATTGAGGTCGAAATTCAAATTAATTGAGCAATTTGCTCTTTTTAAACGTCCAAACTAATTAAGCATGCCGCCAAAGGTTTAAACGCTGAAAAAATGGTCCCTTCGATTCGCTTCGTTCCTTCTTTTCACCGCCAAAGAGAATTGCCAATTCCAACCAAAAGTTTGACGGCGTCGGAGAAAGTGCGACTGATCAGAAGAGAAACGAACGATTGGCGATTGGAAGAATGGCAAATTGACAATTTGCACAAAGAAAACATCAAATTTCGGGTCGTTTTATATATTTACAACGACGCGGAAACGGGGGAAGAAGCGATCAGCCAATTCAGTATGGACAGAGTCCACTGACAAATTAGGGGAAAGACAATTCAGTATGGACATAATTGTATTCATCAGTTTATTCACATACAGTGTTATTTGCCGGAAATTGCGCTATGACTCGGCTATTAAAATGCCTATTTTTGAATTTTTCATGCCTAAAATAGGTTCCCTGCCCCTGTTGACATTTTGCCCATTTCATAACAAAAATAAATAAATGAAAATTTCATCCCCTAAAAGAATCAAGCTCTCGAAAGATCAAAAATTATTCCCTATCAATAAATTTGAATTTTTTTGATTCGATTAGCTGTGCCTTTATTGAACGTATAAAAACAATTAATGATGAACATGAAAGTGTTGTTTTTCTATCTGATCGGGGGGATTTTATTGGGGAGCGATTAAAGTGATCAACAGCTGTTATTCATTGGCGAGTAGGAGAGGAAAGAGTGTGGGGAAGAGAGAGAGAGAGGCGAGACGAACAAAGCGGCGAACGAATGCCATCAATTGAAAGGATTTCTGATCAGAAGAGAGGCAACCATTTATTTTGTGCCGGTTTTCTCTCATATCGTTCATTAATTGCAATTTTCAAAATGTTTCCCATTATCATTGATTGCCTCATTAGCTGATCCTTCAATAATTAATTTCCCCATTAATTAATTTGTTTCTTTTTTCCCATTTTCCCTTTCGATGTTTCCTCTCTTCACACAATTGCCTTTCCCTTCTCTCCTCCTTTTATTTTTGTCCAATTTTCCATCTTTTGCCATTTCCTTTCGGCTTCAAGGCGTTGGCGTTAAGGGCGTTTTGTTGTGTAACGGCGCATTCGCAGCACATACTAATTTGGCCATTTTTGACGTTGATCGGAACCCGGGAGATTCGGATGATTTACTGGACAAAGGTTGTTTAAAAGGGGGGGGGGGGCAAACTGAGGAAAAAGCGCAATGGCCGAAAAATTGCCACGGCGCGGGGGTTGCGCGAAAATTCCCGCGGCCACCCCATATGCCATCCAAATGAAATGAATTTCGAAAAAAAAATAATCGCAAAATTCACTTTTGGGCCATACCGATGGCAAAGGACGCTTTGTTTTGGATGGGACCACACGCGAATTGAGTCAAATTGAGCCCGAATTGCGAATAATCCACGACTGTGCGGACGATATTAAAGTGAGAGGGGGGAAAGGGACAAATGAGAGGCGACAAAGGCATTCTGAAAGCACATTTAGCCGTGCCATCGCCTATTTGTGATCAAAGTGCCACCCGAATTCATTCATAGCGGCAGAGCCCACAAAATATTCGACATTGGCACATTGGACTTGGAAAAGAAAAGAAAGGACGAGCAAAGGACGTGCCAAAACAATTTTTGACCAACCATTAATAAATATGATGGATGGAAGAACAAATTCTGAAATGGCATGTCATTACTTCGTTGGCTTATTAAAAATTAAACTTAAAAATTAAATTATTTGAATTAATTCGACGGTTGCAATTCATTTTTCTTTCGTTGTTAAAGGCTCCTTTCCTTATTGCCCCCTTCCCACTCTCCTCTTTCCCCTCCTATCCCTCCGTCCTCTCTTCTCTTCCCCCCTCCTCCCTTACTGCTTTTCTTTCCCCCTCCCTTTCCCCCTTTCCTCTTTCCTTCCCCTCTCACCTCTTTGCCCCCTTCCCACTCTCCTCTTTCCCCTCCTATCCCTCCGTCCTCTCTTCTCTTCCCCCCTCCTCCCTTACTGCTTTTCTTTCCCCCTCCCTTTCCCCCTTTCCTCTTTCCTTCCCCTCTCACCTCTTTGCCCCCTTCCCACTCTCCTCTTTCCCCTCCTATCCCTCCGTCCTCTCTTCTCTTCCCCCCTCCTCCCTTACTGCTTTTCTTTCCCCCTCCCCCTCCCTTTCCTCTTTCCTTCCCCTCTCACCTCTTTGCCCCCTTCCCACTCTCCTCTTTCCCCTCCTATCCCTCCGTCCTCCTCTTCTCTTCCCCCCTCCTCCCTTACTGCTTTTCTTTCCCCCTCCCTTTCCCCCTTTCCTCTTTCCTTCCCCTCTCACCTCTTTGCCCCCTTCCCACTCTCCTCTTTCCCCTCCTATCCCTCCGTCCTCCTCTTCTCTTCCCCCCTCCTCCCTTACTGCTTTTCTTTCCCCCTCCCTTTCCCCCTTTCCTCTTTCCTTCCCCTCTCACCTCTTTGCCCCCTTCCCACTCTCCTCTTTCCCCTCCTATCCCTCCGTCCTCTCTTCTCTTCCCCCCTCCTCCCTTACTGCTTTTCTTTCCCCCTCCCTTTCCCCCTTTCCTCTTTCCTTCCCCTCTCACCTCTTTGCCCCCTTCCCACTCTCCTCTTTCCCCTCCTATCCCTCCGTCCTCCTCTTCTCTTCCCCCCTCCTCCCTTACTGCTTTTCTTTCCCCCTCCCTTTCCCCCTTTCCTCTTTCCTTCCCCTCTCACCTCTTTGCCCCCTTCCCACTCTCCTCTTTCCCCTCCTATCCCTCCGTCCTCTCTTCTCTTCCCCCCTCCTCCCTTACTGCTTTTCTTTCCCCCTCCCTTTCCCCCTTTCCTCTTTCCTTCCCCTCTCACCTCTTTGCCCCCTTCCCACTCTCCTCTTTCCCCTCCTATCCCTCCGTCCTCTCTTCTCTTCCCCCCTCCTCCCTTACTGCTTTTCTTTCCCCCTCCCTTTCCCCCTTTCCTCTTTCCTTCCCCTCTCACCTCTTTGCCCCCTTCCCACTCTCCTCTTTCCCCTCCTATCCCTCCGTCCTCTCTTCTCTTCCCCCCTCCTCCCTTACTGCTTTTCTTTCCCCCTCCCTTTCCCCCTTTCCTCTTTCCTTCCCCTCTCACCTCTTTGCCCCCTTCCCACTCTCCTCTTTCCCCTCCTATCCCTCCGTCCTCTCTTCTCTTCCCCCCTCCTCCCTTACTGCTTTTCTTTCCCCCTCCCTTTCCCCCTTTCCTCTTTCCTTCCCCTCTCACACTCTTTGCCCCCTTCCCACTCTCCTCTTTCCCCTCCTATCCCTCCGTCCTCCTCTTCTCTTCCCCCCTCCTCCCTTACTGCTTTTCTTTCCCCCTCCCTTTCCCCCTTTCCTCTTTCCTTCCCCTCTCACCTCTTTGCCCCCTTCCCACTCTCCTCTTTCCCCTCCTATCCCTCCGTCCTCCTCTTCTCTTCCCCCCTCCTCCCTTACTGCTTTTCTTTCCCCCTCCCTTTCCCCCTTTCCTCTTTCCTTCCCCTCTCACCTCTTTGCCCCCTTCCCACTCTCCTCTTTCCCCTCCTATCCCTCCGTCCTCCTCTTCTCTTCCCCCCTCCTCCCTTACTGCTTTTCTTTCCCCCTCCCTTTCCCCCTTTCCTCTTTCCTTCCCCTCTCACCTCTTTGCCCCCTTCCCACTCTCCTCTTTCCCCTCCTATCCCTCCGTCCTCCTCTTCTCTTCCCCCCTCCTCCCTTACTGCTTTTCTTTCCCCCTCCCTTTCCCCCTTTCCTCTTTCCTTCCCCTCTCACCTCTTTGCCCCCTTCCCACTCTCCTCTTTCCCCTCCTATCCCTCCGTCCTCCTCTTCTCTTCCCCCCTCCTTCCTTACTGCTTTTCTTTCCCCCTCCCTTTCCCCCTTTCCTCTTTCCTTCCCCTCTCACCTCTTTGCCCCCTTCCCACTCTCCTCTTTCCCCTCCTATCCCTCCGTCCTCCTCTTCTCTTCCCCCCTCCTCCCTTACTGCTTTTCTTTCCCCCTCCCTTTCCCCCTTTCCTCTTTCCTTCCCCTCTCACCTCTTTGCCCCCTTCCCACTCTCCTCTTTCCCCTCCTATCCCTCCGTCCTCCTCTTCTCTTCCCCCCTCCTCCCTTACTGCTTTTCTTTCCCCCTCCCTTTCCCCCTTTCCTCTTTCCTTCCCCTCTCACCTCTTTGCCCCCTTCCCACTCTCCTCTTTCCCCTCCTATCCCTCCGTCCTCCTCTTCTCTTCCCCCCTCCTCCCTTACTGCTTTTCTTTCCCCCTCCCTTTCCCCCTTTCCTCTTTCCTTCCCCTCTCACCTCTTTGCCCCCTTCCCACTCTCCTCTTTCCCCTCCTATCCCTCCGTCCTCCTCTTCTCTTCCCCCCTCCTCCCTTACTGCTTTTCTTTCCCCCTCCCTTTCCCCCTTTCCTCTTTCCTTCCCCTCTCACCTCTTTGCCCCCTTCCCACTCTCCTCTTTCCCCTCCTATCCCTCCGTCCTCCTCTTCTCTTCCCCCCTCCTCCCTTACTGCTTTTCTTTCCCCCTCCCTTTCCCCCTTTCCTCTTTCCTTCCCCTCTCACCTCTTTGCCCCCTTCCCACTCTCCTCTTTCCCCTCCTATCCCTCCGTCCTCCTCTTCTCTTCCCCCCTCCTCCCTTACTGCTTTTCTTTCCCCCTCCCTTTCCCCCTTTCCTCTTTCCTTCCCCTCTCACCTCTTTGCCCCCTTCCCACTCTCCTCTTTCCCCTCCTATCCCTCCGTCCTCCTCTTCTCTTCCCCCCTCCTCCCTTACTGCTTTTCTTTCCCCCTCCCTTTCCCCCTTTCCTCTTTCCTTCCCCTCTCACCTCTTTGCCCCCTTCCCACTCTCCTCTTTCCCCTCCTATCCCTCCGTCCTCCTCTTCTCTTCCCCCCTCCTCCCTTACTGCTTTTCTTTCCCCCTCCCTTTCCCCCTTTCCTCTTTCCTTCCCCTCTCACCTCTTTGCCCCCTTCCCACTCTCCTCTTTCCCCTCCTATCCCTCCGTCCTCCTCTTCTCTTCCCCCCTCCTCCCTTACTGCTTTTCTTTCCCCCTCCCTTTCCCCCTTTCCTCTTTCCTTCCCCTCTCACCTCTTTGCCCCCTTCCCACTCTCCTCTTTCCCCTCCTATCCCTCCGTCCTCCTCTTCTCTTCCCCCCTCCTCCCTTACTGCTTTTCTTTCCCCCTCCCTTTCCCCCTTTCCTCTTTCCTTCCCCTCTCACCTCTTTGCCCCCTTCCCACTCTCCTCTTTCCCCTCCTATCCCTCCGTCCTCCTCTTCTCTTCCCCCCTCCTCCCTTACTGCTTTTCTTTCCCCCTCCCTTTCCCCCTTTCCTCTTTCCTTCCCCTCTCACCTCTTTGCCCCCTTCCCACTCTCCTCTTTCCCCTCCTATCCCTCCGTCCTCCTCTTCTCTTCCCCCCTCCTCCCTTACTGCTTTTCTTTCCCCCTCCCTTTCCCCCTTTCCTCTTTCCTTCCCCTCTCACCTCTTTGCCCCCTTCCCACTCTCCTCTTTCCCCTCCTATCCCTCCGTCCTCTCTTCTCTTCCCCCCTCCTCCCTTACTGCTTTTCTTTCCCCCTCCCTTTCCCCCTTTCCTCTTTCCTTCCCCTCTCACCTCTTTGCCCCCTTCCCACTCTCCTCTTTCCCCTCCTATCCCTCCGTCCTCCTCTTCTCTTCCCCCCTCCTCCCTTACTGCTTTTCTTTCCCCCTCCCTTTCCCCCTTTCCTCTTTCCTTCCCCTCTCACCTCTTTGCCCCCTTCCCACTCTCCTCTTTCCCCTCCTATCCCTCCGTCCTCCTCTTCTCTTCCCCCCTCCTCCCTTACTGCTTTTCTTTCCCCCTCCCTTTCCCCCTTTCCTCTTTCCTTCCCCTCTCACCTCTTTGCCCCCTTCCCACTCTCCTCTTTCCCCTCCTATCCCTCCGTCCTCTCTTCTCTTCCCCCCTCCTCCCTTACTGCTTTTCTTTCCCCCTCCCTTTCCCCCTTTCCTCTTTCCTTCCCCTCTCACCTCTTTGCCCCCTTCCCACTCTCCTCTTTCCCCTCCTATCCCTCCGTCCTCCTCTTCTCTTCCCCCCTCCTCCCTTACTGCTTTTCTTTCCCCCTCCCTTTCCCCCTTTCCTCTTTCCTTCCCCTCTCACCTCTTTGCCCCCTTCCCACTCTCCTCTTTCCCCTCCTATCCCTCCGTCCTCCTCTTCTCTTCCCCCCTCCTCCCTTACTGCTTTTCTTTCCCCCTCCCTTTCCCCCTTTCCTCTTTCCTTCCCCTCTCACCTCTTTGCCCCCTTCCCACTCTCCTCTTTCCCCTCCTATCCCTCCGTCCTCCTCTTCTCTTCCCCCCTCCTCCCTTACTGCTTTTCTTTCCCCCTCCCTTTCCCCCTTTCCTCTTTCCTTCCCCTCTCACCTCTTTGCCCCCTTCCCACTCTCCTCTTTCCCCTCCTATCCCTCCGTCCTCTCTTCTCTTCCCCCCTCCTCCCTTACTGCTTTTCTTTCCCCCTCCCTTTCCCCCTTTCCTCTTTCCTTCCCCTCTCACCTCTTTGCCCCCTTCCCACTCTCCTCTTTCCCCTCCTATCCCTCCGTCCTCCTCTTCTCTTCCCCCCTCCTCCCTTACTGCTTTTCTTTCCCCCTCCCTTTCCCCCTTTCCTCTTTCCTTCCCCTCTCACCTCTTTGCCCCCTTCCCACTCTCCTCTTTCCCCTCCTATCCCTCCGTCCTCTCTTCTCTTCCCCCCTCCTCCCTTACTGCTTTTCTTTCCCCCTCCCTTTCCCCCTTTCCTCTTTCCTTCCCCTCTCACCTCTTTGCCCCCTTCCCACTCTCCTCTTTCCCCTCCTATCCCTCCGTCCTCCTCTTCTCTTCCCCCCTCCTCCCTTACTGCTTTTCTTTCCCCCTCCCTTTCCCCCTTTCCTCTTTCCTTCCCCTCTCACCTCTTTGCCCCCTTCCCACTCTCCTCTTTCCCCTCCTATCCCTCCGTCCTCCTCTTCTCTTCCCCCCTCCTCCCTTACTGCTTTTCTTTCCCCCTCCCTTTCCCCCTTTCCTCTTTCCTTCCCCTCTCACCTCTTTGCCCCCTTCCCACTCTCCTCTTTCCCCTCCTATCCCTCCGTCCTCTCTTCTCTTCCCCCCTCCTCCCTTACTGCTTTTCTTTCCCCCTCCCTTTCCCCCTTTCCTCTTTCCTTCCCCTCTCACCTCTTTGCCCCCTTCCCACTCTCCTCTTTCCCCTCCTATCCCTCCGTCCTCCTCTTCTCTTCCCCCCTCCTCCCTTACTGCTTTTCTTTCCCCCTCCCTTTCCCCCTTTCCTCTTTCCTTCCCCTCTCACCTCTTTGCCCCCTTCCCACTCTCCTCTTTCCCCTCCTATCCCTCCGTCCTCCTCTTCTCTTCCCCCCTCCTCCCTTACTGCTTTTCTTTCCCCCTCCCTTTCCCCCTTTCCTCTTTCCTTCCCCTCTCACCTCTTTGCCCCCTTCCCACTCTCCTCTTTCCCCTCCTATCCCTCCGTCCTCTCTTCTCTTCCCCCCTCCTCCCTTACTGCTTTTCTTTCCCCCTCCCTTTCCCCCTTTCCTCTTTCCTTCCCCTCTCACCTCTTTGCCCCCTTCCCACTCTCCTCTTTCCCCTCCTATCCCTCCGTCCTCTCTTCTCTTCCCCCCTCCTCCCTTACTGCTTTTCTTTCCCCCTCCCTTTCCCCCTTTCCTCTTTCCTTCCCCTCTCACCTCTTTGCCCCCTTCCCACTCTCCTCTTTCCCCTCCTATCCCTCCGTCCTCCTCTTCTCTTCCCCCCTCCTCCCTTACTGCTTTTCTTTCCCCCTCCCTTTCCCCCTTTCCTCTTTCCTTCCCCTCTCACCTCTTTGCCCCCTTCCCACTCTCCTCTTTCCCCTCCTATCCCTCCGTCCTCTCTTCTCTTCCCCCTTCCTCCCTTCTGCTTTTCTTTCCCCCTCCCTTTCCCCCTTTCCTCTTTCCTTCCCCTCTCACCTCTTTGCCCCCTTCCCACTCTCCTCTTTCCCCTCCTATCCCTCCGTCCTCTCTTCTCTTCCCCCTTCCTCCCTTCTGCTTTTCTTTCCCCCTCCCTTTCCCCCTTTCCTCTTTCCTTCCCCTCTCACCTCTTTGCCCCCTTCCCACTCTCCTCTTTCCCCTCCTATCCCTCCGTCCTCTCTTCTCTTCCCCCTTCCTCCCTTCTGCTTTTCTTTCCCCCTCCCCCTTGTGAAGCCGTTCATTTTGCGTTTCTCACAAAGTCCCAAAAACGCACTCTCTTTTTTTTCCGTCTTCTCTTTGTCTCCATTAGCAACAAAAGAACAAACTTATTGAGAAAATGCGGGACAAATTTGTGAGAAGGGAATGGAAGGAAAGTGACAAAGGCATGGCAAAAGAAGTGCAATTATTGGCACTCAGTCGAAGCCAATCTCTGAGACTAATGGCCTTCCCTTTTCATTTCCTCATTAGTCAAAGAGGTAATTGAGCTGAAATTAATCGCAACGGACGGACGGATCCCACAAAATTTCTTATTTTTTCTGTGCCCCGGCCGATTTATCTTTTTGTCTGTGCCCCACTCCCCCGCTGATCGTTTTCTTATCATTCCCAACATTTGGCTGAATCGATCGGTCGAATTGAATGCGTTTAGTAAAAAAAAGCACCTTTGCACAAAATATATGTTTAATACAATTTGGTTGTAATTGCCAATGGTTTTGTGGTCCAATTCATTCGCATCGCCAAAGGACGAAAGAATGAAATGAAATGAATTAACTGATCGATTGACCGATCAGTAATTGAATAGATTGAATGATCAGAAATTGAACTGATCGAATGATCAGTGATTGAACTGATCGCGTGATCAGTTATCCAAGTGATCAATTGATCAGCAATTTCCCTCTGTCCGTCTCTTCAAATTGCCTTTTCCCTTCCCTTTCTCTTCCCATGCAATTCCACCCACTTTCAATTGTGTTATTTATGTACATCGAATTTTGCTTGCAGTGTTTGCTTTCCTAAGTCGTTGCGTCGCAAAATTCGGAGGGATTGGCGAGGGGCGGAGAGAAATTTGATCGATTTGAGAGGGAATTCGTCGGGCGCGGGCAAAGCCAAAGCCACGGACTTTGATTAAAGGCCAACGAATGACTTTAATTTAAGGGACGCGGGAAAAGCATAAAATCGAAACTTGCAGTAAACAAAGTGAGTTTTGAGTGTCGGGAGAATAAAATCGCCGAATTTATTCATTCCCCCGTCCCTTTTTCCTGTCTTTGTGGCCCAATTTCGATTTCAATGAATCGCTTCCCCCTTCCCTTTCCCCCCCCCCCCCCCACTTGTCCAAAGCCTTTCTTTCCTTCCGTTCATCCCTTTTTTTTCCAAGTGTGGACATTTTAAGCTATTATTTTAAACATTATTGGTAACATCTGATGTAAGACAATTCCACACTGATCGGCCTTTCACTGACTCCGCCGTTTATACGAGTTCATCACTCCCCCCTCAAATCCCCTATTTCGCTCTTCCTCCCTCCCCATCACCCCCCCCCCCCACGCATTTCGCACCCCCGCCCCTATTCGGCTCTTTCTTCCCCATTTAGCCCCCCGATTCGGCTCTGCCCCCCCTTTCCCCCATTTGCCCCCCCCCCCTTCTCATGCATCCTTTTGCTGCTGTTCCTTTAAACGATCGATCTTTGTATTCCATTTTACAAGTGTTTGTTGTTTTTTGCACTTTTTTCCATTTTCTTGTGCTATAAATTCAAAATTCTTTCCTCCTTTTTCTGTCTGTCCCTCATTTACCGGCGGCTTAAATGGATTGGTCTAATATTATTTAATCAGGGAAAAGGTCATTTTTTCTTTTTATATGAAACTTAATGACATAATGTTGTATACGACCCATAATTATTTGCGTTGATTTATCTAAATTATTTGAGCCATGAATAAATAATCTTTGTGTCATGCGCTTTGCCGCATCTTCCGCTCCTTCCTCTTCCTTTTCCGTTCCCTCCGCTTCCGCTCCCTCCTCTTCCGTTCCTTCGTCCCCTTCCGTCGTCCCTTCGTCCTCCGTTTCGGCTGCTCCTTTGCCCAGCACTTCCTCCGCTTTGTTCCCCTCCTCCGTCGGCTTTCCCATCACTGTCGATGAAACGGGTACAAATGCAAATCGCTTTTCTTCCCACAAAAATCGCCGAGGAGTGCTTCCATCGGAGGCAAATTCGCAGCAAAGGTGGGCAATGGCATGGGACAAAATCAGCCACAATTTTTGCCAAATTCCGAATTTCCGCTTTTAATTTCGATTGGATTTGTTCCGTTTTCCGCAGGTTGCGCCCTTTTGAGGGTTCTCTTCGCAATTGTTCGGCCGAACTTTCGCCCCACGGGCGATTCATCGCCGTCCCTCCCACAGAAAATGCCCAGCGGGAAGAACAAAAAGAGACACAGAAAAGGCGAAATTCGTCGGACAAAAGCGAAGGAGGCGAGGGAATTGCGGTTGCCATTCAGCAGAAAGTGTTCGAAAATTACCATTTGGTCGCCTATTCGCTGGTCATTGTGACGGTTCGAGACAGAGGGCGAGAGAGAGGGAGGGAGGGGGAGAGAGAGGGAGAGAGAGAGGGAGGGAGGGGGAGAGGGACACAGAGAAAAGAAGAAAAAGACAAGACGGGTTGGGTGGGACAAACCCAACCAATACCGTACACGGAGGGCGGAGCAGGGAAAAGAAAATTTATCCATATTTTCAATATTTCCACGGCTGCTCCCACTAATTTCTTTCAAAACTTTTCATAGTTTGTTCAAGTATCAATTTTACAGTAAATTTTTTTGAGCTGAAAAAGCAAAAAATGTTCACCGCAATCATAATAAGCAAAAGACTTTGTCGGTGGTCTGCCGACTTTCTATGCTTTTCTTTGGCTGGGGTTTTCTCAACTGATCACCTTTTCGGCTCCTTCTCCATCCCCTTAATTTGCTTGCCTTTTCTGATCAGTCTTCTCAGCCTTTTATTCTAATCGGTTAGAGTTCTCTCTCTCTCTCTCTCTCTTTCTCTCTCTCTCTCGATCACCCTTTTAAATCCGTCCTTCGCCTTTGGGCGGTTAATTTGCCATTTTCCTTTTGTTCTATCATTGATTGGTCAGTCAGTCCCTTCCTCTTCAGTATTTGTTGGCTTTCTGCGAGTATTTGTACCTTCGTCTGCTCAGTCTGATCTTTCCCGAACCTTTGGTCTATCGTCGCAACTGTGAGAAGCATCATTTTGAGGTTGTTTGTTGTCGTGGCTTTTGGCATGCCCAATTTCTCTTAATTACATCATTTCATTTAATTAATTTCCTTTCCAATAAATCCCTTCCAAAGATTCTCATCCGTAATGAAATTCATTTCGCCTCGGGCTGTGCCGTTTTCCTTGTGATGAGTGTCTACCAATTGTTCTGCTTCTTTCTGCTCACTGTGTCTTCTCGTTTCATGGAAATCAAACGCACTTTTTCCCACGTCGTAAGCATTGAACAGCGCCTCCGACACGAAATGATTTTTGCTGTCCAACGGACAATGTTCGCCACTCTCTACCCAACTTTTGGTAATAAAAATATATAAATATAATTCAAGTCAATATTTGATATCGCATATTGAATCTGAGAAAATATTTTCATTTCTCATTGTTAAAATTATTTTCAAATAAATTTTATTATTAAATAAGAATTTGAACATGAAAAAGTTTTTGTCAATTTTCGAGTATTTTTAAATTTTTGTTAGGGGAGTATTTGTGAAAGTGCCTACTTAAGGATAAAAAACGGAAATATTATGTACAGAAATATAAATGTGGAAAAATAATAAAAAGTATCCTTGAGGCATAAAACCAAGCTAAAAATAGTTTTATTTGATATTCGGCCGAAATAATTATGCAAAAAAATCTGAAATCCATAAAAATCCGGGCTCTACTGATCACCATTTGTAATTTTTGTTAAGCCATCTATTTGATGTGTTCTGCCGTTATTCTGTGCTCAATCTTCTACATGGTCGGCCTTCGTGACCCAATTGTGGTCCGTCCGTTTGTTGGTTCAATCCGGCCCAATTGGCGTTTTGCCGCGCTATTTCTTTCTTTCTTTCTTTCTTTCTTTCTTTCTTCTCCCTCCCTCCCTCCCTCCCTCCCTCCCTCTCTCCCTCTCCCTCCCTCCCTCCTCCCTCCCTCCCTCCCTCCCTCCCTCCCTCCCTCCCTCCCTCTCTCCCTCCCTCTCTCCCTCCTCCCTCCCTCCCTCCTCCCTCCTCCCTCCCTCCCTCCCCTCCCTCCCTCCCTCCCTCCCTCCCTCCTCCCCTCCCTCCCTCCCTCCCTCCTCCCTCCCTCCCTCCCTCCCTCCCTCCCTCCTCCCTCCCTCCTCCCTCCCCTCCCTCCCTCCCTCCCTCCCTCCCTCCCTCCCTCCCTCCCTCCCTCCCTCCCTCCCTCCCTCCCCTCCCTCCATCTCCCTCCCTCCCTCCCTCCCTCCTCCCTCTCCTCCCTCCCTCCCAATCCCTCCCTCCCTCCCTCCCTCCCTCCCTCCCTCCCTCCCTCCCTCCCACGCCCTCCCTCCCTCCCTCCCTCCCTCCCTCCCTCCCTCCCTCCCTCCCTCCCCTCCCTCCCTCCTCTCCCTCCCTCCTCTCCCTCCCTCTCCCTCCCTCCCTCCCTCCCTCCCTCCTCCCTCCCTCCCTCCCTCCCTCCCTCCCTCCCGCCCTCCCTCCTCCCTCCACTCCCCCCTCCCTTCCTTCTCTTCCTCCTGGCTTCTGCTGCTTCGTTCTCGCGCTCCCCTTCCCCTTATTGTTAGCAGTAGGCTCCCGTTCCCTCCCTCCCTCCCTCCCTCCCTCCCTCCCTCCCTCCCTCCCTCCCTCCCTCCTCCCTCCCTCCCTCCCTCCCTCCCTCCCTCTCCTCCCTCCC